>OX460929.1:4113812-4713812 GCA_949788335.1 Salpingus planirostris
ACATTAAACGATTCGGGCAGCCGCATCGTGCATCAGGAGCGGTTCGGCCCCGAACATTATCCTGCGGGGTCATAATTGCATTTTTATCTCGAGAGCTGCCCCAAATATAAGAGGAGGACCGAAAAAGTGTAACATCATCGTTGTTTACGAAAGTGGCGCAGAAAAGGATGTAACCTTAAATGCACCGAGTCATCTTCAAATGCATTAAGAACGTAAACAAACCCATCAATATGACGGTGTGGGTGTTTATTTTTTTCGTCCTATGCAACTCTCTCTCCCATTGAAATATATATCGCGAATCGACCCCTTACGATGACGATGATAATAACGGCCAAGGGCGGCGATCTTTCGGGAAAAAGTCTGTAAAAACATTTATTAAGAATCGCCGTGTTAAGTCTACACAAGTCGCAGAAGTTTAACAAACACCATGCTTTAATTAATTAATTTCGAGGAGACCAGAGAGCGCCGCCATCAATAACCCTCCGAGAAATTTTGAGGGAAAACATCAATAATTGCGATAACTCTTATAATCACAGCCGGGCATATCGATTCGAGATGGGCGAAAAACAAATTGGGATGGCTGCTGTAATAAGGGCACAAGTGTATTGGAACAGGGCGGAGCTCGTGTTTGTGCTAATTAATATTCATTTTAGTCTCAACTAGCCGAGTTGATAATGAATGCGTACAGTCGTACATCATTGGAGTCTCCACTTTGCAGGAACGTACGGATGGCTGCGTTGGTAACTCAACATTTTCGACAACACAAGCAACCCTAATATATCCCATCACATCATGGCAGAGTTTATAATAATTATGTAAATATTCACCACAGTCAGGTGTTATTTTAAGTAAACAATTATGGCTACTAAGACTTTAGAGTTCTGCTCGACGTGATCACTACTACAACGTGCTCCGGATAATTTCTCTTGTCAAAATTATATTTTGAACACTATGACAACCAAATAGCGCTTATCATATGAACTTTTTTACGAAAATTGCATCTTTATTGAATCCAAAGATATTACGATACTCGCGGAGGACGTGAACCGAAATTTATCCAAACTACCTCTAATGAGTATGATAGCTAGAGAATGTAGTGAAAATGTTGAATGTGACGCCCTGTATCAATTAAGCGGTGTCGTACGCGTTTTATAGGAGCTTTTTTCCTTATTTTGACGAGGAATTAGCCCTCAAGTGTTGGCAGCTTCTTCCCGGAGCACGTTGAGTTCCTTCCGTTTCAACACTAAAAAGAAAACAATTCGAAATCGTTGGGAATTTTCGAAACTGGTTTCTAGTTGTTGATGTTTTACTTGGATCGGGTCCAAAAACACGCACGGATTACCGGGTGAGTGAGAGCAGCGAGCAGTTTAGCTGGATGCTGTTAAGAGCCCACGAATTTTTAAGCTTGATCCTTTTCAAAAACTGGGGTTGTTAATAATGCCGGTTGCAAAACCTCGAAATTCTTCCGACCCTTATTCAGTTATAAATACATGAGTGGCACTTTTTTCGGTTTTTCGGTTTGACAAGGTTCGACGACTCTTAAATAAATAAACGATTAGTTCGCGGACTGCCTCTTCCAAATTACTGCCGTAGTTTACTCGACAGAACTGAAAGCTATTTGTTTTTAATTTACGGAATTCTAGGAGGCCGGGGTTTTCGAGAGTACTTGATAATCCTCATTATGTGTATGTACGGGCCGAGTCGTTTTGATTAGGAGAAATGCGCGACCAGTGGCTGCCGATGGAGAACGTCTAAATTTAGAATTAGTCCTGGGTGGAATTAAGGACACGAGAAGGGGAGCTTCGAGAGGGATTTCTCAAGCAGAGCTACTTTAATATTGATTGTTCTTTATATTTTCCATCCCTTGCATTGTTTAGAGTAAATTTAAGGTACAAAACGACTTGAGAGGAGAAAAAATACAAAAGTCTCCAGTGACCTGTGAAATCGCAATCAAATCCGAAATGAACGGCACAGATGGGGAAACGGCGGTGTGCCGAGGATTTTGTGATTTCTTAAAGCTTTTGTCTCGTCCTTAGCCTCTAAAAGAGGATTTAAAAGTGATAATTAAAAACTCTTCCCTGTCAAAGTGCAGTCTTCATTATTTCAAAAATTAACTCTAATCGATAATTGTCTTTGTTAGGGATTTGGAGAGACGCCTCGAGTTTTTACGGCCACCAATTTGTTAGTAAGTAACGTCGACGTTGCGATAGAGCATTCGCCAAATATTTACCAATTGTAATTTGGAACTCGTAACTAACGCACGAAACCATCACACATTATATCGATCTTGAGATTTACAGACACCACACCTAATTTCACTGTGAGAAGTGCGAATCTCGGGAATATTTCGCACATGACTTATTCGTCTATGAGAAAATATGAAACTCTGGACATTTGACCACGCACGCTACTTACACTGCCCTCACGTTATGTTTACAATAGGACAAGTGTTGTGAGTAAATATACTTTCGAGGAATGACTAACTAACTAGGTAACTTCAGCAAATTTTATCATGTTGTAATAATAATAATAATAATAAAAATAATACAAGTACATTATAAGTATAATAACCTACATAAAAATCCAAGTCCAAGTTTTTCTTGAAGACCGGAAATGTGATGGAGATGCGCCGGAAACGTCACCTCTATTTTAGTGAACAGCTGGAGTAGTAAAGATGCAATTATATTCAGAAATGTTTGGTTCATAATAAGAGCGAATCTATTTCTGATATCAGAATAAATACGACTTGCGACTTGGCGGTTGTCAAAATGTGGAATCTACGTATTTTGATGAAATTTTTTAAAATTTTGAATGAATTCAAATTCGATCAGTCCTCAGTTGAACCTCAAATCACGCTAATATTATGTTCCGACTCTAAATTTCCTATTCAATAAGTCGATCATTTGAAATGAATTAGGTAGACCGAAGCAAGTAGAAACCGATATCCATTATTTACGTTAAAAATTACAAAAATCGATAGGAAGAAATTACTAGTACCAGTAATTAGAATCTAATTTCAATATTTTATGGTCAGAGTGGACTGTGTTTTTGTTTGTGATGGTATGATGATTGGTAGGTATGTATTATTGTCTGATTGTGGAAGAAATCAATAGATCGAACGATTGTAATGACAAAGTATTTTAAATGTATTGTTTTAATGTTTTGTGTTTGTGCAAACACATGTTAGTTATCACTGGATTGAGTAGTGTTAATGGGGTGGAAATTGTGACCATTTGTTGCTTTATTCAGTTATTATTAGCCGCTATTAGCTTGATGTAGTTTAAATCACTGTTTGTTAAATGTAATGTTATCATACGTATTGTATGCATTTAGTTTATCACGTCGAGGCGAGGTGAATAACGTATTTCCGTATGTACTAATAAATTTATATTTGGGACATGATAGGAGAATAGAATACACGGTTGTCCCAAGAACGGATCCCACCAGCGTAACAACCCTTAAAACACAATAATTATTATGTGTTAGTATGCCAATTATAAAGCTCCCTATAGGAAGATGATTCAAATAGAAAATCATAAATGTGGAAGGCAATGTGTGTATGTTTCAATTTTTTTCCATGTTTTCATTTTGGATAAAACCTCCCCATATCGAATTAATTTTTATTTTTTATGATCATAAACGTACAGCTATCGGAATTAATTTATTCCAACAAACATTTTGAATACTGCTATAATTTGTTGGTTGATGTCTTGTGTAAATATGGAAATAACAATAAATAGAACAATGTAGTTATGTAATTGCGGCGGTTTAAATATTAGCTGGTTGCACAATGGTGCTGCGACACGTGTAATCGCAATAATAAATGTGTTGTGAATTTTAAGATAATTAACGTAAATAAAAACAGGAGAAAACAACAGTTTTATTGTATTTGTGGAGGTAATGAAATTGTTATCAACAAATATTGGGAGAGTTATATTCACGGATGATAGATATGTGAATGCATAATGTTACGTATTAATTAATGTAAGTATGGTGGCGGGATCGCCGGTAAACCCATCGTGCACCCATGTACACAACCGAGCGGTTTTTAGCGGTCGACGAAGAAGGACCGAAGTGACATTGTATAAATGGTATTTCTTTTAATGGCTATTTGTTCTTCTGCAGTCATCTTTGCTTAAACATAGTTAGCGTTTAAACAAAAAGAAAAAGAAAAAAAAACTCGCTAGAATATTCATATTCCAAACGATGCCGCTCTCAGATTTAGATAAATACACACACAACAAATGTTTGTTAAATATTTCTTCGAAACCGCATTTCCTTTGTTTGTACTCGCGGCGGCCTAAGACCAAGAAAGAAGAAAGAAGTAAACCGATGGATGTTCCCGCGATTCCATCACCATCTTGAGCGTCTTCTTCTTGTTGTCCTTCTCGTTCTCCCATCCGAGCATCACCTGCCGGCAAAGAGTTCGGGAAAAAGGCGAGCGTATAAACCGAAACCGCCGCGGCGTCCTTGCTCCTCGTGAAAACATGCCCGGACCGTATACACGACACAAATAAACACATTTCCACATTATTTCATCGGTCCCGCCGGCCGGGCACGCATGCGACCCATACCGGTGGGTGCGTGCGAAACAGAGACGGAGCAAGGTACGTTTTCCCGTTTTTACGCGATCACATAATAAACATCTTTTATCTCCACATCATGTTTATTTGTTTATTGTAAGCTGACGTCACTTGTTTATTCGACATGACAGAATTAGAAATATCGGAAGGTTATAAGATTTTTATTTTATTTTTTTCATACTTAGTTCAAATCTCTATGCCAGCGCCACAATGTAATAGAAGAAACGAAATGCGGGATTAAATACAATGTCCGTCCGTATCGCGAGCGCGTGGACGGCTATTCTCAGATTAGCCGATATTATAATGAATCACCCGCATTTGGAACGTTCGCAAACCGCTTTATATAAATAAAACCGAGGGGAGAGAGAAGAAAGAAGAGAGGAAGGAACCAAACGAGAGAACGCAACTGACGTACCCGGTATTATACATACACCGTATGTAAACCAGTATAAGCACCTCATGATTACATCTCGCGATTTTGTCAAACGAAAATGTCGAAAAATCACCGGTGATGGTCCTCCTCCCTCCCACGAAGAAGAATGCGGCTTAACCAATTATTTACAATTAACAGCACTTCTCACAAACTTAACATTTTCTAAAATAACAGACGACCGTAATTCGTAGAAACAAAATACGCTCATTATTAAAGTAAACATTTGAAAACAAATAAATAAATGAAGTATTAACAATTTACCTCCGGCTATTTGTTTTTAATGTTTTATCATTTGTGATTCGACAAAACCAAACCGGTTTCAATATTCATAATATAACTGACTGGGTGAGAGGCTTTTCAGGATTATTCTACAACACTTATTATAATGACTATGCGAACTCACTGACATTCAAATAATCGCCTCCTCGCATCGTTACGTTAATAAATAAAACTTTTGCGAATTTATAACAATTACGCAATTGTTTATTTGTTGTCGATTACTCCGCGGAACACAACCATCATCAACATCGCTTGGTATCGTAGCCGTCGTCATCGTCGCCATCATCATCAACATCATCATAATCATCATCATCGTCATCATAAGCAAAAAGTTTGTTGTGATAACCTACCACATAAAAAGGTGACTAAATATTCCGTTCGTCTCCGGGCGTGGGTTGATGCGCTCCGGATTCACCCTTCCGCTCGTTTGGTACTGCGTGCAATTTCCAGTCGTCTCCTTAGTGGGGTAATTGCTTTCGCGGGGTGAAAACAAGTTAAGATGCGGATGCAATTTTTGATATCTCGAGTGTTTACATCCCGTATTATCCCCCAGGTCTCCCCCCGACTCTGATGGTTCTCGGCGAGTTCCTCCGACAAAAGGAGAAGGACTCCAAACGACTCCTTGAAGATGTTTACCGACGAGTTAGCCGTTTGGTCAATTTGGGGAAAAATCGAATTATGATCTCAATACTACACAAATAAAAAACGTCCGCCTTTTCGCTCGTAATAACCAATAATTGAGGCGATAAGGGAACACTCAAAGTTTATATTTTGTTGTGTAAACGTGGGCTAAACACCAATGTTGCGATTTATAAATAACAAAGATAAAATTCTAATCGTTGGTAAATTTTATTGGGTATTTATATTTTGTAATTGTTTCATTTTTGATAAATATTTATAAACAATTGAAGGTCGTAAACAATGCGATAAGAGCGATTTGTTTTCACGTACACATACTCAAACTTATTATAGGGTACGCGCATACTACATACAATATCATTACTTATACATTTTTTTCGAAAAAAAAAAGAGTTGATAACTTCTTCTTTTGTATATACTAAGGTAAATTTCTATTTGTACACTATCCGCAGTGAAAGTAATGTAATATTGTTGTTTACCGCTGCGACAGCGTTTCATAAAATGTATAATAATGGGAAGAGTATACATGAAGTCGCGCTATTTTCCATAACACGAACCCACGCTGCATTTCAAACAAACTTTTTCGATAGTTTTCGTCGATATTTATGCGGTTGTAACGATGTCTTCTCTTTACGATCGCCCATAAACAGGGAGGCCGGTCCGTGTGCACCTGAAAATTCGAAAATCGATGCGATTTTCCCCGGCGCGACGACGACGACAAGAAAAAGCTCACCCCCTTGTTTGTTGTTTACGCCATAATAAGTATCATCATAATAAGTTCCAGCGGGGGCATACGCGGCTACGCCACGGTCGGGGGCAAGAAAGGAGACGAGACGCGCATTGTTTGTGCCTCAGATTTAAAACGCGAAGGGGCGAAGTTATTGCCCTCGTCGCGATCGCGGATTGACTTCTTAAGCCCGCATTTCAGACGGGCTGAAGGCTAGTGTTTAATCCGCAATAAATTGCTGTGTCTCTGTTTACCCCGCCCCGCCATAATGTGACTCACGCATTATTATGGCCATTTCGGCCGATTTCTATTTCCTAATGCGAGAGGCGAGAGGCGGTCACGAATCGCATTCTCGAATGCACACGCTCGCCGCCGCCGCGCCGCGACTTCGCCCTGATCTTTAGAGTGTGAAAATCCAATGCGGAACACTCCACCCCGCAACTTTATACTGAATATTTTATAAAGTTTGGCCCAAAAACGAAATAGAATGTTTACACTCCGTAAAACCCCTAAACACGGGGATTATGGTAATGCCCGGCCAGAATTTCCGACACGGTTCCGCACCGGCTCCGGATTATCAAAATTCATCAATTTTGCTTTTCAATCTGATTTATGCGTACCTAATATCAGAAAAGTGGTGCTAGGTTTCCTGATTGGGTTCGCTAATAGGTATCGTTATTTATACTTACACTGTATCGAGAATGCCTGATGGAGGGCGGCCAGGGGCTGGTGGCGGCGGCGAAGTGGTTTTTGCTCCAGCCGACGGCGCTCTCGAAGGGGACGTCTCCGATGTGGCCCTGGAACATGTCTGAGTTAAATAGAGCAAGGGGGTATTTTGCAGCGGGTGCGGGTGGTGCAGCGCGTATTCTTTTCATTTCCCTTGAAGTGCAAAACCTCAAAGAAAAAGTGGCGAGAGAAAGAGCGTGCGGGATAGACGGGGGCGCGAGGGTGGGAGGGAGAGAGAGAGAGGGCGAAAAACGGGGGCAGTCATTCATCAACAAAAGAGCTGAAATATTTAACCGAGTCAAAACGAAGAAAATTTGCACAGGCGTGCAGTTTATTTGATGAAGAGTCGAGTTATATAGCGCGAAAAGGAAGAGCAAAACAATCTAAACGCGAGAAAAATAAAGCGAGCCGCAAACTTAAGGTTTATATTTTATAATGTTACGGCCGGGGGAGAGGAAATTTATACGGGACATTGCGTTTAGCTGAAAAAGATATTATAATTTCATTTGCCGCCCGCCCGGTTCCACTATGAAATACGCGCCCGCCTCCTGCCCCGGATCCCGGATAGTTCCGGGGTGGCGACGGGGGGCTATCGGCTATTGTTCGAATTAGCAAGCTTAAAAGAGGAAGCGCCGCATAAGATTGCATTATTCAGACGCGTCCCTTCCTGGCGCTCTCTAATTTACGGCGGCGGCTGCCAGAAATGCGCGTATGCAGCGATATCTCGGATTTGCCCTGATTGCGCACCCCAAAAATCATAACCGTCCCCTAATTACACCACGAAAAACGCACCGACAAAGGAGCCGTCTCATCAGGAACCGAAAAATCCCAGATAAAAAAAGATATCATTACGTATCATCATCAATTTCGTCCAGTCCTCCGTATATTATTGTTTAAACATATTAATGAATGCTTTTGCCGACGATTTGTTGTGTTTTCCTTTTAAAAGCGCAAACGACATTGATTTAACGGTTCAATTAATTTTCCATTAAGCAAATCTACTCGCGAAAAACAATGCAAAAACAGCAACAAATTTTCGGGGCAACTTAATCGGGGGGCGAGTAAGCAGCACCGGACCAACGTGAGGCCGATCACAAACAGGAAGCTTTCACGGAATATTAAACAAAATCAACGAGGGAATTTCAGCTCCGAAATCGCTATACATATGTATGTACGTGTGTACACGTATCCATCGACACCCGGTATGCGAACGTCATTATCATTAGCTCGTACCGAATGAAGTAATTGTTCGTTGTCATAATAACAAAAACGTTGCTACTCATCAATTCGTGTCTGAATTTCACTGTTTCAGATGGCAAACATCATGGGCGTACGGTCAATTGTACAACAAATCCGATCGACAAAAAATAAAAAAGGCGGGCAACAGTCGAAATGCCTAATTGGGATATGCTCACATCATAACATATCCGAGTTGTATTTACTTGCATCAGTTGCATTTTTACGTATCAACACGAACGTGATGTTATAATAAAGAACTACACACCTGCCGCTCGCCGACTCGACTGACTCAGCTCCAGAAATGCTGATCATTTTCAAAATAACCACCGCCGGTTATTGTTTTTATTAAATCGTAATCTAATTGTCGGAATTGTTGATTTTCGAGCACGCAGGCCGCTTCTCGCCGTGATTCAGACATTGCATTCAACGCGATGTGTTGTGATAAATTCCGTAAAAATTTCGCAAACTCCTTCTGTAGAGATTAAATAGCGAAAGCGCCTATTAAGTGAGACATTAAAAGGTTCGTTAAGTAATAACGGTGAATAAATCAATCACGTCGGCAGTTACATCGGGTCATAACGATTTCGATGCGGAACGGGAAAAAGTCGAAGCGAAATCGAGGATATTAGCAAAAAGCAAACAAATTGTAGGGAAATCGCGGAGTCGAGCCGAGTCGGGTCGAATTCGATTATTGCCCATTCGATCGGCGCGAAAAGGCGGCGTTACTTTCGTCGAGCTCGGGGGTAGGTATTGTGTTATGGCGGAAAGTGGGGTAAGTGTGGGGGGTAGTTAGTGATCGCATCTCATTACGTCGGGCTGCTGACGTTCGCATCGGGGATCTTTGTGTTGTGCCGATACCGCCCTTCGCACTTAATCAGAGGGTCTTTTTCCGGGGAAAGCGTTTAACATTTTTTCCCGTCGAGGAGGGAATGTTCCGGGAGCGCCCCCGCAAAGGAATTACGGAAAGGGAGGATCGGAAGGATCGGGAAGTGACCAACAACTTCTTCCAGCCAGGCCAGATTCGAGCATTCAAGGTCATTAGAGGGGCGCCCTAATCCCCTTATAATAGGAAAATAAAGACGAATATCGCTGGGTGTTTTTAACTGTTTTATTTTTTGCGCGCTCGAGGGGCTCCAATGAATACAAAGCGCGGGGGTCGCAGCCCGGAACGACATTTCCACCGCTTCCGCCCGCCGCGCGATCCATTATAAATCGGATGATCTTCGTTTCATTTCGGGTTTTTCGGTCAGCAAACCGGGAGAGGGAGGAGAACGTTTTCTGTAATTTTCGACCGTGTATTCTAATAAACATGAGTTTAGGCGCGCAACCCCCCGACTCCCGGCTGCCGTTATCATCCTTATTGACACAGGATCGGCGTACCCCATCACGATGCGAGGGTTGCCCGAATACGACGCTCCGTTTTAATGAGTATAACGTTCAAACAGAAGATTTTTAAAATTGTTCAATTTCTAGACGCGGATAATCTTGATGCCGGGATACCCATACGCTCTCTCCGCGATGGCCCTCGCGCTCTCTGTTTGATTATTTAAATTCAAATCGAATCAGTTGTTTATATTTTAGTCATTCCCGATCACTCGTCTCATACCGCCCGGTCAGTCCGCATTAAATAACTAATTATTTATACAGTTCCCTCAACAGTTTTTTCGCTGGAACACACAGAAACCGCGGTCTTTTAAATTGCAATTTATTAAAGTAACGAGATGTATTTTTGCATATTTACACAGCCAACGCAATTGCTTACTCTTAATATTTACTTTATTTCACACGATACATCTAAGCAAAAATTCACAAGGGTAAACGAATCTGTTTTCTTTCATATGCGTCTAATATAAACTAGTTTTTTGGGGATATTTGTAGACTATTATGTGGGTAAATCAAAATAAACAGTTACGCCTTTTTTAAGAAATTCCGTTATAAATCACCGATGAATTATCCACAACTGTTCGAAGATTTTATGTATACAATGAAACAATGCGTACCTAAACACTCTAATTCAAATCTCGCGATGCTAACTTGAGAAGAAAAAATCACTTAGTAATACATCATGTATAATTATTTCGAAATTGAGTGGTAGGATAATTTCAGGTTTGTATAATGTAACGGTTACGTGCACCTGCAACCTGCAAGTCTCTAGATTACCCATAAAACATTAATTACTCGACGAGGATTGATAATTTTTGAATCACGTGTAGCAAGAGAGAATTTTATTACGGACGGCAAAAAGAAAAAGAGGCGAAAACGGACGACGACGGGGACGGCTGGTAAAGACAATAAGAACCGGGAACCACTCCACCAGACCGCTTTACTGCAGAGGGTATTTTTGATTCTTTGTGGCAGCGTGCATGTGAAAACACCAATAGCTACAGGAACCGGCACAAAGGACGAGCATTTCTTTTTCTTCAGTGTGATTTATTCTTTGAGCGGTCGCGCTCACGCCAGATGCAAGTATATTTACTTAAGCGCGGCTCGGGCACGGTGAAGAGACCGGAATACAATAATTCGCTCCCATCGGTTGAATCGCACAACGGATTCGAGTATTTCGTATGCACGTTGCCATTTAAAAAAGGGTCACTATCTATTTCTTTGGCATTTATGATAAAATCATGATACCGGTGGCATTTCGCTGAATTTAGATTTATGAAGGTGTTTTAATTAATGTTAATATTAATGTGGTTATGATGGTATAGAAAAGTCGTTAAGCGGGAAATTCGGTTTGAAACGCGATCGAGGGTTAGGGAGTGCACATAATAGCGCGGGCGGTCGAGAGCGAGTCTGGCGCGTTATTTTGGGAGCCGCGAACGCACCTTCAGGTTGCGGTTTCCCGTCCGACTTGGTCCGAGTTTTGGCCGGTCCACATATCACTTGAACGCCGAACCGCACAGGAACTTTCGAAAATCGGCCACAATCCGCGTGTCACGTAATCGATCAGAGGCGGGAGTTTCGAAAGGACGAGCCGGACCGCGGACCGCGCGCTCTGATCGTATGGTCGACGCCGGGCTTCGACGTGGAGGCAATTCTAGCCGAGAACATACTGAGTATAGGCACACGTTCGTGCGGCACATAATGTTGTTTACTGTTTACATGTCTGCTTCGCCTCGCCCGTATGAGAGATGTTGTTTACTCAGTTATATTTAGAGTTTAGAGAAATGCAAAAGCAAACCGACTACACCTGCCTCGGCTGGAGATCCACAGGGGCGGATTACACGCACATTCATGTCCACTTTGTCATCCCGAAATAGCGCAAACAACCGGACCGACGGCGCATCCGATCGGACCGCGCGAAACTATCGGAACCGTGCCGTGCGAAAGGGAAAGAAAATAAAAAGGACGAATTGGAAAATCACGAAATAACGAAACCTTATCTCTCCACACACCAGAAAAATAAATAAACAATTATTACTACACTACACAATACGCGTCTATTATTCACTAGTACTACTTACCATTAATCGCGATACCTATAATAATCGTATAAACCACTCGACCGACTGACTGCGAGACCGTGCTATCCTTATCCTCCCGGGAGTCCGATTAATCGAGTTGTAGGTGTAGATCCATGCATAAGTAAAGTCCGAGTCTCCCGAGACTTAATAAGAAGCCGTTTCAGTAATTTATCTTTAATAAGATGAGGATTTAAATGGGTGCGGTGTGCGTCGGGGTCGCGTCTACTTATTTGTCGCCCGAAGCTTTTTGATCGTTATTACTTAGGGTTGGTTTGACGTGGCGAAAATAAGAAATAAAGTTAATTTATGTGTTCGGAATTCGTAATGACGCACGGGGTAAATATACAAAAAAGGCGATAAAAACGTACCGATATCGATGTTTCTGTCCGTTTGCTCCGGGGAGAGCGAAATCAGTATTCATATTAACTGCTCGCGCGATTCCCGACGCCCCTCGTGCCACAAAGGTGCAAACTTATTATAAGGGTGTATCTGTGAAAAGCCTGCATTACGAGACCTGCGAGACCCTTGATACTGATGCGAGAGCGCACTCGAGTGTATAAACAGTCGGCGAAAGTCGTTCTAATCAAACGAGACGTTCCGTGAATAAAAAGTAAAGGTTTAGAAATCGTCAATATTTCGCATACAGGGCTCCCCGCAATATTACAAAAAAAGATTATTCTCCTTTTGGTTCAGTCGGTTGAATACTTTACATAGACTTGCTGCATATGTAATCTGTATAGGTATAGTTATAATAGCGTAAAGGTAGTTGGACTTGTTGTTTGGTTTTTATATCACGTATGAACTTATATGTAGGTACGTTTTCAGATGGCCTTCTACCGTTTCGACTCGTGATATGAGAAGTTCTCCAGATTGTTTTTATTCTGGTCAATGACTGTAAATAATTTCGTGGGGTGAACGGCTGGTTCCGTTTTAATTCCGGTGTGCCTCTGTAGTGTGAAAGTCGTGTTGTGTGTATATACCTATATGCGGAGTCGCGAGGGGTGAAAACGTCGAGTTGGCTGAATAATGCAAATATCGAATATCGGAATAAAAAAGAAAACTAAAGGAGGCTTCCGTTCATCTCGGAACTTTATGAACGTTTTAGGTGAATATATAATTTTGGGCCGGGAACGGCGACGCGTCTTTACTATTTCTCGGGATGATCGGAAGTCAATAAGAGACGGAGAAGTAGCAATAACTGGGACAGAAAGAGACACTCGTCGCGGAAAAGGTAGTATATAAAGTAGCCAAGTTAAAATGGTGTGGGGAGGGAAATCAAAAGAAGTGCCAACCCCAGCGTATTTTAGCATTCCCCTCGCGCGCTGTCCGTCTCGCTTTCGCGCCCGGCGCCGCCGTCGCGACCTCTCGCTCCCGAGACCCGGCAGGAGATATTATTTCTTATTTCAAGTCACATTCGAGTAAGTAGGTGGCACAAATTAGGTTCCTGGCGACTTTTGCATTTCAGCCGACGGTGTGCGGTGCGGTGTGACATGCAACGATAGCTTTTATTGACAGAACCGACGTGCCGCAAGAATACGGAATCGTCCCCGGGCCCGAAAAGGTGTAAATCAAAAGTTGACAAACACAGTCCGAGCGGCCCTGATGAACGCATTCATGCGATCCGACAAGGAGATTCCCGCGCCCCTCCCGGGACGACCCCCGGACGAGAGGGGCGACGTGCGGACTGTGCGGTCATCGTCGCGGACCGTCATAATTCTTACGGCGCGTCTTTATGTTGCGCCGAATTTAAAAAGCGTCACCTTCCATCGCTCATCGCGAATAAGACTCGCACCCATCACTCGCAAACATCGCTCGCATTAATCTCCGCACCCTCCCTCGTCACGGCCATATCGGACCGGGGGATGCCCGATCCCTTCTTAGAAAGGTTTCCAGTTTTGGGTCATGAGAACGAGATTTGGGAGGAATTAAACTGAAATCGCGCGTTCCGCTCCATATGGCGGCGACGACCCGAGTGGAGGGAAGAAAGGTGGTTGGCGGTGGTGGATGAGGGGCCAGGCTCCAGGTTAGACCTCTTGTTTGCCGAGAAACAGTATGACAAGTCAGCAAACTTAAAGCTAACTTGACTTTAACAACAGTCAAGTGGTTAGTTAGTAATGTAAAAGTACAAATACAACGGCAAGTCCCTAGAGCTCCGGATCGTAAGGTACACACACATTGTTCGCGTGGGCCCGGCGCACATGGCGTCACGACGTCTCCGAGGGCGGTCGGCGCGCGATAGACAAGGACCGAGCTCGCCCCCGTACGGTTCTTTACACCACCGCACCACATACTTGAGCGCAAGTTTTCCCAAGTTTTGGACTCGTGCAAGTAAACGTCTTTCAATATACATGTCTGTAATTTAGACGATGGCTATAACCCGGCCTCGTTCGGGGGTAGAGATCGGAGAAGTTGCGAGCTGATTGTTCCCCTAGGCCTGAGCTAATTGTGTAGTAATAGCAAGAAGTAACCGGGCGGGGGTAGGTGTAGGTACACTCTTAGGATGCCGTATGCCGTGTAAGGGTTGCGTACATCGTTCCATCCAGGTAACCGGGACATTGTAGTATACCCGTAAATCTGGCGTCAATCGCATCCCTTATTCGCGTTATTATCAGGCCGTGTACAGGACTCGAATAATATTATACGGTGTATAAAATTGGGCGTCATTTGGTTCGGTGAAATATATGGATGCTCCTTAAGCGTAAGACGGCACTAAGCCGGTCATCTGGCGGCTTCGGGATTCAAGATTCAAGAGTCAGGACTCGGGGATCCCCGACTATATACACAAATGACACGGCCATTATTCCAGATAGAAGATTGCCAAAGCCCGCAACGCACCACCAACATTCGGATCGTAAATTTTAATGTTCTCCTCTCCAAGATTCTACAGAAGTTATCACAATAATTTTAGGGGCCCCATAACGTTTAATTAGAACTCGGAACAACACGATAGGCTTGCGCGCCGCGGATACTTTAATGGAAATTGTTTTTTAAACATAACACTTTATTTTATGTTTTAACCAACTTTCAAACTCTATTACCGCCCCTGATATATTTTCACGATCGTTTATATCTCTCTTCTAACTCGACTCGGCCCCTGCGAAAAGCTCGCATCGCCACAGAGTGAAAAAAAGGACCACACCCCGTCGCCACCCCCCCGCGACGGCTAATCCAACAATAAAAACTTTTTATTAAAATTAATTACGAACTTAATTAACGGAGCAGCCAATCCCAATTTATTTAATAAATAAACTGAGCAGAAGAGACCGTTAAACGGCTCGCCGGAAATTGTTCCCGAAAAATGTATTATTTAAAAGTATATTGACGGAAGAGACTGTGGGGGAAGTTTGAAAGAGAATAAACAGCGCCAAGTAAGCCGAGTCTGCTGATAATAACGGATTTGCTTTTATCGTTTTGTTTTTATTGTCTTCCCCCGAGTGCCACCTTATTCTATTATAAACAAATTGAGGCGGACCGTAAAGGGCATTATCAACATTCGTTCCATTTCGTTCGCTCGAAAGTCCACAATTTCGTAATAATAATAATATTAATAATACGGCGCTGTTGATGCAAGAGGAACCGGCCTGCATTCTTCTTATTAGTTTTGAATTTAATTGCATCTCGCTTGATGTTTGGACAATTTCGCGATTTAATTATTGCGGCGCCGACCAACGGCGCTTTCGAGTTTCGTTCCGAGGGAAGAGAGTGTCTCTCTGCGTAAAGTCCCCGCCGTTGCAATGCATTTTTAGCGAAAAGTTCTTATTGTAATCTTTGTGTAGATTGTTATTGCTGCGGCGGAGGGAATATTACGTCTAACCTCGAGGCGGATGGCGGAACGGCGATTAAGCCCGCCCAACCCTAATGAAGTAACCATCGCCGAAAGTTTCCAACGCGCTTTAATGCTCTTTCGTGTTTTTATAATGACACGCTTCGCCGATGATGTCTCACACCGAACTTTCTATAGTCCAAAATGGAGGAAATTACCGCGAATTTCTGGCGAAAAGCTAAACAGACCGAAAGTGATCGGGGCAACTCAACTTACGTATTCGGGCATCATATTGCTGTTATTATGCGGAAAATACGGAATGCAGGTAAGCCGAAATCGGTCAAGTGTTCGGGTTGAATCCGCCGTCATAATCGCTCATCGTGATATGTTGTTGTTGTTGTCGCCGCGCTTTATGTAGATGGTGCACTTTCGCCAGTTATTATTGACGCGTCTGCAATCTGCAACGCCGTAGTTTGTAAATTGTTTTGCACGGTTCGACCTTTTCAAGAGCTTCGTCCGAATGTAACAGTTATTTTATTTACCCGCACACGTCCCGGGCGAAATTAATTAACCATCACGAACACAACAGCGGGGACGGCGGCGTTGATGGAGTTCGCGCCCGAAAAAGTTCGTTCGAATTCGAACTGGAACCGAAACTTGCGACTTTTCAGTCGCCGCGGTATACTATTAGAGAAAAGAGGGAGGTATTATAAATAGGGGAGTAGAGATCGGGGAGGTGGAGGAGGAGGTGGTGGAGGAGGAGGATCGCAGGGTCTCCCTTTCGAAGAAAAGTTTGCGAAATTCAAGATAAAGGAATTAACAGCGCGAACTACCCGCGCAAAAATGTAAAAACACGGCCCGATTAAAACGAAACTAAGCCGCATTAAATGCAAGCACGTTCCACGCGATGTATAATGAAATAATGTTTGTCCACGACTGTAGTGTATTTCCTTACACACACACATACACACACAGTAGGTACTGTTTGCGAGGGATGGGGTAAATAAATCAATACTGTAGTATATTTGTACTAAAGCAAGAAGACCGGTGGGGTAAAGAGGGTTGCATGCATGTTGTTTACAGGGGAAGAAAAACAAACAAAAAATGTTAGCTAGTTGTGAGCTCAGGCGGGCGCAAAAACAAGCTCAGACGTACGATCCTGACGGCATCCCTTATGGCGACCGCACACACGTACGTGCGTGATCACCTGGATCGCCAACCCTTGGTTCATTACCTGCTTCGCGAGTTTCGACTTTTTAATTATTATCGATTTGTGCCATTTCTGTACCGCGTCTACGGCCAGGCCACCCCGTGCCCACCTACATGCACACGCCGCTCGGAGGGGTCGCGTCGCATAAACAGTTAAACGGCTAAACTGTTGAACTGCTAAACACCCCGCCCGCCCCCCGGATTTTCCCGAAACGGGATAACACCCCCGAATCTATTTGCGCGCCGACATGTTATGTTACGAAACAAAATAAAGCCCGTTTGGGCAACACGCCGCCGCCGGCCGCCGGTGGGGGTGGCGGTCTAATTGGACCGACACCGAATCAACCACCTATTTAGGCGCATAAACAAAAATATCGCTAATCCGCGCCCGATCCCGTCATCGTTTCGGGCCGAAATCGATTTCGCCAAGTCGACACCGGACTGGAATCCGGACTGCTTATCGGAGGGGAAATCGATCGTCGCATGATGCCTACGTGAAAACACTCTATTTGTGTGATATGTTTATAATTACGTCAACATATCGGCGGGCAACAAACAAAAACATGTGTTAACTTGATGTGGGTTGTTTTGTCTGAGAGACTAGAATACATCCTACGTGCACGCGGACGCCGGTGGATGAAATCCGTTCGATTTAAAAAATCTGATCTGCCGTTCGTCATTTTCTTTGTTCCGTGATGCTAATGCCCTTTTGTGCATGCGGAACGACTCCATACTCCAGGTATAATTAAAGTATCAGTTCGGCCGGGTTTTTAGTTACACGCATACATAACATACAAGTTGATAGAAATAACGCGAGGCTGGATCTGGATTTTCATAATAATAAAAGCGCGGAATCTTTCAGAAATACGATACAGAATACAGGTCGCGAACAAAAACTCTTTCATATTTAGAATGAAACGGCGAAAGCCCGATGTTTTTCTCGGTTCCTCGATTTGGACTGGATCTACGAATGTGCGATAGATAAATTGTGATGGAGCGAGGACCGGGGAGACCACCTGAAGCCCGGATTACGGCACGCGTTAAGGAAGGCTTTCGGGGAATATTCCGTATAGTTGGACAAATTGTTGAGCGTTTGAACCCCAAACTTTGGGGGAGTTAATACACATCCGGGTGCACATGTGGAATGACGGCCGAGATACGACACAACAAAACAAACCACCTGTTGGATTATTGTATAAATTCGTGCACAACACACACAGAGCCACAGACATCACGGGCCGGAGAGGCGAAATGTGTTTTATCAAAATTCTGATTCCCGCATAAATGTCATGCCCTGGAATGCCATAATAATATCATCCCGTCTCCTATTTATATTTCGGTTATATATCACGACATTTATTCTATTCTATTCCTTTCACTTTTTCCTCTGTAACGATTATTGCCGCTTATATGGCTCCGATTTCCTTTATGTGTTTTTTAAACGATCGCGTCCCCTGTTTTTGCTTAGAATGAGGGAAAAGGAAAGCGATTAGCGCTGTTATTACGACTTTTTAAAGAACGGTTAGCTAGCTCTTTATTTACAAAAGCATGACAACATAAACCGATGCGTATATTTAGAAGCCAGTTTGTAAATATCTCATGTGTTTATTCCATCCATCCTGCATAAAATAGCGTATATTAAAGGCGACTTGCTCCGCGGGGAAAACCTATATTGCACAACTTCAATAACCCAATAATAATTAAAACACAAAACTCTCCCGCGCGATCTACTTGAATATTGACTGCGGGGATTATTTTATTTCAGCCTCGCCGAACCCGAATCCGGATGATGGATTAATTTTCTGAAAGTTTATCTAAAACCCGGTGGATAAATAGAAACAACTATTTATTTTCCAGTCTAATCAATACCGAAAGCTCTCCACGAGGAAATGAAATTCTGCTCGTTCCGGTTGTTTTTTAAGTTCCGGTCAGTGGAAACGCGCAAAGCTCCAACATGAATGTAGATCGCCAGTATTTGTAGTTTTTCTTCACTCGAAATTAATTGTCTGAATTATTTGTTCTTCAAAACTCGATCGCTATAATACCCACCTACCACCGTTACTCGTTTCATATGGTTACGCGGAGTGAAGTATTTCCACTTTGCGTATCCTTAATTCTATTTTGAATAATGCCCAAGGCTCCGCCAAAACTAAAACTATAAATTTCCAGAGAACGGGTGCTTAATGTAATAGATTTACTCAAAGACTGGAGCGGGACAAAAAGTCCGTAATACAAACCGTTTAAAAGTTTCGAGAACGTTACGAAACTCGAAACGGAACGCCCCCTTAGGGTTAAAAATCGTTTAGCTCAACTTTTCGCACATAAACCGTCATCATAGTTATTTCCTTCGGTGCTTACATCTATTAATTCCTCACACGCACGTTCCGGCCGAGACACAGCAGCTAACAGCCGATCCGCACCCTGGCGCGTTCCCGATTCAACCACCCCATCCCCTAAAACAAAACTTATTCCGTCCTCTTTATACATAATAATAATAGTATTTATGGTACAGATGTATCTAAAATCGGGCTAGATAAAAATCATATTTCTTGGCATCAGTCATAGTGCGGGAAAAGAACGGGGGAGGGTTCAACTAATGGAGTTAATTGCGCCACTTTTCTAGGGGATTTCGGTGAGGGACCGAGGAGGGTGTGTGGCGTCATCACGCGCCGCGCTGCAGCTTTCCTCTCTTTTCGAGCTTTCGCACGCGCCAAGTAGCTCTGCTCACGTAGCGCCAGATTATCGCCGCTGATACTAACAATATAATATATAATAAACGTTTGCCTTTAAATTCTCATTCAGACGTTGCCGTTGCCAGGCAAGACCGAGAAAGAAACCCGGGCCCGGCGGCGGTGAGCAAGGGACGGAATCGGCGTCCCCGCTGCGAAATAAACCGTTTCGTTTATTATCTCGAGCAATTATACTTACCTACAATTACAGGCAAATTACAAACTACTGCGAAGATTCGTGCAACCGCTTTCCCCGACTTCGGCTCTCCCCATTCACCGGGAGCTTAGTGCACCGACCCTTCGATACAATACGCTCGTGATTTTATATTTTCGACGTTAATATTGCATGAGCCTCGCGAGTCTTTAGTTGGAGTTAATGAATGTTTAATTTTTGTGTTGAGGTGTTTGGTCTGTATCTTCGGGCGTTTCGCTTGTGCTGTTGGTTTGTTCGGTGTGTACGAAATTAAAATTGGGAGCATGGCTTGTTTACTCGCGGTAAATAATCTTGGTTAGTAGTGAGTGGTGCGAGCGTGAATTTCAAATGCGAATTTAATTTAATATCAAAAAAAATATTACACATATCTCTGGAATAATTATTATACTCGTAATCACCGCTAAGATTCGTTTTATCTTTCGAATGGTATAGTTGGGGGATGAAAAAAGTACGAATAGAATTATAAACAGAAAACAAGGATGTAAATATACATAGTGAGTCATGTTGGGGTGCGATAATCTGAAAAGGGTTGATACGTGTGTACAGTCCGTGCCGCGGGAGAGATGGGCTACGCGAAAGCTCGTATCGTATGAGCTTTATAAAGAATATGATGGGCACGATATAGAGGCGAAAATGTCGCCCACGGGCTTTTCGGCCCTCATGATGTCTGTACGTGTGCGTATTTGTGTGCGTGTGTGCGTGGGGCCCTATCGATCGGGGGACCATGTAAATAAGTACAACGAAAAGTGATACGTTCAGCATACAATCCGGAGATTCGGATGCGTCATCCTAGAAAGTGTCCACCCCTTAAACGTCACCGGCGCCATCTACATTTACAACAAAATAAACAAGATTTAATCACGTCACCCCCTCACCCCCGACACACACATACACACACACACATTTTTAATATAAATTCCTGCTGCTTACGGTGGCGGTGCGGACGGGGTCCGCGGCGAAGTTTATTCTGTCACACGTAAAAAAGGACGCGTATTTAGAAAGTGTTGATTATCGCCGCCCCCTCCCCCGGGCATTCGCCGGGGGCTGGGGTGCGAGCTCCGCGACCGTAGCTTTTAGGACATTGTCCCATCTTTTTGTAAGCGAGAAAAACTTTTAATTATTAGGGTCGTTTATTTATGACGAAGATAAAACCCGGTGAATTATGACTGCAAAAATATTCTTTTAGTGAATATCGGATTTTTTAATTATAACACCGACGACAATTTATTGAAATTCATAATTCCGCCGCGGCCACTACTGTGCAAAAGAAATATTGCATTTTATTTCAAAGACGTTAATTTATTCAACACTCTCCGGTGCACTTTTTAATGGAATCAGCGACGATCCGGGCGAGTGAGGGCAGCCCGGAATCTCAAGTAATATCGCGCCAATCCACACATTTCGAGCTCCCGTAATTTTTTTGTTCGGTTTTTCGGTTTTCCGCGCATTTTCCGGTTCTTAATTCGGATGACGATGGCGAGGGGCCGGCCGGCGGCTCCGCATCATCGCCGGCCACGGATGGCGGCTTGTATTGTTTGTTTGTCCACAAGATAAGTCGGCGTGGTCGGCCGCTATCGCTTCACACTCCATTTACCGGGCCACAATGATTCGCCGATGGAACAATACAAATACGATGCACGCAAGTGACCATCGGAATTGACCGCCGGCCGGCCGCCTTATCTGCCAAGGAGTCATTATTCCGATGACAAAGGCCGCCACGCCATTTCTCACCGCGCCATTGACAAGACGCGCGGACGTTCCGCCGCACCCACATATATCTTCGTTAATTCAGGTCCGGAAGTCGGAATCACTTTATTGCCCGGAGGCGATTGTTTTTGATAAATTGTCTTTGTTGTAAGTGCCGCCCCCGTTTGCCCTTTTGTCCATTGTTGCGTTTTAAAAGTTTTATCGGATCGCGGTTTCCTCTTAGGGCGCCCGATATCGCGATGCCTAGTCGAGCCGGGGACGGCAATATCGGTGCGAAGTCGCACGTCGGACATTACCGTTAGTCGCACGTACAGAGACGACAATAACTCGTGCAGACGAGGTACGGGCGTCATTTGACATAACGAAGTACAGGTGAGCTGTCGCCGTGATGAACTGCACGAGTAATGAGATGAGGAAATGCATTGGGATGAGGGTCTCGGGAGAGGAAATGTAACGAAATTATAATTCACAGTCTTATACTTGCACAGTGGAACTCGGCGTCGTAAAATTTCCTTTAATTTATTTACATTCTGCAAATTTAACGTTCTGCTTGTCTTATTCCCGACGCTTGCACCTACCCTCCTCCATCCCGCCCGCCTCTACCTTCCAGAGGATTGTGTGCTAGAGCTAGAGCCGATGCTAGACGAGCGGATGCATCATCTCCACTGAATTTATCAAATAAAGGATTCTGTTTTCAATTTGCGTCTCCCGCAAGGATAATCTCATTAGCTCCGGCACTCGACTTGACTTTTTCAATACACACTTCAAAAGCTTTTTCATTTCTCTTAATTAATTATAGACGCTGATGCTGCGCGATCCACGGTCGCCGCATCCCGCAACCCGAAATCGTGATTCTCGTTTCGGGTTCTGCGGGTAAACACGATTTTTGTTAGGTGGTTGTAAATAATAATCAAAAGGAGAGGATCTTAATTTGCCATAAAAATTCAGACCGGGTGAGCAACAGAGCAATAAAACACTGATAAAACTTAAACAAATCAACGTAATTCGCAAACATATCCGGTCGTTTAGAGAGTGAACGGGGAGGAAAATGGGCGAAACGGATGGCCCGATACCAATTTGGCTGCTAAAAAGGTCATTATTATTTTATAAATAGGTATCTGGTGAATTTACATCGAAAATTGGTGAATGGCGGAGCCATCGGGGCCTCGGGGGCGTCTTATGGGCATTGTCGCTAATTTCTATGCACAGTCCGTCTTGTTCTCGGGCCGGCCGAATGGGGTGAAACAAGCTATATTTCGCCGGTGGGGTGGTTCCCGATTCGCCCTCTCCGTCTCGCGCGTGCCAGGAGCGCCGGGACGTGAGCGATACCGTCTCGGATATATTTTATGTCTTTTAACATAGGGATAATGGTCTTTCCAAATCTGCGTATATTCTCCATTAATACTCTCAAGATTCCGGATTAATTTCAATCGGACAGGAACACGAGGTGCGCCCGCTCCCGCCGCCGCCCCCTCGGCACACTCACGGCATGAACTCACCCCCCGGCTTTGGGGTGCGCGGGGAATTGGAAACAACCTTGTCGGCCGCCGCGACCTCTATCATCTGGGGACCAGTTAATGTTCTGATTTATAATAATGCATTTCACGCAAGTTACGGCGCCACCTATTTCGGATAATAACTTAGCATCGCCCTCGTAAATAAAACTGCACTCGCTCCCCGTTAAAACTCTCCGCCAAACGGTGCGTCATTATCGCAACACCCCCGAAAACGCGAAACCACCCTTAACACCGTCTAAAGAAGAAAAAATAACGAGATATAAGAGAGTCTTAAGTGTTTACGGGACAAAGTGATTAATCACCTTTCACATATTAACTTTTTTTTTCAAGAATTTAATTCCGAACTTGTTTTTTCCTTTAACAGGACTCGCGAGTCCGTTTTCAGACTATTTGTTATTTGCGATTGCGAGTCGTAAATTTGGGGCGAATTTGATTGCGGTCGGTGGGAAATACTTCAAAAGTCGGGTCCGTATGATATGATGTAAGTTCCGGGCATTCGCGGTTGATTTTCCTGCGGGTCGGAATCGGCATCATCATCGGGAGGCCGTACACATGTATAACCATCATCGCGCTCTCGAGCTCTACACCATTTGGCGTTGTTTACTTTTTTAGCATATGGCAAATAACTGGTGCTCTCTAAATACAAGGATGATGTTTTAAAATTAATATGCGATTTTGTAAAACCAATAGCGGCGGGATGCGAGTGCATCGAGTTAAATATTAACCGATTATTTGCCATATGTCGAGTACGTTGTACGTAGCCGATGCGATGTGATGGATACATCTCCACACCGTAACAATCCCCATACGTCTCTGTAATGCCATCGCATTTGTATGGACTCGAATGTGGATTGTTAGTGCCAAGTCAACATGGATTTAGGTGTAAAGCACGTCTTTTTCCAATCGCCCTGGCCGTCTAATACGTCCCCTGAGCGCGCTCCCGCCATCGCAGAGGACACATTCCTGCCCTTTACTTTATTTCAGTTATCAAGCGGGGATCTACATGATATTGATATTCTACGGCAGGTCGCATTAGGTATTTTCGACGCCTAGTCCAAATGACGATTGTTTTTCTCGCCTTTATGTGAACCCAGTTAGGGGGAGTTTCGAACAATTCCCAGATATCAGAACTATCAATAAAACGGACATTGCGTATAATGTTTTCAATATTGAGCATAGGACACACGCAAACTGCATACATATAGGGTGGCCCATTTTCTTACAAAAATCCCAGGAACAGGACGATTTTGTTAGCTCCAACCACCTTCGCCGCGAAATTTCAAATAGCACACCTCACATAATTTTAAAGCATGCTGAATTTTATATGCAATGGTGGAAGACTTTTTTGAGATTCCCCAAAAACAATTTCAGTTCAATGAATCTTTAAATAGGTTGATGATGAGTGATGACCTTTGATATTTCAGATGAAATTAATATCCCATAAAAATAATAAATTAATTTTGTATATTCGCTGTGTTCTTAGCGAATAAGATATAACATAAATTTGTGCTATTTTAAATATTGAGGTGAGGACCTGCTTGAATCGCCGATTTTTCTTAAAAAAAAGTGTATATGGTGTTTGGTGGGCCACCCTGTATGAGGGGTGTTCCAGATAAATAGACGTTGGCAATGTGGGGATGCAGGAAGGAAACAACAGCTCCTAATAAATAACTAATCCTCGTAACGGGGAATCGAACTCTTAACGACTATCGCTATTTCCTGCTATATCTAATAGCGGCGGCCCGTTCCCGGTTCCCTATATTCCGGGGCTCCGAACAAAACAAACGCAATACCTCCGATGCCATTTGTACAGGGCGATATTCGACTTTTGCACGAATGGCATTTCTTAACACAAAAGTTTCCAACTTATATTGCCGAGGATAAAAACAAGATCCCTATAGATTTTATAAGCAGGCGGCAGCGGCAGCCCCGGCCCCGGACCGGAGAGCTCTCGGCTTTAGAGCATAGAGCGCCGCCTTGATCGATTCGAGACCCGACAAAACAAATCCAATCCGCTACCTCCACAAACACAATCATGCCCACGGTAACTGCCCCCATAAACCGCACAATACGCCCCCATTAATAAACCAAGACGTCGAAACGCGAAACAATACCCCCGATCGGACAATTCCCCCGGAAACGTGGCGGTGATGATGATGGTGATGATGATGAAAAATCCGTCCCGAATAGAATGCCAACTACCCACCACGTACCCGTCCACAATGAGACAAGAACCGGATGGGGAGAGAGAGGGCGACATTAGCTCCGATAATTAAGGTGCGCTATTAAATATTCATCTGCATCTGCGAACTTAACAAACTTGAAAATGCAAGACGTGGCTGCGCGAATTGGATATCTATATTCAGGCTTTGCTGATTCCCTCTGTTCCGGTTTCGGCGTCTGCACGTTCTCTCCGGCTCGTTGTAATTAATTAATTGATACGGACAAAAAAGGAGCCACCACTCACGGCGCCCCCGCCGCCGCCCGGCCGCCCCCCGGTGCTGCACACGGTTCAGACGTGACAAAAGCACCCATCCATTTCCGGCGGCGGCGGCGGCAGCGGCGGCGGCGTCCCCGACGCGTAAACACCTACAAATAAGGACTAGAGAGACTAGACCCGAACAAACTACTTGCCGAAATGAAACGGTTGAATTAAATTAAAGTAACAAATCGCGAGGCGAGAGGGTTCCGCGAGCATAAACATGTAACTCGAAATTAACGCGGTTGTTATATGTCTCGGGACTCATCTCAAGCCGAGCTCGCAAACAAGAACAAATGCAAATTAGCCTGGCAGTCGGTGATTAACCCCCGAATGCGACGCTGTATGTGCGGTGCGGATGGGGACGGGGATGAGGGCTGCCGCCGATGCCGATGCCGAGGCCTATTTTCCGCACTTTCTCCCGGATCCGAACCGGTGACGCGGATTTTCTCGATTCAAAACGGCTACCAGCAACCAGATAAACACGGCCGTTACACACATTGTAGGTACACGTAAACCAACCTCTGTATCACGTTTCCCGAAAATCTGCATTGTAGATGGGCGGCATGGCGGAGGTATTTTGTCGACGCGAAAATATCGCGATACTCGCATGCATCACTTGCACTTTACTAATTACCCGTTAGCACGGAATTGCTTTCGTTACCGAAACCGACTTTGCCGCGATTCATTATTAATGTTTTTATTTACAATACAGTTTTGTGAATTTGTAAACAATGACAACGTCTAGACGTTAAATTGTGTATTCCGTTCCTGATTCGACCGGTCGTTCAATTACGTCACCGAATCTAGAGCATTATTATATTGTAAGTGCAATAAATGTAAATGCACATGACATAATGATGGGATTGCTTCACTGTCATTGTAGGTTTTGTAATTCTTTTTGTATTAATTTTTGAAAGCCGAGTGACGTTTCAATAAATCTCGAGTCGTCTAGCGTTAAAAACTTTTGACACATTCGGCATCGACATTAATTAATTCAATGGATTTAGTCGAAACGTATACGTAGCCGCAATTAATCAGTTCTTTATTAATAAATTCCCACACGAACGTAAACAGATCAAATAAATAAACAATCGTCAATAAATACAGCCAATATTAATAAAATATTCGTTGCCCTTGATGTCGATGATTTCATTATTAATCGAATATCGTACCGAATGAATCGTATAGCGATGAATATTACTGCTGATATGGGGGTGTGTGTGTTTTCTGTTTCAGCGGTATACGCTCGTATATATTTCGAAATTGATGCAATTAATTCTTAAATAAACTGTTATACGATTTCCATAATCCGTTATCATTTAATACTTGTATTATTTGTTGGCCGGGGTGCGATTAGGCGCGTCGGGAACTGGCCTTGTTTACAGTCCGTACCTAGACTATAAAACAGAGATTAAGATAGCCTGCCTCCCCTGTAAGGTAATCCCCTGACCGCAATTTCACGGATTTTCTGCCACTTAACCGGCGGGCGGTCGCATTCCACTTCCTCGGAACGGAACGGAAAACGGAACGCAACAAAACTGTACTTGCGATTTTAATAATTCACAACATTTTGAACGGTTAGTTTTGCGCCCTTCCCCTTCCAAACATTTTTCTAATTAACGATGTAAACATCGCGAGGTTTGTATTTACTGGCAAAATGCGTCCCTATAGTCGAAAAGAAAAAACGCTATTCCAATATTCGGAATTCGAATTTAGCAATTACCAGTGCTAAACCCAATCACTCTGAACAATTTATATAGTGGAGTTGTGTACAGCGCGGGCAATAAGGGAACATTCAGAATTAATTAAAGTGGAGGGGATTTACAATAGTCTTAACACCTCGGCAATATATGGGAGAGAGCCACCTAGTTCCCAATATCTGGCCCTCCTATACTGTAAGCGCATTGAAATATTAAACACGTCCTTATCTTAATTGCCCTTTGCAGATTATTTATGTAGTTTGGTCAGAAAAGCATTAGTTCGCGGTATACATTGTCGTGGGGGCGACTCCGCTTCCGAATATATTAGCGAATACCTGGAGTGTCATTTCTTAGATAGTTCCCTCCTTCGCCAATAACTATTTGAAAGGGGATGCTTTATACGTTGCACGCTTACACGTTACAAATTACAATGGGAATACTTCCAAAATACCGCTCAAGATAAATTATAACACCCAACTTTGCCCTAAAATTCAAATCCACCACCACCATCCCCACTACTTTAGGTACATTGATGATATAACCAACCAACTAAAAACATCCCCAATAACCAAATTAGTTACATTATACAAATATGTATACAGACAACTGGACTGAATCGGGGCTTTGTATAAATCAAATATTGATGGAGGCGCCAGGTAGAAATCATACACAATACTCCGGGTCCACTTTCAAGTAAACTCAATTAACTAAATTTTGTAATCATTTAAAACTGTCCCCCAAAAAAGATGCGGCCACCGAACGAACATGTGTACTTTCCAAAAAGGAAAAAAGAACTAATTCAATCGAGAATCGATGGATAATCGACAAAATGAATTGGCGGTAGAGGCGTCAATCGAAATGAATTGATCGCGATGATTATTCCGTCCGTTTATTTGCGTGCCGCATCGGAAAACGAGAAGTTAAAACGCAATAATTAGTTCGTAACTGCTAATGCGGCCTAAATACCAGTTAAGTGATACCGTGTTGGGAAAGGCGGCGGCGGCGGCGGCGAGAACTGGCAAACCGAGCATCGCATTAGCAGGAGTTTCGTGTTCTGTTTATTACCAACACAAACAACTTACATGGATGGGGCTGCAATTTACATTGTTATTCAATAAACCGCGTCGGGTTTACCGTTCGATCTGAGTTGTTTTAAAATTACCCACCACCGAGGGCTCCACCCAGATGTAAATACACGCGGAAATTCGTGTCTTGTCATCCGGCGATGAGTGACGTATAATCCACCCCTAAAGCCAAAATCGGAGATTTATCAAAAATAAAAAAAAACGCCTAAACTCTCAAAAAGAGTTCGGATTCCGGTGATGAAGTTTATTTAATTCGGATTTGGTTGTTATTGTTGTTGATATTGTCGTTTGCGTTCGGGATGACTGCCCGGTGGCGAGGGGTGGCCGGACGGGTGGCGGCGCACGGGGGGTGTGTTCCGGTTTGGGGGCGTTCTGAGATTAAAAGTGAGGTTCGGTTCGTTCGATGATAAATAAGAGAGTCCGGGGATGTGGATGCGGGAAAAGGGGGTGGCGGCGGTCCGCGTTCTCGAGACGCGAGTCGTGGGCGGCGGTAGGTGGCGGTGGGAGGAGCCGCCGCGTAAGACGAGATCCTCCTCGGAGGTCGGGCCGGCGGCGGCGGCTCCCCCCGCCTCGCGCCGCTCCCGACCGAAAGCCGGAGCGGCGGCGGCGGAGCGGAGACGTTACCTGCACGGGCCTCCAGCGCGGCTCCAGCATGGAGGTGGTGGCGGCGGCGAGGTCGGCGGCGGCGGCTCGCGGCGGCGGGGGCGACGGTCCGAACGGGGGCGGCTGGGGGTCGGGGCCTGGTGGCGAGCGGCGGCGGGCCGGCAGCGTGGCGTGTGTATCGGGGGCAGACCAGTACACGGCGATACCGCCGTGGTTGATGTTAGACTGTGGACGCCTCTAGTGGCTGGCGTTGTCTCGCTCGGCGGCGGCGGCGGCGGCGCACTCAACACTAACGGCCGCGGCACAACACATGCCAATCACCGCCGGTGCACAATAGGGGATGCCCGCGTGCCCGCCGACGGACCCCGTGCCCGCGCGCCCCGACGATGACGATCGCGATGACGATGACGGTCACGATGACGATCGCGATGACGATGGCGACTCTTCTCCCGACGCGCCCGGCCTGCAGCCCGCAATCAAATGGGAAGCGGTGCAAGCAGCGCCCCATCCCAATCTGCTTGTTTACTCGCGTCTGCTGATCAATACCGTTGTTTGCTATCAGCCAGAAACATACATACGCTTAGTCCGCCAGCAGGACTTATCGAGTACCGGCTGAGGAGGGTAAACATCGACGGCCGAAAGCGGCGCGACGCCGTCCGCCGCCCGCGATTTTCGACGGCAGAGTCCCGCGCCGGGCTCACAATGGGCGAATCGAGGAAAGTGATCCGAGACGCTCAATCATTCGATCATCGACCGCGCTCGACTCGATCCATTAAAAACTGTGGGGGTCCGCGATTTTCGTGACGTACATATTCCCGATTTAATAGTGGGTATAGAGTTCCCGAGCCCATTCAGTGACGTGACATCAGTATAACCGTATAACCGAATGAATGAGTAACTGATTCTCGACTCATTCAAGGTTTCCTCTCTCCCGTTTATATCTTCGCCAATAAAAACATATTGGTTTCTTTCGCGTTCGCTCCGATGCGAGATGTGACTTATTCTTGCTCCTTATCGAGAGGAGCGCACCGGATCCGCGTGATGTGAATAATAGTGTGTCAAATGACAATTAAAATCAATTTACTTGCTTTTACTATACGAATGGATGTTATCTTATCAATATCGGGTAAATAACAGGTGGGTTGGATCGGCTCCTATCTGTTGATGTTGATGAATCGTCGACTAAAATGGGTCTATCCGTTCTCTGCGCGTATAGTTTCCCGAGTGATTAGAGAGGGAAGTCGGGTCGGGTTTTTGGCAATTTCCCGCGCCGTCTTCGCTTTTTAATAAGTGAGGGATGACACGGCCGTCATTCTGATGCAAATAATATCAAGGCGGCGAGGGGGAGTGGGGGAGTTATTTTTTAAAAATGATCCCGTAATCTAAAATCCGCCTAATGAATTGTCATTTATATTAATTAAAAAAGAATACTTTACACGTGGGGAGAGGGCCGGAAAGAAACTTTCCTGACCCCTTGACGTTTGATATTTTCTTTTCCCGTTGTCCTTTATTAGATTCTAATTATTCCCGAATTACCGTTCGCGCGGGCGTGAGCGCGCAGATATTCATAATATTAATAAAAAGTAATTTCCTGAAATTTTAAATAAAGTAGACAGTTTTAATTGTAATTAAATATCTGGAATAACTGGCTGGCATCTGCCTTAATCGCTGACCCTAAATGAAAAGGATCATTACTTTATTTCGATGGCGCAGACGAAATGAGAGTGACATAATATAATATCTGATGATGAATCCGCAAAATATTAGAGGCATTATCCTTCCGAGTTGTTAAAAAAGTGCTGTATAGGAACGGGCCCACTAACCCACCCCCGAATACATTATTTACCAGGGGGTGCCTATTCGAGGCGACGGTGAGCATCCGTCTCATAGATTTAAGGGCGAGGTAAAAAATACTAAAGCGGCGCGTCCAATATGTATGGCCTCCTTTAAAAAGTAAAGTTAATGCCGGCGCGCTGGGGGTGCGTCCGCTCGCAGGTTTTCCAAAATAGCCGGCATTGTGCTGCCAAACTTTGAAATAGATAGCGGCATTTAAACGCAGTTATAAAATATATATTACCTGGCCATATATAAAACAAATGGTCTCCGTGCGTTCTCGCCGGATAAAAGAATTTCAAGATACGAGATATGCGGTGGCCGGCCGGCAGCAACAAGGGTCCGAAGATAAAGTAGGAGCCAGTTATCTCCTACATGCATGCACGTCCTCGCGCATTTGCCTTTCCCCCGGAAAGAAGTTCGCCCGCCGGAGATTTATCCTCACATTAAAAATTACTCACCCCGCCTATTGAATTTAAACGGGAGGACCGGCCGACCGCCCATCATGCACGCCGGCCACCCACCCCCGTCAAGACGCGCCGATCGCCCGGAGATTGTTTACGCACGCGCCTAATTGCAATTGCACCCCCTTCCGACCCCGTCATCGAAATGAACGATCGCGGGGCGAATAAAAACCGGAAAAGGAAAGGGCCCGGTGTATAGGTATATAGGTATGTGCACATCCCCGAGTGGAGGGAGTTTTAAAGGGGCCAATTTCGCAATCCGCACGAGTTGCCTCCAAAACGCACGTCACACGCACGGAATACGGCGAAAGCGGTGACACCCTCCTCTCATTTAAGTCGAGATTGATAGGAGGATACTCGTCATTAGTTCCGAATCGCACAATTCCGACGACTCTAACCTCCGTGCCTAACAGAATTCTGTCAAGGAGACCGAAAGCACATAAATAATCCGGGCCGGTTCATCCAAATTAGTGACGACCCTTATTAGGAAATATCCAGGTAAGAGTGGTCGCATTTTAATTGGATTAAATATTAAATCAAAAGCGACTCGTTATGTAGGTACCTACATGTCCTCTAATTAAAATTACTAATAATTGATAATAATTGATTCCCCTGCGAAAAAAACATGCTCGTTTTGAATGAATGAGTCGGGACAAAGAAGATGCGTTATCTTTAATGGTGGTGACTCCTGTCATCTGGACCCTGCGGCCATGCGGGTGTTCAAAGGCGCCGGTGTCACCGTCACGACGCTGCAACTGATTACTACTGCCCAAGCTGTCGGGCTATCATCCCGCATCGCCCCAGCGCCCCGAAGAGAGAGCGACCGAGAAAGGGAAAGGGGAAGACGACCCCAACCCCTTCATATTCTTCGGTATGCATTGCGAGATTTTCGAACCTTCGCTGACGCTGATGCAGTATTAAGGGCCGAGAGCACAACAACCCGTGCGTAATAATAATATAGAGAACACCCGCAGAAATTCGTCACTGTCATCCCTCCACTTATACGATTCTGGGTACTCGAAAGGAAATGAGAGGACGAATTTCTTACTTGCTACTAATGTTATTTACGTTTACCGGATGATGTAGTTTTTTTATCGACAGAGGTGTTGTTCTCACTTGAATTTTTTATTAGGTTATTTGGAAGCCTCGTAGACGGCAAGGGGTCATTAATTACTCCGAATATCTACCACCAGGCAAATTATGTTGTTCAAGTCTCGAGTTATTTGTATTCGGGGCAGCACTTCATTAATTCACAACCATCAGATCGACTGTATAGCAAAAAGGGGTGCAACTCCCTATTATTAATACCACTAATAATAAACAATAATAATAAAATTAATAGTGTTAAGGTAAAAAATCGAGTGGTACTGTAAGTGTAAGGCATGAGTCTAAATAAAGTTGGAATGTGTTTGGATGGAATGAGGGAGGATACGCTTAATAAGGGATGTAATAACATATTCTCCCTTGTATTAGAAGATGCCGTGGTGTAATGCCATTAAAGCGGAATCATAAAGCAAGTAGGCAAGATTTGTCGCGAATTGTAAAAGCTTCGGTTCGTCTAATAAATATTTGACGGTGACGCAGTCAGTTTCTCCTGTCTTGGTTACCAATTACGTGAATGTATAGTTATCTCCGTTTTAATGCGTTCATCTGCCGGTTAATAGCGGCAAGGCGGAATTAATATAGGTTACACTTGTAACTTTACTAGTCCCTAAACAAGATGACGCGCTCTTCGCCTTGCTCTCTCGCCTGTTATCTCGCGGGGAAAAGTCGGGAGGCGCTTCGACAGATAAAGTGCTCCCAACTCGCCCCAGGTTGGTTTTACTTCCGTCGTAACGCGTTTAAAATTGTACCTACGTACAGTAAAAAATAATTTATACAAACTCTAAACGTTGCAATAATAAATACATTAAGACAAGAAGGGGAGGGAATTTAAAATCGTGTAAATCTTATTTGTCTGAGGTTTCTTTATGCAAATGCGGCTCGTTAACAATGGTATTTTTCCTGCTAAGAGGGAACTCGCAAAACAACATCCTCTCAGAAATTACATCAGATTTACCGGCGTCGCCCCCAAATTATGAAATTAAGAAGCAATCTTTCTTCCCTTAGCCCAACTCATCCTCTCTCCTTCACTTGACAAAACTCGAACCTCCTCGGGCTTATAACATGGGTACGGCAACTATTAAAACGGTAAAAGAGGGAAAAATCCGAGCGATCTCGCATTTCGCCGATGTATAGATGTGTTGTTGAGTGGCGCTCCTGACGACAAATGGGGTGATAAATCCCGGCGCCCTCTAAACAAAATTCGACGTGGAGGGAAATATTTATCTACTTTGATGACGTTATTTGTCGAGGCGAGCCCAGATATTTATATATATTTTTGCGGATCGGCGGCATTACATCACGGGGACGAGAGCGTCTCGAGTGTATATCTAGTCCCCGGGGATGGAACCGGCGCGCGATTTGTCACACGGGCCGATCCAAGTCGGCTAACAAGACAATTCGGCTGCACCCGTGCTTTTATTAAGTTTTCATGAGTGCTGAATTCATAATTAACTCGATCCGGCGGCTAGACTTTCCGAGACGTATGCAAGACATTAAAAGCCCTCCACCCCTGCCGCCCTCTCCTCCTCCTTCTCCTTCCCCCGAACCGTGCACGGGTGCAAACTTGCGAATCCGATGCGGTGGTGTTCCAGGTGGCCGTAATTTGGGAGTTGAACGAGAGAGACACGGCGGCGGTGGATCGTTGCGTGCCAAACTTCTTTAATCGACCTTCCCTGCACCACCGTCGCGTTCACGCGTCGCGCTGTTATGCGATGGCACCCCTGTGTATAATTTCCCCGCAATCATTCTCATTTAAACACCAACTTCAGAAACGTACTTATGTATACGTTAATTTTTACCCGGGTCGCGCAATCTCTCCGGCCCGTCTTAATGGCCCAGAAATCCCCGCCTTATTGCCACCTGAATCGGCTCCGGGACCGCGCACACATCCGAAAAACGGCCGAACCGGATCATCCAATTAGCCCCGGAAACAATACGGACTCCCAATTCGGGGAGTACTATTATTATTTATCGAGGGAGGGCCATCTGCGTATTGCTAATCAAGTTTATGTTGTTGACGTTCGCAAGTCCGCGCCGAAGACCACGTCCGAGTTCGGGGCCGATGCGATCGAGTTTAGGTAGTTAATTCGTTGCCATGTTTTATTGCGCATCGAGGAGAGTTCCGATGAATAAGCTGTAAAAGCACACATTAGACCGGCCGTGGCCGGAGGGCGAGCGAAGAAGTCCGGGGAGAAAACAAGCGTAGCTCGTTAAAGCAATGGCCCTATTGATGACCGCCGAAGTGATCGTCCCCGGCCTGGGCTGTGTGCTAACAATCGCCCGTTCCCCGGCCCCGATTAAGCCGCCGAAATAAGAAACGCCGCAAATAAACCGGCGATTCCCATGCGACCTCCGCTTTTTCACCCGGGCCGAAGCCGACCTTGTTGTTCGCGTTATTGTTATTTCGGTTCCACCATAACGCACCTAGTGGCGGACGGCGTCGGGCTTCTTTGTCGCGTGATGCGGGGGCGCCGCGGCGGTGTTGACGTGCGCCGGGTCCGGGGTGGTCAGCGCGAACACGAGGGGCAGATTCGAAGACATCAGCAACGTCGGTTGTTTACAGTTAGCCGTGGGGGCGGCCGATTTACCGCAAGCCATTGTCTGCCCGTGAGGGGTGATCCCGGGGCGAGCTTTATCAAAAACTCGGAACGGCCTCTTCTCTCTCCTTTCGGCGCTGACGTCGGCACACACGCACACTAGGTATACACTAATTTTATCGGGCAACCGAGGCGACGCACATTAGCCAAAGACCATCATCGACCCCCAGGGATTATACACATGATTCACGGAAAGAAATTCCCAAGTCTTATTCTGATTTCAAATTTGTCTTTATGTCTTTGCACAGAGAACAATTAATACTCAAATGGTATAATTTTCCTTTACTTCTAGTAAATTGGTGAATTGGTCAATTGGGAATTATTTATTCAAAAACTAAAACAACAATTTCTCCAGTGGAAAGAAAACTCATTATTAGATTGTGCTTTTCATTTAAACAATTTTCTTCAATTTAAGAAAACTGTTTTGTTTTAAAATCCAGGAGTTTTTACTTGTATGGAGAAATGAATTCTCGATTTACCATCAGAATAATAGGTGGCTCATCCTGAGTTCAGCAAGTCTCGTAATTTCACAAGGCACTTCTGTTTCATCTGAGACGGTACTAATACGTTTTAAAGGTCTAGCTTTATCAACAATCGGCTAAATTCAGTCAATATAAGTAATCGTAAAAGTACTAAGTACTATACTTTTTGGAGGAAATTTTCATTAATTGCCTTATTCGATTACCTATTTTAGACACTAACGCATGAATGTCTTCAGGGGACAAGTCCGGGAGAACATCTACAGTTACATATGCTTTGCTCTAAAATACACTGCTCAGAACAATTAGAGGAACACTAGTAATTTTCAGGAAATTTTCACATGTCTTGTTATTTCCAAATAATTTTTTTACAAAATAGTTTAGAGCGTAACTTATTAAACCCCTTAAGGCGTTTTTGGAAATTTTGTTTAGAAGGAAAAAAAGGCTCTCCCAAAAAATCGATAAAATATTGTCGTGGTTTTCTAACTGGTTTAACTAATCACCGATACGATATTCGTGTAGGGAGCATTTTTTTAAGTATACCTACCTTGAGAAATGCATCAAAATTGATTAATGCGTCTCAAAGATACAGGATTCTAAAGTTGCTGAACATTGACGGATATTGCTGGTTTTGCCTTTTTTAATCAAATTTCCAAAAACGCCGAAAGGGGTCCAATGAGTTATGCTCTATTCTAAACTATTATTGTACAAAAATTATTTGGAATTGACATGAACTGTGAAAATTTCCAAAAAATCATTTAGTGTTTCTTTAATTGTTTTGAGCAGTGTATTATCACTACTTCTGGTATTTATTTAGACTACACGAAATGATGCAAATTTTGAAACTTTCGAGTTTCAAACGTGTTGTATTGATTGAAAACGGCAGTTCTTATTTGAAAAAAATGCGTCCAACAACAGAACACTTTTCAAATAGATTTCAAACAATTCGATTTCTGTGTGCGCCGTAGCGCCATCTAGGATGAGCCCCGCCGGGAGAATCCAATTAAAACGTGAGCTTTTTCGGCGATTACGAGTATTGCGGGTCGGCGGCGGCGAGGTTGATGATTCAGCCGGCGTCTGTAAATAATAATGTACGCACTTCTTGTCTGGATCGTATTGATGGATTTAATTTGCATAAAATTAGACGGGCGGCGATGAGCCGCCGCCGCTGCCCCTCCCGCCAGCCATTGTGATCGCGGGGGCGCTCGATCGCGGCCGCAATAAGAAAACAGGAAAAAATGTCCCGCCGCGTCTGCTCCAAATTGGATGGATACAAGACGCGAGACGCAACGTCGGGATGAATCGGATTCACCTATTGTATTATCGAGACGGGGAATAATTCCGGTCGGATAAATACCGGGAGCTAGGTGGAAACGTATAAATGAGGAGATCCGCTAACTGGGAGCGAGCGTCGGGCGGCGCCCGTAAGCCCCCCGATTTGAATAAAATCTCCGAGTATCGCGTGGCGGGTGGTGCGGCGCGGCAGTTTATCAGGCCCATCCGTTCAATCAGGAAGACAGTGGAAGTGGATGCAGGTCGAGCCCGAGAGGGCCCCCCGACGGCGACGGCGACGGAACTTCAGGAGGCCTCTCGATCGGCGCGGATCGGACAAGGACGGCGAGCGCCGCCGTAAGAATCTCCCCGGCAGGAATCGCCCGTCTGCCTGCATCCGCTTCCACCTCAATGACTCCCAATGCCTCTAAACGCCGCCAATGGGGACCGAACGGCGAAAATCATTGCGGGATAATGACATTAAACTCATTAAATCAGAATAAGAAGCTACGGCGCTTTTTGCAGGTTTTATAAGCTTCGCTGGGTGTCTGAGTAGTTTTGCGAAAAACGCGAGCGGAAAGGGAATAAAATAAGCGCCGGATGATGCGCGCGAGAGGTACTAATTTTTAAATAACCCCCCATTCCGGGATGATACGGACGTAATATATATGAAGTTGATCCATCTCCCCCCGTTCGCTATATAATATTGTGATGACATCGACCCTAATTGACGGCGCGCACCCCCCGATCCCCATAAATAAAAACACCTTGAACGTAAATCGCGCATTATCATAATACCTATACCTACATAAATGGGTAGGTAGGCGTGAGAGGGGCGGTGGAAAAGGCGAGTTTAAAAAATGTAAATTAAGGTGATGTTGAGTCAATATTATGCGGTGACACATTTCGCTCGAATATAAAATATTAGATTGTATTTCGAGGCCGCGCCGCTGCTGCCGCCACTGCCAGTATGGAGGAGAGGAGAGGATCGAGAACGTAAAAATTCGCGCTCTCCGGCCTATATCTGGAGTACAACGCTGCGGTGGTGGCTTCGAATATGCAAATACAGTCCGGGGTGTCGATTAAAATTCAGGATTCTCGGTTCCATTCGATAAAAAAATCGCAAATTTTATTTCACTCGAATGGGCTCAGAATAATGATTAAAGAAGAAACCAACTTTTGATGTTTGGAAAAAACGGGGGGAGACGGATGCCGGACCGACTTCACCGCGAATTAAAACACAATCGACAGATATACCCAACTAATAAAAGCTCTCGCGTGGTGAAAGTATTATTTATTCTCATCTCGGCATCCACATAAACTAGGCGTGTTTTCCGGAAATAAAATCCGAATTTAGTTAGAACTGCCCTTGACGTGATACGATGCAGATTATTGCAAATTTATTTCGTGAGGTGGCTGAGGTATGGCATCTCGCCAGAATACCAATGTGCCGTACTCACCCTCTCCCGCTCGCGTACCAACGACCCCTGCTGCCAGGAGCCGACAACGAGACAGTTTATGTATTTGCACCATTGAATCTTTTAACTCTTCCACCTAATCCTTACGACGGAACCTTTGCATGTAATTAATTTGCGGAATGAATTATAAATTACACCCCCCGATCCGCCGGCGGCGGGTCCATGTATAGTTTGAAATTACATGGGCGGGCGTACCGTTACTAAATAGAGCGTTATTTAATATAATAGTGCAGGAGAATCGATTTAGAAAAAGTCTTCTCCTTATCAGCAGCGAGTAGAACGAGAGGAGGGGTTGGGTAATGGGGCCTTTCCGAGTCATTCAGATTTAAATGTGGGAATTTAGCGAGAATGGTACATTCATAAATAAATAAGGCGTTGATGATGGTGCAGAATGGCGGGGGCTCAGTCAGGCAACAAATTGCATTTTATACGAAGGAGATACGAGAAATTTTTAAATTTGAGGTTGAGAGGAGAGAGCGGAAGCCAATAACAAACCGCAATCAGACGATAAATCAGTCAGTAAGTAAGCGCGAATGACAAAATGCAAATGATGCCGCAGTAAAAAGACACAATAAGCTATGAAATACATCAAAACAATTTGAAAGTTCCATTTCACGCGAGAAAGACGCCGCCGGAAGATTCGTGAATAATTATTGCCGTTCGAATCTCTCGCACCTCTTTTATATTAGGGTGTACGGTTTTCGGAGGGGAATCGATTCGAGCGTGGGGAAAAATAAACGCACGATAAACAGGGAGAGCCGCGGGAACATGCAACTTGCGATTAATTCAATACCAGTTTTTTCGACCAAAACAATATCTGAAGCGATTTTCAGCACGATCTCGCATTTTCATTATAACATATTTCGCGCTGCTTATACCGTTATACGTTATGAACGCCGATTGCCTGGGGATTACCGGGAAATTTTTTATTGCCCTCCCGCGCGCTTATTCAAGTATCACCGATTTTTTTAACGCGAACCGCCGCAGATCCTCCGACATTCATAGATATTGGTATAGAAAACGAGTAAGGAAAATAGAAAACAATAAATGTCTTAAAAATATAAATTCGGATGACACTTTTTTCAAGTTTATAGCGCATTCCCGCCGATTTCACATTATTCCCGAAAATAAAAATTGAGTAGATGATACTTCAACACCGATTTATTATATTTCGGGAAAATCGTATAATAAAAAGCTGGGAGCCTGCTCGGCGAAATTCTATTTGAAATCGGTATCTCCCCCTAGGCAGTCCCCTGCCACAATATTTACTAACACAAAAGGGACGAATGACGAAACTCATAGTTCCATATAGAATCCGCAAAAGGTTAAAACGTTACATATTGTCTTTCAATATGTATATAACTTATATAAGTATAAAGTAAGTATAATGTGAAGGAATGAAATCACAATTTCGAGTTCGCGGAGAAAAAGTGGACATCTCTTTAATATAGGAAACGACAGAGCGCGGTTATGAATAAATCGCAATTTTCCACCCCTTTCGTTTTTATCGAATTCCGGCGTCCTGATGATGATGACGGTTAAGACGAAATCGCCCGAATTCCGAACGATTAGTATTTAGTGTCGGAGAGTCGCCGGAGAGCGAGAGGGAGGAAAATAATTCGAAAGGGCTGTGAAATTTGTCGTTTTGTTTGTGAAACAGAAACACTGGGGGGACGCGCGGCGTGACGGTGAGTTATTATTTTCGGCTACTTCGGTCATGTTGTGATAAGGGCGGATTGGCAGGGCGCAGGGTTAATTGGGTATTGCAGGGAAAATATTTTGCCGTCTGGCACGGGCATTCGATATACGGTGCAGGAATTACCGATCGAGGTAAAAGGCCCTCGGTGTCGGTGAAGTAACGCCATTAATTTTTGAAGAACTCACCCGCATTGGACGGACCCACGGATTGAGACCGGTAAGTTGAATAAGTGATCCTTTTCGAAACGAACTCGAAAGCTTTTACTACGGGCTTTATGTCATATCGCCGGTGTACCTTTAAGTCAAATTAAGTGTTTTTGTCATTCGGCGCGGTTTAAAATTGCACGAGGAGCGCGCAGCGGCACTCCTGCACTAAATTGATTATAAATATGTGAGATGGAAACGTCGGTGGCGAAATTGAAAATACATGGCGTATAGGTGCGGATAAGCCGCCGGATTTATCGGAGCGGGGCTCGTCGATTAGCCATATTTCCGGGCGACGCTCTGAATTATACACTTGACGCTTCGATCCGGGGGCTCCGGACGCGACGCGCATTCTTCGGATAGTTTTAATTAGCGGACCACTCTGCGCCCCACCTGCCCCGTATATCGCCTATACGGCGGGCGGCGGTTTAATCTGTTTTCAATGGAAAATAGACGAAAAAATTGACGTCCATCCCCGTAATTGAAACGTGTAGTCCGGCCGGTGTGTTTAAAATATGACGTCAAGACGGGACAGGACGGGACGGCCGGGGGCGGCGCCGGCTCCCCCATTTATAACCCCCGGGACCGACGTGTACAAGTTAAAGGCGGCTTCCGGCTTCTTCCCGATTTACCTAATCGAAGTCCGTTTCTCCGGCGTGTTCCCGAGGAACATTCCCGATCGCCGAGGACCGTCACGATCCCCGGAATTTCCATTCGAATTACACACGGATGACCGGGCAGGGATGAGAGCGAGGACCAGACGCGCGTGCAAACTACACGCGGCGCGAAATCGCCCATTCGCCCCCGCCCGTCCCGAAGTGTATACCTTACACTAAGCCGACTCGCTCCCGAAAGGATTAGCATCACATTAATAAGCTAAACTCTAATGAACAGCCGATCCGATCGGGCCCAACAATTTTGCATAATTTTATTTACGCCCCGGGATCGATTCCGTTTTTAATAATAATAAGCACCGTGTGTCGTCGAGCTTTTCGTGCAATTAACCGAAAGCTCGACACTTATGGCTTAGGCCGGTGGTGGAGGAGGCGGCGTAATGACGGATATCTAAGCAAAACGATTAAACTAATTGTGCTCCTGTGCGATCGTCATCAACAACTTGTAACAGGTGCTGCCGAACTGATGACGGCGCGAAGGGGTGGTTCGGGTCTGCCCCGCGCCGTCCCGTCCCAGTTACTTTATAAGAAGGTATAAGGCGCAACTTGTTTATGCCGATATCCAGATCCCGCGTTAGGAGCACCTGGATTATCCAGATTGATGGCTACTCGGGCTCTCCCAGATACAATAAGCGCGTCTCTCCTATCTATATGGTGTTTTATTCGCGGGTACAGGGGGATGGGGCGTTTACTGATGCAGCATTATGGGTAGGTAGGAGGCACACTCTCTCTCGCAGGCCGAGCCAGGCCGGGACGACGGTATCAGCGCATCCTCTTAGCGAAAAGCTCTCGTCACGAGTACATAAGATTAATCGTAGGCTTTGTTTATCCTATGTAAATGCTATTAGCGCATTTACAGCGCTTAAAGGCTGTGCTCCGGCATTTATTTACTACGGGGAGAACGATACCTACCCCGAAATACTCGATGATTTATTTATCGCGCGCATTGCTAATCGTTCGGTGTCTCTCTCGAGCGTTCTTATTCGCACGTTCGAAATATCACATCGGGCGGATGATGCGGACGGGATGGATATTTCCGCAATATTATTATCGCGGGGTCGGGTTTCAATCGTAAGCTGGCGCGCTCAAGGAAGGGTTAACATCTTGCCGGGAATTCGAAATAAATCCCTGCAGCCGCGCGGACTCTGCGGCTTTAATTGATTTAATTACATTGTGTTAATTAGGGTGGCTGTTTGGAAGCAATTGGATATAACGCTACAGTGTAATTTCTGAATGTTAGGAAGAACACATTTAGGGGGAGTTCGCTGACGTAAGATATTGCAAGATTTCTCCTTTCGATCCCGCGTCATCATCAACACGCACCCCTCCCAACCCCGCCGAGGACCCGAGACTCGAGACCCGAGACCCGCACCCGTCGATACATTATTTATTTATATAAGTGCACGGCGAAAAGGCTGTGGGGGTGTTTTCACGATTGTGCGTGCACGCGTTATTCTTATTCTCATTAGGGGAGAAGGGCCGATGCGGGCGATTTTGGGCGAGTGGGCGCGTGTATGACCGAAGTAAACGGTCGCAAGTGGATAAGTGGTTTTGGTTGTAGGTTTCGCGATCCATTTGTATGGATTGACCGGTGGAAGGAGCCCCGGATGCAACAGCAATGGACCATGAACCGACTCGGCCGTTTCTTCAAATGGCACATCAACGACCGCCCAGTCACCCAGTTGAATATCCTGAAAACGATCTCGCCCGCACCCGCAGCCGCACGTCCCTCTCACGGAGGGAATCGACCGAGGAAAAAACCTGCTAACCGTTCGAAATTTCGCTCTGCTAACGGCGCTGACCTTTCGATCGGGTTATTAAAGAAGACGGTAATTAAAAAAGTCATGAATCCGCGCCACCCTTCCTTTCCAAGGTGATGTCAGATTGATCGCGGTGAATTTTAAACCCCCCGAAACTGCGTAAAACTCATCTGTCCAACGTGACGCGAAACGAGGAAAACTGTGCGAAGACAAAATGAGCGTTGTTTTTAATTATTGCCGGGAGATTAAAACATGCAGCCAAAATGCAAAGGATATTACCTCATTTATAACGTTATAAAGGAGAAAACTTCCTCCTTAGAACTCCCTAACCTAGTCACCCGACAAATTATAATCTCATTTTTGTCTTGCTCTTAATGCGGCAACTTCCTCAAAGCCAGAAGAGCGAATATGGGGATTTTTATTACCGGAAATGTGGACGGGTTGAGGATCGACGGAGGGCCGTATCCTCTTCTCGTACCCGAGAGCTTTATACGTTATAAACGCGACGGTCAGGTAATCTTTCAGTAATGGACGTAAGCATGGCAAATTGTGGTCGACAACAGCCGGATGAGCACCGTATTAACTCCGATAAGCTCTGCGACCCGACGTTGTCTCAAGCTTGTTACCAAGTATCAATACAACAGTCACTGGCCCGGCTACTTTGACATTTAATTACGATCCCATAAACCGTACGCATTATAAAGGACCGACATCAAAGAGGCCCGAAATTTGATCAATTTCACTGCAATCATTCTACATAACATTCTTACATAACGACGAATGAAGAAAAAAAACGAGTTTAGTCAAAGCAGTTAACATGGATATTCAAATAAGAAAGCGCATCCCTTATTAATATTTTCCTGTATTTTCTCAATCTCTGGGATATCCGGTTGTGATTTAGGCTGACAGCGCCCTCTGTATGACAGTAGATGCACCAATTTTTAAATACCCCTTCTTTATGCGGTTCAAAGCTCCACTAAAACAGAAAGTTTTTAACATTAGCGCCCTCTAATGACACAATTTTGAAGCTCAATTTTCAAGGATATCAATTAACATTGATTTTGGGCATTTCTACATCAAAAGCTCTATTTAGAGAGTGAATTATTATCAAAAAAGCACAAATTTGTGTACCAAATCACTAGGAGTAGACAGTGAACAGATTCCTTCTTCTCTATTTGTCCCAATTTGGGGGAATTATTCAAGCTCTATGTTGGCAGCGAATGACATAATCGCAACCGATGTTGGTATCGCTTGGTTAGTTTACAACTAGTTTACAAAATATATTTTACAATGGAAGCATCTTATTGTTTGTGCGGCCAGCCTTACGATCCCAATATTTTTATGATACAATGTGATGCTTGCAAAGACTGGTTTCACAGCAGGTAACCGTTCGCATCCGAAAATTCGCACTCCAAAACTGTGGCGAAAGGTCCAGAGACGACCTTAACCTATCATGTTTACATTGAGAATTGAGTTTTTTCACTAATTGCGAATTCCTTGCAGCTGCTGCAACTTTCAGGAACACTTAGCGATAGAAATCGACAAATACCATTGCCCCAGGTGCGCCCCATTATTCGGCCCATCAATCCGTAAGTTCACCTTTCCATTTGACAACATTCTAACAAAGAGCGATTTTCTAATGACCGTTCTGTTTGTAGCTAAGCCCTATCGCAATTGGCATCGACACGATTTCTGGGATGAAGACGCCACCAGTAAGCCGGTCCAAACCGGAACCAGCGTTTTCATCCGGGAACTGCAGGCCAGACATTTCGCCAGCGAGGGCGAAGTCGTCATACACATGCGGGGGCAGCAGATCACCGAAACTCTCCTGCAGCAGCAAGGCTTCAATAACCCCATCGTCGTCGATGGCAAAGACGGCCTCGATATGACCCTCCCCCCTGACAATTTCAGTCTTTACGATGTCGAATCGTATGTCGGGGGCGAAATGGAGATCGACGTCATCGATGTTATGAGGCAGTGCAACATCAAGATGCTCCTGCGGGATTTCGTCGAGTATTACAATAACCACACCAGGACGAGGGTCTTTAACGTCGTCAGTCTGGAATTCTCGAATACGGCGTGAGTTGTTGACTGGGTCATTTCTTTGAAGCATACAGTGTGTGCCAGGAAGAAAGGTCCAGGTTTCGAAAACCTGACCATTACTTCCTGAAACACGCCGTATATCCGTTTTACTAGCTTTCACTATACTAATTAAATTCAACCTTGAGTGACAGTAGTACTTAATGATCAAGTGGGTGACTCACTGTCACTGATGGTTTCCAGGTTGTCACCTTTGGTTGAAGCTCCGCTGATTGCGCGAAAACTGGACTGGGCTAACTGCGTCTGGCCAAGGGATTTCCCAGTGGGACGACCTCAAGTCCAGAAGTACTGCCTCATGAGCGTCAAGGACTCTTACACGGATTTCCACATAGATTTCGGCGGTACCAGCGTCTGGTACCACGTCCTTCGAGGCGAGAAGATTTTCTACCTTATCAGACCGACCACGGCCAATTTGACGCTTTATCAGCAATGGATGACGTCGAGCAATCAAAGCGAAACGTTTTTCGGGGATCAGGTGGATCAGTGCTACAAGTGCACCTTAAGACAGGGGCAGACGATGATGATTCCAACTGGATGGATTCACGCCGTCTTGACTCCGGTCGATTCTCTGGTCTTTGGAGGGAACTTTTTACTCAGTCTTAATATACCAATGCAGTTGTCGTAAGTCCTTATCGGATTTTCACGAATTTTCTCTGTATGACTCAAGTATGATTTATTTAGTGTTTATGATATCGAGAAGAAGGTGAAAACTGAGGCGAAATATCGGTACCCGAACTTCGAGTTGATCAATTGGTTCGCCGCGTCGAGGTTGCTGCAGGAGATCGGCGAGCTCAACGTGGAGGAGCGGAAGTGTCCCAGTAATCTCTTGGTAGGGCTCAAAACGCTCCTGCTGACTCTCAAGCAGTGGAATAATGAAAAAGACGTACGTTCTGGTTTTTGACGATATTGCTTGTTGCTGGTACTGTAAAGAGTATTTTAGTATAATACGAATGTGAGGGATCAGATTCCGTACACCGTCAATCCGGTCCAGCTGCTCAAGGACATGTCGAAGGAGATCCGCCATGCCGAACGGTTCATCAATCAGCTGAACCCCCCGAAACCGGAAAGGGAGTCGAAGCGGAAACGGAAGCGCCCGGTCAATCGGGATTTCGTCGACTACTCCTTGTCGCCGAAAGCTTCAGCGCAAGATGTAAGCTTTGCGACCATGTTCACTGTTCCAATCCAATGTCAGAAATGCTTTTACATCAGCTTCCATACAGGTTTTTAGTTGGAATCATTGAATTTTTATTTTTTGTCTCAACCAGCTGGTACTAGAATCACAATATCACAAATGAACAAAGATTTGTCCTAGAAAGTCCTTAACATAGGCTTCCTTTTTTATCTCAAACTTTTTCCCGATTTTGGTTGCTATGCTTCTGAAATGTCAAATGTGACACCCTGTATCCATCAAGCCTTCCATAGGAAGTTTTCGTCTTATTTTGACCTAAGGAAGCGTTGTCGGTGTAATATTGAATCACCATTTATACAGTGTGTCCCAGTATTCTATACCGAACTTGCTGGATCAAAATGATAACCGGAATCGAATATCGGGATAGGCTGTATGATATGACAGATGTCGAAAATGACTCCAAATGACGTTTGCAGTTCTTGGCCCAGCCGACGGCGGTGGAGTACCCTCGCCAGCCACCCCTGAAGTTGACCCTCCCCAAGCCCGCGACTTACCCTTATGAGAGATCGCCCTTCGACCGCCAAATCGTCCCCGGCGACGACGACAACGGCGACTCGAATTTCGTGCGCCCCGCGCAGACCACCGCGGTCCACCGCGGGGGGACAGTGGTCAAAATCAAGTTCGGCTCGAAAGACATGCTCCCCTTGAACGACTCGGAAATTCCGGTCGACGGTTTCGCTCTAGCGAACAGCAGCTCCAAGTCGATCTACGATTTCCACGACGAGAGTGATAGAGATGAAGACTGTTTCAAGTTCACCATCGACGAGAACCCGAAGAAGGCGCCCGTCCGCAAGCAGGGCACGCTGAAAGTGCGCTTTCCCGTTGCTCCGGGTGGTAATAAGAAGAAGGTTAAAGATCCGGTCGTCGATTTGGTCGATTTGCCGAAGAACGGGATCGAGTCGCTCCTGAAGGCGTCCGCCCTCACCACGGGGGATGATAACGGGAGGACCTCGCCCTCGACACAAGAGGCCATCGCGGGGATGCTGTCGATAAGCCAGACTTTTCTGCAGACGGGGAGGACGCCCTCCAGGGCTCCCAGAAAATACAGCACCAGTCCCCCGCCTGAAGAGAACAACGTCAACAAGGTCCACCAGGACGAGGATTACAGTAAGAAGCTCATTAGTCATTACTATAGACTGGAAAATATGTATTTTGCATATTGGAGCACTTTTTTTACATTCAAACTGCATTTTTTACAGTTTTTCAGCATCTATTCGTTTTTTGTTTTTTCTATTTTTGACATTTCCACAAAGGTGTATTAAGATTTTTGTCTCAGAATGAGCTATGGAACCTACCACTCCCCGAACATCTGGTGGTTTTGGGACACCCTGTATTTCGGGTATTTTTTGAAAATGCATATGCATTGATGCGATGTGCATATTTTGAAGGAAACTACAATTTCTTGCATCTTCCGTGCATATTTCCTACAATTTTTTGAGCTTTTCATGAAACTCAAAACAACACAAAATAGGTGGAAATACCGGCTCTCACTATCGGTATTTTAGAATAGACCAATATCAGTATTGGTAGTATTGGCTGAAGACTTGGCTTTCCCATAAATGTCCCATTAAAATTTCACATTCTTCCTGTATGAAAGAATCAACCGTTATCATATTTCTGAAAAATCGTCAACTTACTCAATTTTTGTAAGTAGAATGAAGTTTTTGGCACTTTTTTGTGCAAATCTCATGCATACTTCAATTTTTTTCGCGCATATTTTCCAGTCTGCACTTATTACTTTAATTTAAAGTGAACTCAACTAAATCCGTGCTACGTACGCAGTTTACCCGTCTCTGGACAACTCCGACGACGAGGATTTCCACATTTTCAAGCCGAGAGGAAGGTCGAAAATCGACGAGGCCTGGAACCCGAAAGCGCGGGTCGGTCCGCTCCTGCCCAAGATGAACCGCCCTGCTCGAGAGGGCACCAAAAAGCAAGCGGTCGAGAAGGTCCTGGAGGCGGCAGCCGCGAAAAGAGCCAACGATTCCCCCGAAAAAGTAAAAATTCTCCTAATTTTCATTATAGAATACATCAATGTGATCGTTTGTAGACTCCGAAAAGACAGTACCGCCGGAAGAAATTGAAGCCAAAGTTAGAGATTAAAAGTCCTTCGACCGCCGCCGCCGTCGCCGCCACAAATGTGACTGTGGCGCCACTTCCCAGTACCTCCGCAACGGCAACAGCGCCGACAACGCCCTCTTCAGCGCCGAAACCGCGAAAGGGCATGAAGACGGTGAAGCAGCGACTAGGTAAGATTTTGAAAATCCACAAGATGATGCACTGAAAGCTGAAGGGAGATTAGCGAAATAAGTCATGTCCTGTACAGATTCTTCGATTGAATAGGCCAATGCTTTATTTATACAATTATCAACTTTTTTTATATACATATGTTTTGTAGAATATTTTTATTATTTTTAGTTAATTTTTATTTTTAGTCGGTATTGTTTTGTATTCGCTTTCGATATCGTTTTTATTGTCAGTTATTAATTAGCACTCTTGGCAAAAATCGGGTATTTTATGAACGTTTTCTCTACTGGGGACTTGCGGGGCCGCCATGTTGATAGCGCCTGTCGGCGTGGCGGCAAGGCGAGCCGCCGACGAATTGATAATCAGGGAATTCTGTCATTTCTATTTGTTCAAACTTGTACATACAAATGTTCATTTCTGTGATCTTGCAAAATGGAATTTTGCATTTAGGTGTAATTTAATTATTAGGGTATAGCATTCTATCTCGAAGAGGTTCGTGTGTGGCTGTGATCATCCACTGAAAATTGATTCGGTGTTCGAATACGGTACAAACGGTGGATAACCGCAGCGCCTTCAAATCATCATATGTGTATCATTTCCACAACTACTACTTGTGATTGATTATTATCATTTATACACTGAGAGTATGTTAGAATTTTCACGAAATTAACAATTTATTGTATTACGCTACGTATTAACGAGGTCCACCTGCCGTTTCGATACCCCCTGCTAGAAAAACTAGCTGGCTGGCAACTATTCGTTCTCCACGTATCAAACGACAATTCGACCTCACTAATATTGTACCATTATCGAATAGAACATTCTTCACCTTGTTTTTTTTTGGGTAATAAATTTCATTCAACATTCTGAAAACGAGTCATTTATTTAATTTATCAATCATCCACAGTCATATCAGTACGAACGATGTCAACTTATAACAAAAACGGAAAAAATTTAAAACAACATAACGGAAATAAGACGTTGGTCCCGAAAGGGTGAAGTATCACAGACGCTACTGCGCCACCGGGTGGTTGTTCGGGTTCAACTCGACAACCAGACTGTTGCTGGCAGCGTCGTACCCCGTCCGGTTGAACCGGATGATGTAGAAGCACATGGGAAGCATCACGCCGAGGAAGATGTTCTTCAGGACGGCGCGGATGACGGCCTTCTGCAGGCCCAGGGGGCCGCAGCCGGTCACCCGGACGACGTCGTCGCCGCGCCCCGGCACCGGGCTGACGTTGTCGACTTTCACCACCATCAACCCCATGTATTTCTTGCCGGGGGTGGCGCATATGCCGTCTCGCAACCAGTAGATCTCGTAACAGCAGACTATGAAGCGGTGGAGGATTTCCAGTGTCAGGATTTCCACCGACATCTGCATCGCTATTTTCGGATCTTGTAGATTCTTCTTGAACGACTCGAATCTGTAATTCTCGATGCTCCTAAAACCACATTTTAACGTTACTCTTCTTGTACGAGGTCATAATTGGAGTACTTACACCACGTAAAACATCTCTATTACGACGAACGTCAGGATCATTTTTATGAACAGCAGGATGAGGAAGTCAACGAATTCGGCAGCTATACGCTTCCAAAGAGGGGGTATCACAAACTCATAAGTACCTTGTTGGAATACTGCAAATGGTTTGGTGAAATATGGTTCGAAAATTGGTTTTGCATGTTTTACCTGGCACATTGTTTCGGTTAATTCCTAGGTTGTTGTTGACTACTGGACGTGTGGGATAAATCGAGTTCCACGGAGAAATGTGTGTCGCATTATCGGTTTGGCTTTGTAAGTTCGCGTAATATGGAAAACCAGCACAGAATCCGTGCCATAACCTCGCCTCGTCCAGCCACTGTTTCAGTTTCGCTAAATACTCCTCGCGGCTCTGATATGTTGGGTAGTTGGCGGAATTTTCGGCACTGTTTGGCCCTTCGGGGCCCTCGGTCAACACCATTTTTTAAACTAAACACACGACTTGTTTATTTGCTTTCGACGACAACTAAATAAATTTTTGACACTTGACGCTGGTTGATGGACGTTTGCAAAACAAACGTCAGCTGACGATTGTCAGACGTGACACGTGTATAATTGGTTGCCTACATCGGGGAGAATTTGAAATCCACCCTTAAAAATTTACGTTTCCCCCGTTGAGTGAGGTTTCCCCATATCACAGTTTAGATAAACTGTACCCATATTTTAGTCGGAATAATCGATAAATTGATATGAACGTACTGGGTGGCTCAAAATAGAGATGTAATGGCCAATTTCAACCCCCTGGTCAAAATCAAAAAAGTATTCAAAATTTCCAGTTTATTTATTGTTTTTTAATTGTTGTCTGTTAATTTCGGAATTCCAGAGTTTATTAGAAATCAATTTACGGCATTGTACGCAAATTGTTAACTTTTGTGAGTATAATTATATTCAACATATGTATATGTATATATTTAGAAATTTGGACATCGGGGGATAAAATATACAGGGTGGCAACAGTAACTGCCGCTCGTTTCGTAAAATTGCATTTTTATGTTGATTGAAATATTTTCAAGACTAATTTAGTGAATTTTTTTCTTATACTGGCGGGTTATTTCTACAGGGTAGTCAAAAACGGTCATTTTCTTGAGTACTTTTAATTAAGTTGGTTTACAGAATTCGATTTTTACACTAATATCATAATGTTATAAATGTAACTAAATTAATCTAATTATTCGATATATTAGTCTGTAATAAAGGTAAAATTAACAAAAAAAAAGTCGGTAATAATAATTATTCCTATTCTTTGGAAATAACTTAATGGTCGTGATTATGGTGGTAGGAACTGGTAGAACCGGCAGTGAGGAGCTGATTAGAGGAGGGCGGCGGCGGCGGCCTGCCTGCCTCCCCGGGCGCGCCGCCCCTGCTGTACGCGGCAGCAGGAGGCGCCGAATTCTTCCCCGTCTGGAAATTCGGCAAGTTACCGCCGTGGTGGTAAGTACTTATGGGGTTGGTCCGGGGCGAGGGCCCGTGATAAGACCCATAACTGGAATCATCAGATTGAGCCGACTGCCCCCTGATCCGCGCCTGAGAACTCAACATGCCGTACATCGATTCGGGCCGATTCCTAGTCGAGGAAGACTTCGCGTTTTCTTCAGTGGCGGCCCTCATGGGGGCCCCGGCAGTGTAAAGGGCGCGCTCGGCCGTGTTGCCCGCGTAGTTTTCCGAGCGCGCCGTCCCTGGCGTCACCCCCCTGACGCCGTAGATGCTCTCGGAGCGCTGGTGGAGCTGGTTCTGCAGGTTCTGGTTCTGCACGTGGTTCTGCTGGTTGAGCCGCATGGGGTAGAGCGACTGGGCCGGGACCAAAGGGCCGGGCTTAGGGACGACGTCGCGGTGCACCCCGCTATTAGATTTCGTGTAAACCGACTGCGATCGGTTCAAATTGGCGCGGGTCAAAGGTGGCGATTTGCAGTATAAAGACTTGGTCCCGCCGTAGAGAGACTCGACGCGTTCTAATTTTGAGGCCGGTGCCGAGTAGAGGCTGGCAGAAGTCAGGCTGGGGCAATAACCCGAAGGTCCGCCGGCCCCCCCGGCCGGTCTGTAGGTATTATAAGTAGACCCGTGGAATTTCGGCGCCGCCGGTTTATCCAGGTCGTCGTAGGTGTCCTCGTCCGAGTGGATGCTGGAGGAGTCGCCGTCGGTCGATTCCCGGGGCCGCTTGTGCCGTTTGGCGTTGAAGATGTACTCGTAGACGAGGCCGCCGACCGTGCCGCCGATCAGAGGGCCGACCCAGTACACCCAGTGGTTGTCCCATCTGTTGTGGACGAAACTGGGGCCCAGGGAGCGTGCCGGGTTCAGGTACGGCATCTGCAAAATCGAGACGTTTCGGTCATTTCTCGTGTAAAGAATAGAGGTTTCGTTCGTGTTTACCGAGACGAAAGAGCATGCGGAATAGGTCGCCCCGATTGTTATTGCAGATGTCCCCGTCCATTTCCGGTGTCCGTTCATGGACACGAAATAAGAGAAGACCACCACGAAGGTCAGGATGAATTCGATTCCGAATTTGGGCCACGGCATTTCCACCGATGCCGCGACATGCACGAAACCCTGGGCCTGCTGGTAGGCCGGCAGTTTCACCCTGTAAGAAAATTACTGTAGATTTTTTGGGGTTTTTCTGGGTGCGCGTGGACGTGGCCGGTCGGTGCAAAACGTGCCTCTCGCCAAAATGCGCTCTAAATTGATAATAATAAGCGGACAATTGGTTTTAATTCAATAGTGGCGTGTGACCCTTGCGGGGACTGGTGTTCAATTGGAGCAAGATCATCGCTGTATAAACGGTGCGCCCGTTCCCCAGGGTGCACTGTACGCCCCGGTCGCGATAAAAAGGTCCGGGCTTGTTTATATGCACATGTTCGCGCGAAATCGCAAGGGCACCACCTGTCGCCCGCAACTACTAAAACGCAAATCCGGACTTTATGAGCGCGCTCAAATAATATCGCAGTTTCTCTCCCATAATATCCGTCGTTCAATAAGAATTTCAATATCGCGGGATTTTCGCTCGGGCTGAGCCGTCATAATTACGCGTCGTTTTTATCTGGGTTTAAGAGAGGTCTCGTCTTTCGGATGACGAGGGCGAGATCTCGCCGGCCCATGTGCCGAGCATCTGGTGTGAATGTGCGGCGGTTTCGGTTTTTGCCCGCCGCTATTTCATCGTTTTAATTATATTCCGCGTGAGAAAGTCGATTAATGAGGGCCGAGAACTTTATCGGCGCGCGATAGCAATATCCGTTTTGTGCGCGATAAAGCAGATTCCCAACGCTCTCCTCCATCCTCCCGACAATGAGGCTGATAAAAAGAGAAGACCGCACCGGAGACCGAAAAACGGCAGCTGCGACTATTTCACCAATAAATTAGTGAAGCGAACCACCTTCCCTCCCCGGCCGTGATACGGTCGAGAGAAAGAGGGGCGATTTCTTCACTTTTACCATCCCTCGACTTAAGAGCGGAGGTCTCTCTACCTAAGCCCTAAGCGTCGGCATAGAAATCGAGAGGAAATGCCATCAGCTCTGCACGAGTGGTGTAAAAAAAGTCCAGGTGGTTGTGGGGGCACACGTGCTCCCCGATACAAACTTGCGAGAGATCGCCAGATTTTCAACGGCACACCGAACTTCTCATATATTAATAAAATTACCACTCTGGAAACGAAGCGACGATCGTTTTCAAAGTCATTGCCCCGCTTTCGGACACTTTATACCCCCACTCGACCCAGGTCTATAATAATAACCTTCAGAGTAATTAATTAATCGGAAAGAACAAGAACCGAGGACCGTGAACGCAACTCTTATACACAGTGTGTTATACAATACGCAGACAGTGCGCTGTTGTATAGGGTATTAAACAAACCCAGATGTGTTTTGAATTTATCGAAGGAAAATGGCCCTTTGTTTCGGTACGGTACTGTGCTGTATAAGATAAAGGGTTTATTTATTACACCCCAGGACTTATAGTAATCAACCTGGCATTATAAATCATCGCGGTGTTAACTTCGGAAACTGTCAAGCGAGTCTCTATTTTCATCAAGTAAAGTGGTTAAAGAATCCGTCTATCTATACTGCTACGTACGACATGTATTATGAGAGCAGCTGCACTTGGATATCAACCAATTTTTCGTTTTGTTATACGGTCCGACTGAATTAACTTCAAAACCGCGTCTCCAAACGACCGAGAAAACGCTACATTCTCCTCGAAGACTTAATAAAAGCCATAATGCAAATTTTATGGGGCTGATTTCGGGGCGTTCGGATTGTATATGCGTCGTAAAAAAACTGAATTGAACCGCCAGTTGAAAGTTTCAATGAGAGGATCACATGCGAACAAGTGCGGTTTAATGATTAGGGTAACCGGATTATGAAAGGGGATCAAAAAGTGTGCGCGACTGATATCTTTTTCAAATCGTTTCCCATCACCATCCCAATTAACCCCCCGCAAAAAATGGATTCCGGGGATTTTCCATGACTTGGCGAAATTTTATCGATAAAAAGTTGAGTTTCTCACACATCTAGAGCGGGGAATAATAATAAAAGTACGGCACGTGTGGCGTATACTCATCCACCCCTTATTCCCATATTGATGATAATGATCCTCGTGGGGATGAAGGGAAGCGATTTAAATAATATGATCAAAACCAATCCTCGTGCGAAATATTTACAGTTTAAATAGCCCCCCTAATGGTTCCCACGTTATTCCGCCCTTTTGACATTATACGGTCACCCTTAATTGCCCCCGGATATTATCGGCGTGGAAATTTAAAATTTCTATATTACCGTCATCGATTGATTCGGGGGGATGGAACGAGCAGTCCACTTTTCCGTCGCGTTGGGCCGATGGGAGCGACCGCACGAGTCACTGGGTACATACCCACAAAAAACAACAATGACCAACCCCCCCGAGAGTGCGGAACAAGTGCGGACTTATTTATAATGTATCATTGGGGTTAAAGGGACAATAATCACGCCGTTGTATGCGAATTATAGTATATTGTCACACTTCACCTCTCCGGCCAAATGTTTGAGAAAGGGTCATGAGATATCGTCCCCGTTAATTGTTACCGCATGTTACTTTAGCCCGGATCGATAGCGGAAAAAACCCTCCCGCGGATCCGTCAAGGGGCGCAAAACGCGCCGTTTTGTTTGTTTCGCTACATGCGGAGAGGCGAAATTGTGATCTAGACGTTGGTTGAGTGAACTTGAGCCGGTAATCTAATTTAAGAGGACATACGCGAAAAATTATTTTTAACCCTTAAGTCTCTCGAGTCTTGTCGAGTCTCGAGGAGTAGAGATTAGTGGAGGAGCTGCGCCGACAAAGACTCCGGAATGATTTTAATCAGATCGATTTTGGAGCATTTTCAGGTTCGAAACGGTCCAAGGTATTCCGATGCCCGGGGGCTTCGGGATTTCTTCTTTTGTAACGAACACGGTTCGGGCCGAAAGCGAGAGGTGACAGGTGGACAATTCCGAGGGAGAGCGCGCTCGTTGCATAAAGGACCATTTTTACCTGATCCTCATTTACCTGAAGTACAAGAGAACTGGGTGTATGAGAGAAGGTCCGACGGCTGTGGGGGAGCGACAGCTGCGTGGCTCCCAAATTACAGACAACGAATTTCTTTCTACCCATCGCATACGCCGCGCGCTCGTTTAAGTAGGCATCCTCGCGCGTTTATCTCTTTCCGTAATAATAAAGCAAAGCGTGCAGAATTTTACCATCGGTATCGGGTTGCGTCGCGCCACTCTCGCCGAGTCGATTATTATAACTCGATCAGCGTGCGTACTATAAAAGGACGGAATGTTTGAAATAATTTCAAGCAACAGCTGAAAAAGGCAGGTGATAGCCGAATGTCTTGACAGATGGCTACGAAAACCTCTACTTAAATCGTCCTCTGCGCCTCTTACTGTAATTTCAATACCGATGGCCGACCGCATGCAATAATAAGAGCGGAAGGAAGCGTTCACAAAAGACCCACGTGCATTTGCGTTTATGGGTACACGAGAGCAAAAATCTTGCCAGGGTGATATTTGATACGATTTTTGCTATTTCGACCCTTATCTTCAGACGGACTAAGACTCATTCAATGGGAAACTCACCCGTATAAGAATGCGGCCCCCGCTATGGCACCCCCGCATTGGGAGACTATGAAGAGGGTCATCCTCAAAAGCGAAATCTTCTTCGTCATCCCCATGGCCACTGACACCGCGGGATTCACATGAGCCCCTGTTAATTTCTCGTTAGTATTTGGACGATTTTTACGGGGTTTTCGATACGAACCTGATATGTGTCCGAAACAGTGCGTGATGGAAGTCATCGCAAAACCGGCCGCTAAAGCGGTCGCGAGGAGCTGCGAAGAAGCGGAGGCCCCGGCAGCACCTGTCGAGGCTCCGCATACCACAAGAACGTAAATAAAAGACGCCAAACACTCCGAAATCACCGATCTCCAAAACTCCAAAGTGCGGATCTCGACCTGTAACGGGAGTTTATTGGGGGCGCACTGGGTGGCTAGATTATCGTTTCGCAGATTTTCCAGTTTTTCGAAAATTGTCACTAGATGCTGTTCGATATTCTGGTCACTGATTGTCAAACTGATCGGTTCTTCCGCCATCTCGGAAACGCGGTTGTCGTATTGCACTTGAGGTTCCAACTTAACACATCTCGACGATCATAATAATTAGTATTGACACACGCCGCCAACCCAACCACTTGCAGGAGGAATGCAGCGGACGCGGACCAACTTCAAAAACTGTGACCACATGGAGGATCCCCACCTCTTTGCCGGGGCCACCAATGGCAGCGATCGCGCGGCCGAAGAGGGAAGAAGCGCGCACCCTCGACCCTCGACGTCGCAAGTTCAAATAAATAAAAGATATTATTTAGACATTTCAGATAGGGCAGATACGACACGTCTGCACGGACTTGTGATCCGTCGCAGGGGGCCGGGGGCGGAAAGCTCGTAAACAATCTTAAAGCTCAACCGCAAGTTTCCCGAAAAATAAATACTAATTCAAATGAGCCATAGGAAAAATGCGCTTTCCGGATAAGAATTATCAGTTCATTCATCAGTTTGTTAACATTTATTACAATTTCTTGCCCAACTATGTATGCAACAAAATATACTCATAATAACAGATGACCCCACTTCATCCTTTTAATAAAGGAAAATAGAGCAATGATCATTATTAAACATCCCTGAAAAAGGAAGATTAATGCTCGTTCATTATTATTCACTAGAGTCATCAGGGGGAAGCTTGAATTAATCTTGCCCGCGTGCTGTTTATTTACTAGAAATTTCATTTTCAGAGGTGGGGCCGTCTGGATTTCATTGGGAGGGAGAATACCCAATTATAGCGTAAAGACTAAGTTCGGCCTTATCTATTACAGGTTTCGCGACTAGAGACCCCTTTTTTTGCGCACTCACGTGTCCAGTAAATAACGCAATTTCAACCGCATTGGTATACCCTTATGTAGATTTTACCCAATGAAGATGCGCTCTCTCCACAGAATCTGGTTCCTCTGATTTCAACAATACCAATTACTTTTTAAATACCTAAACGAGCGGATGTCATCAATTAATTCGAATAACATGTCTCATAATGGTCTTTGACTCAAGTCTTAAGTCATTTAGCTCGGTAATTACATCCGTAATGAATTCAGCGGTTTCCATTGGGTTAATAATAATCGTAACTGGTATACGTGTTGTGCCAGTCGAGTTTACGGTACTTTCAGCAGTAATTCGGTCATGAAACAATGGGTTCTGTGTGGGCAAATGTTTATAACAGCGTGCAAGATAAGCCCTTATCTAGATAAATAAAGATGAGTAACGGGTCGCTATCGAATTGAACAGAAAAATCGTCTTCTGTGAGTGAAATCGAGTTATTGGGTGTGCCTCGTCGACTTTCGTACTGACTCAGCTTTAGTTCGGAATACACACAACGTGACGTCACGTTTTCAGGTATCTCGCGTTCACCTGTGAGTTGTTTGTTGTGGGCTGGCGAGCCCGTAAATAATATGGCGGTTGAGCAGAACTTCAAGTTGTGCGTTTTCCTCGCGATTTTGAGTGAAATTGTGCACGCGCAGTACCAGCAGTACGGCAACAACAACCCGTACGCGCCCGTCAACCAACCCGTGAACCCGTACAGTCCGAATTACAACCCGAACGACCCGTACAACTCCTACAACATCCCGAATCCGGGAGACCCGAACTACAGGACCTACGTTTACAAAAATCGACGGTACGGCCAGCAATCCAACGGGTACAACAACGGGTGGCGCCCGGGAGATCGGCGGATACAAGGGCAGGACGAGCGCTATTTCTACGATAACGTCAGTAAATCACAATAAGGTCACAAAGAAAGACCATAACCTTTTCGCCGTAATTTTCAGCAAGGGCACGAAGAGCCCATATTGCCAGGAGTTTTGGGAGGATGGCGCACGGACCTGCAGGGAAAATTCAGGCAACAGACCAAAAATAAAAAACGCGACATCTTCCTCGACAGTACTCACGGAGCGGTTCAAGGGTTCCTAGTGTACCTCTTCGATAATCCAGATCCGGACTCCCTGTACCGGCCTGGATCGGAGTTCATAGAGCGCGAACAGGGCCAAACCGAGGTCTATTTAGGCATCCCGTACGCGGAACCACCGATCGGGGACGGGAGATTCAAAGTAATTCACCCCATTTATATAGTTGAAAATCATCAGTCTAATTCTCGTTTTTCAGCCCCCGAAATGGCACAAAGGGTGGCAGCAAGTGCAGGCGGTGGATTTCGGCCCTGCTTGTCCCCAACCCGCTCGCTATACAGGGGCGACTCAAGGGATCCGCGATATGGACGAAGACTGCCTCTATTTGAACGTCTACAAACCGGTGGTACTGATTTCTAATCGAAGTACCCACGATGTGAAATTGTAACGATTATTTTGTAGACCAAGGATGAAGACGCGGGTCAGAGGTTCCCGATCATGGTTTACATCCACGGGGGCGATTTCGTGCGGGGCGCCTCCAACACTTTCCCCGGTCACATAATGGCGACTTTCTACAACGTCATAGTGGTGACCATCAACTACCGCTTGGGTGCTTTGGGATTTATAAGCACCGGGGACGTGAATTCGCCCGGTAACTACGGGATCTTGGACCAGGCGATGGCGTTGCGCTGGATTTACGAAAACGCGGACAATTTCAACGGCGACCGCGACAGCATCACCCTGTTCGGGCCGGGGGCGGGGGCGGCGTCTTCCGGTCTTCTCATGGTCGCCCCCGAGACCAAACACATGGTCTCCAAAGTGATCGCCCAAAGCGGCTCGGCTCTGGCGGATTGGACGCTGATCGTCGATAGATATCGAGCTCAAAATACCAGTCGCGTTTTCGGGAAATTGATAGGGTGCAGCATCGAGTCTTCGTGGAAGTTGATGAACTGTCTCAAGCAGAGTCGGAGCTTTTACGAGATCGGCAATTCCGAATTCCCGCCGGAAGTCGGACTATTTCCTTGGGCCCCCGTTATCGAAATGAATGTATCGATGCCTTATTACGAGGGTTGGTACGAAAAAGACTGGCATTTTATCGACGAAACCCCGGAACAGTTGATACGGAAGAGGCATTTCAATAAGGGGTTGAAGTACATGGCCAGTGTGACTTTACAAGAAGCCGCGGCGTTCATTAGTAAGTTACATACATATAGAAAAATCCGTTGAATGTCTAAATTTTGTGATTTCAGCGTCTAATAAATCGTTAGAGCCGAATTACATAGTTGATCAGGATTTTTTCGACCAAAAAGTTAAGGAATTAGTCCTGAGGTACAATTACACCCTTAACCCTAATGGAACCTTCGACGCGATCAAATACATGTACACGTATTGGCCCAATCCGACTAACAAGACACATATCAGGGAGAAATACATTCAGGTACTTATGACACAACTTTTTGAATTGGTATCGATTCTAATTGTGATTTCCTTCAGTTGCTAACGGATTTCCTGTACACTGCTCCCAACGACAAAATCGTGAAGCTTTTGGTCGAGCAAAAGGTGGAAGTTTTCATGTACGTCCTAAATACGACGATAGAATCTTTCAAACTGGAAGAATGGAGGAAGGTCCCGCACGACATCGAGCATTATTTATTATGTGGTGGACCTTTCATGGATGTCGAATTTTTCCAAAATCGATTCGAACGCAACCAGTGGACGAACAACGACAGAAACATGAGCCACTTCTTCATGAAGGCTTACACGAACTTCGCGCGATACGGGAATCCGACTTACACGCAAATTTTGGGACTTCATTTCGAAGTCGCCAAACACGGGGAGCTGAAATACCTAAATTTGAACACGACGTATAATTCGACCATCAAGTGGAATTACCGCCAGACCGAATCGGCTTTTTGGACGCAGTATTTACCCTCAGTCGTGGGTCATCTCGTCCCCACATACCCCCCTACTACTGAGGTGTGTATCAATTCATCATTTTCGCTGTCGGAAATTCATTTCGCAATTTCTAGTTTTGGTGGGAACCTCGAGCGCCCCTACAAATCGCATTTTGGAGCATGTCGGCAACTTGCCTTTTACTTGTCGTCATATTGGTAGTTTGCTGTATGCTATGGAGGAATGCCCAAAGGTAAGACTATCAAATTTTTCAAAACAGCATGCACCCATATACTAACACTTCCAATAACTATAGGAAAGCCAATCATCGAAAAATGTTTGTGTAAGTACTAACTCTAACTAACCGTGGCACTTATGAATACTTGTTCTGAAGAACCTAGCAAGTGAATAATTGAAATGAAATTTTAGGCAATCCGATATCTTTTACAACGATTTTATGAACCCGGATGCAGATGAAGGCAGCGCTAGAATATTAGGGACTCCTTACGAGTACCAAGAGAAAGTGCCTACACCTGTCAGCGTGCCCGCCCGTACAAATAGCGCCTCATCATTCAGGACGGAAAGTGCAGTATCATTAAAAGAAATGCAAGGATTCGTAAGTAGCTCACCTAATTCATCAGAACCACCGAGAAAAGGTACTCCGGTTATGACGACGAAACAGAGAAACAAAACGCAAGTCTTGCAAGGGGTTCCACAGACTGATGTTTGAACAACTTTTATATCATAGTAGAGCCATAAGTTTTTTTTGTATATATGATTTTTATACGTTAATTATCGTAAATTTAAGCTTTAATTGAATGAGTACTATAAATAATGAATTATACACCAAGTGTGTTCTTAATTGTTGAGACTATTCAGGAAAATAGATCCGTCCGCCCTAAAGTGCAGCTACATACATAAATAATATAGTATTATAAAAGTATTAAAAATACTTAAAAAAATTATATTGTACTTCACATAATGATGTGGATTTACTTAGCAATATCTACCTAATCTTTATAAAAAAAAACACATTAGATAGCCAAAGATTTGTGAGAATCGACCCGTTTCATGACCATCACCGATTTTTGTTCGCGTATTTTCTATATTTTATACAGATCTCAGTTCAATAAATTTTCTTAATAAAACCGATTTATGTTGTCTCGAGTTATGTTGCCGCTAGGGTACCTACGGGTGAGTTACCACCTCATAACTCAACTGTAACGCCTCTGCGAAGGTATAAGGGGTTGCCTGGTCTCGACGGCGATTCGGGCGAGGAAAGGCGTGTAAAATTGAATTGGGAGTCATTATTTGTATGTCGCGTCGCGACTCGACAATGCTCCCATTATTGCTTGCAAAAGAACCGTTATTGATACGAACGTTTACCGTCTGGTAGCAATCAGAATAGTCAGATTTGCAGCGGTTCTTCGTGGTGCATTACCATTTGAGCCTTTATTATCCGTCGAATTTATAGATAAAACTTATGCAAGAATTTTAGGAGGGCGTGATTATTGCCAGTTGTATTCTTATTAGCTGTGGCTCATGCTCGTAAGATTCCCGACTGCACTTCATTATTATACGACTTCAAAGCTGCATATCATTACAAAAAAGCTCCCATTCAATTCAATTCTGGACGGCTTTTGATGATGGCGAATTTAATTGAAAAATCGGCTATTGTCATGGAAGGAGAAAAAATTAATACCTTATTATTACCACGGACGAAATTCTTTTTTATGAATCATCGAGTACCTGTGCGTACCTGAAAGCAGGTGTTGGCGGTTTTATTAATTTCAGGCACACATCGGAAGCGCATCCTTCGCATAAAAATTATATTCCAGATACATAATGAACATTATCATCGCCTTGGCCATTATTATTAAATATTGTAAGCAATTAAGAGAGAAAAATAATTTATTGAAAAATTCTTCATCAGTGAGGTTGCGTCATTTATAATCGAATCTCTTTTCATCGAGTTTGGATATAGGTAGCGTAATTAATTGCCATTTTAGGACTGATTCTCATAAGCAGCTTGTTTCTAATTAGAGATGAATATACAGAAACACTGTAGAAATATTGTGTTATTGAAAGGTTGGAGGTCGTGATGATTTCTACAACTTCATATTACTTCATTAGGTTTAATCTTTTTTCCGTCCTTTTTTCAGTATGAGAAACTTGTATGCGATTTTTTCCAATTTCTCGACCTAATATAAATAATGAACGGGAGGAGCTTTATTGACTGTGCACAATTGAAGATTGATATGGTATCATTGTGCAGCTCCAATTTTTTAATCAAGATCCAAGATTAATTATCTTCATCGGTGGACACAAAATTGCAACAATATATCGACCGTTGGGTGGTTGGTCGGGTGTGGGCCGGTTCTAAAATTAGATTCTTGTTCGTTTTTTTTTATAATAAGAGGCTAGATGGCCATTGGTGTCTATGACTAGGATGACCCTCATGGGTGGTTTCGGATTTTTTGATGTAGCGCGTGGTTCTAAAACCAGTCGATGGTTACTTATTGTCACTTTTATTACCTGGGGATTTTATTACCGACTTGGATTTTTTGAAGACTGGCACAATCACCCAGAGGGTAATATTTTCATATTTTCAGTTCAACCGCCCCCCCATAAAAAACGGAAATGTCATTATCCTATAATAGTAGGAACGGCAGAAGGGGTGCGAGATTTCCATCATAATAAACCGGGCATCAAATGACACATAAAGAAGCGTACTTGGATTGTCATGTGCATTTATTTGCAGATAGATGGGTATAAAGTTTAATAATAAACATTGAGTGGGCAGGAGGATGGATGCTAATATTAAAGAGAAAAGTTGTAGGATGTCCACGGGCGATTGCACCCAGCAAGCGCTTGCCCCTTTCGTGTGTTATTATGAAACCCATCGCTACATAGGTACGCAATGGATTTGTTCAGTGTAAAGCTACTCGCGTAAGTATGCGGTACTCTTTGATTGCTAATACCATATGCGTCCTTCAAATACGAGCTTGAGGAGAAATACAAAACGTGCCTGTTATCGCCTGGTTGGTGAGAAATTTTCGGAAAAAATTTCTAGTGGAGTTTAACAAAAAAAACTTAGTGATTGTTGTGTGATAGATAGTGCCAAAATGATTACCCTTTACAAAACCATCAAAGGGACCGCCAAGCACAAGCGGAAACGCGAAAGCAAAGCGGGGTGAGTTTAATTTATTTATGGGAAATAAAATTTAGGAAGTTGTTGGATGTCGATTTGGAGATAGAAAATTCAGTTCACCTAGTTTACTTTATGGATTTCGTAATGACTCACATTCGGGTGAATATTTTCGATGATTCAGTGATGTAAAATATTGGGTAATAGCAAAATTTTGAAAAATGAAAGTGTGAAAAAATTAAGCAACTCGCGCGCGATTAATTAAATCAAAACAAAAATATTCTTCGCACTAATTCACATTTCTTAAGTAAACATAAAATGCGAACCAACTGACCGGAACCTTTCGGATCTTGGGGTAAACACGAATTACCCTGTCATATCGCGTTGGTACATCATGCCTTGCCTATTATTAAAATTCCATACCCGCGACATTTAAATGTGAAGGTAGAAGGTATTCATGAAGTTGAATGTTGAAGTCACTTTTTCCACCGGCTAGAATTAACAGTTACGCGGAAAATTAGCGTACACTCGGCTTTCTGTTCGTTTAAAGCCGAAAATGTGTTATTAAAAAAATAATTGTTTACTTTACCTTATCGTTATAACTTGAGCATATTGAATACAGTTATTGCGCGTGCAGATACAAATTACAGAAGTTAGCGACCTAGAAAAGAATTAAAACAATTACGATCACGACAATTTCATCCTTTCAGTTGACGAATTCTATAGTGTTCAACTACATAACGATACAAAAAAGCGTTACGTTTAATTTTATTATTAAGTTTTCGATAATAGCCGAAACCGAAAAATCTCGCGTTGGTGTAATACGGTGTAATCGCCAATAAACGAATATGAAAGTTATTTGTCATAGCCCATTGCTCAAGTAGGATCAAGGCGTGGAATAATATACGTGAAGGTACCAATTTCTATGTGATTCACATAAATTACGTTATTGACCTATTAAAAACAGGTCAAGTTTAAATTTATCTGGATTTCCCAAAAATGTTCCCATCAACAGGAATTAATTAGGACAAAAATGTAGGTATCGGGGCAAGTTAAACAGATTCAGAAGAAATCTTGTTAATCTTCTGAAGATAGTCACAGTATTAGAAGATTGTCGGTGTGTTCAACGATTTGTTTCCGCCCAAATCCTAACGATTATTTATTATCAACATCGTTGGAAACTCGCAAGATGCAAATTCCATTCAAACAGACCGCTTTCTAGTCCCGAGGTATGCGTATTTTACATATTTATTAACGTCGAAACAATAACACGCCAATTTAAAGGAAATTTGGACAACACACCGGAACTTCGTATACAAATCACAAATCATCGAATCTTATAAGACCGCACGTGAATTGTGTTAGTGGTGCCGCGCTCTTAACCCAACATTACAGCTTAAAAGGGCGTTCTCCATTTCAATAACGCATTAATTATTTCGAAACAGTCAGTTCGGCCGTTTTAATAACAATCCCGGGATGGAAACGTGAGAAATACACCGTATACTTCCAGTAAAACAGCACTATCATTTCAAAGGTCACAAATTGTGGAGCAATCCACAATCCAATTGCATTCGTGTGATGTGTGTGTCAATTAAGATGAAAGCGAGCTGAATCACAGGATAATTTCAATCATACAGGATTTCCATGTAGAAAACTACCAGTAAAACAAATTTTGTAAAATAAACATATCTTTTTTACTTTGGAAATGTTACCAAAACGGGAAACTACACATTTTTTAAATTAACTCTGTTTTTGCTGGCGATCCCGGCGCCTTCGCCAATTTCCGCTATAAATATTGAAACTGTTACTGTGTCTGAAATCTGTGACTTCGGGCTATTTATTGTGTAAATTTGATCCACAAATCGAATGGCCGGAAGGCATTATTTCTATACCATCAATTTTAAAATACTGATACCTTCCATCACATATGAAGAATGCATTTGGAAGGTTAAAAAAGGCCCGCGAGAGATTAAATCGTAATCACTTTGTAACTTTCACTACTTACTTTACCATCAGCACCATCAAAGCGATGGCTTTTAAATGTGGTGTAATAATAATCACCGAATTCTGAGCGGTCCTAATAATTTTATTTTTCTGAAAACGACCATACACCTATCTAACTACAGGTATAAACTACCGTGTGGAGAAGTATTTCTCGATGACGCGACCATTAAATAAACCGCCCGTCTCGTGATGGTAAAAGTAAGGATCGCGGAGGTGAGAAGGGAAAATAAAAGGATAATGAAGTTGCAAAAAATTCCAAGTGTCATTCTAAAATGCACTTTATCAATCGCAGCAAGATACCTCAACCTCGGACTCTCTTCATAATAAGAAACAATCGTAAATCCCCCTCTTTATTATCGCTTTTATCGGCACGCCATTAAAAAATTAAGGCGCCGCAAATACCTCGCGAACAATTAAAATAAATGATTGTGTGTGTTATTGTGCGACCGGGTGAAATTCTGATCCGGGTGCGTCCCTCTTTTTACTTACGGATTCAGTTCAGTCATTGCATTATCGGTAGGATTGGCTCTCTTTATGTATATTTATGTGCTGCACTTCTTCGAGATGCAATTCCCCACGGAATATTTAAATATCGAATCGAATCGAAACGAAAAGGACAATGCTCCAGGTTGAAAATTTGTTTTTGTCGATTTTGTACCGAGAATCGTATGATACCGATCCAAGGTGAAGACACTTGAAGTGCACAGCTCGTTTTAAAACGATGTCGACGTTTCCGAACAAATCAACAATTGGGCATGGGACCAGGAATTTGCGAATACGCCGTACATATTTGCATACAAGTGCTCGTCCATGAAAAATCGCAAATAATAATCATTTCGAAGGTGCGGATCGGGATGACGACTGTCGCATTCTTTGCCGGAATCGAGGGAATTTCAGCCATCGCGTGGACCCCGCGACTGGTTCGCGTGTGGAAAGGTCGCAGCTCGAACTGTTTTATTGCAAAGGACGGTCAACGATTCACTCTTACTTACTCACTTATTATTATTATTACTATTACTCGGATTTGTCTAATAATAGCTCCGAAAAAGCTGACGAATATTTCTTTAAATGTCAAATCCGCATTGGGGAATTCGAGATGGGAAATCGCCCGTTCGTTTTCGCCTCATATTTACAGTCGATTCAGGGTACAGTAATTATCGCCCCGTTGGCGCGCGATGGTTTATATCCAGCAGTTAGTTCCCCGGTGTAACACATTGAGATTGCAAACTCACGGTCATAATTAGTAATCCTGTCGCATCAAGCGGGAGCATGGGCATTACTCCTCTTGAAATTGTTGTTTATGAAGCAGAATACTTTACTTACCCTACTCTCACTGCACACATCTAGCGTACAGTGGATGCGCACACACCATTATAAGAGCCGGTAATATCGGAATTAGTTCCACTACGTATCCTCCTTAACTAGCGATATTCAGAAAGCGGATCAGTCCGTCTTGCATTCCTATAATCCGTGAAAAAGTCCGCCGAGGAAAATGGGCGGCTTCGCTCCTGCCAAAGCAAGAATTTGGACTAAATCAGTTCAGTTTGTTAAAGTCGAATGAGCGACTGACTGAAAAAGATCTGGTTTTAATCGGGGGTCCCGAAACAATTTAAATTGCGGTCCAGTGACGGCAAATTCCCCAAACGGTTCGGTCTCGGCGTAAATCAGTTTTTTTTGTTCGGCCAAGCGCCATTTAAGGCGCACCCACTAAATATTACGTGGCGAGACCGCCCCTGCAGGGCGCCGCAAAAATAAATAGGGAATTAATTGGTTGACAGTTTGAAAAATCGAGGATGCGATTAGGAAGCGCTAATAAATATGAATTACGCGCTTATGTAAGCCCTCTCGGGCTCGAGCGCAGCCATGACGGAGAGTAAATAAGAAATATTATCCGTTGCAGGATTAGGTAATGTAGATGTATCATTAAACATCATGACTGATCACTTGTCTGCTCTTTCTATAGACTTCACACCTTACACGGCGGATTAATGTTGCAATTTTCTGCATCGCATGATATAGGCTGCCGGTCATCCTACCTTGACTTTGATGACTCTTCCGAGATTGCAGGAAAATTTCGTGGGGGTTTATCGCATTATTAGGATGAAAGTTGTTGCATAAACTGATCTTGAGCTCCTGCAGCTTCTAAGTACGCGGTATGCAGAATCGATGGATCATCAGCCACGTCCCTAATCTCAAATATTTCATCCTTGCGCAAGATTTATACGACTTTAGGTAGGCCGATAGAATTATAAATAATTGCGAAATAATTTCTCAATATTTGAAGACGACATTTTTATCCGGTGATGTGTTTGTCGTAGGTCGTTTTTATTTTGATACACGAATACGTACGAGCCCGGAGGGGTCGAGCAGCGAGTTGTAAATGTGTGCCAATAGTAATTCCGATGTAACTGAAACGAAATCACGAGGGGATGGCTCGGGGCTAAGGGTAATGGTAATGGTCGACTCGTTTTTGGTCGCAACGAGTCTAAAAACCACTTTCACTCTCTTATATTCCAGTGACCAACTTGGGTAGAACACTACCAGTTTTTCTGTTCATTATCGCATGTCCCAGGGCGGAGTCGCTTAAAAATGCGACGACGGCTGCATATTACGAAAAAAATGCGTTTAACGATCTTTTCTGTAAACATGAGTCCCATGGCTCGCGAGCACGACAATAAATTCGACTTCGTCCTGTTTATCTCCGTAAAAACATTTCGTCTTGCTCGCTGAAAGATCACTGCAAATATATACCAAAGAATATGTGCCCTAATCGAAAACTCGTTTTGAAGATGTATCATGGAAAAAAAGATAAGTGCGCGACTTCTTTATGTAGGTTTGTGCGTTGCGTTGACCCCGGAGATATTTTTAAACGCATATGGGTAGTATGTATGAAAGTGCACTTGCACTTTTTTCCTCGAACAAAACCAACGAAAAAGGAAAAGTGGAAAAATTCCCATGAATTTATCGCACAGGTAACGCAGTAATCAGGTTTTTCGGAAGTCGTTGATTTGTGTTACCGACGGCCTTTTTGAGACAATCTTACGCAATTTATTCAACCCCGGATTAAGATGGCCACCATAAAAGTCCACAGTGATTTACACGGCCGACCCCAAACAAATTGGATGATTTATTAATTGCCTTTATCACGTGAGACGGACACCAACCGACGGCGTTGAAAATGGACTGAAGATGTTCAGGCCACAACACAATCACCACACTTGACGCCGAAAATTGATCGCACCATTTTTCTGAAATGACAAAATAGATTAAAAAACGGCGGGTGGTATTTTATTATTACCTTCCAGGTAGATATGCAACTCGTTTTACTTCTTCTAATGTTCTAAACGTTGGCATAGATCAGTGCTCGAGTCTCCTATGCTATACGAGAACGTTCCTACTTTCGAGTACGTATACTTACATACTTGCGGAGAAAAATTTAGAAAATGCTTGTAAACACCGAGACATCGAGTGAAAACGACCCCTAAAGGGCCGTAAAGTAGATTAGGCGCCAATTAACACGCGGGCTTATTTACAACCTGTTATTTACAGCGTGTAAGCGGAACTTTATAGTGGGCTGAAAACAGGAAATGTCAATTCCGATACAAAGGAATCGGCGTAGTGCAAACAAGGCGTTAAACGTAAAGTTATAACGTCGATCTAATGCCGTGCGACAGGCTCGATAAACCTACTTCAACTTCGGCGAGCCATCAAGAGCGCGAGACGCATCGGGGGCTCGCCGATGCTGCGCTACCGCTGAAGATTAGCGACCGGGACCGATCGGGACTCGAAATTCTTCTCTCGAGGTTTTCACGACGCCTTCGTCGCCCACGATCGCCTCATCGCCCGAAACCGAATCGCACCTGTCCACTTTCGGGTAGGCAGAGGAACCCGAGGCCCGAGCGCCTCTTCTTTATGCACAAGTCTTTTCAATTACACTTAATAAATATTTGTGTAAACATGCCCGGCGCACTAAAAGTGTTTATTTTTTTCACTTGTCGACCGTACTGTTACGATGTAAATGTCCCGGCCGGCCGGATTCCTATAGGTGGTTGGTTGCAACACCTGAAATTATTACGTACCCATCGCGTTAAATGCGGATAAAAACCTAATTTATTTTTGTAAAGGAGCTTGTGTTTTTGCGGGCGAGCTTAAACTTAAAACATAAAAGCGCCCAAGATGCTTATATAATATAAGGAATGGGGTTTTTGCACTTTCGGTGCGTTTCATCTCCGGTCATCTCACGCCAGCGGGAATTTCTGATGGAGCTTTACCGGCCAGCCGAGACATCGAAACTAGGATTGAGACGTTTATTCCAGTCGTACTTTTTGTTTGTGTCCTAGACGCGGAGTGCATCACGCGCCGTCGAACGCATCCGTATTTTCGTCGAAAATCTCGGTTTGAAATCTCAATCACGGACCGATTGCCGCTGAAAAGTGTGAGTGTCTGCCGCGAGATGTCGAGACAATTTCGTTATTCTCGAGTTAAGCATACAAAGCGGCGAAAAGAAAGTAGCTCGATTGCCACTTACCTTGGGAACAGTTAGAGCAGGGAGAGATAGGGGACTAACCCACTTACTAGAGACGTCATAATGAGTCTGACGTCAGTGGCGCACGCGCGGGGCCTCGCCGAAAGCGCGCTCTAAACTAAACTGAAATGTTTTCAGTCGCTCTCTGTTTGCAGGAAACGTGTAGTGTTGAGCGCCGCGACGGTTGCCGTGGATTCCGACGACGCGTGTGGCTCGAAATCGTGCACGATATGGATTTACACCAGTTTTAGTGCCGTGTCCTGAGTGCAATTAACCGGATTATCTTTCTCGGGAATAATCTTCTCCTGAATTGTGAGTTTCTTAATTTCACAGTCGGTCAGCTGGCCCAGAAAGTAGATGATTTTATGGCACTTTCTTCGGCAGTTAAAGTTAACCAAAATACTTCCTCCGAGACAATAGCACGACTTCATTATTCCTATTATTATTATTATGGTATAGCGGATGCCTCTGCTATTTCTTCGTACTGAAAACATTTTAAATGCGGAGGATCGCGCCGAAGAAATGTTATAGCGACACGCCGATTGAATCCTAATTGCGACTTCATCAGCGCATTTGAACTTTCCAAACGGACCAACCCTCGGCATGAAATTTATAGGTTCGTCGCCTCATCGGCCATCGGTGTCTCCGCGGAAATTCACTATCTCCCCAAATCCCAACCGGAAATTTTTACGAGGGTTATCATATACGTATAATAGTCACCAGTATCTTTGAAAAAAATTACCGTTCTCGTAAAATTCTCGATTTTTTTCGGATTCGTCGCCTGATCGAAATTCGCGAATTCTGTAAATATCCAATACCGATGGAAATTTTCGAGGGTTGACTTTGTCATTAACAGCGATATATCATATACACAGCAGGTGCGTCAACAGGATATTTCAAAATTATTCTCGAATCAGGGACGTTTTGTGCAATATCATCATAACGCATCATCGTAGAAGAGCGAGTGAAAAAGTGTCGGAATCGGTTTTTCGAGGTGTCAAATCGGGTGCTCTCACAATCGATGTGAGAACGAATCTATACTCATACGGCTTACTAAATAAAGAGGCGCAATTCGCCGTTGGATTAACCGCGTTGCGAAGAAGACTTCCTGCGGCTGCAACTTGACTGTGCCACTGTGCATCTAACAAGGCTAGCTTAAGTTTCACTCGTTTCACCAACTCTCTCGTCAAGAAATACACAATGTGTGATGTCTATCGTACTTTCAACTTAAATACTTCTATATGCAGCTTACATGTGACACAGTAGCTGAATTCTATCGATAAAAGAAATTTTATTGTGCAGATACTGTTATCTCGGTCCGTTTAGAGAAAAATTACACTTGTATTGTCGCGTATCGCCACGGCCGATCTGGCCGTGTGTAGAACTGTAGACGCTCCATATTTTCACTTACAATACGAATTTATTTTAATGAACTCGACACAATTCAACCCGTCTATGACGATCGCCCCAATTAAGTGTGTATAAGTCAGAGCAGGCAGGAGATATAAAAACCGTATTTGCGCGAATCCTGCACCTGCTATGTAAATAAGACTTTCACTGGCCATAAACCGTTCAGATACTTTGGTCCTAACCGATTAATTGTTAAGCAACTGCGTTAAAATTTAAAAGTCAACGAATAGATTTCTTATCTTTATTAAAGGACGATCTCTGACCATCACTAACCTTTCCTGACCCGACCTTTAAGACAAAAATAAAAGTGTAGGTATCTGTAGGTCTGTTGTGTCGAATTTATGCAAATTTTCCGAGATTTTCAATTCGAATCCGGCTTTGGAGGACAATCACAAAACGAAATCGTGTGGTACGATCGAATTCCGTCGTGAATTTCGTTATACATTTTACTTTAAGGTCGTGATTAATATTATTTAGATCGGTACTCGATTAATTTCTAATCAGGAAATTTTCGGCGATTTAGTCCAGATAAACGGACCCGCACCCATTAAACAAAACTAGAATGGGATTTTGAAGGCAGCGGGCGTAGTTCTGATATGAGAGTAATTTACATTTAATGGCATTGGCGACCGGCTATTTTCGTTGCATATAAATCGACCGGCGATATTTGTGAAATTATTATTGCATAACTGTTTCGAGTTTCGTAGGAAGTCGCGGTCCCCACACGCTCCACAAAAAGGTCCCTCCGTGGCATTCAGTCGTCCTAACCTAACCACAAATGATCTAGTCCGGTCGCCTTGATGAGTACCTTTTTAGAATTTTTTATAAATTTATGTCTACACTACCAATATGACCACAAGTTTTCGTGTTGAAACAATTTTTCGACGAGTTTGGTAATAAATAACATGTAGATTTCTGTAAGTCGCTGAAATAATTTTCGAATGCAACAATTAGAATGCCGTTCAAGGTTTCAATCGGTTTAAAACCTGTGACAAATCGTAAATGAACTGAAATGTCAATTGTGATGATAATAAGTGGATCCTTGAACTCGTCTCGACTATTTTTCACCACCATATTTATTAGGAAATAGATTAATTGATATTTTTCCACTAAAATCGCCATCGGTGTGGGTTTCAAAGCTTTCAAGAAACTTATATAGTCGGATGAATAAAAATCGCAGGATAATTATTCATCAGGACTCCAGATATTACTCACATGTGATGTTAACAAATTTTGCAATTACCCCCGGTATTCAATTTCGGTTTGATATAGCGAGTTGTCTGGGTAATCTTCCGTTGATATGTCGGTAGGTTGGGGTTTTTGTGATTCGCTAATTGACTGAAGTCTGTGTCATTCCTCGCAGAACTGATTAAGTGTGGTAAGAAACAATGGCATGTACATACGTAAAATCAGGTTCGAACTTGGACGAATTTCAAACGCGTTTTTTGATTGATGACATCGAGCTGTATTCAACAATCACGCGAGTACTTGCACGGGACAAACAATAACTCCTAATCCTCTTAGTTTTGTCAACGCTTTTTAGGAAACCCAAATTTAAAACCAGAGACCGGTGTAACGACCTTAACTTCGTAATGCAACTTCAGGCACCCACCTCAGTTTAAACTAACATCCTTTTAGAACTTGTGATAAGTAAAAATGACTCACGGTCTTGGAAAATTTCACGGTTTTTTCAGTAATTTCATGTCGGTGGAGCAAGTGACAGTGGTAGAGATTTATACAAAAATTCGCTTTCTCTTGTTGTAATGCTGATGTGCAAATTTATGGACGTTTTGTTGTGAATTGGCGAATTTGAAAGGAAAGGGGTCCCTGAAATAAGTAGATTTTGCTTTCTCGTCACAGTCTGTGATTTTCTATAGTGATCTCAAAGTCTGGGGCGATTTCCTTTAGTACGTGATTTTTGCTTAATAAAATTCAATAAATCAGTGGCTAAAAATAATTTGAATTACCTCATCATCATAATCGCTAATATTTATGTTTTACGTCTCATTTCAGAATTCCTCCATTAGAACTGCCATTGCCAGCAACTCCTTCAGAGATGGTTTCGAGACGTAGGATTCTTTCCAGATCTCGAGACGATCTGCATATGGACTCGACTTTCCAACCCCCGGAGGATGAAGAGGACGTTTGGTACCAAAAAGATAAATTATACAAGGTGAGTTCACTTCGAAAAGAGGCAGGATTAGTCATATTGTGTTTTGTGGGAAATTCCTGAAAAATTCTTGAGGTGTTATAGAGCCTAACAGTTTAGGGGCCATCCGCTGAATATTAAATACGTCTCAGTTAAGGTTGGTGTGGAAGTATGTAGGTGAAATGAAGATTCGTCCATTCTTCAATAATTACATAATAAAACCTTTATCAAATATCCCGCATCTTATGTAAGGTATTTTTCATATAAACATTTAACAAATTAATATTCGCTTTTCAAGTCAAAGGCCAAACTAGAAAGTCTAGTCATATAGAGAGATATGTGTGAATGTGGTTTACCTGAATTTAATTGCGACGTGTTTTTTTTACAAATTAGTGTCTCATCCTCAAATGTCAGCAATTCTTTATCTCGAATTTGAGATAGTAGATAGGCAGAAATTCAAAAAAGTTTCAGCACAAGACCACAACAAAAGCCAGTTTATTTTCTGGGAAATTAAGATTTGTGACCTCTTTATGGCTATTATTAAAAATGAAAAATACGCCAACTTTGTCGACTTGTTTATTATTATTTAAATAAATTCCAGTTAACTGTTCAGTTATACCTCTACCTACCGACTTGTAGGCATCATAACGTCAGGTTTGGTAGTAGGCGATAATTATGACGGAGTCGTTTCGCCTTAAAAGACATTGGGGATCGGATCGCACCGGAGCATCACTTTTCGATTAGTGAAGTCACCGGTCGTGGGCGGATTAGCGAACGTTGTGTTGCATTTCGCGAAATCGCGACGGCGCGATTAGAGTCGCCTCGAAGCGGTGGGCGCCTTGAACCGTGCTGGTCAATGTTAAAAACGTCCATTAAATGTCATAATTGGACTGACAAGTTCATATCGGTAACGTTCGCACTTCCTGCCGGCCCGTTGACGTTCCAGAAGGCGGTTCCGGTTGACTTATTATAGCGAACCCGAACCGAAGAAAAAATAAGCGAGTTTTAATTATTCCGTTTAAGAGATCTCTGTCGCTGATTGCCGGAGGATGGGCGATTTTCCAATTGTCTCGCTCCAAATTTGGAGAGATCCAAGTTTATTGAACTTGGAGACTTCGATGCAGATTTTTTTTTCGGCTGAAATTGATGAAATTGCCTGTTACTCTACACCCAAATTAGCGCCCAGTTTGTTTTCGATCAAACCCACCTCTTCCCAATACCCAGACCGCTATTTAGGACCATTTAGTGGAATTAGACGTTATAATAGAAATTCCAAAAGTAGGGAATAAAAATAATAATAAACCGAACAGGATGTGGCATTCTTAATCCAATAAATCGACTGTCTCATTTTTCGGCGGGCTGTCTCGGTCGAAGGCCGCGGTTGCAATTAACTAAGGTTGGACAGCAGTCTTTCTTTTCCAAATCGCGACCTTCTGAAATTTATTTTTAAACTGAAGCATGCAAATTCGATCCAGCAACGGATAAAGCAACCGGCCATACGGTAAACTTACCAAAGAAATATTACCTCATTGTTTGGCGATCTCCGTCCAATACGTGTGTGCGTGGGTGTTGGCCAATTAAGAAATAACTAAGCACTCGCAATCGTCATCATTACTCGGTTAAAAATCATTTAAAGACCCGAATGGGATCGTTCGAATCTGTGGCTGAAATCTACAAGTTCATGGTGTGGATCTTCGACGACGAAATGATCCTCTCGCGATTAACTGCGTTCAAAGATCAAAATTGTAAAGGGTTCTTTTATTATGAAAAAAGTACCCCGCGGGCGATAGCGAACCCACTTTCTTGACAACTGTGAGGAAAACGAGTATTGTCGATTGGAAAGTGCGCGATTTCCGGTCTGGGTCAACGCAATGCAGCAATTGCTTCCACACTGATTTACGTTAGTTTAACTTCAATAATTACATTAAGTTATTAAGGGGGGATTGAGTTGGGATAATTCCCATGCAAATTTTTGCCCGGCCAAGTTTGCCCACATCTGCTATAAAGTCGAAACAGGATATTTAAGGCATATAAACCAATAACAAAGCCACAAATAATCCCGTCCGTGTAATAAATGTCCGTTGTTAAAGTTTCCGAAAAAATCCCAAACGAAACAAGGACTACAATAACATATCTCGCTTTATTGTATTGAAGCCCATCGAATGCGATTGCCTCATAAATTATCGACTTTTTTACGGCCGATCCACTTCGTCATCTCGAATCTAACTAGTTGACGATTAATCAAGAAATTTGGCTCCCGAAACGCCATTAAAATAGTTCACGCTCACTTTTCCATTATGAAAATTGTTTGAATTGTCAGGTGGATATCATTTATGTGGCCTACCTGATGAGATCGCTTTCTCTCATTAAAGAAGCGTGTTCGGATTGTATACTTACATGATGCTCCGTTTCCTAAGAGAGGCTGCCTAATTTTTCACGTGTATGGGCTGCGTTTGTATGGAAGTACGTATTTGTGTCTTTATGCGTATAAGTGATATTTAATTTTAACCTCTTGATTATACGGCTATTAAATCTGGACGTTCCTCTTTCATTATTCCTACTTTAACAGTACCACCGAGTTATGAGAAATTATTGTTATTCTGGACGCATCCAAGGCTGAGACATCTGTAGCCACGTTCAGATTTAAATTTTCCAATCCTGTTCAGATTTTAATCTCGGAAGAGGCACATCCTTTTAGTACTAACTAGTTACCAGTGGAAGACCGGAGGATTATGTATTTAGAGATTTTAAATTAGGCGGTCGTCGATAATTGCACGGTTCGTTTTTCTTGTGCTCCGGCTCAAGAGACAATGGGGGAGATCGGGCGAAGCGTGCGCCTTCTCCCCGGTTTCCAGGTCTGTTATCACGAGGATGATCCACGAGCTGAATGTTTTAACAGCACGCGACCCCTGACCCGGCTCCTCTGTTCCACCGCCTAAGACTTTTTCGAGCTGATGGCACTGATAGCGTACGAATGGAGTCCGGTCTTAACACTATCTCCTTATTATAACAATTGTGTGAAATATCAACGTGTACGTACACACACGTGCTTACACTTATCTCGATACAGTTTCAGCTGAAAACTTACGCAACTCCTTTCGAAATAACTTTTCTCCCTTTCTACTTGTCACATTTCTTTCTCTCGTTGTTACTTTAATTGTGTTGATTTTATGGTTATGGGATTTTTCCAAGACCAAGGTAGACTGAGAAAAAGAAAATTAACAAGGCGAAAGGTCTAAGTTTTCCTAATTCGTTCTTATCTTGATCAGGAGAAGACAACCACAATTTTTAAAACTTACATAATAACATCTGAGACTATTGTTATATTCCGGAAAGAACATATCTTGACACCAAAGGTCATCGATGAACAATAAATAAATAAAGTGAAAAAAGTGGTTGCATCATTTGGCAAACAAAATTTGAGTTTGTGTTAAAGTCGGAATGTATATAGTCGGTGCAATTCGGCGCACAACGAGAGTAATTTCATAATTCGGCCTACATTTTTATTGTTCTTTTCACTCTCATTGCTCGCCTTTCTTTTCGCGGGCAGGAACTTATAAAAAGGACATAAATGATAATTCCGTGGGCTAATTATTGGATAATTAAGGCGGTTCCATAAAAAAATCCGAAACCGAACCTGCAGGGTTTAAATTCTTATTAAAATTGAAGAGAACGGTAAATATTTATTTAATAACGCCATCATGATGCAGTTAGAAAGTTATTTCTGATGTGATGTTGTCGACATTTCTTAATTGTCACAAAAACTCGGAAATATCCATACGATGATGGAGATTTAATTTGCCTCGGCTCGATCAATTATTCATCCGAGTCTACGTGGGCATCAATAATAAGCGTGTCCTACACGCGATTTTTTTCACGTTTTTTCGAAAAAATCTCAAAGTTCTTGTTTTGATTATCGTATCATATCCGTGGTAGTCGCGGACTGGACAACGGTCTTGACATTTGCGGAGACCCTGACGACCGACCAAACAACTTTCACGAGACGTCGTATAATTTAAAACAAATATTTCGATTCTGTAAGACGTTCTGTATGCTATTGTTTGAGAAAAGGATGTTCTCACTTAATTTCTCTACTCACGCATACCGCAAAGAGCCCCGGAGAGAAGAGCCGACGACAGAAACGAGCCGCGTGATATAATTCCCGACGAACCAGATGAGAATACATTAGCGAATCTAATGTCCGAGGCATTCGCGTCGGAAAAGCTCCCGATCGTATGTGGATTATGATTATGGATGCGCTCAAAAATCCGGCTAAATGTCAGAGACGAGCCTGTGAATATTTCGTTGCTGACATTATAAATAAATACATAAATTTTAATGATTCGTGTAGGATCCGGTGATTGCCTTCGCACAGATCGAAGTTGCACTAATACGCGTAACATCTCGACGGTCGCTGATGGTCCACTTTACGACGGTACTTTCGAACATCGCGAGATGATTTTGTATGCTAATTAAGGTCAATTCGGTGTGTAATTATGAATTTGGAACTGGCCTATTCATCTCAGAGCGAACGAGAAAGCGATCAAGATCACCACCGCCGCCACCGCAAAGAAAGAGAAGAACGAATTACGTTCGTCTCGTTGCGTAACCTCGAGTTATTCCCTGATTAAATTTCAGTAAAAGTAATTAGGAAGATCTACTTTAGAATGTCAAGGTCCTGTCGATAATTTTCGGTTTTATAAATAATGAGGTTGGGCTTTAACTGGGCCTCTGGTGAATCATCTTCGCTGATAGTTTTTACGCCAGATACAGTTAAGGTAATTACAGGGGGACCTTAATGTGCAACAGATCAGTCCGCTGTGTTGCTATGCTATGTTGTGCTATGCAAGCGAGGCGATTATGGCTTACGGCACTTTAGCCGTTACAATAACGTCCTTGTAACTAGACGTTCACGCTTGCAGATATTTGCGGCATACCTTCCTTTCTTACTGGGGCAACTCGACTGCCGACTGCCTGTGTGTATACCTACATGCCTACATAATCTTATTATCATTATTACTGAACAATTAGTAAATTCGCGCGGATTTGAATGAGTCTTGGGTCACGCGCGGGGCCGGTCCCATGTGAAAATTCGCGATTTTCGTTGATGTGACCATTTCGTAACTGAGGGAATGAATAACTTGAATGGAATGAATGGATGAATGAACGAACAACATACCCCATTATGAAATTTTTTGCAATATTATCTTATTTTTCGTTACTCTATTACTTAATTGTACTTATTATTGGATAAGAGAGACAATATAGACGTAACGCAACAATTGTCGTAATTCATCTCGGTTTGATATTTTATTATGGATTATTAATGCACGTAGTTCCGCTATAAAAGCCCGACAGTGCGGGCGACAAATGACACGAAATCGCTTTCATACATTGTCGGATTATTTGTGGGTGGTTGTGGTGGTCGCAATTCCATACATTATTTGTACAGATACATACATACAAATGTGTATGCTTTACAGTTTACAGATTCTCTAGTTGTAGACAAATAACTGTAGATAATGCCAGCAACTTTTAACTCAGCAGGAGCGCAGTCGTGTGCTGATACTGTTACAAGGTCGAGGTGGAAGCTCACAATAATCACATATAAACAAATAAATATCCGTTTAGAGATGATGAAGTTGTTAAGTGTCGATTTCCATCAAATTAGATTACCATCATAAAAATGGAAGAAAGCAAGAAATGCTCTATTTCCCAAGTACCATTTGACTTGATAAATAATAACACATGCGAGGTTAACGAGAAAGTCGAGTTTTGAAGTTGAAAATGACTCAAAACTTTTGATTCATTGCGAGGGTCCATGATCGATTCATCTGGTTTTCCTTGCGTCCAGGCGGCGTTTTTTCGCCCGTTACAATCTCGTCCTTTTTCCGACCGGACTGTCCATAAATATTAAACATAATTTTCGTAAGCGATGCAAGATACCATATAAAGAAGAGCCAGTTAAAAACATTTTGTATGATCTCGTGTAGTTTGTCATGAAAATGTAAATACGATTTGCCCAAGCACGCACCGCTCCTTCGAGAATAAGAGAGCATAATACGGTCTATTTATAATAGTAATACGCATGGAGGGTCGGTCCCGAAACATTTCTAAACCAGACAATGGGATGCTGCATTGTGATCTGCATTGTGCTAATGTGAAAAATGCCTGAATCGGTCATTAAATTACATAAAAACGCGAGAGCTCCCGTAATGATTTTAATCGAGTTAACGCTTAATAAGCCACCGACTTGCGCAACTCATTTCTGCATCGGTTATGCACTTGTCTGCCATCCGAGTTAATTATTGTGGGATTGATCGACCGATCGGCGAAACACCGCATGCGGCAATTAATTATTTCCAATCGGCCGGAGAGCGAATTAAAATCGACCATTTATCCGATTTCGTCTAATGCTAGTTTTATTATTAATTAACTCTACTAAACTCTGATGGTTCCCTCTCAACTTTTTACCTTTTCCCTCTTTGGTAAATTTGGGGGTAGTTTGTCGTTTGCAATTTACGAAATTTTCACTCCAATTACACGAAAAATCGTTTCTGCCGTTTACGACTACTGAATAGGACTATCCGTTTTACGAAAAAACGGCATTTTCATTAAAAAATTGTTTTTTAGTGTTAACAAGGGTTGGATTTGGAACAACTTGATGATATCACTATGATATTTCTGTGATGATATCACAGTTAATATTTCATCATAATAATTCTAAGTTATCTAGATTTTCTTTTACTGAAGGGGTGCTTGGTGCACTTGGTGCTACAAAAGTATAAAAAGTTGAAAAATCCGAATATTTTAATTTCATTAAAACTCGCTCTTGAACTCGTTATTTACTGAAAAATTTTAGGTATTTAGTTCCAGATTTTGAAGGTAACAGCAGTGTTTATTCAGATATCTGAGAAACAGTGGTAACAGACTCAGTAACAGCAGAGAGAATAACGGATACAAAATAAAATTTGAAGTGATCTTTATTATTAAAAATTAACATTCCAGAGTTTTGGTTAGCTGTTTTCACATTTCAATCGATCGATTTCTTGCTTCAACTCCTCAACTTCATTTCGTAACTTATTGATCAAAATCGATTGTGAATCTCGATTACATTCTTCGCTATCGCTGTCAGAGTCTGAAGATGAAATTAAATTGATGACATGCTGGGGCATTTGCAATTCTTTTTTCCTGGCATTGGCTCGTCGCAATTCCGCCTGCATTCTCTGAATTTTTGTATCGTGCTGCTCCTGACACAGTTTCAACAGCTCCTCGTATTCGGTAAACAGACGATTTCGCTCGGCATTGAATACCTCTTCTTGATCGTTTCGCTGCCTTTCCATTTCCCGTTCATAATTTTCCCTCTCAATTTCGTTTTCATCGTAATAGAGTTTCAACATCTCATCGTATTCGGTGATCAAACGGTTCCGTTCTGTTTTCAGAACGTCCTCGTAATCGATTCGCTGCCCTTCTATTTGCCGTTTAAGCTTGATAATGTTCTCATTTTCCTCTATAATTTCCTCCATTTCGCCGATTTCGATCTTCTCATTTTTCGCGGAAAAACTCAAGACGTGCTGGCTCTCGTCGAAAACCGACGGCGCAGGATTCAAATTAATCACCATCGCGATGTCCTCTTTTCCGCCTAGGGCCTCTTGGAAAAGCTGGGTCAGCTTCGAGTCTCGGTAGGGCACCATAACGTTGGCGTCTTTTTGCACATTTCGGATGGCTCGGATGCACCATGAGGGAGGAGTGCTGCTACATCAACTGTTCCCTAATGGTCTTAGACAGGGAGTAGTTGATGTAGCAGCAACTACCCCCTCATGGTCTTAGACAGGTGCACTCCTTCAGTTGATCGCCGACGTTGCTGCGTCCGTGCCCGGCGAGATCGCAGAAATTCAGATTGTTGACTTGGGGGCCTCCTTCGAAGACTTGCAGCAATTTCACGGTGAAAATGGAATGGGAGCGACTCGAATGGGAGTTTTTCAGAGTGCTCGCGTATTTCAAGTTGTCCAGACCGTACTGGAGGACTTTATAAGCGTCAACGGACGATCCGACGAAGAGAGAAGTCAAGTCTTTGACATAGCTGTGGCCATTGAATAGGCCCAATTGCAGCCGTTTTCGCTGTTGGCCTCTTTCCGGTTGTTTCACCAGTAAGTCGTAGATCTGTTCATTGTATATCTCGACATACGATACCCAAACCTCGATGTGGACTGGGGATGATCGAGATACTGTTGCCGATGCTGGCTTAAAACTCAGTCTTTTCTGCATAGCTCTGTAGGAAATGAAAGTACAATGATTAGTGCTGTACTCATATTTTGGGTGAAAAATCTCACTTGTAAGTGTTGATGTGAGTATTCAGGTCTGAGACACTCATAGATTTAATTAAATTTCTCGATTGATTGATTTCCAGTTCGGATTGTACAATCCGAGCTGGAAATCAATCAATCGAGAAATCTCTCCATATGGAAGTGGTTTATAATGTGGATTTTGAGCAATCTCTTCTAAAGAATTGAACAAATATTCCAGGGACCTTGGGATCAATCCTGGTTCATGAGGATTTCCCACTGTGGTAAAAGTCTTTCCTAAAATTAGAAAATAGAAATGAAATTGAGAAATAAAAATAATGAGTGTTGATATCTTTTACCGGAATTTGATGCGCCAAACATCATTACACTAGAGTTCTCTCCGTTAATGAACTCTAGAACTTTTGGTTTCATTATGTAATTGAATATTTCAGATTGGCGGGCTTCTGGCCCGAAAATCTTTGAAAACTGGTATTGCCACGAAATCGGCTCCCCGTTTTGTGTGGTTTTCGCGTACCGGGAATCCTCGGGGGCTTTACATTGGATTTCGGTGTCAGTGATTGTGTAGTGGTTTGTGAAATCCTCTGAAATCTTCTTCAATCTCAGATAGATTTTCATCCGGCCATCATGAAATTGGTTAACCTAAAACATGTATCCAATAAAAGATCACAGTAAATAGGAAAGCCCAAGTGACTTGTACCGAGTCATTACTGGAGTCTTCGGTGACTATTTCTTGACAAAATATCATCAATTAAACGCAGTCATACCCAATTTTAAATGATTCTAAATGATTTTACACACCTTCCGAGCACAGTAGATTTACAATGATTTGTAAAATTTTGACGTATTTAAAACTATTTTTACTGTATTGCCACAACAAAGACAAAAAAAGTTCCTGCATTTTCGAGCCGGCATATGTCAGTGGATAGGTGTCATTCGACATTAATATTAAATTAAGAGAAGTTTTCAGAGTTTTGTTGCAGTTTTCTCATTGCATTTATGTGAATAGAGTGTTTGGAAACTGAATCAAGTTTTTATCAAGGTAATTTAAGGAAAAAATCCTCACTTTGACACCCTCGGACAGTCAAAATGTCGGATTATTTACCGATACCGAAAGCAACCTTTACAATTACAATGAATTGTAGAGTTCAGCAACAGCCCCTGACAGCCCCCTGCCCTTTCTTTGGGTTTACCTATTTGGAACTTATAATTTCAAAGAATTTTCGGTACCTTCCGCCTATTCTCTGAATAGTACCTACTAACATTTAAACCAGATGTTATGTGTGTTATTCATTTGGAAGCTAAACGATTTCATGACTCCATAAGAAACCTATGTTAAACGAGTTCAATCGTACCGCCCTTATTATTGAGAGTATCATTGTTTTGAGCATTGTTTTGTTAATTGTCTTTGGATCGTCCGAGTCGAAAATAATTTTTCGGTCTAAATAATTTTGTATTGGCATTTTGATGAGAAAATGACGAAAATTATGCATGATTTTTTACTTTGAGAGGTTATTTCGCTTCTCGTAGGAAAAATGACGTAAGAAACTTTTCGCCTAACAGCCTGTCACATATGTGACAATAATAATGAAAATAAAATTAATTACCGCGAAAGTATCTGTTGGATGAATTCAGCCAAATTCACATGTGACAAAAACTACTCTTAACTAATCTTAGTTTTAAGAAAACCAAAACGTGTGAATGTTTACACATGGTCTGAAACCTTTTTGGTACTTGAGATTATCTAACCTACCGAAGGCCAAACTGATGCAGTCTGAATATGCATTTTTAATATTTAGTCTTAGACAAATCTTCTTCGTGTTAAGACCGCCGCTATTTCACTGACAATTGATTAATAAAAATTACTTCTAAATGACAACGCACGGGTTCGTTATTTCCAGACCTTTAACCAATAGTATCAACGATAATAGGGGCGCGCCTTTTGGGCCTGCCAATAATTATTAATAAAATTGTCTGACCTGTAACATTTTGCTGCTGCTGCTGCTGATGAAGCGAAATTTGTCCGAGGTCGAGAAATGCGTACCGGTTATCTCTATTTTGTCGCTTTTTGTTCTCGCAAAAAGTTATGGCAGATAAGTTCTAATCGCAAATTCTAGGAGTATTATTGGAATAATAGAAATGTTAACAATACGGAAATTACAAACGACCAAGTTCAAACGGTGCTGTATAAGGTGGACCGTATAATAACGAGTACGACTGAGAGTACGACGCTCTACCATAATTTGCGAGATAATTTGTTATGGTCAAAACGGAATGATTTAATCAAAATGATTTCATTACAAAAGTCTTGAAATGAATTTTTTTTATGTAACTTGTTAACTATAATAAAACGCGGCACTTCTGACTCTGTCGCGAACCGACCCTTTTAACCTCAAAAGTTCCCCGTGATTTTCTCTCAGACCGAGCGAAATTACGTGAATTTATCAATTAAACATCAGTCTTTTTCACGATGGGACTGGAATAGGCCCATTCGGAACGCTCAAAAATCACGAAAAATAAGGAAAAAATGCAGGGATTTTTGCCGTGACGTGATTACTGTATTGCTCGGAATTAAGGGTAAACTTGAAGCAAAAATTATAGGGAATAGCTGGATCCGGCCAATCAGATAATCATCAGCACCTTGCCAACCGCGCCAAAAAAGTTGAAAATTAAATGACAAAACGTCACATTTCGAAATGCGTTACCACAAATTCGTTCAATTTTAAGTGAAAAATGCATAAATCGAGAGTGGATAGAGCGAATTCGTGTGGCCGGTTGTGTCCAATGTTATTTCAGGTGAAAACATTATGAAAATCCTACGAGAATAACGAGAAAAATCAAGTGTCGAAATCGAACCCGAAAAGCGTATCATTTTCGTCCGAATCGACATCGAAAAGGCGGCAAATCGAGTTAAATTCGTGTGTAAAGTGACGTGGCCTCCGTTTCCGATATTTTCGGCGATAACCGCATCGAAATTGGTTCAGAAATGGTCGAGAAGAAGTACAGACTTTCCGAGAGGCCCCAAAACGGGGCTGCCGGCTCCCCAGCGGAAGCCGGTCCGTGTGCGGACATCTCAGGACCGCGAACAAGTGCCGTGATCATATTGCCGTCAAAACCTCATCGATATCGCTGCTTGGATACCTGTCTTCGCCGTTCCCCCATCGCCGGATAGCGCAAAAAAAGCGCCGGATCCTTATATCGAACGGGCCGTCGTCCGAAAAGTAAAAGGCGCACGAAAATTCGAGAGGAAAAACGCCGATTATAATTGGAATTTCCGAGGTATCTGACATTATTTTTGACAACTGACAGATTTACCACAGACTATACTTTAACCAAATAGAATGTAAATAAATACATCAAAATAAATGACATGAATGAATTCTACACCTTTCGAGTGCTACAGGCACGGAGTACTATAGGTTTCTAGTCATTGTATAATTGTATAAGGATTGCGCGGTTTCGACCCAATCGCAATCAAGGACGCAAAATTGGACCCTTTCGATTTACACCTAACTATTGTTCAGATTCTAAAATGTTTATTATTCTAATTAATCAGATCACGGTCGTGAATATTGAAATGTTCTAAAGGCGAGAGCGTGTTGCCCGAATCTTTCATGGTTAAAGCCGAAATTATCTCCGACATGCATAAGGCAAATTGATCGACACAAGTTTCGGAATTTGTTCAAAAAGCGCAACACTTTCGCTGGATATACTTTTTAATTGAAAACTGAAATTAACATTTTTAGCACACTGAATTTCACTAGAAATTTGTGGAAAAAAGGTCGAATTTTTTTCGTGAAATGCGCTTTCGCTCGTACTTTTGTATTATTAAAAGTTGCACTCTTAAATGCGCTAAATATCATGCGGTGCAATGTCGATGGGATTGTGAAAGTATCGTGCTCCACGTTACCCATCAATAACCGAAGCTGAAGTAGAAGAGTTTATACGCAAGAACACATAAATTTTTCCCCCCGATGATGATGATGATGGTACACAAACTCAAAGCGCGATCAGGATCATCACCGTGCATGGGAAACTATACGTAAGATCTTGCAATCATATTGTTTTGTTTTGGTTGCATTATGCAACAAACATTAAAACGTAGGCACATTGTCATTGGCTCGCGAGAAAGTTGCCTTTATATTATACCTTCCCAACAAAACGCCGAGACCTTATTTATTTATTTAATTTATAAAGCCAATGTTACGTTGAAACGCCAAAGGGAATACGTAAGGACCAAAAGCGTACATTGGAAAGATAAGTAGGGAGGCGCTTTAATTTAATACAAGGACAAACGTAATGGCTGCAAAGACACTTTAAATAGTTGTTTATGTAATTAACAACCGCAAACCGCTTCTGGTTTTATCAAATTACTCGGGCTAATTAACTGATACCGCCGAGAATTTTACAGTTTATTAATCAATCAAGAGATAGTGAATAGACGAGAAACCGTCCGAAATTCGACAACGAAAGCTCTCCCGAATTTATTTTTGGGCAGAACCTTTCGCAAGAGTGCGGTAGGTCTTGTGCAGGAACAATTTCCCAACGTTTCGCCATCAATTAAACAAAGAGAAACCCGGTGCTGCTCTGTGAAGTTGATATTATTCGCGTTTTTGGAACAATGGACTCGTAAAAATAAAATAAATACATAGACCAAACCAGAGACCAAGCCGTGATATTTTATTTGCTTTATGCACGGTTTCAAACTGGATCAAGTTGTATAACTGATATTGTATAATTTCAACCTTTCTACGCCCCAAGTCAATACATTAAACAAATAAATACGTGCCCGGGTCATGCATGATTTATAGGGTGATAATCTAGTCCGACTCTGCTTATACTGATTTGGATACGATAATTATTGCAAAAATCGAAATAAAAAGCTTTGGAGGATTCGAGCTTTGAATCAGCCAAGTATATGAAAGATCTGATATGCGTTTAAAGCCGGTTTACTACTATGTATACTTAAGGAATAAGGTACCCATCCAGTAATAATAATGATAGCTAACTGTAATACCTGATTTAAAGTATGTTAGTGGTGTTTCCTCCGCTTTTTCTGGTATTACTTCTCGACTGACATTGCGCTAGTGTACGATTGATAGATCCGTTACGAATTTCTTTCTTCACGATATTTCTTCTGCTCGTCACAATTTTATTGTTAATTGTTTTCAGCAATCTCTAGTGAAGTGTTGAAGCTTTCCAATCTTTTTCAATCAATCACCTCAGCAATAATCGAAAATTGTAATTAATACGATCATTAAGTCCGACCCCGAAATTAATTCAAGTATTTATCGAATCACACCCGATTATTTAAAATTTCTCACTCGAGATGTTTATACCAAATGGATGATGATGTGATGTGATTATTGGCGGAAATGAATTTAAATTACTTAATTGAAGGTCTCGATTAAAATTGGGTGGGTTTCGGAAAAACGTCTAAGGTATTTCCAAATCAAAGCTAATGAAAAATGTAAGTTATCCATGTTCAAAAATAAACGATTAGGGATTCTTGATTGCGGCGCTGATTTTTATTCAAGTATGCGCCCAGAGCAAGTCATCCTGGAGCCATTACTGCGAGGCCTGTCCGATCATTATTAATATCGAGTTTGCATGCATTTTTACTCTTGTTGTTGTTCCAGGACCACATTCAAGAAGTTTTGGACAAGTGGACCCAAATCGACGACGAGATCTGGGCCAAAGTGATCGTCCTGGAGCGGAACAGGAGGGTTGCAAAAGCGTACGCCCGGGCTCCGGTCCTGACAGTGAACGGTTCCGACGATGGATTTGACGGTTTCCGGTAAGCGCCATCTGAATTTGCATTGAATCGCCGATAAGGAGGCCAATCTCATCGGAACCACGACCCATGGATCCTCTCCGCCACGTTCAATCAAACGCTTTTTCCATCGCCGTCGATCGAAAACAAGAGAAATTCTCAGCCTCGAACGCGGACGAACACAAAGGCACAACTCGAAATGCTCATTCATCCTTAGAACGTTTGAAAGTGACAGTATAAAAGAGCGCCTTTTATTGGCCGATTTCTGTTGCAACTTCGCCTTCGAGGGCGACATTTTTCGATCGTTCACCATTCAGGCGACACTATTACCGTCAAAACATTTAATAATAATAAATCAGCAACTCCCAACCGCCATAAGGTCGCTCGAATGGCTTTGTTACAATAAATAATAGTAATACTGACGATAATAATAATTGTAGGTACCTAAAAATATTATTAACGTGAATAAACGAGAGCGCAATGTGGGTGCGGATTATTGTTGCAAAAGAGTCGCCCTATTTGCTTGGCCTTTCTAATCGCTACAGTTACTGTCGGAGGACTGTGCTTTAATAACAAACCCGCTCTGCTGTTATAACTCAAAAACCACTCGCATTTTCACCAGAATCGCCATCCTCTCGAGCCGGCCCCGTTATCTCGAAATTGTCCAGTTATTGTCGACGTTTATGACCGAAATGTCCCAGCACACGACAAGCGTTTTATACCGAGGTTGAAAAGCATGAATTTAATCAGATCAAAATCTGAAGCGAAACCCTAAACTGATTCAAAATCGGGTATGTATGAATGATGAATGAAATTCTCTATGACGCAATTACGTGCGAGTGCCCAAGGTTTGAAGTGAACAATACTCTTCTTAACATCATCACGACTGTCCATCGGCGAAACCCGCGTTGTATACGACCCGTGTTAGGTATTGTATAGAAGGATCCTCATCCGGCGTTTCGAGAACTACTTTGATTTATACAAGTTGTCCAAATAAGCTACCACCCGCAATTCGTATAACAACACGCGAACCTAATTTATCGCCTCCGCCGATATTAGGTACCGATCGATATTTCGTTCGCTTTCTCGAAAGCCGCTAATGAACGATCTATAAGTCGAGAGCACGTCTACACACTGCGTAAGTATGTCAGATTGGCTTTTAATTGAATTGTGTATATTATTATGGCCGATATGTGAGTACCGGCAGAAAATTATTATCATGAGGTAACCAAACTACTTTTACTTCTCCATTCGAATTTGTATCGAACGCATGATCCAGGAAACTATCAATTTAAATCGATATTAGGTATTATACGCACTTATTATGGACACTTACTTAATGAGCAAGGCAAACAATAGCAATTTACTGCAAAAAGGTAATAAACTCAAATTAATGCATTGAAGAGTATACGGTTATCTATTTATAAACATTTTTCGCTTGACCTATCATGTAGAAGTTCTAATAAAATGACACGGTCATTATTAACTCGAGGCATTTCGATGTCCGTCCAAGTTTTCATTAATCATACTTATTTCTTTATGTATCCTTTTGTGTGGGAATCGATTTCAAGATTCAAAGATTCGATTTCATCTAAACTGGTGGAGTTGTACGCCAATTATCCTTTATGCAAATTCGGAGCCTCTTCCACCCTTTTTCCAAAAATAGCACTTCTACCTCATCAGGCAAGCAAGAAATTCTTCAATTCAAAATTGAATAAGGCGGCACCTTATTTTGCGTCACAAAGTTTTTTTTCGCTAATTTTTATATAACGCTTGCTTTGAATGCCAATTTTACGGATTTTAAGTTGATGCGGCGCACGGTTTCAATTAAATTATGAACGACCATTAGCCGCCGAATTTAGGAAGTAGAATTTATTTGATCACGATAACAATTATTATTTTAAAAGTGTTGCGCAAACATCTTACAAAATTTTGAGCAAAACTAATTGTTAACGTAATTGAATTTATAAAATTCATAATAAAATTCAATTTCGTAAACAGGATTATTTTGACAAACCGGCTCCGATCGAATCGAAACCGGCGGCAGGTCTTTTTTTTTCATAAAAGGTTTTCGATGTTATGCTAAATTATTTTCGGTAAGTTTTTTGACACTTTTATTTTCAATTGGGGGGCTTATGAAAGTTCGTTACCCCTATTAATAATAAATTCGAGTCGTCTAGATTTAGATTAAACGGGGAGTTTTTGTCCGGATTAATTTACAGTCTCATTGAATCGGTTTATAAAAAGGATAATTATAGACGGCCGCTAACAACTTGATTGTGGATTCTGTCCTGTTGAAAAAGACATTCGACTGCATATCAACATTCCGACTTTTCTGTCGTTTTGTTTACGGTCAAGCAGTGTCAATAAAAACACCCTCGGAGAGCATCTTTGAAACGGCGGACAAGGCGTATAATTTCGTAGTAAATTATCCGAGTATTTAACCAACCATTTCGTTAATGGTCGTCCTCCGGTTGTTTCCATTTCTCGACCTACCAACAGAAATTAACTGTGTCGTCGTAAATTCATAGTGAAGACATTGGAGGCACAATTTAGATTTTACGGTCGCCTTAATTGAATAGTCGCAATTTGCGAAATAAATGTTGAGAGGAGCAGCGACATACAGCTTCTTTCAAATGATAACATAACACATTCCACGATTTCAGGTGTAGCTAACGTGATCGAATGATCGGAATTTCAAAAAATTAACAACTTCACTTAATAACTAAATAGGTGACCTTCATCCGATCCATTAATTATTAATCCTCATGCTTATTTATTATCGCTATTATGAAAATATCAGTATAACGGGACTCGACGGAAAATTTGCAAGATTTATGCGCGCGATAGAACCCGTTGAAAATCGTCCACCTTCGCCCTCGACTGTTTAGGTAAAGTTGACAAAAACAACTCCATCGTGGCCTTGCTGGTCCTTTGGGATAATAATAGCACATAAAAAAATAAACTCCCACGTCGCGGTTTTATTATGATGGCTTTATTCAAAATTAAAAGCTCACCTAGTCGAAACGGAGTGACCGGATCGTTCATCACTTCGCGGCTACACTATCTGAATCATAGCAGCGGGGTTTTGGGTTTGGGTATTTCTGACGGTCCATGGGTGGCTGTGGACGAGGTGTCGTGGGTGCAGTTTCGGGTGTTATTGGATCTCGCATTGATGTCTCCGGTGTAAATGTTAATCCTCGCGCGGGCTGCTCAGACTATTTACGAGTGAAATTTATAGGCGCATTATGCCACGTTTAGAAAGGATTATTTATTAATGGGAGGGTGGTAGATATACGGGATTTTTCAGCAACTGCACACGCACCTGGCGATTTATATCAGGTGCGCACCGGTAAATCTCACCTCTTATTTATCTCGGTGATGCGGTACAATAATAATAATTACGGCGCGGTTTATTGTTTTTCTCGCTCTCGATGCCAGTTTAAGCGTTTAATGACGGAGCGATAAAGAGCGGCCCATCTAGTAAGCCCGGCAGGCGATTTCGTCCGGGATTTAGTGGTGCGCTCGCGGAGAGCGGAGTGGTCAAGGAACGAACGCCTCGGCAATTACACAAGGTCGTCTAGTCTGGGTAATGGGGGATTTTTTGCGAAATCCCGTTGATATTACGGCGTAGCGAAGTGAGTGCGAAATGGGTTATAGATCACGCTTTCAAATGATGCCATAACTCGAATTAACTGTTTCGAATTTCCATCGCATCCCGGCGCACCGCGTTTCCAGTGCTAAACATTCACAATTGGCGCGGTCGTGGCGCTCGTTTTCTCCCGAGACCGGGGAGAAAATAAAATCTGATTCTCGTCTGGTTCTCGCTATTAAGCTTAGGTAATGTCGCCAGCCTGGCAAGGCCGCCTAGATTCGCCGGACAAATTATTTATTCAACGCCTAATGTAAATTTAGAGCTGCGACCAACAAAGAACCAGATGCGTGCCGAGGAGGCATTTACACCGGGAATAATTGATTCCGAACGCTACCATCGCGCCCAGAGATATAACTTTCGTTTATTATGCTCCGACTTCACTAGGAGTAGATGGGACTTGACCGCGTCCACTACGCCATCACCATAACCATAACCGTCGTCGTCGTCGTCGGTAAAGTCGGGTGCGACAATGACGAAGCTCCTCGCATTTCCATAGGAATCTCAAGGAAGCTGACCGCTGGGCCGTGTAATAATATCACAAACTTTATAAACGACACTCGGAAAAAACGACGATTCAGCCCCGGAGAACTGGTCGTTTTAATTACTTCATTATTAAGAGTAAAGATCTCGAGCATCCATCAGGAATGGACAATACGATGTCATGATTGCGTTCCATCACCGCAAACGCCTCTGAATGCCCGACTAATGAATGCGAAATTTCGATGTAATCTTAATAACACGTGCACGCCTAATCCTCGAGGAAAAAACCCTCGCGCGCCGCTCCGGGCCGAACTGGATTATAAAATGTCATGAATAATTTTGCGGACTAATGTGACGTTAAGCACAATCGTTCGTATCCGCCGCGCCGAGATTAGATTAGATTTTGCAAATTTAATTCCGAATTAAATCGATATCGTTTCTATTGGGCGTCATATCAATCCTTGTACTTTTCAGGAATCCCATCTTAATTATATATCTGAGAATTTATTGTGGCAATTTATTTTTTTCTGATACGGGAACGTCACACAGAAATGTCGCTATCTGTCATTTATAAATGTCGATTTCTTGGTAGAGGAACAAATGTGATAAAAGTCGGACTCTCAGTAGATCGGCATCCGTTCTATCGAACTTCAAGGTTGTCTCTTGTGGCTTGACGCCCACAAGTTTGACTTTCTGATCAACCTAATAAAGTTCCAACTCCCCCATATTCGAGTATTTCCCCCTGCCCGAACTCCCGGAAAACGAAAAAAAACTTCATCTTTATTAAGATTTCTAATGGAATCGCGTGCCGTCCATTATGCCCGTGTACTTATCTATGTAAGTACCTCAAGTTATGAATAATAAATCTAAATGAAAGTTTTGGCACAATTTCTTTCAAATTGAAACCGTTTACGGACAGCTTATAAATTATCGAGCTCCTGGCGTGTTTAATCGCGCAATAATCATAAGACTTTACGGTGTCACCGCCAAAATTGGCCGTGACGTCCAGTCCGGGCTGCTCACCAGCTCAGTCGGTGATGGGGGTGAGTAAAAGAAAGAGAAAGCTCTATGGTAAGGGCGCCACCCGTTTTATTAGTTAAGCCCGAAGGTCTTGAGACTGGAAGTTGGTTTAGTTTATACAAAACGGGAAATTCAACAGGAAAAGTGAGGCGATAACCGCATCGTAAGTAAATTGATTAATTAATTGAAGCCCCAATATATTGGGCTGAAAGTTGTTATGTTATGGTCATTGACAACGATTAAATAATTACCCCGGTATACGTATACGTAGGTTTACACTCGGAGACGATAATAATTAAGGCAATACGATAATGAGATAATAAATTATATGGGCGCAAAATAAGCGGCTTATTTGATTGTTACGACATGCACAATTACGCGAATGGGTTTGGGGAAAAAGGGGACACCTAGCTTGTACGCTGGATTGTGCCGGTGGTAGGTCCTTCGTGGACGGGTCGCGCCCTACGCCCTGTGGCTTCGCCGGTGAAAAGTGTGACCGCACCCCGAGTCCGTTGAGCCAAATGTCGAACGTCGAACGTCTGGCAGCCGGAGGCGACGAACGGGCGCTCCAACGAGTTCGAAAGGGTCAAAGGTGGACTTCCACGGAGCTTCAGAAGCCCCCGATTTCCAAGTTGACAAACGGTACACCAAAAAGAAAAAGGCCTAAAAGATATGGAAAGGAGGTTTAAGACTTCGCCCCGAAGGGATGATCGTCGGCTGTTTTTACCCGTGGATGGTGTGTGGCCTAGGGTGGCTAAAGGGGTTTCAGCCCTTTAGGTCGTGTGCGATTAATTCTGCCAAAATTCCCACTTCGGTGATATTTCTGCACGATTCGGAAGATACGGTAGTCGTTACGCAGAAATACGATAAGAAATTATAGAATTTCCTCAAATTCGAAGGGATGAAACTGGGTTATCACGCGAAACACACGAGAGTCGAAACGGTACCAGCAATGGCGTAAAGTAACAAGCCGGAAATCGTCATCAAGAGTAGCTTCAGCAAAAAGGGTCGAAAGAAATGCTCTAGTGGGTGTCGTCACGCCCGCGATGTCATTGTTGAAATGCGAGGGAAAATATCGCGAAGGGCTGCGAAGATGACAAGACACCCTCAGACGCGTCCCCAAGTTCAGTACTACCCAGAAGTCGGTATGGCCTATTCGAATCTCTGTGCGAGGCCCAAGAAAAAGGGTGGATGGTACGCCAAATGGGCACTAAGAAGGGTTGGAAATTCGAAGATGCCGCGGACAGAGAAGACCGGAAACGCGAGAGAGACGGGCAAACTTCTAGGTAATTTGGCGATAAATCCAGGTATTGGTACCTTTGATTGACAAGTGACGGGTGATTTGACAGCAAGTAAACAATCAATAATATCGATCCATGAAACCAATTAGTTAATTAACAGAATGTTATGATCAAGGTATGTGAGTAATAAAACGATAGAATTCACGATTGTCTACTATTTGTCGTCCCGTAGGTCCCAGTATACCGGAGAGTCCGAAAGTGAAGAATAGGTTAAGTAGATTTGAGATAAGAAAAGTAAACAGAGATCGCAAGTACGCTATTTTCAGGAAATCTGCCGAAAATGGTACGGTCGTCGAAAACGAACCGTAACAACGGCCAACCTGGATTTAATTGCTTCTTTATGGCCCAGCTTACTCTCCGATTGAAATCGCCAGTTCGCGAATTTTGTCGCATAATTTATCAAAACGTGGGCAGTATACTCTCTTATGGTTATAAGATAAGAGTCGAGTTCAGTCGCGCCCAAAACGGCGCAAAGTATCTACCTAAAACCATCAATTTCGCACTAGATTTGATTACGTAGAAGATTAATAAAATGTCACCATATGGTAAGGCGACGACAAGTTCAAAGCCCTTTAGAGACAGACTCGGTTGTAAACTTCAGGTGAGATCACCGAAATATTCAAAACCGCAAGAGCAAGAAGTGACTAATCTACTTATTTCACGACGAATGGGTTTTCCAATTTCCTTGAACATTTTGCAGATTTTTTTATAATCACTGAACCTACATAAATAATGACTTGAGCGTTTTTGAAAGGATTGTGTATGAATGTATGAAATGAACGTATAGGCCGGTACTTAAGTAGTAAAAATAGTGAAAGTTAATAATAATATGTGTGTGAATTGGTTAACAATAAAAATAATGAAAAGTATTATACCGCTACTTATAATAAGACGGAGTATAAGAGGGAAATTAAAATTGAATAATATCTCATTGAGGTCTAGTACTCTGTAATGATGTGAATGTAGAATTGGCCTTTTCGGACATTGATGATTATGATTGGTGTCGTGACGGTGGCGGATCTTCTTCCTCTCGACTAATAAACATGACGTGATTCAGATAAGAAACTTGCTTATTTAGGGCAGTGTGTAAACATATGTATACGTTAAAGAGATTACTTCTTTTACTTTGAAACTTGAGAAGCACCTGTCAAAATAATTTAAAACATTTCCAATGGAGCCAGATGCTGTACCAGATCGAGTATATGTAGAACCGAATTGAGATATAGAAATTTTTGAACATGTGTCAGCCTCAAAAATGCGTACATCGAGATCACGAAATCCGGAAGATTGATGACGTTGATTAGGCATTATATATAGCACTTTCTCTCGGGCGCTTTTTGTCATCGAAATCAAGCTCACTTGTGAGGGCCCAAAACGAGAATAGCACACTGTTTATCTGTTTACTGTTTCATAATTACAATAATAAAATCGCGAACCGTTCCTTTCCTCCTCTATTCATTTATTTAGTTATGTAAGTAATAAACGTTGTGGGTAATAAGGCGGGTTAATTCAAGACCACACGAGACAGTATCATGTTCGCCGTACTTATTATTATGCAATTATATCGAGCGGCTTTTTATTTTAATTGTTAATATCGCTAGGCCGGCACTGGACAGGCTTTCGAAACACAATCGCGATTTATCTTGTAACATGGCAAAGGGATTTTTTCCGCGGCCTTACCGCATACGTCATCTCGCAGACCCTCTATGTTTCTTTCCTTTATGATAAAAGCGCATTGTTTGTACTTTGTAGTTGGTTCATTCAAATATGAGACAAATTTATCAATTACTTGCAACAATGATACATTAAGACAATAAAAGATGCGATGTATGAGCTTCTTATAATATAAGAGCAACAAGACCTGAGAACAATGGCTCGAGATTCCAAATGATCTACTTGTAGTTGGACTTGGTATTTGTGTGTGCGGTTATTGTAATGAGCGTAATGAAAATTAAACAGAAATATTGGGCGTTATGTTGATGTCGGTTGAATGTTTGCAGGGAAATTTTCCTGTTTTATGTAGGTACAAAATTCAGGGCCGGTTCTTCTCTCTCTCGGCGATGGTTTATTAAAGTCGAGTCGGGTCAACTGCAACTCGATTCTTTGTGTACTTTTTGTATATTATATCACGCTAAACTTTCACTTCTTTACAGAATCGGCTTGTGCGGCTTCGACAACCCCATGCGAGACCAGAAAACAGAGGAATTCAAACGACACATCGGACATGTGAGTGTGCCCCGGCAATTTATTAAATTTTAATTGAAAGCACGCTCGCCGGTTATTATTTAGAGATAAATTGGCGGTGATTGTAATTGAATTTATTAAGTACCCCGGTTCATAAGACACCGGAGCACCATAAGACGGGTGGGTAGCAAAACGCCTCGAGGCCCAAGCAATTATCCTTTGTATGTGGAATAGTAGATACCCTCCCGCTGATGTATGGGGCTTTGTCCATACAAACAAATTAGGTGTTTCAAAAAACGCCAGCCTTTTAAATCAAAACCAAACGTAATTGGCTCTCGATTTATTTCGCTATAAATTTTTACAACTTATTTATCGCGGCGCGGATCTCCTCGTTCGAACGAATTAAACCCGCGGATGGACCTCTTATTTATTGTGATTATTTTCCGAATCTCGCAGGGGGTGAAAATCAAGATGGACGACGCCGGCAACATCCTCATCAAGCGCGTGTCCAAGTGCAACGTCTACATCAAAAACACCGGCCAGGACGACGAGAACGCGATAGGCAACGAAATTTTGAAGCTCCCGAATTGCGCGCTGGAACCTGAAAAGCCCGTAAAGGTACGACTACGTGCACACAGAGAGCTTCCGCTTCGCCTTTGCAAATGATTGCGATCTCTAACAAGACAAATCGATTCAATTTCAGCTCTTCGATATGAAGAAATTCCAGTCGAATGTGAATCGTGAATTGCGCCGCGCTTATCCAGATCGCAGGCGATTAGAATGTCAATGCCTGAGCGCAATAGCTTTTGTAAAATCCGAGCCCGAGCTCCTCGAGTGTCCCATCTGGGTCCTGATCATCAACGTCGTCGCGATGGACATGCTGAAATCGAAACTTCCTCCAGGTACGTTCACTTCTGCTTTGTTTCTCTCTTTCGCCGGGTTCGACTCGAAGAGATATCGCCCGGATTTCGGGCCGGACGAAAAAAGAGAGCGAGAGCCGAAGGAGGTCGACGATCGGGGCGGGAGGGTTGTCGCCGTAATGAGGCGCTCATTACCGGCGGCGATGGTGTTTTAATCGTTGCCTCGGATTCCAGTGCAGCGTGTCGTGGACATCAAGAACAGACCACGCATCCCGATTCCGGACGAGGATCCCTACAGCGTCGCCGGCAACGGTAGCGGCTCTTCGGGCAGCTCGGGTTTCGCGGGGGCGGGCAGCGTGGCCGCCACTAGAGAACAACTCCTTTTGCAGAGCCAGCAGCTCGCGCAGAGACGCAGCGAGAAACCGCCCAAACTGCCACCCCGCGAGAACATGTATCCCCATGACATACCTAAGGTCTGTTCGCCGTTTATTTATTCTCCCAGTCCCTGCAGCGACCCGAGTCACTCCACTAGAGGAGCCTTTGTACGCCTACCACCATAATAAACACATAAATTTCTAAGTTGTAATAGAATCTACATGACCGTTACTGAATAGATGCTATCAATTTTAATTATTACCGGCTAACTGTGGCGCACAAACGGCCACCTCCGTATATAATGCAACTCCTGAAAATAAATCGCGACAGGGTGAGAGCCCCTGTCACCATCTCCCGCCGACCGTTAAATCAACAGTTTCTCGAGGAGGTGTTTTCGCGCGGATCGTTCGGTAATATGATCGGGCGCCCTTTCACTTTTCACATTTCGCTCGCGATGATCTTTGAAATAATTTCGGACCGGGTCGCGATTGACTGATGGAGGAGAGCGCGGATTGAACTCATAAGAAGTCCGTGTGCGCCATGAGATAGTGCATCGCTGGTAGGAGTGCAAACAGCGATACGTTTACGTAAAAATGCGAGTACAAGCACCGCGAAATAATAAACAACTGGCGAATAAACAGCTTTACATATCACTATATTGCGAACTCCACAACAGACAAAATAATTTTGTTGATCTGCCGATATAAAGGCACACAACAGATCGTCGTTACACATGACTAAACAGGCCCATAACTCAAACAGAAAAAAACCTCCATTCATTGTGATTTCAACATTATCGCTAAAGTAAATCACGAAATTGCTATTGTAATTACAGCAAACAGTCTAATAAGTGACTTAATTATGGAGTAATTTACCGATCTTTATTGTTACTATTATTATTAAAGATAAAGAGAAAGTTGATTTTGCACCCTTTCTATTCTTCACAGCCCGATTACGACGATCACCACGAACGCGATAATCGGCTCAAACCGTTCCCGTCCTCCAGGGGGAAGGAAAAATCGAAAGACAACAAAAAATACGGTGAGTTTACCATTGAGGTCTTCACCGACGCTTCTGGGAACGCACAGAGCGAGATTTCGCACCTAATTAGCCACGTCCACGGTGCTCTAGCTCCGTTGAGGCTTTTTATTTGTGGAAACTGTTGCGATTCGATTTCGTGTCAGTGGCTCTCTGGGTTAGGAAATATCCGAACGGTTCGTATTTTTGCAGACGATCCGTACTACTGCGGATTGCGGGCTCGTGTACCAAATTTCGTAGCGAAATCCAAAGCGAAGGACTCGGTTCCGACGAAGCGGTTCTCGGTAAGTCAGCAGCAGGCGCCGCCGCCTCTGGCGATGATGCACCAGCACCACATCGCGAACCACCACGTCAACCACCACGCGATGTGGCACACCAGGAGTTTCGAGAGCGGCATAGGTAACGAACGAACTCTGATCCGATTTAAAAAATGAACTAATTTCGAAAAACCCAGATTCCGACGCGATAGAGTCGCCCTATAATCAAATATACGGACGGCTACCTATCCCGACTAGGGCGTTCATCCCTAATCAACAGCCTCGGACTATGTACATCGGCGAATGGGACTAGCTAATTATTATGTGAGGACCTTTAGGTAATTTTTGTATCGAAATCTGAATCCGACGACGCGTTTTTCGCCACTTTAAGACTTTTATATTTTATGGCAACATTTCTAGTTGATACTGCCACCTTTTTTGATATATGTAATATCGACCTATATACATACATATGTCCGCATGTTTCTTTGTTTATACTTTTCTTATTTCGTATTTTGTATAATGATTAAAAAATAATGTTATATACGTTTATATATTTTTGTACTCGTAATGAAAAGCCTTGTATATAATATAGTTATCACAAGATATTTAGTTTTAAGTAATTTCTAAAAAAAACTCAAGCATTTATTTAAAATACTCAACTTTATATTTTAAGTGTATGTTATAATAACAGAATTAGGATGTAAATGTTACGTTTATGTGATTGCGCAATAATATTATAGTCATTTCGCGTTACACGGAGCGTCGTGGCGCCGGCCACCCATATTTTTGTAAAATAATAATCTTTATAAAATGTATAAGTATGGTATTTTGTATAATTTATGCAATACATGGTGATGGATGTGAAATTATGATGGTCTTTGATTTCGAAAAAAAACCGCGTCCTCCCCGAAAATATCGATTTGAACGAAATAAAATATTCACCTCAATAAATTTTGAGGGGTTTGCCCTCAACCTGCACCACTATAATTAATAATTAACCCAGCCGGCTCATTTGCGAATGCTCGGGCTGTAGCGCTTATCAAACATCTCTAAAGCGTCTTCTTTGAATTGGTCATTGTATATCGGCTCTCCAGTTCTCTCGGTCTCCTTTGCATTCAAAATAAACGAATTCGACCGAAGGAATAAATAACACTTCCAAGATTCGAATGTGGTCAATATAAAGAGCGACCTCTGCAAGGCCGGCCCGCTGAATTCAAATCTCATTTGCTCGATATTAAAAAAAAACATGCGGTAGGTAGAAAATGAACGGTTTTGATGAGAGCTTTATTATAACCGAACCACAAATGCAATTACTGACCTCTCATCCCTTTGTGATTAGGTGGTATATAAGCAACGAATTTCCGACGAATAAATCATAACATTCGCAGAAGAAATACGAAATGAAAACGCAAGGGAATTAAGTTGCGCATTTTTTTTATACTTAGAAAGATTCGCTAATTAATTGTGAGTCACTTTCATTCATGATTAAAATTAAATCAGCGGAACAAAAAGCTTTAATACATTGGTATGTAGGCAACCAATTAAACTTGACTACCTGATTAGGAAAAGAAATAAGTATATCATCTTTCATAAACCTGCTTTATTATTCGCTTTATTTTAATTTACAATATCCTAGTAACAATATTAATTGGAGGAATGGGTGGCTTTAGACATCATACTCTCTACTCGGTTGGCAGTTTCACGTACCACATCTGAAAGTTCAGGTAATTCAGGTAAATCTAAAGTAATGTGTGCAGAAAGCCTCTTATAAACTGAATTGGTGTCAGCCTTTTTCTTACGCGACTCCTCATATTTGAGTTGCTGCTTTAAAAATATTGCATTTTTTAAATTGTCTTGAATATTTTTGAAACTCTCCTCTGCTTTACTCATTGCCTTGATGGCACTAAAATAAGAAAATTTCTTTAATTGAAAAATTCGAATTAGGGCATAATAATTTACCCTACTGCATATTCAATATCATAACAGTGCCCTTGTAAGTCTTGATGAAGATTATTGACATCCACCCTTCGGTCTACCATAGGATTTAGGGCTTTTCTAACATGTTCTTGTAAACGGTAAAACGCTAAAGAGGGCTCGTTAGCAACTATATGCATATTTTCTGATATTCTTTCGGTAGCTAAAGAAGGAAAGGTGTAGTTAAAGTAATTACTGCAAGGGTAATACTCACCCTTACGCACTTTCACTTCTAGATCTGAATCACTGTTGAAAGCCATTTTTCTGCCTACTAAATTATTAATTCTATTTACATTTGAATTACTTATTGGGTTTTTGTTTGGTCTTTTGGATTATTTGTAATTAATCGAAAGGAATACAACATTTATCGTCACCCTTAAATGTAAACAACAGGTCAGTTTGACAGTGAAAGCATTCTTTTGACAGTGACAGCTTTGAGTGGGATGGAAAAGGTACAGAATAGAAGGTGTGTTATGTGCCCTAACTGAATGGAATTTACTCGGTAGCTTACACGAATTTATTTTGGGGTACACATAAAATCGTAAAACATTCGAGAAAAATATTGTATTATAAAACTACTTTGAATTTATGTTAATAGTCTTCTTTATGATGCACCAATGTATGAGCCCTATGTAAAAATCGCCTCTACGTTTCCTACTTTACGTAAACCATACGTAAACTGTCATCTTTGACAGCAAATCATCAGCAGCGCCCCTTGTGGCATGCGCTCGAACTAAAAATCTTCCACATGTCAAACGTGGCTCTTGCGTGGCTCCTGTAAAGTGCGATCTCAGAGGTTACGGTAATTTGTAGGCCACTTTTCACGAGACTTTTGCAGAGTATATACGTAGTACTCTCCGATATTAGCCTAAGGTAAGCCGTTTTTGTATTAAAACATTAGTTATCCCATTTCTAATTCATGATTTCTCCAGAATGTACAGAACTTTGGGACTTGTTTTGGTCGTCCTGGCCGCGGCGGTTCAATGCAACACCGATGAAGAGCAAAAACCCCGCCTGTTGGTTTCAAAACATGTCCTCAACAGATACCTGGTGGAGAACAAGGACATCGAAATCAAATACACCCTTTTCAATATCGGGAGTGCAGCAGCTGTTCAAGTCCAGTTAGTCGATAACGGCTTCCACCCTGAAGCTTTCGACGTGGTCGGGGGGCAACTAGCCGCAAGATTCGACCGGATTCCTCCCCAAACGAACGTATCTCACGTGGCTGTGGTCCGTTCCAGAAGGCCCGGTTATTTCAATTTCACCAGCGCTGAAGTTACCTACAAAAGCACCGAGGCATCTGCTGTGAGTATATTTGAATTTTGAAATCGTATTTCCTAGGTTTCCCCGAAAACCAAACCAAAAACCGTTCATATCCTTAACCCTTGTGTTGTAATATCCACAGTATTCGCGTGTGAACTGGATTAGAAATTTCCAAAAATCTTTCAAATACAAGACTGAAACCCTGGGCCTGAACGCTACAAGAGGTGGCGTTTTTCTCATTGCTTATAGGACCGCAAGAAAGCTTAGAGCCACCATTAGAGAAATCATCTGCCTTTCTGACCGTCAGAAATACATTTTGCCTGGTTGCTACAGAATCAGGACCTATCGTGGAAAAGTATCCCATTTCCTTACTATCCCAACACCATAACTATTGCCAACACACAATCTTTTATACAGCATCATCAATACAATCTTATGTGGTTGATTTTCTGAATTTTCTCAATTTTTACTAGATCCAAGTGTCTTTGAGCAGTGAGCCTGGTGAGGGGGCGATAATGGCTTTCCGCGACTACGACAAGAAGTTCTCCTCTCACAGTTGGGATTGGTTGGCTTTCACTTTGATGACGACTCCATCATTGGCGATCCCATTGGCTTTGTGGTACAGCAGCAAGAGCAAATACGAAAAACTCGCCAGACCAAGCAAAAAGAATCATTAGTTTTAAACAATTTTCCGATAACTACTAAAAGTTCCAATAATTCAATCAATCAAATCATTAATTCAGTTATGTCTTTTGTTGATCATCATTTTCTGCCATCGTTCCGAATGAAAACAGTTGTTGTACCCAATAATTTATAATTGTTGTATTTTTGTATTAATAAAGTTTTCGTAAAAATCTGATTAAAGAAGTGTTTATTTCAGGAAATGGAACAAAATTAGATATATTTATAGATTAACATTAACAAGTAAATAAATAGTCGAGCATTGCGATTATTATATACAGATTACAGGTCGTTACTAGTTAACTAATTATTACAATAATTCCATTTCTAGGATTGTAAAATACCGGTAAGACTAATTACTGTATGGGATAACGTAACTCTAATTACCGTATTTTTGTTGTCGCGTTTCACAACTCAATATTCATGACGATCATATCGCAAGCACAGGGGTTCCAAAATACTAATTTTACAATGAATTCTTATAAACTAACATTAAGGCAATGTTACATAAGACTAGGGAAATTTTCTGTTCTTTTTTATCGATATTACGAGTATGAATGAAGAGTCAATACTTTAAAACAAAACAGTACAAACATATCCTTTTTACAATACGGACGCTCACAGATCCACATAAATAATATACAGTAGGTACTATAATAAAAATTATAATGATCGAGTTTATAGAAAATTGTGACAAATTTCAATATCACTTTGCTTATGAGTTAGTCACAGCCACAGCATGAAAAATTAAAGATGACGATCAAGTATCTAATTAAGGGAGAAGTTACGCAATACTGGAACCAATTTCCGGGATCATCCTGGCACCAATCTCATTGATGTTCGAAGAACCGTAAGAGGAGGACGTCGACACGACCACGTCATCCCCGGCATCGATATTTTGAGAACTCAACAGAACCGGAGCGATGTACTGCTCGTTCACTTCGGGCAGATGCGGCAAACCCAAAGAGCCCCGCTTGCAGCTCGGAAACGGACTCAAAAAGAAGAAGAAACTCATCGTCAAAAGAAAACCGACAAACGTCAAGCACGACATTATGTTCAAACCGCCCCTGATGAAGGAAAACGCCGCCATTATCAACTGCAATAACAGGACTGCGACTCTCACCATTCTGACAGCATCCGAATGGATGTGCTGCCCTTCTCCGGACATAGTAATCGGCTTATAAACGTAATAGATATTATATTTATCGACCAAGTGCTTTAGACACAAATAGAGCAAACCGAATGGGGTGATCAGGGGGCAAGTCAGGCTGTAGACCGTGCTGATCGTGAAAATCAGCAAAGTCCAAGCGTAATGAATACCGAAAGGAAACTCTGATAGAATCTCTTTCCGAATTGTGGTCTTCTCGGCTTCGGATTTTATCCTCATAAGCCGGAAAGCGTACATAGCCAACTCTGGGAAACGGAGCAACTCTAAAGCCGTCCCGATTAAAGCTGAAGTAATGACGTAGTTAACGAAGAACGCGCCTTTATCGGCCAGGAAAATGCACTCCCAGCGGAGGGTCAGGTTACCAGGTTGCGTAGACCACTCGAAAAGCGCCTGGGCACTTGTCAGCCCCAAAGACGGCAAAATTAGCACCATGAATAGCAAAAAAAAGAAGGTTTTGTGCATTGTCGCGTGGTACTGCTTGGACTTGGTCCAATGGGACATCCACTCGTCCGAGTAAGCTACCATGACAGGCATGGCGGCCGACATTGACAGCAATAAAAGAGTCGGCAGAAACTCGGATAACAAAGGGCTTAATTTTTGTATGAAATTTTCTTTCGCTGTCAAACTGTTGAAGATGTTGACAAAAATCACCGGGGTAGTAAGGAAGAATAAAATCAGGAACAAGATCACGTTGATCAGTATCGCTTTGGAGTACCAATTCCTGTAGGAGATCTCCAGGTTCTCCCAATTTATATCAGAAGGAGATGGCGCTTTTGACAGTAACCAGTGGCGTACGCTTCCCGGTTCGAACGATTTCAAAATATGTTGCGCCGTTTCTTCGGAATTCAAAGTGACGAACGCTATAGCCAACGGGTTTTCTAAAGCGAAACGTCTTTCGCTTATGACCAAGTCGGTTAAACGCTCCTCTTCGCCCGTGTAATACTCCAGGGCGTTTACGGTCTTCCAGGGGCAGCAAACGAGGCAACCATAGGGTTGCACCCTTAAATCCGGCTTGTTACTGCAGACGCAGTACATTTTCGCCTCTCGAGCGCGCTCCCTCTGTTTCTCGAGCTTCATCAGCTTCTTCACACTGTGGGCTATCTGCAGGTCTTTGATTTCGAGACCCGGATACCTCACGTTGAGGTAATTCCTGATATCCTCGACGTTCCTGTGGCTGTGCGAAATGTGGGTGATCATTAAAGTCCGAGACGTGATCGCCGAAGCGCTCGGCCTCCTCCCCGAGCTCTTCCTCATTATCAAAATCGTCAGCGGGACGAAGGAGAAGCACGCGACCACGTGCACCCACAACCATTTCGATTCCGGTTCCAAGTTACTCAGAGTCGTGTGCCCGAAAGTGGTCTTACCTCCTTGCAGCTTCCCTTGGAAATTGATCGGGAGGATGACGCAAATCGAGAAGACCGTTATCGTGGTCGCCAATAACAGCAGTTGCTCTTGGAATGACAGATAATGGGAGGCGTCCGGGCCGCACCGCGCGTAGATCCGGTCTTTCGTTATCTTGAATATTGAGGGAAACCATAGACATCCCGCGTCCGAAGACACCAGCGAGACGTCCATGCTCGATTCCTCGACCGCGACGGCGTCATCTGTGTTCTTGTAGAAGAGCTGCGTCCACTTTTCCGTGTGGACCAGGGCGAGGCGGCCGTAATCCCAGGCGCGGTTTCGCAAAATCGCGAACAGGAGGATGAGTACGGACCAGGAGATGACGTTCAGGATTATGGTCTCGGGGATGCCCTCGTAGACGTTGCTGATCACTGTGGCGTTCGCCCGCTTCGAGGTGAGGCAGGTGTCGTTGTCGATGTAGGACAGGTTTCTGAACATATTGGAGTCGCTGCGAATCCTGGAGAAGGGTCTCTAAAGATAAAGGTGACGTGACTTTTGAACTCGACTAACCTTTTTCGATCGGTTGTCAGTGAAGGGGTGACGGGTACATCACAAGTTCTTGTTTGAGGAGCTTCGGCATACGCAGAAACTTAATTTTTATTCACCAATTATCGCTTTATTTACAAAATACGTAATTATGACAGATAAATAGAATTATTTGACATGTCACCGACTTGCAATTTTTCCACTGAACGCTAGCGACCTCTCTTGACTTTCCGAATATTGGAAAATTACATTACAATGACGTCACTCGTTGGCGGCAAGTTATGTATTTAATCAAGAATGGCCCAATTTGTTAGTATTTATAAGCTCAATGATTAAATAAACTTCAGAATTGCTTGGGTTCGATTATAATTTCGCCAGCGAGTGCCTATGTAGTTAAAATAGATTTTGTAATTAAATGTAAAAATAACAGTAATGTATGCAACTAATTATACACGTCGCCACCATGACGCGCCGCTTCGATGGTAGCGCCAAAACCCTCGAAGCTTGTAGTTCAAATGAAATCCGTAAGATGGCAAAGTGATCGAATCTCGCCACGCTATAGCCATCTAGCGGTAAAATGCATGAACTACGTAGTTCACATAAGGCGGCACTAACCCTCGCGGTGGCGCTGTTCGTAGCAAAGTCTCAAACCTGTTCAGTCAACAATCAACATAACCTATAAACATATTCACACATATTCATTTTCTACTAAGATTTACTGCTATTCTACAGTTCATCTAATAATGGCTCTTATAAAAATGACGAACACGAAATTTTGTATTAAGTGGCCCCAAAAGTACATTCACTTCAAAGACTGTCGGCAAGTCCACTAAAGACCGTTAGGACTTCAGATTCAGCCCTACACAGGTGAGAATGATGAAGAAATAACCTTATTTACCTACAACGAATTCATTGTCACAGGTGGATGTTTTGAAATGACATTTTCAACTTCCGAGAGCGCCAAGGCATTAGAAATCCAAGAGAGAATGTGATCGGAGGTCCTAACAGTAAACAAGTAAATATTGAAGTTATAAAGTGAGTAAGATGATGTTTCCCGAGATAATGTGTTCTAATCATCCATGGTTTTCAGGAAATTCATTAATTACGCGGAACTGGAGTCGATATGATGGTCTTGGCAAACTCTAGATCCCCACACGCAAATGCAATTCATGATAAAGTACATAATAAGAATGACCCAATTTGTTGGTGTCCATAAGCTCAATATTAAAATAAACTTCAGAATTGCTTGGGTTTGATTATAATTTCGCCAACGAGTGCCTATGTAGTTAAAAGATATTTTTGGATTAAATTTGAAAAATTATCGGTAGTGTATGCAACCAATAATACATGCAGTCACCATGGCGCGCCACTTCGACGGCAGCGCTAAGGTTTGAGACTTTGCTGCAAACAGCGCTACCGCAAGGGTTAGTGCCGCCTTTTGTGAACGACGTAGTTCATACGGTTCGCCGCTAGATGGCTATAGCGTGGCAAGATTCGATCACGTTGCCATCTTACGGAATTTGTGTAAACTATAAGCTTCGAAAGTTTTGGCGCTACCATCGAAGCGGCGCGTCATAGCGGCAACGTGTATTATTAGTTGCATACATTACTGATAATTTTTCAAAATTAATTCAAAAATCTATTTTACCTACATTATGGCACTCGCTGGCGAAATTATAATCGAACCCTATTACATGACCATGTATTTTATTTGAAGACCTTCACAAAATTTTTCCAAATGATGGCGTTTATCTAATCGCCTTTACACTCTGCTTTCTGAGTCTAGCCTGAATTTCAAGCACTTTCATGCTGTAACTCAATTGTAGGTGGAAGATTATTATCTGTGTAAAAAATTCATTTAGAAAATGGATATAAATAGAATTTATTCATTTTAGAGTAATAATACATAGATTTCTATATAAATTCACAATGAAGAAGGCCATAAGTTAACTTGGCATATTTGTATTTATCGCGATCACACTTCATAAACATCATAAATATAACAATAAAAAATATTTGTGCATAAACCTGCAAACATTTACGTAGTATAATATAAAATGCATTAAGGTTAGCAACAGTTCAGATCATTCCTGGGGAATCTCCCTCCTTGTTTTGACTCTTCTCAAAGAACATAGCATCCTGAAACAACATTACATTATCAATTAAAAGAAAATAAATACCACTTGGGAACTTGTAAAATGCCACCAATATCGCAGACATAACGATGAAAACGCTAAGGTGGCGCTGCAAGTTCTCAATGTTGAGAAATTCACAAATAATTACAATTAAAAAGCAAGCTCCCAACATGACAGCCTTCATGCGGACATCCAAGTCCATTGGGAAAGTGATTCCGAAATAATCCGTATCAGTGAACATCTCCCTGATCAGCCCAGACCACTGTTTCGAAATTTTCCCAACTTGAGTATTTCCATCGCTGGACATTATTTTAAATTCGACATCCCCGCAGATACTCATCGTGCAAAATGGACCTTCTATTCTCAAGACGGTCTCTCCACTTGGATTTTTTATAGCGAAAGACGGACAGAAAATACTCCATTCCTGCTCCACCGTTCCGACGATCGTTCCAGGAGGGGAAGAGACCTCCATACTCTATATAAAAAAATCTCATATAATAAAGTTATTAGCGTTTTTAGAAAATTTCAAAATTACTTGTAAGCAACATGGGAAGCAGCAGGAATCGCAGGCAAGAGGTCGGTGTAGATGTATAACTTCATTTTTGTAATTATCGAGGACATTCATGTCGAAAGGCCTAATAGGGCCGCAACAATTTCGAGTTAAGCAATCCGAGTCTTCAACGGCATAGTATACTTTTTGGCCTAGGCTGTTTTTAACTGTGAATTTATTCTTTGTTTCAAAGCCGGTGAACGCTGAAATGGATTCAAATTATAGATGCATTTGCCAAAAGACACTTGCAAAGCCGCCATATTGACACATTGTGCACATTATGGCGGTATTTGACAGTTCCGAAATTGTCTCACCCTCCAATAATTCGACTTTTTGGTGGACCAACAACTGGTCAATCATAGTAAGGTACTCCAATCCTGGTGGGCAGTTGGCTGGTCCTTGCGGCATATTCATCCAGCCACCTATGGATGAATAATAATACCGGTTTCAATTAACGTGACTAATGTTAATTCCTAATTATGCAGAACGTGACAGCTCTCCTAGGAGTAATGGTGGGCGAAAACTCTACTTCACCTTGTCTGCTCAACGTTAATATTACACTTGAAAATTAATTTTTAACTGATAACGAGCTCTAGGTGTTTACCCGAAAAACTTACATATTTACTTGCCTTTGCTCGCTTTCCGTGTAAAATTTGTAATACCCTTTGGTTTTCGGCGATCGCTTAATTTTAAAGAACTTCCTCAATTTCTTGAAAACAATTCTGGGGCTTATTTTAATTAATTGTTCACTTAACGCAGACATTGTTATAACTGACCCATTATTCCTGTCTTAGTTTTATCTACTGTTTTGAATGAAAAGCAAACAAACACTTATTTATCACAGGAGATCATTCACATTATTTTGTTGTTTATGTTTATTTATCGATTTATTGTTTACTCTCTTATTTGTCGAGGCCCATATGATTATGATAGTGAATTCTGAGTATTTCTGTAAACTCTCACTGAGTACCATTTCAAAAGTTGTTTCTTATCTATTATTATCTTATTAAATTGCTAATGATTTGGCAAATTGGTGCACTTACCAGGGGGTAAGCCACCTGGTCCGGGTCCCATTGGTTGGTGAGTAATTGGATGTCCGGGTGGAGGATGTCCATGTCCTCCAGGTGGAGGATACGGTCCAGGTGGATAAGGCCCAGGAGGGTACGCTCCGGGACCCGGCGGATATGCCCCAGGTCCCGGAGGGCCGTATCCGGGTGGTCCTCCATATCCTGGAGCTGGGGGAGTGTTGTAACCTTGCGGGGGTGCGGGGGGATACTGACCTAAAAATAAATAGCTTGGGTACACACCCAAAAATTGATTTGGCCCATTTCTTACTGTTGTAGGGGGTCGGATACGGTGATGGTTGATTCGGAGGCGGATAAGACATTCTTCTTGTTCTAAATTTGTACTGAAAATCCACAACAATTTATTTATAAGTATGATTATGAAATACAAGGGGAAATTTATTGAGGTTAATCATAGGGAAAGTGTGACGCTTTAATGAGTATTTTTATTTCTTGTACTTCATTCAAACTAATTGGAAAGTTTTTAATTTTAACGAAAATGGTCAGAATAAACGAAAATAGTTGCTTTATTTATTTACATTTTACCTGGATCTTATCTTTGTGGTGAAGGCTGCGCTCAGTAGACTTTTATTAGATTACGACAATGTAGTATTTATTTGGAGGACGTCGAAAATTACTACCTTTTCTCCGACTTCTGCCCCAACTGAACTTCACAAATATCAACAAACAGAGATGGATAGGAAAGATAAAATAAAAGGACAAAAGCGTAAAAGGGTTATTCCGAATCCCTTTGTCTCATAATGCCCTACGGCAATTACAGAGATCTTCTAAAATATTACTACTGTATTACTGGTTGCCTGCCTAATTACTTGTGTGAAGATAGCACCTTAGCTCCTTTTTTATTAAAAAACATCACTACCACCAAGTCGTAATACAAATTTCCGTGTCCGTTGGTTTCTATAAAATCCATTATTCGATGAATTGTAGAAAAGTAGCAAATCTTCGTTAAAAATGAATATGTTTATAGGTTATGTTGATTGTTGTCAGAAGTGGTTTGAAACTTTGCTGCAAACAGCGCCATTGCGAGGGTTAGTGCCTCCTTATGTGAACTACGTAGTTTGTACAGTTTGCCGCTAGATGGCTATAGCGTGGCAAGATTCGATCACTTTGCCATCTTACGGATTTTATTTGAACTACAAGCTTCGAGGGTTTTAGCGCTGCCGTCGAAGTGGCGCGTCATGGTGGCTGCTTGTATTATTGGTTGCATACATTAATGCTGTCGACTGTCAAATAACTGTCAGGTGTCAGATGGAATGTCCGTCAGAAAAAATTGCAAAATTCATCCACGGACCACGGGTTATTTGCAGAAAATATTTGTAAAACTCATTATTTCTTCGTTATTTCGTAAAACTTTTTCGTGATATGAGTGGCTTTTGTCCGTTCTGCGGAAATCTGCTATTCGCTCAAGAAGTCTCCGGAAAAATCCACTTTTCCTGTCGCATTTGCCCAGTCGGTTTCCCAGTGAAACGCACAATATCCTCCCGAACACATTTCCAAGTCAAGGTAAGTGTCGACTGACGATTGCCACATTCTGATTATCACGAAAACTTCCGCAATTCCGATTTCAGTCCGTTGACGATGTTATGGGAGGCGAAGAGGCATGGAAAAATTGCGATCTGACGGCCGAGAGGTGCCCGAAATGTAACCATTCCCACGCGTACTTCCTCCAAGTGCAGACCAGATCGGCCGACGAGCCCATGACGAACTTCTATCGGTGTGCCAACCCCCAGTGCGCCCACAATTGGCGCGACTAAATGCGTTATTACGGAACCATATTGAAAAAACTCACGAACGAAGGGAGATCTATGGCAATTCATGTCCCGATCGGGGCTCAAAACTGCGTCTCCCTCGCTGTAGACCTACTAAAATCCGGTGATGTCATAGCCGTCCCGACGGACACCGTGTACGGTTTGGCGTGCAATGCGACTAATGCCAAAGCGGTTGCGAAACTGTACAAAATCAAGAGACGGAACGAGCAGAAACCGGTCGCCATTTGCCTAGGTGACGTCACGGACATCAAACGGTGGGCGAAAGTCGATCATCTACCGAGAGAGCTTCTGGAATCGCTTTTACCAGGACCCGTGACTTTGGTCCTCGAGTGTGCGAAAATTCTGGACGAGTCTTTGAGTTTCGACGGGAAAATCGGCGTCCGAATTCCTGACTATCATTTCGTGCGTGAAGTTGCCGGCAGACTTGGAGCGCCTCTAGCCCTCACGAGTGCCAACCTAAGCAGTGAACCGAGTTCGGTAACCGTTGGAGAATTCAAGAGTTTGTGGGGTAAAATCTCGGGTGTCTTCGACGGGGGCGACTTGACTAAAGGGGCTCAGACTCGAAGCGCGTCGACCGTTGTCGATTTATCGAAAGCGGGACGATTCACGATAATCAGAGACGGGATCGCTAGTGCCGACACTTTGGAAATTTTATCACGATTTGGCCTGAGCGACCATTCGAATTCAAAATGAACAAACTATTCAAAAGTGTCCACTCAATGACTAGTAGTAAAACGGATGGTTTGATCAAGAAATCGCTTACAGCGCAATTATCGGTCAGTGTTAAGGAAATTCAGTATTGCGGGGTCGATGATTCTGGGTTGAATAAGAGCGAGGACCTCACCGAAGCCTCGAACCAGTTGTGCACGATAGTAGAGGCGATTTTCCTTCATGGGTTGAGGGATTCGTTGGGTAGGAGATTTCGGAGGGCCATTGCGGACGTGGATGAACGACCCGAGCCGAGCTTTTGGCCCCCGCTTCTCGTGATTTCGCACAGGCAGATAATCGACCAGGTAATTTGTGTATTTCAGGATAAACCTTGGTGGGCATAGAAATGAACCCTTAAATATAAGGCCCATTTGTCCGTTTTTTTCAAAGAATAATTCTATTTTCAATGCTGGAGGATGAGGTCACATTTTTTAAAATCTGAATAAATTCATAGGAATTGTTTGGGGTCTTATCTAACTTCTGTCAAAATTTCAAAATGGGCATTCCATAAATGACGGAGTTATTAGAATATTGATCTTCCTATGATGTATGTTCCGACATAGCGGAGAAATCATTTCATATGAATCAAAGAGAGAACGCGAAAATGCAGAGTTCCAAAATAAGTAATAACTCAAGAACTACGCATAATTTTAGTAAATATTACAGAGTTTTCTTTGTAGAATGGCTCTGGACGAGGGGTTGACCACCCCAAAAAATCTTGTAGGATAAGTGCACCAATAGTCAGCCACGCAAGTCAGATCATTACAAAAAAAATAAGGGGTAGTCATAGAAAATACAATTGGAGTATTGCCATAAGGGAGAGTCTTATTTATTGGAAGAATATTCATCTGCGACGTGGTTGGCAATAGGGGCATTTACCCTACACCAATTACAAAAATTACTAAATATTTAAAAAATCACAAAATGTACAAAACTACTAAAAAACTACCAAAGTATGTACACGAGGGGTTGACTACCCAAGAAACTTGTGTACACCAATTTGCTAAATTGCCAAATTTGCCCGGAATTTGCCAATTTTGACAGAAATTTGCCGGATATTTGGCAAATTTGACAAGAGTTTGCCAAATTTGCCAAGAATTTGCCAAGAATTTGCCAATTTTGCCGGAAATTTGCCAAATTTGACAAGAGTTTGCCAAATTTGCCAGGAATTTGCCAAATTTGCCAAGACTTTGCCAAATTCGCCAGGAATTTGACAATTTTGCCAGAAATTTGCCAAAATTGCCAGAAATTTGCCGGAAATTTGCCAAATTTGACAAGAGTTTGCCAAATTTGCCAGAAATTTGCTGATGACTGTACACCAAAATTGCCAGGTGGTCAACCCCTTGGCGATCGATAAGTTTCACAAGACATTTAACTCAAATTCGACCATTTATTGAGTGTTGAAATAAACATTTGGTATTTTATAACATAACCAACTACCTATGTACGTTAATTGTCTAAAGTGCATCGTTATATTCATCGAATGGCAAGAGAAAAATTCAGAATTTTCTTTCCCGTTTGGAGTTATCTTGGAACTATAAAACGCATTTACTCTCTCTTTACCACGTGTCTCTGCAAATGCAAATAACCACTCATTCTCCTGACTTTTTTGACAATTTCAAGCGGGTTCAAGGGTTTCCCTTACTAGTTTTTCACCCAAAAAATCGTTTCCAGATCACCCACCTGTCCCAGATAACGACAGAAGTGGGCCAATGTCGCGCCTGGGTGCGTTCGGCCCTCAACGACTCCCTGCTGTCCTCCTACTTCATGACGATGCGCCGCGACCCGGCCGCCCTGAAGTCGTTCTACAAGCCGAGCGCCTACGTCCGAGACTCGGAACTCCTCGACCTCGCCCAGCGACTGATCGAAGGCGTCGAAGCTTTCAAATCCTTCCAGATCCCCTGCAACTCCAGCCTCCTCAACACCTGGCAACTGCCGAGCCTCATCTTGGCCGGGATTTGGTCGCCCACGTTGAAAGCGTGCCCAGTGGCGCCCTGCGACGACGTCGCCCAATCTCTGGACGATTCGGCCCGAATGATCCCCGAGAGCACCTCGGAAACTTGCTCTTTGAGTTCCGCCATGTCGATAACGTCGCAAAATTCCGGATTAAGGCAAATGGTGGCGCTCAGCGAGGACGACGCTTTGAGGATTATCCTGGGGAAGCAAAAGGGCGCACCCAGGGCCGATTCTGACGTTTCTGAGTCGGAAGGGAGGAGTTGCGACTCGGATAACGTCAATTATAACGTAGGCAACTCGCTTAATAGGCGGACTGGGTGGTCTTTTGACGAAAGTAGGCAGATTGACGAATCTGAGACTGAGGGGAAATCCGGAGATGAGCCCCATATTGAGGCGGCTTTGCCGCCACTGGATCAAAGGGAAGTTTCCGAGCCGAAATCCATGGAGGCGAGCTATAACGCGCTCATTGAAAGCTATAACATGTTGAGTGGGGGTTGTATCAAAACCCCTGATTTAAGGGATGTTTGGCAGAAGTTCGAGGAGCAAAGGTTGGAGGAAGGGCGCGATAATAATAACGTGGCCCCTCGAGTCAGCCCGGTTGACAGCGGACCAGTGGCGTTGTCAAAATCTGAGTCGATTTCGCTTAGCTCGCAAATAGGGCGGATTTGTCAGGAAAAGGGTCTAGACAATCAGAATTTCGAATGCGCGGGTTGCAAGGACGAGCTGACAGTCGGAAACAAATTAAAGTATTTTCGACCTTTCTTTTATCTCAATGAAAATATTAAATTTGATGGGTTTTAGTGTTTGTGCCTTCACTGGGGAATATTTCTGCGATTCCTGTATGAGCCCGGATTCTTTGCCGATTCCAGCCCGGATGATTCACAACTGGGATTTCAAACCTTACCGGGTGTCACAAAAGGCGTTCAATTACATAGGCGAAATCAAAGAACACCCAACTATCGATTTCAAGGTTTGATTTTCTTTTTATATAAGAAAAATTGTTGACTTTGTCTGTTTTAGGTGTTAAACGTCTTCATCTATGGTGCTGTGGAAGAGATGGCGCATCTCCAGATTCTGCGTAATCAGTTGAATTACCTAAGGGCTTATTTGTACACTTGCAGAGAGCCGATCATAGAAGAATTGCAAAAGAAGATGTGGCCTAGAGAGTACATGTACGAGCATGTTCACCAATACTCTATTGCTGATCTTTTGGAAGTGCCCAATGGAATTTTGGCGCAACATTTGCAGGGTGTGGTCAATTTCGGCAAAGAGCATGTGGTGGGCTGTTGGTTGTGCAGCCAGAAGGGTTTCGTTTGCGAGGTTTGCAATAAACCCAAAGCGTTGTTTCCTTTCGACGTTGAAAATATTTATAAGGTAAACTAGCATTACTGTAAACCGACATGATTTCACTTGATTTGAATTATTTACAGTGTGAAATTTGCAACGCTGTATATCATAAAGGATGCCTTAATTCGTCGAAGCCATGTCCGAAATGCGAGAGGAGACGAAAACGGGAGGATCTCCCTTTGCTAGGTGCTACAATTGAATAATAGTTCAAGTTTTTCGTTATTTGCCCCAATCTTAATATTGTGCTCTTTTTTAATTACAAATAAATGACGCTTTTATAAACAATCGGTTTCAATTTGATTTTTTATTTATTATTAGGTATTAATAATTAATAATTACAAATATACAATTTAATTTAATTTAAAAAAGAACAACACGTTAATAAAAACCATGGAATGTCAACTAAAAACGTTAGTAAGTTTTAAGTTCGGCCCCTACAAAACAAAACTAGGGACGCTACGATATAATGACACACCTCTGAAAAAAGTACAGTCGATAAACTTCAACAATGATAATCGATTATAAGACGCACCAAATTATTAGTTCAAGTTAGGTCTCTACTTAGTGTTTTTAGTATCGGTTAAGGCACGGTGGCTACTTCGTATTGGCAGGGGCGAAGATGGCGTTTTGGGGCTTGCAGACTTGGATTTCCTCCCCTTGCCGTGGTGCGCCACCTGGTGGCTCCGCTGGTGCGCGTACAGCAGCACCCCGATGTGACGATGGCCCGCCTCCATCGCGATTTTAAGCGCATTGGTGCCATCCTGAAAAATCCAAACAAAACGAAATTAACCCTAAATAGTTCCCATAATGGCCGCCGCTAATTACCACATCGGTGATGGTGGAATCACAGTCGGGTTGACTTAAGAAATGTTTAACGATATCGATCTGGCCGTGCTCGGCTGCACACATCAAAGCCGTGCTCCCGTCGTCGTCCTGTATGTTGATGTCGGCACCGGCCTCCAGGAGCATTTTCACCATGTCCAGACGGCCCTGGCTCACCGCCAACATCAGGGCGGTTTGCCCGTGCTAAAATGGAAACAGATTACCCATAAAAACCGAGGAAATTTGTACTCGTATTGCTTTATTGCCAATAAATGTCGCTTTATTGCCTGTATTGCCTAAAGTTGAGGATAAAACAGGAATCTAGTTTACCGACTATTGCCTCGTATTGCCTATAATTGACTAATTTACAGTAATTTTTCCTATTATTGCCAAATAATTCCAGTAATTGCTCAAGTATTTCCCTTTATTGCTTAACTTTCGTACTCGTATTGTCGAGGGTGGTTTTCCCCTAGATATCAGCGGTGGTAAACCTATTCGTGATAATTTGCACTCGTATTGTGTTATTGCTGAAAAATGTCGATTTTTTGCCAGTATTGCCTAAGGGAAAGGATAAAACAGGAATCTAGTTTACCGACTATTGCCTGTTATTGCCTCTTATTTCCAGTATCGCTCAAGTATTTTCTTCTATTGCCTAACTTTTGTACTCGTACGTTATTGCCGAAAAATGCCTATTTATTGCAAGTATTGCCTAAAGTCAGTGTTTATTTACAATGTGAGTAAACAGTGCTAAAGTTAAGGATAAAAAAGGAATCTAGTTTACCGACTATTACCGGTTTTTGCCCAAAAATTGCCGAGAATGCCTGTTATTAGTACCTACCTAGATTGCCCAAAATTGCCGAATATTTCTAGTATTGCCAAAGTATTTTCCTCTATCGTCTAACGTTCGTACTCATATTGCGTTATTGTCGAAAAATGCAGATTTATTGCAAGTATTGCCTAAAGTTAAGGATAAAAAAGCAATCTAGTTTACCTACTATTACCGGTTTTTGCTCAAAAATTGCCGAAAATGACTGTTTATTGCCTAGTAATGCCCAAAATTGTCTAATATTTCCAGTAATGCCCAAGTATTTCCTTTAATTGCCTAACTTTTTCGTACTCGTTATTGCCGAGAGAGGTTTACCCCTCAATAAAAACCTCGTTGATCGTTTATCTCACCTCTTTGGCCCTTAAATTAACGTCCGCTAATTGGAAAAGCCTCTTGACGACGTTGGCGTGAGTCGGCGACCTCACTTTGGCCAAAGAGACCAACATCACGCTCGAATATCCCGCCTTGTTCTGCTTGTTGATATCGCAGACTTTCGAGTCCAATAAAATGGAAACCACATCGAAATTCCCATAAGAGACGGCGTAATGCATGGCAGTGTTTCCAGTATCGTCAGTCATGTTCACAATGTACTCTAGAAGATTTGAAGACACCTCCTCGAAAGCGTCTAAGTAATCCTCGACATCCAGGGGGTTGGCGACGGTCAAACTCGACACTTTGAACCATTCCTGCTGGATTATCGAGACGGCGCTGTGATTTTTGAGGTTCTTCGTTTGGCTTTTACGGAGGGAATCGTTTAAGACCTTCATGGCGCCGCGCATCTCTCGACTGGGTTCGGCCCTTCGGAAAATCGGAAAATTATCATTTCAATAGGCGTAATTTTGGTGAAAATCGGGTCTCACTTTTTCCTATGGGAGGGCGGGCTGAAGGCAGTTTCAGGAATCGGCACAGTCGCTTCCGGTTGAGCCTTGGTCCCATTCTGCTCGGCCTCGGTTAACTTGAAGTTGTGCCTGGCCTTCTCCAAGGGGCTGACGGGCTCCACGGACGCGACAGGCTTCGATGTCAAATCGAGCCCCGACAATCTGAACAAAAAACCGTTTCGATTTTATCGGATATTAGCGGATAAAAGGCCGCCTACGTCTATGAGGGTCTACTGGTGGTACCTAGTCAACAGGATGTGCTGGTGCATGTAAGAACAGTGGGCATTTTGAGTCGCGCACTCTTTTGAGTTTAACATTCGGCCGAAACCATTCTACTTTTCAACCACCCACCCGCACGATGCTAGCGCGCCTGCGTCCGTAATAATTGATTGATGCCGGCTTTTCGACCCTTACGGCTCTACAGCGTGTTTCAGGAAAAAAGGTCCAGACTTCAGGATATTTTCCTTGGATGATTTGAAAGATGAATTGTTAATAAACGTAGGTCCAATTTTTGAAAATAATCTAACTATGGCTTGTTGGAGAAAAGTGCGAATATTGAAAATCTGCTTTATTCATGCGACTTTGGGTATAGTAGGTCTTAGATTTTTTTACACTTGTCAGTGTTATATCAAAGTTGGAGATTTTTTTTTATTTTCCCACAAAATTCAAAATATTACAGTAGATTTTCAATATTCCAAACTTTTTCTCCAACAGCCCACAGTTGGATTATTCTCAAAACTCGGACCTACATTCATTAACAATTCATCTTTCAAATCATTCAAGGATATTCTGTGTCATATAGAAGTTGGAGATTTTCCAGCAAAATTCAAAATATTACAGTAGATTTTCAATATTCCAAACTTTTTCTTCAACAGCCCACACTTAGATCATTTTGAAAACTCGGACCTACATTCATTAACAATTCTTCTTCCAAATCATTCAAGGATATTCTGTGTCATATAGAAGTTGGAGATTTTCCCGCAAAATTCAAAATATTACAGTAGATTTTCAATATTCCAAACTTTTTCTTCAACAGCCCACAGTTGGATTATTTTTGAAACTCAGCCTGCACTCATTAACAATTCTTCTTTCAAATCACTTAAGGAAGATATCCTAGAAGTCTGGACCTTTCTTTCTGTATTTCCTAAACTTCGGCTCGCATTTCACCCTTTGCTACTCACCCCAAAAATAAGGCGGACGAAGAGGGCGACTCGTCCAGGGGCGAATAGATCTTCGTGTAAGTGTCCTGCCTGCGGAATTTCCGGCTCTCCACCGGCGTCACCGGGATTTGGGGCCGCGGTATCCTCGAGGGCGTCGGACTCCCGTCCTTCTTCCCTTCGTCCTTACCACCCGCGCATTTCGCGCAATAACCCGTCTTCTCCGTCGCCGGGGTAACAGTAGTTGACGAAATCGTGTTACACCCGATTTCCGAAGTGACAGCGCGAATTTCCTTGGCCTCGCAAGCCACGTGTCTTGTAGGCGTCTTCAAGTCTTTGGTATCTGTGTCTTTAGAGGCCTCGCTTCTCTCATATTGAGTGTTTTTGTCGGTCAATTTGACCTCGTGCTGGCTCGCTTTCGACTGCGTCCTGATTTCGCACTGGCAGGCCCGGGTAGCCACCCCTAAATACTCGTATTGGGACGATTTCGTCAACCCCTGAGGCGTTTCGCTTTGGCAGGCGACCGTGCGATTTCGAGCGCTGAAATTGACGCGGTCTTCGCCTAGATTGAACGATTTCGACCTGGGGCCCATGAGGGTGGCCAAAGATACGGGGGAGGTGTGCGCGTCCTCGTTATTTTCCGGACCCACCCCGATCGTACGCTTGAAAGCGCTGCATTTTTCGCAAATCACGTCGCTGATTGTGTCGTCCGAAACCCCGACATTGTAGACGTCGACCACTTTTTGCACCCCAACTTCTGAGGATTTCGGGGAGACTGTTACCCCGACATTTTTGTAAGTTTTTCGGTTATCAGCCGTCTGGGCCGCGTTTTCCACGTGGATTTTCTTAAGAGTTTGGCTCCCGATCTCCCGGGAGTCGGATAAATTAGTTTGGGTGTTTTTCGCGACTTGATTTCGGGCCCTGTTTTGGTTATTCAAGAACTTCACCTTCTCGCTATACCATTTGTCGGTGAAATCGCCGTTTATCGTGGTGGTCGATACGGTTTTGGTGCCCGGATTTTGGTGGCCCACCCCCACGTTTCGCGTTAACACCCCGCAATTCACGCCGCAGTCTTTGCGAGGGGGCGGCGGGGGTGGCTCTTTTTTCGCTACCAGATTGTCGATGTTGGTGAAAGACTGCGACCTGATCCGGCTCGGAGGGGTAGGTTTCAAGTAGTTCGCGTTGAGGGCGTTCAATTTCGAAGCCTCTTCGGCTTGAAGTTGGTGCAGGAGGCGCCGATTTTCCTCCTTCAGCGAACTGAGCTGATTCTGGAGCGAGAAAAACCGAATTTCTTAACTGTCACAAAATTATCCAACCCCGCGCTAAGACACAACCGAACCTGTTTTCCACGGGAAGCAGTTTTACGCCTTGTGGGTGCAGACTATGCAAAACCCCCGGGAATTGCATTTATTTCAACTTTACGCTCAAAATTTGCGATCAGACGTATGAATGGGTAAAATGCAGGAAAAATACAGACTGTCCTGAAGATGGCGCACCGGAGGTATAAGGGCCGATTCCTCTAGTAAATTTAGAAGAAAAAGATCCTATAAACTATGGTCCGCAAACGCTTAATTGATACAGGGTGTCACATTCAACATTTCCAGTACATTTTTCAGCGATAACCGATGATAACCACATGCGGAAAAATGTTTCAAATGAAAAAGAAAGCCTACCTACCCTATAGACTAGCAGGAAAGGTTCTGCCGATTTATGGATCTTCATTCATTCCAGAGATATTGCAATGTCGGTGCAGCTGATCGAAGGGCAAAATATTTAAATTTGAAGGCTAGATCAAAATACTCCAAATAAAAATGATAAAGCATGTTGAAAGCTTTCAGATGTTCCAATAGGTTTTTAGTCTAACTCTACTATTCCAGAAGTACTTATTGCGACTTGAAATTGAACAGTTTTCCACACAAAAGATGTAATACTTCCGAAAGTACAGCAGATAGAATAAAAATGTATCAAAACAATAAACTCCCCTTTCTATGTGCTATCATCTGCATTGGCTATAAAATATTGTTGTAATTTTCAAATTTTAGTTTTTTGTTTTAGAATCAGCTGCACTAAAATTCCGATATCTCTGGAATTAATAAAGATACAGGAATCAGCAAAAGGTCTTCTGAAAGCTTCTAAGATGAGCTTTCTTTCTCCAATCAAAATTTCTCTCGAATTTTGTTCTTATGCATCCAAGAAATGTACTGGAAATGTTGAATGTGACACCCTGTATCTATTAAGCGTTTGTGGATCCTAGTTTATAGGAACATTTTCTTATATTGACGACAGGAATCGGCCCTTATACCTTTAAGTACTCCATTTTCAGGACATCATGTACATTTATTATAAAAAGTAAACAATTTATTCCCGTTTGAAGACGTTTGTAATCTTATGCGACCGCTACTGTAACAGTATGAAAAAGACCATGAGAATTAAATAGATGTGAACAAATCTATTTCTTCATCGGACCTACATTTTTGCATTTTCTCATACTAATTTTCGGTTGTGTATTCATATAAGTGACGCTGAATAATATGCCTAAATTGAACTGATTCATATTTGGACATGATTCCTCTATGAAAAAGAAGAAAAACGGGAAGCACCGCCTGTGCCGCGAAGCACAAACGCTGTATCTCGGTTATTTTCGCAAAAGGAACGTGTAAAAATTTCTCGCAAATCTTCTTAGATGCTTTCGCGGTCATTTATCCGACAAAATCTCGACGTTTTTCATAGCGGACCTGCTGTCGGTCTCACCATTGCGGCAGTCAACCTGTTAACGCGAACCGGAAATTGCGGCCGAGCGGCCAGGCGAACCGTGAAGAGCCCCTACCTTGAGTTGCGGTATCGTTTTGACCTGGTCCTCCAGCTGCCTCGTCCTCTCCAGACTGAGGGCCATCTGCTCCCGGATGTTCTGCAGGGCGACCGGACTCAGCCCGCAGGACTCGATGCTGACCGAGTCGAAGTCGCGGTGGCCGGCCAGGCCGACGTCGCCCTGCTCCGTCGGCAGCACCGTCATGCTCGAGCCGGAAGCGGAAGACATCGAGGACGTCGACGGCACCCGCTTGATGTTCTCTGCGCATATCAAGACACAGTCAAAACCGCCGGCACAGTAAAAGTCGACGCTGCACTTCGCGGCCAGCAATTGGCGGTCGATGTACAGGATCTTGTCGATGTAGATCATCAGCGCCCTCAGGGTGGCGTAGCACATCAAGAGCGCCGAGTAAAACAAGCGGTAGATGATGATTTTCTCCATGTTCCGGTAGAGTTAAGTCAAGTCAAAGAATAAAACCGTCATTGTACTCGTAATAAAGGTATTAAACTGATCCACTACAGTGATGATGATGGTGAGGGAAAAGTACTTGTTCGAGTTGGATGCAGGTCAAAAGCGCATGCGTTCTTTTAAACTTACTTAAGACGGCAAATAATGGAAGCGCTTTTACTTTCCTCGACTTATTTCGATATTAAACGGCGAATAATTGGTGTTATTACGCTCAATAAGGACGTGGCCATCACTCACTCCACCAACTGATAAAAGTATTGCGTTTTTACACCGTGTAATATGATAGCAGCACCGCCAATTTCGAATGCAATCCCTAAAAATGCGAAATAGGTCGGCAAATGCCAAATAAAGGTCAGGATCGATGGTTATGGGTACGACTGCATGATGAGAAAACCTTGGCGACTCTCCCCGACTTTACACAAGTTTTTATCACTCGATTATGCTTTTCCCAGTTGCGTACCTAATTATCGGAAACGTTCGCTCAATTAACGTCGCCCGTCAATTACGTTCAGTTAGCGGTCTTTTTGAAACATGCCCGTCCGAAACGGGGGCCGCACCTGATGCCCGATTTTACGTGCGTTTTGTCGGGGGGTACTGACCCGAAACGGCGGTGACATCTGGCAGGTTGTTAGACAATTTGTGTTTGGAACGTTGCAAAGTCCTCTCGAAATCCGAGACAGCATCATCAAACGCGTCTTGAATTATTGGGAAGTGACTGGCGGTCGTTTGTTTTGGGACTATTTTCGGAGTTTCCTGCTCCTGGATGGCCTGCGAACACACGGAGAGGCCGCCATCACATCCGAAGGAAACCGCGCTTTTAAATGCTTACCGTATAGCCGTGGTCGGGGATGTCAAAGCTCGGTGGGGGTGTGATCCCCAAAAGGACCTCCATGGATTGCCTTTGCTTCCTGCGGTCCTTCCGCCGTTTCATCGAGCCAGTGCGATCCGATTCCTGGCTCACCGATTCGCAATAGCGAACGAAGTCCAGGTCGATGTGGTACCCATAAGGACAGCATTGGCACTTTGCGTACCAACTGTCGTACCCTGGAAAGGAAGACGGGAAAAATCGGTCTAAATTAAAATCGAGAGGAAATACGGGATTTCCGTCCGAGAGGATCATCAATTAACTTGATTGGCGGGTACGTCGACGTACCCTTGGTTCCGTCCAATCTCAGGATAAGAAAATGAATGAACACGTCGCTAATTACTGACCCTCTGCGCGTAAAAATAATCGAGTACCTACGCCCATGAACGTACATATTTATGAGCCAACGTGGGCGCGATTAGAAAGTGATCTTCGCGAGTACTACTTACATATTGGAGGCCCATTATGATTCATTAGTAATCTGAAACTCACCGTTATCTGTGGGGGTTCTCATCGCCGAATTGTTATTGAACGAAATCGACATCTCTCCTAGAATTTGCTACCACTGAAATCGAATGGTTTATTGATATCAATGATTATAATTATCGTATCAAACTTAATTGTAGATATAGGTACATCGTTATATGTGAGATTTTGGCGCATTTAGTGTCGTCTACCTGCGCTATTTTTAATTCAAATGAATGGAGCTATTTAAAATCACATTTTCTTATATTTATTTTCGCCTATTATTAGATCTGGAAAGGGTAAACACTTCTTGAGAACTCTTTTGCGCCTCTTTAATTGTCCGCATCACTCATCCATCGCGGAAGAAATGTTGAAAAATACTGAATTTGTCCGAGGTGACCTTTAAACATTTATACACAACAGGGGGTTCATCAATCAATTAATAAATTGCCGCTCTTGAAATGGTTATTTTTATATTATTAATCGGCGAAGGCGCACCTTTTTGAACGAAATTCGCGAATCAATTTAATGTAGGGGAAATTAGAATAGGGTTTTACCGGTAGTAGCAAATAAGTATACTGGACGCATAGAAAATAGGGGCATTCTTCATTTTATGATGCCGCAAAGTAAATTGAATTTTTGCATATATTTTTGGAATACCCATGAACAAAATTGCTACTTAACATGTGGTGTTAATTATTATTATATATACTAAGGTTAAGTAGTTGTAAGCGAGAATAATTAATATCGTGGTTTCAACTTAAGTCACTGTATTATGTGTCCTCGTATTTGCCGACTTTAATAGAATTGTTTGTTGACTAAGGACTGAGCCGCAATAAAACCTAAAGTGATGATTTTTAACTTTCAACGAGATTAGCTTTTTGGGGGACGCTGTTGTATATACAATTCCGAACATTGTAAATATTTATACAATAATCTGTTTTCTTTTTGGGCATTCAACAGGTGTAACTTTCTCGATCGTGCATGGGTCGGCTTGAATATTATGTAAAAATTGCCATCTGAAATTTGCACCACTGATTTAAGCCAAATGACCCATGAAATTTGGAATTTTTTCGAAAATCTACCGACATTGTGTACGGATAATTATAATAAAATTCACCAAGTTACCGTATCATCGCTAAAAATAGCAAATACCAATAAAACAGGTAGCAATATCCGAAGTTGGAGATAATTCCCCGATATTACCGCTCTCGTTTGAATAAAAATCTCTCGTATTATAATGCATCTCATATAAAAAGAGCAGATGTGCGGGTATTTTACCATGTGTAGGCACTAAATAAAACGCCTACCAAATTCCGAAGAGGACAACTTTTGAAAATAACTCAAAAAAGGAGAACCACGCACGGTTCAATCCCGACTCGAAATATTAGGCACATATCTGCACACTGGGGGAATCACCGGTTCCCACTTTATTCATTGATAAAGCCGGGAATTTCACATCATTTTCGATTTCGTTCGTTCGGTCGCTGGAAAAACTCGTGTCAAGTTATCCGAAACGAAACGCGACACTCACTCGTACACACACTCTCGGCTGGAAGATTATCACAATGAACAACGGATTCTGAGTCCAGATCATCCGAGCGCATGCGTTCGCTCTTCCACAGGTGATTTTTCAACCGGATTTTGCCCAACAAACGAGCCCAGAAAAGGGGCAAACGAACGAAAAGCACCCGCAATTACCTGAAACCACCCGCAGCTACGAAAAGGGAACCCTTTCGACGACAATCTAATCAACAATAGCTGGCCAATAAATTAAAAATCCGGATGATAAGTGAGATAAGGAGAGGACTCGTAAACATTCCAAGCTGAATGATCCAGGATAAGAAAGTAGGCACCCAAATATACAGCTAAATCCTACCTGAGAAATGCAACTCAAGGATTAATGATTTATTAATATTCTCAATCTCGCATTATTACCTAATCTGATTTGAAATTTCAAGTACAACTAATTCGAGTTAATTATCATTAATTGAGTAATTTTGGTAGTACTTGTCAAATTTTTGATTTATCAAATCCCTGTTAAAGTTCTATATCAGTAACTTTGAAATTACATTAAACGAATTAGAAATTGTACCAATTCATTTCAACATCCAAATTTGGTAACTTAAATACTAAACAATAAATTACCTAACATATAATACCGCTGATTCAAGGTGACTACTTTTGGTAAAGGCAACATTGGATTACAAACTTTGAATTCTCAAGTATAAGGGATGTAGAGGGCATTTTTGGAAAATGTCAGACTAACGTTAACTAGGATGGTATAGGAAAGAACGAATCCAGGTCATATCAGGACAGCGAGTCACCTTACTGCTTAATCAGTACATTACATAAAATGAAAACGTCTACGACTACTAACTAACTTTGGTTGATAAAGCTCTTATAAAAATTTGACACTTGTAATGAGATTCGCCAGAAATCAAGATCTGCGTTTTGTAACAAGCGAAAAATAACTTGAAACGAAAAAATACTGAGCAAATTGTACTACAAATTATTCACTAGATTCGTTAGAGTAATGTTCTAAAGTGGACTCGATATCCGCCAGAGCCCATTGGTGTTCGATAATTTCTAAGGCTTCCCATTCCGCTTTGAACGGGACTTTTGGATCGTTAGGCATCGACATGGCAGCTCCGGACATTTGGTCTTGCATCTGTCTGCTTTGATCAGCGGCTAAAAGCGAAATTAATTACTACCAATGTACAAATCGATTAATTAATAGTTCCTGTACCATTGTTTTCTCCCAGGACTAAAGCGTAGATGCTACGCAGTCCGAAAACGTTTAGAAAGTACCAGGAAGCTGAAGAAACCCAAGAGGCATCCAAATGTGAAAGTTCAATGCCCCGTTGAAGCATCGGCTTGAAGCGAAGAGTCAAAGGAAACGGCACTTTAGCTGTAAAAATCAATCAATTAGCCAACACCAATTGATACTGAATCGAATTGTACTTGTTATGAAACCAGAAAACATCCAATTAATCCAGCCACCGATGATAATCATTGGCAGGACATTGGTGAGATTGCCTTTCAACATATCAGTCATCATCGAAGGATCCGTCATCATATTTTGCGTAACTGGAGGTCTTTTCTGAGTCAAATATCCGTCATCTTCTTTGTTGAAGGCATGTCTGCGTAACAGAAATGAGCTTTTCGGGATGTACTTGCAGTTTTCTCGCAGAACACGCGCTCTCAATATGAGCTGACTGAAATTGGACACAAATTTTAATTATCGCATACAATCAGTTGAGATAAGGCCTTACCTGTCTTGGAGTTGTTGCTTTTCGATTTTCTTCTGGCTGGTCAGTAATATCGAGATGTAGTGGCGCAAAATCCCCACTAGGAAGGTGATTACCACAATTGGGAGGAAGACCCACACCCTGATTTCCGAGTCGACTATTAAATCGGTAGTCATGGTCCTGGAATGAATTATGAGAATGAATAAATAATAAAATGAGACTTGATGTAGAGTATTCGAAAGATTTTCTTTTATGAATGTCGGGGTTAAACACTTACGTTTGCAGTAACTAAAGAACACCGCGAGTAATTATTCACTAATTTTAATTTTGAATTTGTTTATCATGCTCCATGCTCATTAAATTAGTTCCATTATTTCTATTTACAATTTATTTAACATTTTCCATCGTTATTTGACAGATGACAGTGAAGAGACGTCACTTTGACAGAGCCACAGAAATATATAAATTATCGGAGTGAGTTTCACAGGTGTATATTTGGTTGCCTATACGTTCGCGCAGTCTTTAAACAAAGGGGTTTCCCCTAAACCTTCAAAAGGGGTGGCTTCTTATAAGAGTAGTGAGTGTATAGTTATAGTAGAGGGTTGCCTAAGTGGAACAATTATTTTATATGGCTGGTGGCGCTAACATTTTTTGATTTGGTTGGGTGGTTTGTTTGGATTTGTTGGAATTTGTGACAAGGTGACCGGAAATTCTGAGCACCTATTTAAGTCATATTTCACGGTAGAGTAATAAAGTAACAGTACCTGACTGTTTAATAATGAAATGAGCCGACAGCGGGAATTAAGCGCCATTCGCTATCTAATTTTCACGTAGATAATTTTGAAATATAATAATAATTGATGAGTGATGGGTAGTAATTAAAATGGCACATGAGGCATAAATAACGCGACGCTTCCTCGCGATTGCGTCGCTTTTCACCTTCGTACATACTTATGGTATTTTCCTCATAATGATCATCGCGGTAATAAGTAGTAGTTTGCGAGTTAATGAGAGCAATTTGTTGGCATTTCGTCAGAGACGCGAACTTGGCCTAATGCGACAGCAATTAGGGCGCTAATTGTCGTAATTAAGGATTCGGCGCTTATTTAGGTGCATGGGTACATACCTGGTCGCTTCGGTGGCGCGTCCACAAAAATGCCTTTTTTATTGTCCGATTAAAGCGGATAATTTGTGGCCGGGCCATCGCCATCATCATCATCATGATCATCACAGCGCACAAATAGCTCAGGAATTACGTAAGCTTAATTAAGAATTAAGAAAATCTACCAGAGGTAGACGCGGCGGTGCTCGTAAATAATTTCGAAGGTCAAGGACTCCGGTGGACGGAAAGTCGTGATTTTCGAACATTTAATATAATATTATTATAATGCGCCGAAGGAACGATTTCACTGTTCGCGAAGACGACGTCCCGCCGCCGATGAGATGACCGGCATCATCCCGGACCGTGCGCCTATAACTAACTAAATTCAGACAAGAAATAGTACGCACCGATTTGAACTTGATGAACTGGTTGGGCTCTTAACCGGTAAATCGCTAAATATATTTACTCACTCAATAAAATCACTAGTTTTTCCGGTTGGACGCCATAAAAATCCCGATTCGCTAAACGACCGCTCCGGTCACACCTGACACCAGAAAGCGCCTCATTTCATCGCACCTCATCTCCCCGGAGGCGCCACCGGATTTCTCACGACGGACGCCCCTGGACCAGGACTGTGCCGGCGTGGACGCATGTGTATCCGAAAAGGCCAGACTCGGACCCTTCACTTATTGTAATACCTGCAATCATTTATTGGGTAACCGAAAACGCCGAAAATTCCCCAGCATCTCGTTTTGCATTTTTAAGCCGATGATTTAATCGCGCCATAAATTACAATGTATCGCGTTTCGTGGAAGTACCGGCAATAAATAAATTCGCCATAGCCTGGAAATAAACGCGCAGTATTTTTCTAAGTTTTTCCCAAACCTATCGCGATTAATCGGTCTGACCCTGACGCGTTTCGAAAACGAACCGGAGGACCTCGCCGGCTCCGGCAGTCCGGCACTCCGAGGCTCGGACAAGAACGAGAATGAGAAGCGAAACAGAAACGGCCTTATGCCCCCTCGTCACCGGATTCTTGTAAAAAGAAATTCGAGTAATTGGCGTCCGTAATTACATCGAAAGAATCCACAATTGCATGTAAGAAAGGAGTCGTTGCAAAAACTGTGGAACATATCCATTTTAGTTCGGTGCGTACGCAATAAAATTTCATGGTGGAATTCTTTGGAACGGCACTAACATCCCGGCCGCGGGTATTGCTGTTACAGTTGCGTTGTGTGTTTTGTAAGAATGCGTATAGAAGAGATCGACTCGAGGAGATAGCTCGTCTCGACCTGGGGGTCACTTCGACACTTCCAGATCTAATCTCATAGAAAAGAATACATAACGTCGCGTCCCTGATGCGATGCTCTAATTCCAACCCCCTCGCCCTCGCCCCTTCCCTTCCCGTGCCACCTCGTCTTATTTCAATTCCGAGAAGGAAAACAATTTTTTTTCTATTGTTTGTCAACTTAATGATCATTAGAGGCTTCCTCTACTCATTATACTCGTTATGATACTTTATAATTAATCCCTGAATTAATTAGTAATGATCGAGAGGGTTTTCTGACGACGGCGAAAAAAACGTCGCATTTATTACAATGTTAACAACACTTAACATTTGTTAATTGCGATGCGCATTTCGCCGATAAATATGCGAATCGTTCCGGCGAAAAAATCGAAATTAATTAAAGGAAATCTGTCCAATGAATCATAAAAGAGTAAAGCAAAACAAATAATTATTAACAAGCGCGTTTATTAAGGCTTGACAGAGACGTGCAAAAAAGACGCGATAACCGCGGGAATAAATTAATTTGTTGATGCGCGAAAGCTCCTCCAGCTTTATAGACAAATCGCTTTTTGACGATTGCTCGTATAGAGGAGAATAGATAAAGCCTAATAATGCGTCCGAGTGATGGCTCCCTATCGTACACCGATAAATAAAGGAGCTAATGACGTTTTCATATAAAAGAAAAAAAAATAACGAAACGCAGTCTTGCATGGGACGTTGGCTACCTAGCCTGAAGTAATAACGAAATTATTCGCGACTGGTTTTCGAGGTGACGGAAAACGGTCTGATGGGTCGGTTGGCCCGCTTTGGAATCGGTACGGTGTACACATTTATATAACGGGGTGATATGAGCCGCGGCGCGTCCACGGGGTCAGCTCTTCACCGGACATCCGCAGTTCTCACGAAAACGCACAACATGTGTCACTAGTCAAACTCGTATGTCCAGTTCTGGTCAGTCCGTTAAGGGTAGACAATCCGGGTTCACGGGTCAAACTCGGCTAATGCAAGGGGTCACTTTAAGGGGTTTCCCACGAGTGTCCTTTGTCCGGCACAGATAAATGGGGTGGTTTCGTCTCTACGAAAGAGTTAAGCAATGGTCAAGTGAATTTTTAAAGAAAGATGCGCCCGGTGAAAAGGTGACGACCGGTTTCGCGACTCATTTCCATATTCGTATACGGCGGACCGAAAGGCCACCCCTTCTGCCTTGTCCTTTTCAGGGCCTCACGTTTGCGTTCATTTTTGTATCTCCTTTTTACTCGCCCCGTTTCTGTTAATTCCGACTCGAGCTTTGAATTGATTTCAGGAAATTTTCAATTTCTCCGGTTCGGTGTGCTCTTATACATGATACGGGATGAAGAAAGAATGAGAGAGGAGAGATGTTCGCCCGCCAGGTATTCCTCCGACTGAGTGGCCAAATATAAGAGGACGCAGCTACGGGGCCTTTTGTTGAACCAACAAGGGTTACTTCTTCCAGGGCGGTCGATTATCATCACACCTTTTGATACTGTTGCTTTTTCCAACAATTGATTTATAGAGATACCGCCGGTACGGGTCGAATTATCAGGCCCGGGGGTGCATATTAACCCAACACCCAATCCCTTTTCCACATATATTATACATCCGAATCCATGAATAAGAATAACAACATTAAATCGACTGTTCGAGAGAGGTCTTCTCATAAATGAGGCTTACTTATTACCCGCTTGGATTTTGGAGAATTCTATGGAAATTTCAGGTGTGTGTAAGCATGTATGTGGGAACTTCAAAAATTCAAGTCGTCTACCATATACGTCGCTTTGTATAGCGACCGTGAACTTTCCTCAATAATTACTTATCTACCAATCTCCAAGCACTCAGAGCTTTAATGTTAGTAATTAATTAATGGTAATGACAAATTTTATCGAACCTAAATAGTTTCCTATAAACTCTAATTTAGGTATTAGGTAGGTAGGTTGGTTGGTTGGTATAAAAAAGTGATTGTTTTTAAAACTTTTTGGAATGAACTGGGCCGATGTAATTTTCTGAAGGAATTTTTATTATTAGGTGCCCGATGCGCGGTATTATTTATTAGAGATTAAAGTCGAGTTGGCCGTAAATCTCTGATTCGAGACGAAAATCCCCTAATTCTGATATGTTATATTATTAGATGAATAGGTGACTTTTTCGTGTGCATTTATGTGATTTTTTTAGGGGAAAAACAAGGTGAGGCGAATTATTGGTCATAAAATTCCTTTCATTTTTCTACTTCACGAACCCCCTGAACACGAGACACTTTTATAGACTGGTTTGGTTTCGTTACAACCGCATAAATCACCGATACTTTAGCTGTGGTTTTCAACGTTCTTCACTTCTACCCTTATTTTATTCTTGTTTTAATTAAATTCAGATCTAATAAAATGATGATATAAAAGTTAGTGAATGAAAAGCTTGTTGATGATTCTCGAATTTTCCTACATTTTTTATAGCTTGGCTGTCTTGTGATTGCAGCACACATTAATTTTTACTGTTTGTAATAATTTTACTAACATGGCTCAAAATTAAGGTTTTATACTCCTGACAAGTGGATTTTTAACGTTTATTTCCGCATTTAACTGTTTTTGTTTCACCGATTTAATTACGGAACGATGTTTTTATTGAGGTAACAAAATCCCAACTTTTATAATATCCTATATAATGACCTACTGGAAAAATTATTAATTTTGGCTCACTTTTCCATGCGGTTTCTAGGTGTTTAGTAAGTGGGGATATTAGAAAAAGTTGCCATTTCCAATAAGAATAAAGTAGAATTTGAATTCTACAGTAAACAACATTATCATCGCTTTTTCTCGATTTTACTGTCGTCTTCGACAATAAAATCGAATCCCACTCTAAACAAATAAATGATGATGTTCTACCAATTTAGAAGGATCGGATTTATAACAAGGATAACGATGGTCTCATAAAACTGTTTTCCCAAAAAAGCCCCTTATCAAATTCTGATCGCGTCGATTCGTTCTTTAGTTCTTAATTTAGAAAATCCCTAGAACCGTCCAAAGCAAGGTCGATAATATAAGTGTATTCGCACGTTGGAGTCGTCGTCTTTTTATTAATGCGAAGGTGCGGTGAGGTGACGTCAAATGAGTCTTATAAAACGACGGTCTCTGAAGTCCGTGGGCGGATATTTATGGATGTAATATCATTTAATCCGAAATTGCGCCCAGCTCCTTTTTATTGCAAATTAACCGGTTAAACTAAAAAAAGGGAATCATTTCATCCACCCTAGGTATTCGACACCTTCAAGCAAAAGATTCTTAGAGACAATACTACCGAAAGTGATAATTTCCATCTTTGGAGGATTATTTTTACAAAAAATCCTAAAATCGTCTTTGAATATAGGCATAATAAGTAATGTCGATTGGAATGTTTTAAACATATTTGCCTTGAACTAAAATTTGTACTAAATTTTGTTTGGTTATATGTAATTTGTTTATAGTTTCGTAATAAATAGTTTAAACTTAATGTCACTAATTCAATATATGTTTATTGCTTCTATCTGCATCTACATATTTCAATGAAATAAATTATTCGGCAAAATTATAAGATTTTTATTGTCTCAAAATGGCACCCCTGTATACTTACGTACTCTGTTGATGCAGGATGCACCAATCAAACAATCGAAACTAAGCACAAATGTCAGTAACATTTAACATTGTTGAGAGCTTCACAATTTGCTACGATTGCCGTTTGAGATTTGCGAATCTTCATTTGGTTCCATTCACAGTATAATTTAAATTTTCGAAAAAAGAAGAAAAAACCCCCTCCCAAATTAAACAAACGAATTAGAGCATCCAATCACAACCCGCCATCTTTTGTTTCGTGATCGACGCCATAAAATGAAGTAGAGTCATTCGGGCCTTAACCTTAAAAATAAGTATAAGCGTCTTGTTGTGCGAGTCACTAGTCGTTACCAAATAAATCGCATCGGTAAGACTGGTTAATGTGATATGAATATCGGTAAATAATGTCCGAGGGGGTTTCTAGTTGATATGAGTGAAGATCTGCGCAAGGGAAGAATTTATTATCGGAAAACAGTAGAAAATCGCAAGAGTACGGGGGTACTATTAGCTACGTTCATCGCACTACCACCAATAACTATATTCAGGGATTACAGCAAATTGGCCGAAAAACTCACCAGAGAAGAAACTTCTTACTACGAAAATTCAGAAGAGGAAGATCGTTTGATCATTATGGAGGAGAAAGAAGGAACGCCGCAGTCAGCTGATGGCGGCCAAGGTAGTTAAAAAATTCGTTGTTGCCAAGGGATATACCTAACCACAGTTTTGTATGCCAAATCTTCAAAATCCGATCGAAATTCTTTCAAAACGGGTTCAATTCACCATAAATCCTCCTATAACTGAACTATTTTTGCAGAAAATCCCAATTTGGAAACACCAATTGAGGAAGTTGGGCAGTCTGTTTCCGGGGTTCCTGTACAAGCGGAGGTTTTGGCCGAAGAAAACCGAGCTTTGGAACAGGATAAACGGGAAGAAGGGGAAAGTTTGCCGACTTTCCCCATTGTGCTTGTCACCTTAGAAGGTGGACGCTCTGTTTCGCGAAATAGTTCGATGGAATTGTTGGAAGTACCGCCTCTTGCTCCTCTAAGTGGCAGCAGTTCGACTACCAAGAGATCGTTCGACGAAGGCGTCGAAGAAAAAACGTCTGACCATTCCGGCCTGAGTGTTCCAGAGAGCGAAAAAGCCACTCACTCTGACAGTGGCTGTCCAAAAGAGGAGCCCACATTTCCTGAAGAGGTCACAGAGATGACCCAACTTGCTGAAGACGAGCCGAAATTGCCCGAAGAAGAGGGCCAAGAAAAACCTCATTCTGTTGAAATTCCAATATGCGTGGAAGAAATGTTGGTATTGCCTGCAGAATACGGCGAAACAGCAACTAAATCCGTGAAAGATGACGGTACACCAGCTGAAGAAGGTGACGGAAAAGTCTTCGACAACCCCGAAAGCGTTGAAGATTACTTCAAGTTACCTGAAGAAGGGGTCGAAAAATTACCTCAATCGACCGGTAACCTCGAATGCGCAGAAGACGACCGTAAATTGTCTGAAGAAGGGATCGAGAAAGTACCTGATTCGACTGATAACTCCGAATGCGTAGAAGGTAACACCCAATTATCTGAAGAAGGAGTTGTGAAAGTACCTGAACCGACTGATAAGTCCGAATGCGTGGAAGTTAACACCCAATTATCGGAAGAAGGGGTTGCGAAAGTACCTGAATCGACTGATAACTCCGTGGAAGTCAACATCCCATTGTCTCAAGAAATTTCGCAATCGACCGAATACTCCACGTGCGATGAAGAATTCGAATCACCTGCAAACGACGAGAAAGAAAAAGGCAAAAGTACCCTGTCCTTGGAAGAAGTGCCGGAATCGATCGACCAAGAGGGTCATATTTTTGAAGAACTAAACCCGAATCAGGCCTTCAGTGGGGTGATCGATTTATCCATGAAAAAATACGAGCCCACCCCCGAGACCTCGAGGGAAGAATCACCGGCGGTTCCCGGTTGTAGCTCGGACAACTCCGGACGACCGTCGACCTGTGCAGCAGCCCCCAAAAGGGGTGGGAGAGGCTACAGAACGCGCGATAGCGCCCCCCGGAAGCCGAGCTTCCTGCAAGCGTTGCTCCAAAGTTGCAACCTGACGTCCCTCAATACGATCAGGAAAGACTTCGTGTTGAGCAATGAAACTTTCCCGAGGGCCACCGCGAGAAGGACGACCAGAAGCATGGCGTCCACTTCCAGGCAGCCGGAGTACGTTCCCAGATCGGCGCTAACACCCAGACCGATCCTCCCTTCGCCCGCCAAAAAGGAGAATTTCCCTGTCTCCCGAATGGAGAATTTCCCCATCGCCCGAAAGGAGCATTTCCCCGTCGCCCGAAAGGAGAATTTCCCCGTCGCCCATGCTGGAGGATCGAGCGCTTTCAAGAAAATTCCGACCACTTACAAGAGCATCGGGCAGAACGCGCCGAAGAGATCCAAATCGTTCGGGAGTACCGTCGCGTCTCCGAGCGCAACTAGGAGGTCCATTCCTGGTTACAGAATCATCAGAGAGATTTCGCCGTCCGAGCAAAATGTTATGCAGAGTGGCAGTAAATCGTGGGACGGTTCTCTCAGGAAAAAAGAAGCCGCACAGGGTGGTACTCTAGACTGGGAACGCCCTGGTACTTCGGGTGCGGCTGGGCCTTCGCACACTTCTGTGGGGCAACCCCAGCAAGACCAAAATGAGCCGGGAACAAGTTCGCCGAGCGGCAATTTTGGGATTCGAGAAGCCGCGTACGCTTTACTCAGCCTTTCGGAGGGAGGCTATAGGAGGCCTCCGGAAGAAAACGAAGAGGGCGAAGGTCCTTCTAGATCCGCAAAAACTAGAAAATTGGTCGGTGGTAAACATAAGAAGAAGTAATCGGAATTTTTCATACCGTTGATGCGGTTAATATTTTTGTACCTTTAAATTATTTAATTACTTAGGATTATTATTGGAAGGTTTGGTAATCCATGAGACAAATCAATCAGTATTTTAATGTTTAGACTTTAATGACACATTGATGACTCGTGATGAGGTCTTCAATCGGTAATTACCTAATATAAGATTTTGTTTGTGAATTATTGGTTTGAATTGGCATTTTCGTACTTGTAATTTTTTTAGATATAAAAAATTGTTGAACATTTGTACTGATGTAAATTTATATTTTCAGACAATCTAATGTATTTGATAGAATGTATTTTTTAAGATTCTAACTATTACACATAATTTGATGTTCCTACTTATGTAAGAATTGTTTCACACCTAGTGTTTTTATGCACAGAAATCTCTGTGCAGACTATTTTGATTACCATTTCAGAATTATTAATAAAATTTGATATTGAAAAAGTGTGTTAATTGACTCAATTTCCCGATTTGACACGGATTAACATTAAATCCAGGGGTAAACATATGAGCTTATTAGTAGTTAGTTAGGTATAAATAAAATTTGATTCAGTAAAAATGCAAAATATTTTGATCAAGCCAAGGGCACGCTTTTTCTTTTTGTTTATGGACTGCCCTGTCGCGTGCCCGTCATCAGTCTGCTTGACAATTATCAGAGATGAAAATTTGCTCAAGTAGTTTATAAATAATTGCGAATAGCGGTGACTTATAAAGTCAAGGACGAGGGATGATTTTGACACTTTGACTTTTGACATCCCAATCCAATATAACCTAAAAAAATCAATTAGAATCTGATATGATTTACTTGTAATATGTATTAATGGACAATCCAATAGTTGCTTCTACAATTAGAGGTCCCCTAATACTGAGAATATGGAACATACGGTAGGTAATAGAATCGATTAAGCTAATTTTTTTTTGAATGTTGCTAAATACAGCTAATTTATCCACCAATTTAAGGGGGACGAAATAGGAAAACTGTTTCGTTAGGTAAGTAATAATTTTGTTCTTGGACCGATTTTTTTGTCTCGATTGGGTTTAGTGTGTTCGATTTCGGTGTCATTCCCATAGTGAATTGAGTATATGAGTACAATAAAGTCTTTTTTCTTCAGATTTATGTAATCGCAGTCTCTCGAAGTCCTGCAACGGCTGGGAAAAATGACGGAATGGACGTTAAGATCTTCGGATCGTTTGGAGAACAATTCCTGCGAATACATTTTAATCGCACATGGCCATTACTTACAATCAGTCATAAAACAATAAATCGTATTGTCAGCCGAAGCGTATCCATTTGAAATATCTTTAGCGGAAATAGACCATGGTAAAAAAGACAGTGGACATACGATGGCTGCTTCTATCCATATAAGCACCCAACGATACCGGCATACAAATGGGCCGTAATGAGCTCAGATATAAGTAAAAAGTGGGCGGGAACATGCCCGCTCTCTGCGCACTCCTTCAGCAACGGCGATGGCTTTTCGGCATTCCGTTTCGCAATTCGATCAACGGCCGATCAACGGCAACGGCCCAAAGCCCGGAGATATCCGATCGGAGGCGCGGAGAGAAAGGAGAAAGAATTAAGTCGAGAAAAACCGAAAAATCTATCATCTTCCACTCAACCGAAGGTATTCGATTATTTATGGCCGCTGTCTGGACCGTGTGGCCGTGCCGCAGCCGCAGCCGTAGGAAAATAATTCCGGGCCTACAGTAAATTGTCATCGGATCCCACCACCTTCAACCAAAATCTTGATAATTATTGTGTACATTGTAAAATGAAAGGAAAGGATTAATCTTTGTCGTACGTCAAACTAAGACCACTAATCATGTCAATTTTAACGATCAAAAACAATTATTACGACCGCGCGTCCCCAGTTAGATCAAATCTAATCCCCATTATAATTATTTTTATCATCAACATATTATTATTTGAACTAATTAAGTCGCGATTTTTAACGATCTCTGATTAAATTTATGTTTACAACGGATTTTTTCCGAATTTAATTCAACCATCACGTTTTACAAGCGACAAGTTGTTCTATTATTCATGTAAGTTGGATGTATAGTACGTATGCTGCGTATGTACTTACGAGAGAGTATGTGCGTTGGTAAATTATAAGCGCACATGGCCAATAATGAATTTATCAAATATGACTGGGAAAGACCGAACATGCGCGAAACTCGATTTGGGTAGGTAGTTGTAATATCTGTATCATATTTATTGCGACCGGGAGCGTCATACATCATTGCCAGCGGATTGATATATGCATCGCGGGATGCAGGAATGCGCAATGGTTTAATCATTGCACTACTAGATAATTAAATTGGACTTCCACTGATAATACGCACCCATTTAAATTTAAATTGATTGCCACTACGTCGGATTTATTACCGCACCATCTTCCTGCCGACAATTAATCGGCCTCTCTCTCTCCCTCTCTCTATGGCAATCATCATAGGACTTTACAAGTCGCGGCGGTACCTATAGGTACCTCCTATAACAGCTATTACAGTATTACAGTATGTATAGGTAGGTAGGCATAATAATAATAATAGTAATAATAATAGGCGTATAGGTATGCTTAGTTATGGCGTAGAGGCTTGAATGTGGACTTGGTAATAATTCCGAATTTATCTTGAGACAATAGCAAGAAATTACCAACTGGCCATCTATAAACAAACTTTCATGTTATAGTTTCTAATACTATAAAATATATTACAATGAACATATGGTAAACAAGACCGATTTACATCCATGCGTTGCGTGTTCAAACTGCATGATATTTTCTCAAGTCTTCTATTTCATTTCAGTACACTTTCCTGGCTTATCTCGTCCAATAAACCAATTGAGCGGAAAACCGACAGACGTCCACGCTGTGCCTACTTACTCCACTAATACATATTATAACGTATCGTATAATAGAAGAGGAGATGTCGATGGTGATGATGATGGCGCAGATGATACGGCGGTCGTAAAAAAGCCCAAGGATTTCGAAGAGAATCGAGCAGGAGTGCAATGGATCTGTAGCGGCCGGGGCGCCCCATCGCCGGCGTTAATATTTGATGCAAATGCGGCGATAAATTTAAATTACACAGATGTCAAGCGTGTGTAATGGCCGTAGCTGTTATATTGGCATTTGAAACAAAACTTGTTATTTCCCCGTATGAGGCTTAAGTAATCTTTCAATGGAGTATGAGAGTTGGCTACTTATAATAATTCAAAGCAATTAATAAACAGAATACGGGAGTCACAGGAGTTGCCTCATACTGATTTTGATTACTTACCAGCTTTACAGCCGGATGTATATGTTACACAGTGTAAACTATACATCGTTATTTACACTGTTGTAACATGAACATAATATTAAACTAATATGCTAAATAATCAGGGTGCTCGCTCGTACTTGCGTTATTTATTGTTATTACTTCGGCTCAACGCGTTATTTATGGGAAAATTAGGGTTGAAGCGTTAACGACCAATTAACTCCGGCACTCGGATTTTTATAATTTTGTGCGATTTCTATTTATTATCTTGAATTTTAATAATCTGTATTAAAATATGTACCTAGTATAATACAATGTCCTTTCCATAAATGTTCTTAAAATACAAATTTTTGACCAAGCCAAGGACACATCTTTTTTGTTTGCAGTTCTACTTCTATTTCAATGTCCGTTTCAAGCTGCTTGGATAGTATAAAGAAGTCCTTATTTGGATATATAGTTAATGGATTTTTCCCAATAGTGGTGAGATAGAAGCTGTCAAAAACTGTCAATTGTCAACTGTCAGACAGAATATTCGAAATTGTCAACACCGTAACAATTAGAATCTGGAAAATCGTGTGCATTTAGGTTTCTTTCGGATTCGAGTATTAGTATTCATAATTTCCACCCCGAGAGCTTCCGCCAGAAAACTGAGGAAATTCTGAGGTTATATGAATGAAATTGTCAAGTTCGCGCGGACCAATTTTGGTCAGTTGAATTTGTTCAAGTTATGATATGACGGCGATGCTAGCTAGCCATGCAGTCCGGCGCTGGGATGTTGAATTTGAATCAGTTGCGTTCGAGATAATCAATCAATTTAATAGGTAATAACGCCTACATGCATAAATTTTATCAAGAGATGCGTGCATGCGTGTGTATCTATATTTCTCACGATTTCAGTCGATTCATTAATAAATATCGTGCTACTAGTACATAAATTAAGGATTTTTCCGAACCAGTCCATTGATTTAGTGATAGCCGGGCGTAAAAGTGTAGTTACACTATTAAAAGTATCATTTAGAGCTGTTCCTTACTTGGCGCGTTAATCACATACATCAAATAAATTATTGCCGGTACAAAGCCCTAACGTTGCGGATATTATTCAATCGGACTCGTATACTCGAATAACTCATGGCTTTTCCAACCCATCCCACATGTCGGAATTTCACCGTTAACTCTCGTCTGATACTCAACTCTCATTTCTTCGGATTTTTCCTCACGGGTAGGTCTATGCATGCGGTCATCATGCGACTAGGCGCATATATGATGCGTAAGTTTCCGTTGAGGGGGTTTGAGAGAGTCATAGTCATAGTGGGTACCTGCAATTACTCATCACACATAAATGCACAGGCCACTGATGGTAATAAACGGAACAATGTTAAAATTTTCTACGAAAGCTGTCATCAAAATAATGCCATAAATAATGGTGTAATTACACTGAGCCTTTATTTTCTCAGCATGAACTCGAAAAGTAGAACTTGTTACACAAGGGTCAGTGCTCACCACTTTAAAGCATTTACACATTTCACGTAATTTGTGTTAGAGACATAAAAGTGATAAGATCTGCTTTAGTTATACATGCATGCGGTATTATATGAGGTCAACGCAATATTCATAAACTTCAGAGGCTTCTCTCTAAGTTCACTTTACACGAAACTACAATCAACACTAACACGATTTCGAATCAAAAGCTCAATTATTATATCCGAGTAAGTAAGTAAGTAGTAAATAAAGTACGTAAGTACCCGAGCGAGCGAGTATAAGTAGTTTATAGGAATTATAACGTTTTAAAGGTGTTAAAGAGAAGACAAGTCATGTTTGTAACTGAAAGTAACGGTAGAGAGATGATACGTCTCGAGCAAGCGTAATTTTCCCTTATCTGACTGGGACGATGTGTGTGTGTATAAGTACACTCGACGAAATTGTTGAATAAATTGCCATCGATTTTTTACTTCGGATAACGTGCAGAGATAGCGACGTCATGTACGCAGTGAATCTCACCGGCAGATGTCCGGCTATAAATCCGGGGTCAGGGGTTACGGACAATACTTTGCCCTCCGTGCTCGCATTATTACTTTACCTGGGAGAGCGGCCGCGGGCACACGAATATCGACGCGAAAAAGTGGGAAAAAGCTCGGCGTCATTAAAAAGCCATCCGCTAATAGAAACGAAAACAAAGCTGAATATAAATTCCGGCGGTTTTCTCGGACACAATGCGAGTTGTCAGGAGGCGCATTATGTAAACAGTACCGGCGTACATGTACTGAATACAATTTCAGGAGGCATTATAAGAAATTGGCAATTCAATTGATGTTGAGTCGGTGCGTACCCCGAGGACTGCAGCAACGCATCGCATCAGACGAAAATATTCCAGATCGTCGATCCGATCGATCGACAGACTCGCTCTCGAGACTTCGGCGAGGAGAACGGAATGGAACGGAGCTGAAGAAAGATGGAAAGAAAGAAATAAGGAGAGCAGGGAAAGGAAGGGGCGAGGGAAGGGAGAAATCGAAGTACAGGCGACCGTGAAATCCAAAACAAGCGTGAAAATAGCTAATGACACGGTTTTAGTGTCCAATGGCATTCGAATGCAAAACGCCTCCACCCCGTCAAATTGGAATAGCCAACACCTGAAATAATACGCACCGGACATTCGCTCGCTTTTCGATAAAACCGATATAATAATGAAGATCTATATGTCGTTCCGCTCAGTATGCAAAACAGCAGCCTCCGATGCAATTAATTCCGGATTAAATGCATAAAATCTCGGGTACAGGCAATCATTTCCAAGTTGCGTTCAATTATTACGGCGATGGCCGGGGCCGCTCCACGCCTATTCCTCATTATCCTCCTGAGCACTTCATATTTGTGGCTTTGTAACTCAATTTTAACAATTATAATAAATTTCGATTTAATAACGTCGTAACGCGCAGCGGCCTCAAACACTGTAATCGTGCATATGCGCCGAGGCTGCCGTCATCATCGCGGATCGCAGGAAACTGAAATTAATTCGCAACTCTCCGCCTAACCATCGGCAAAGCAAAGCAAAGCGAAGCGGTTCGGGATTTCGACTGCGCGCTTTTCCTCAATTACCGCGTGCACACACACGCATCTCTCTCCGGGGATGGGACGGCTGACGGCGATCTGCCCGAAGAGCGCGCACCGACCGAATGCAAGAAAGTAGTTAACATTTGTCCGCCATTTTGAATTCGTGTTTAAGAAAATCGCTTCACGCACCGCGTATGTAGACGGATAATTGTATGTCCAAGTAAAAATGTGCAGCTATGTTGCAACGGCGATCCAGCTCCGCAAAACAACTGCAATGCGTGGCTATAATGACATCCACTGACGTTTCGACGATCACAGAATATCAATAACGCCATATCCAATCGATATTAACTGCTGATAGCGGGTAAATGACCGCCATTTTTACCATCGACCGCACGATTGACGACTTTTAACGAGCAAAAACGTCCGCACCGCAACGCACACCAAACCGAATAACCCGAAATTAATTCATTCGGAAATGTGTTCCCGCGATCGAGACGATTAGCCGAACGTCTAAACCCATCACGGAACCTATCGAAATCTCATCGAGATCAATCTTTAAGACTCTATTTACGTTTTTATAATAGTTGTGTCTTGATCGGCTATCGCAGTCTCCAAAGATTTTTCACTGATTTCGATCTATATTTTTCTAAAAGTCATTTATTATCACCCCAATTAAAAACACGAGTATAAATTTTTGATCGCGCTACTTAAATATTAAAAGAAATATAATCTCATCTTTCGGCTCCGATCCGATCGCGAGTGCATCAAGTCTGTTGAACTCCGACATTTTCGGTGGGTCGTTGGCTGGCTCCATTCCTGACATTTTGCATCGAAAATTCGGGTGGGTGTACTATGTATAATGCCTACGATAATGGTGTTAATTGGCGCGCCGAGTATAAAGAAAGATATGCGTAAAAACTTCACGACGAAATGTTAGACGGCGCATAAAAAGTCGCAGGCCTGTCAAAAACTGTAACAGCTAATTACATAAATATTTATCGGCGCGTTTTTAGCCGGCAAACCGGTCGGGCGGCCAATAAAAATATTGACATTTAATATGTAAATTTTTGCTTTATGTTTTTACCCAGATTCAGCCCGACGCGCTTTATAATACCAATCGAATGCACGGACTTTTCGTACGTCGTTATCGCGGTAGATTTTTGTGGGATATGTCGCGCAGACATACCACACATACCGGGGGATTTGCTTTCGGTTCAAAAACCACAAAGATTCTTGCGGGTGATACGGACGAGACGCGCGGCGTATAGGCATCATATAAAAACCGAGATCTCTGATTAAAGACACACGGGAAATATATAGGAATCGGAAAAAAATTACAATAAATCATTAATTTCTTCTAAGTTTGAAGCACCAATTTCCCCATGCCGCGATAATATCTAAAACTCGGAGCAGACTGGGGAAATGTGAAGGCCAACGAAGGACATGCTCATTTAGTGCACCGCGCATAACATAAACGACCATAATAATAGACCTGATGGATATACCCAACATAGAGGTGAGCACCTGGGAAGGGACCGCTGATGACACCTCGAACGACCCAATTTAACAACCAAAAGTCACCCTTTTATTGAAACCACAACCCCGAAACACCTAAACTAGTTCTTCGATAATTTAGAGGGCGATCGTGGATGATAATTACCGAATCGATCCGATAAGACTCCCATTGTTTGCGAGTACCTTATGTGTCTGACTGTGATTGCGAGGGTTCCGGCTCCGGACCCGGAGTTAATATTATGACGGTTGCAGCCGATAAATTTTATACGAGTTCTGATTAGCTCGAATGTTTCGAAATAAATCTCGCGCCGAGACTCTAACATTTTCAAGCGAGCAGAAATCTGCATAAATTGGCTTTCTAAATATTTTTTCCAAACGGACGTTTTGCAATAAATACAGTTTTGCAACAGACATAAAACTGATTTAGGTGCAGGCCCGAGGGGCACCAGGAAATTTTCCCTAAATCAAAATCTCGATGGCGATAAAGGTGAAAAAGTTTTATCTCCCGATCAGGCGTCGCCCCGGTAATGAGCAATCTTACGGCGACGTTCTTGACCTTTACGGGGAGTATATTAAAACGCTTTATTTAGACGCGGCTCCCAGACTGGAAAAAATTAAATTAAAAATAAGGACAGTGTTCGGTACATAAATTCCACGATATGGACACAACACAACCTTCTTAGAGAGGTGCACATATCTATATATAACGTATATCTGTAATAAAGATTAGAGCCGAACCCCGGACCCCGGATTTATCGCCGGAACACATTCGAAACCTCGAAATCGCCCAATTAAACCGTCCCAGATCGAGAGCGCGGCTCTAAATTTTCATTCGGACGTGTATCATTAGAGGAAATTATTGCATGAGGTTCGGGGAGGAGGCCGCCATGAAATTCCGAACTTTAACATTCATGACTGCCACGACGTCCCCTAGGTCGAAAATCGGAATCGATCGAGTCTATTTTTAAATCCGGCCCCGCGTTATTCCCGGCGTTATTATTATCATACGCTGCAATAATATTTTTTTGAAACACTGTCTTCTTAAGTATGATGGCTCTCATTAAATATCGGACGAATATAACCTATCTACCTGTTTATTTTTTGTCGGTGGCTTCATCTCTGTCACGTCCTCCCGGCGGTCCGGCGTGGGTCTCTGTCGGCCGCATCCAGCTTCGTGGTAAACAACCGAGATCTCACTAAAGTTACGGACGCCCATTAGTTGTGATTTTTTATGGTTATTTTCTTAACCCTTTCGTTTTAGGATGGCCGGTACAGTCTGACGAAAATTCTGTTTGGATAGGTCAACAGCAGGTGCCGGACGAAAATCACGAACGCACCATATTAACATCACCGATTCCCATCGAAACCATAAAAGTTCGGGCCTTGATCGGGCGTCGAGGTCTCCTCGGGTTCTCCGCCGGTCCGGGGGGCGGCGGCCGGGGGACGGCGGCGGCCGGTGCCCCGATGGCCGAGTGCACGATGTGGAGCGCGAGCGCGTCTCCGGTCCTGCGCAGCATCCGAGAATGCCGGGACCGCTGCGGGCATGTCTGGGATTATACTTTTACTTCTTATTGTTCCTATTTCACGTCGTCCTTTTTTCGATCGTTTTATTTCCCTCCTCTGTTGTTGCCATAGGATATCTGAGCCGGCCCGATCGCCGAGTCATGCAGGTGAAACGAGCGCCGTCTCGCTCTCGCTCCTCGGCCCCGCACCGAGCGCGCCTACCTGGGACGCGGCGGCGGCGGCCATGATTCCGATCCGCGAGCGCGCCCGATGCTGCCCTCGCACTCAGCTGAGCGCGGCCAGCGGCGCCCGCCGCCGCGAAGAGGAGAATCGTCAACGGCGTCCCCACGAACGGCGATTTCGTGGCCGGCACGCCACTGGCGCGCCGGAGAGGTCGGCCGGGCTCCGGAGCGCGCTGGATAAGGACGGAGCGTCCGCGGTCGGGCCGCGTCGCTGCGGGGGCCCGGAGGCGACCGGCCGCAAGAAGTGATCAGCGACGGGCGGCGCGGCCGCGCCGCGTGCGCCGGCGGAGGACGGAGCGCGCCGGTCACCGGCGAGATGCCCGCCGCACTCGGTCGGCTTTGAGCTGCCGCAACTAACAGTCAGTAGAGTATTAGTTCGAAACACCTGTAGACGCTAGCATGTGATTGAACGTAGGATCCCGGCCGATACTGCACGAAGAGCATGCTGCCAGAGCGCGCTGGACACGAACCAGCAGGGCGTTGTGTCGCGTAGTGCGGTGGTGAGTTGGTCCGGTGGAAGCCACGCGAAGGAGCCCTCAGGACGCGGACAAAAGGTACGACCGAACCTGCCATCGGTGCGCAACAAGGCCCGCACGGAGCGCCCGGTGGGCCGCACCACCCCTGCACCATCCCCAATGTCCGGTCTCGCGAGCGGACGTTGCAGTACCGGTACTGTTACGGTAATAATCCTAATAAACGCCGCCGGTGCCAGTAAATAAATAAATACGCGAGCACGTTGTCGCACCCACCAAACGTGTTTTCTCGTTTGAAATTCGCACGCTTAATTGGTCCAACTATACGAAGTGGTCACACCGGCGTAAGCGTGCCCGCTTCCACCTAGTCGTTTTCAATATTGAGCGATTACAATAGTACCTGTTATCCGGGAGCCGGCAGACCTGTTCATCAACTATTGCTCACACTTGATCTTGAATGGCGACTCGGTACGCCCCTACTAGTTTACCTGGTGTCTGCCCGCCGCTGCCCTTGCATTCTGTCATCTTTCGGCGCCGCTCGTCTAGCGCAATCGTCTGACCGATCCGGCGCGTCGTTATCGTTTCTTTCCTCGCGTGCACTTTCGTTTTTCCGAAATCGATTCGGTTTGACCGTCGCCGAGCGGCCGCGACTTTAAATTCGGTTATCCGGAGTTCGCATCTCTCGTAGCTCGTTTCGCCTCCCGTTGCGAAGGATCCTTGATAATTACAGGCCTCGCGCTCGTACGCACGAGATTGAAACGAAATATAAATCGCCTGATTAATGTCCGAAAATTGTTTATCTCCGGGAAGTATTTCTATTGGTCCGAACTCTGTTACGTCAATGCGAAGAGATTTCTATAAAACCGACGCCGAATAGGTCGACGAATGCAGCACGGCCGGAATATTTAATTAGGATTGAATCCGACATCCAATCACCGTATAGATCGGGGCTTGACCAATCGCCATCGAGTGTGATACATGAATTTCAAATCGAGAGTTGAGAGATTCAATGCGGCTCGGCTCGGCCACCAAACCGAACCGAAGCGACCTAGTCCTTCGGCACCTCATCAACCCCGAGGTACACAAAAGGTTTTCAGGTGGTTAATTCCGAGGTAACGAAATGATTCGGTCGCGATTTTAATTGGTGAAACTCCGGCGTGTTTATTTTCCAAGTGTTCAGACTAAACAAAAATTCATTTACATAACAGCGTTAACTAAAAATCGACAAACATCGTATAAGTTTCGTCCGTGAGATGCGAATAACTTAGTTGAAACATCTCATTATGTTTCGGCGATTCGGTCCGACCTTTAGATCCCGAGATACGCGCACCTATGGGCGATGACGAAAAAACGACGCGATAGACGGCCCGTTCCGTTGAGGTTGAGGTTGAGGCTGTAAAGGCGGTTTTACAGTTACGAACCGGTTGTCGCCACCCCCTCGGCCACGCGCGCTCTCGTCGGCGGCAACCAGCGGCAGGGAGATTCCTCTTTCTCGACGCCGGAGCCGGAGCGGCTCCCATATGGCAGTCAAACCAGCTCCGGCACGTGGAGGTTCCGGTTTGCTACCGTTCAGTGCCACCTCCTCCGGCGGACACCTTCTCCCTACGCACACGACCCGCCTCTGGCCGGGTTCCCTCTTCTCCGGCCCAGCCGCGACCGCACTTTTTCGGATCTTCCAAAATAATAGACTCGATCTAAACCGGTATACTTGTAGTAGTAGTAGCCGTATAATAAACATGAATCGCTCGTAGTTTGTAGTTTCTATAGTAGGTACGACTCGTTCACTATATTATTATTACACATCATCATGCACGTTATTCCTGTAATACTTGATTTCGTCTTGATTTTTCCAGGTGCCCGTCGAGTCACCCTGATGATGATGATGATGATGGTCGGGTGGGTGCATTGATTGACATTGCTCAAATCAGCCGGCGAGCTAGCCATATAAAAGAGTGCCATATACGTAATTCCGAGCCTAAAATACCTAATATCTTAAAATATTCCATACGTAATCGAGTGCAATTAATCGCGTTTTATTATAAGTGACCTGTGATAAGAACTGTAGATGCCATAGAAGATGACGCGCCGGAACATGGAGGACATGCCGCTGAACTCGCCGTCGCTGGAGGGCGACGGGGGCGGCATGATGTCGCCGCCGCCGCCGCAGGCGTCGCCGGCGGAGCGGTCGCCGCCGCGGCACGGCCACCACGAGGCGCCCGGGTCGCCGGCCATGCTGGCGACGATGACGCCCGTCAACGTGATCGAGCTGAAGAAGGAGATGGAGGAGGAGGGCGCCATGGGGCGGCCGCTGTACGCCCAGGTCAAGACCGAAGTCATGTACGACAAGGACGAGCTGTACACGCAGGCCATCCAGGACAAGAACGACACGCCGATCGACCTGATCTACGAGGACGGCAACAAGACCGTCATCTACACGACCGCGTTCGACCAGAAGAGCCTCGAGATCTACCAGGCCGACAACGGCGGCGAGATCACCATCAACAACCTGAGCGGCCACCAGATCCACGCCGGCCAGCAGATCGACGACGGCCTCATCGACGGCGGGCAGGCCGCGTCGGACGGCGGCAGCCCGCACGGGACCGTCTCCGTGGTGCTCCAGGGCGGCGGGCAGGGCCTCCTCCACCACCAGTACCCGCAGGCGCAAGTACCGACAGTGCTAGTGCTCTCCGAGATGACTGAAGACGAGAACGGGGTGTCGGTCATCGGTCTCAGGTAAGACCCTCTTACCATAAACGCGCTCTTCGGCGATAGAGATTACGGGTCACGAAACGAACCCCCGATCGCGTTTTATCATCCGAAGGAGTCGGATGGGACCGAAGGTGATGCATTCTCTTCTCTCGGGTCCATTGTGGCGGTTTTTAAGTCGACGGAGCCGGTGCGGTGTCTGCCATCTCATCTTCGTAATAAAAGAGGCAACGAGGCAGCACCACCACCACACTTCTGTTCTGTTGGCCCATACAAACATTCCAAGGCCGAATGATATTACAGTCTAATAACTGTGAGTCTCGTCTCCTTCGCCGCGACTAAAACTAATAATGGTCGGTCGACGGTTGCGTGCTCATGGACCGCGAATTAGCGCGGCCGTAAAAAAAGAACCCAAACGTAGATTCACTTTTATCGCGCGCATCTCCTCTCACTTTCCCGAAAGATTTCGTACGTCCCGCGTTTCGTTCTAATGGCATTATCTTGCGTTACCCAGTGACAGATGTAATATATTATTTTAAAGGTTGCGACATCGGTCCAGCCGACAAGAATTTAAGCGTTTTATATTACTTTCATATTCAAATAATCCTTCTCGTGTTTTATTTATTCGGATTCCTGCTAGGATCGACGCTTCGGCCCGTCCGTTCGGTCCTTTTATTTCGTTATTAATTTTTCCGGCGCTTAGACCTCTCATAAGCTGGATATATCTCACATGGACCAGCGTCTCTCCAAGTAGAAAACGGAACGGAAGAGAGGGGGAACGAACATGACAAATGCGTTTTAAAACAATAATCAAAACTTGTGATGCCCTTGACTCATCAATAACTTTTTAATTGGTGCGCCACGTCTTGGGCGATTTGTCCCCGGGCCCCAGACCTGATAGCATCACTCGAAGTAAAAGTTTACAACGAACCATTAAGACGCGGCATTTGAATAATCTCCCAGCGGGTCTGTCAGTACTTCGTACCTATTTAATAGTAATTTCGAAAAAATCCAACGAATTTGCAACTACCTACGAGTACCTATACCAACACCAAACAACAATTCCGAGAACCGATGATTACGTACATTGAAACTTCAATAGCCTATAATGATAAGTGCGTTTAATTGCCTCTCTATATCATAATAATTATCATCGCCTGTTGAAGTTTCATCAAGGTAAGTGTCGGAGTTCACTCTTCAATAGCACCGAAGTTGATGCACATACATAAATACATAACAACACACATACACACAACAGTTCATGTGTCAGCGGCTATCAGAAATCTCGAAAACCTAAAATTGCGAAACGAAGAGTCGAAATGTTGGTTACGAGGACCGAAATAAGACCGGAGGCGCGCGCTGTTATAAATATTGTAAGACACGGTGAGCGTTCTTCACATGTAGCCTGGATATTAACAATCTACAACCGCATATTATAGATTCTTCATGATTGCTCAAGGGCAGACGTACCAAAAATGGAATGGCTATTTTTCGAAGTTCGTGACTGAAGGCGTTTCAATGTTTTCATAACGTATAGTAACCACAGATTACCGTGCGCATTTCGTTTCTATATTCTACTTGTTATTATTACATTAAATCATAATTTTATCATTATTACGAATATTCCGAGTATAAGATTTCCAACCATCACCAGAATTCGATGATGAGATGAAAGGAAGTGACCGTACATACATATGTATGTATATACCGATGGGTGGTATACATTATACATATTATAAAGATGCGGTTTTCTCCCGTGTGGGAACCAATCAATTTTAATTTGTTACCTAGTAAAAAATTGCCCACCCAACCAATTTCCTCACTCTAATTAACTGAACGGTTATACCTACGCCGGACGCCGGAGTTGTCCCCCGTCATTACCTAAACCTTATAAGAATCTTCTTGACTTGCGGCACAAAGCGTCGTCGCGACGTGGGTTCGAAATCGATTTTTACGTCGGTCTAATCTGTTCGTACACAGGCGAATCAAGTATAATCCCGAGATTAAGTCCAACATATCGGTGCATGCATAAAACATAAGAGAACGAAATGATTAGAGTGTTTCTTCAAGTCCGCGTCCTCAACCTCCGAGATTCGTTCATCGGCTATTTTTTGCAACTGCACTAACAACAACACTACAAATTGTTAATAACAATTACGCGACTGGTTTCCCATTGAAAAAAAAACTTGTCCACAGCTCAAGCGCTTTATTTACTTATTTAATTTTCATTCAGTCGTTGTTGGTTCATTTAAAAGGTTCTGTCGGAATATCGCATCGACGAGGAAGTTTTTTTCGCGGTGTGTAGAATGCGTTAAAAATATCGACATGTGGGTATGGATAGAGGTATAACGTTTGGCCATGAACTTAGCGTTCTTAGATGTATCTCGTCAAGAACACCCTTTCTATACGTACGTACGTATGTATGTATACGTACCTACACCTCTACTTGTACCCGTGTGTGTACAAGCGGCGCAAAGAAGTGAATTTTCCTCTCTTTTTAGACTTAATGCCGGCTTAATTGGAATAATTTCTTGAAGTGAGCGTTGTTTTGGTTTCTTGCGGAGGTGCATGCCACGGAATCGATCGAGCTTGTCCTATTTGGGCGTCTGCGAGTTTCCCCAATAAACAACGTTTATTAATAATTAGTATGAAACATTGCTAAATATTGCACTATGCCTCTAAGGTGAATGTAAGCTTATTGTAAACGAAAAATCCACAAGGACTTTCTACGGCTATTACAACAGCAACGCGGCAATTAATAAAAAAGGCAATAATGACCGACAAACAATCATTATTACGAGTTATTGTCATACCTACCCAGATTATAAACATTGCGTTTTTCTCTCCAATTTCGTTTATGGCTATTCTGAATGTCCCTCTCGGTCACACGGAGACCAGGTTCAAGGTAAAGAAGGTAAAATAATGATGAATAAAGTTGGAAGGAGGCTCAACAACCACAAGCCAGCCCGCGTGAACACCTGAATAAATCCACGCATGCGTTTCAGGGTACTCCTCTAATTGTGTGGGCCGATATCCGGGTTTCAACGTCTCTGAAAGATGCTCTCCTCTCCTCTCAAATAGGAGCTTAAACATCATCTTCAATATCACCACCAGTGCATAGCGTCTCGTCGTACTGAGAAAATCGCGTCGACTCGTTTAATTAATATTAACGTCACTGTCGAATTTTACGCTGAATTACCATAAATTATGCGCCAAAAAAACTATCATACGGTCACAGTCGAGTGGAGTCATATCGATTTGAAAATTATTCATACATTGCCCCCCGAGAAGATCCACACGTGGAACGTAAGTCACTTTTGATCGAGGAATTCGGCGATTTTCGGGAGGTTCGTCGCCTGTGCCGGTGCGCGCGTTGGGTCTCCGCGACTGTTGGCTCGAATCTCGCCTAGAAATTACATCCCTGTCGGGAGGAGGACGGCGCTCGCATCTCGACCGCATTATTAATCATAGCTCCGGCGGTGCAATCATTTCTGTTTTGAATATTTAACCGGCCGGATATTGGATCGTAATTTCAGCTTATGAAAATAACAAGAGATGCGACGAGCTGAAATTCGAGCGGAAATCTCTCGACAATGAGTGCACTCGCCCGATTCGACAAAAATGACAGCCCAACCTCTTGGGTTACATCAATTAATTTATTTTTTTCAATCGTCCTCTCTCTGTCTCTCTCGGCTTTATCCTTCCTGCCAGCGTCACGGAATTAAGTGCTCGCACGTTATTAATTGCTTTCAGATTATTTTGCAAAAGCCTCAAAGATGATGATATAAAAGGGAAGTTCTCACGATATCGTTTCTAGTTCATCGCTCGCAATGTGTCATCTGATTCTGTCAAAATTGTGACGGGTCCGCTGATTAATTGCCCTTACGTAAATGTACAGGTAGAAAAATCCGGGACGTTACATATTCATTAGGAGGGTTGAATCGTAATTAAGTCGGTTAAATCGGTGGAATAGCTCGACGATATTAATTAGTGATTTGAATAGTGATTTTTAGGGGATCATTACTGATTCAGCCGGCGGGATCGTAAAAATCCCATCGTCCCACAAAGTTTACTGACACCGGCGTGAAGGCCAACCTACGAACCTTCCACAAGGACCCAGTCATCGTCGGACCAGATCCGGCCGACGACTCCATTATTCGAAGGGTTGCGTTCGGAAACGAGCTTTAGCGCGCATTTCGGCACTCAAGTTCAAGTTGGATGTAGGCGAGCGAGGATTTTCGGCGTGCTTTTTTTGCACGTACACGGCGGCTATGGTGTCTGGACGTTGGAAAGCGGTTTCATTTTCTCGGGCGTATTGGTCGTTATCGTGTTGCGTTGGCCGGTGAGTAATTCGGTCCGTGTCACCGGCTCCGGCCGTCATTAATTCCATAACAGCATCACCGTCGATCTTTTTCGAATCGGAACACTTTCGAATTTCGTTCGGACGTTGACTTATGTAACTTGGACGTGCAGGAGGAAAAAACGAAGTCGATAATCCGCCGAAATGATCCGGGCGGCCGCGGGTCCTCGCCGTAACCTTGGTCCTTGCAAAGGTCAAAGGCTGCAATCGATTGCACTTTCGCAAGCTTTATTATAACGGCTCTCCGCTGGCCGGTCGGGTAGTGGTCACTGGTTACAGTTGCAATAATAATTACTACCGCATCGCCTTTATGGCTTTTTCAAAAGGGACACCTTGAGTTTATCAACCGGACTGGGCCGAACCGGACTGGAAATATAAATCACCTTGCTCTAATCAGTTTCGGCCAAGGCAGCTTGAATCTCGCATGTATGATCGCGTTATAAGTACCTAGCATTATAATAAAATCTGTCAAGGTGTGATTCCGTTTCGAGTTGAATTGATTTAAGTACGGTCCTGAAGAGAGGCGGCTGTTCGTAGTGTGCATGCATGTAGAGGTATGGGCGCGGTCGGTTGATAGCCCCAGAGTGTGGGTTCCAACTAATCAAATGACAATATCTTTAGATTTATTTCTGTAATTACTTTTATATCAGCCACTATCATTCTAATTTTGTAAAAGTGAAATTCTGAAATACCTCCGCCTCTAAAGTTGATGTAACATTCTGTTGAATTTCCTTATCCGACTTATTTAGGTTAACGAAAATGTTAATTATTAGGAAGAAAAACGTTTTTACGATTTCAAATGATATACCTGCCTAATAGAAGGCTTGTAAAGATGCATATCCCTAACTGTGCGTAAAACTTTCAAATCATGTCGTTTATAATACACATCAACATGTTGATGGAGTATTTCAAAATGTTATGGGGAAATCCACGAAAAAGTCACCGCGTCATTGTTAATTTCCTGCTGTCGTTTTTGAGACCTTATTAGGTTGAGGTTTAAAATGTCAAGCGTCAAAAAGAACGAAATAATTAACGTAGACTTGAAACAAGTGTATTAATCCTATATCTATACACCTTGTTATAAATATAATGGTACATAAAAACTACAAATAAAATCGATAAATCAAAACAGTTTAGGATTAATTATGAAATATCGGGTATGGCATTTGTTATTGACATTTGCGGTTCGAATTTGATTTCGAAGGTCGAGTACCACCAGATACAGAACGACGATGATGTCTCACATGTCTCCCAGGCATGTAGGAACGGAATAGTAAAATGATGAAAAAATTTATGGCTAATAGTCGATTATTTGCTCACGGGGTGATTAACGTGCAGCATTGGGAAAACACCGTGGTACGGTTTTGAAATCGCCCTTCACCTTTTTTAGAATACGGTATTCCTCGGTAACTGGTATCATTAATTGGTTTCACTCTTGTTTATTTAGTGGGCTGTTGAATATATGAATACATTGGGTGTGGTAACTGTATCAGTACAAAACAATTAAGACAGCCAAGCTCCTCGTCCCCCGTCCAATGGGAGCACCATCTCTCCGCCACGGAAAATGTCGCCCGAACAGATCCGATATTGCGATTACGATTACGATTACGATTATCGCGACGATGACGCACAACCGAAAACGCAAAGCATCGGATCGTGCGGACTGCGGGCCCCATTTCGTAACGCGTATTTATTCGCATGCGAACTGCCATATCCTGTCTGCGATATTTTTTCGATTGAGATGTAAGTTACTTTGACGGTACAGGCTGTTAGCTGACACTTGTTCTCGGGAATAACAAATAAATTCACTTATTTACGGCCTCACTTAGCGCGACGTCCTTTTACATCGAAAACTCTTAATTTTAATTTACAGTAATGATGCAAGACCATCGAATCATCGGATCGCATTTACATGTAACGATAAACTGAATTAATACGGCCGGCTCTCGTTATTTAAATCCTCGCAACTCGTCGCGCCGGTGCTGGCTCTGTGATGATGATAGCAGCATCCTTATCCGCGCTAGGATTCCTCTTAATTACGTACAGCAGATGAGCCGGATAACTAGAAACATACATAAATGTAACGTGTCGCGTGGGCGCGGGGGCATAAAGAGAGGACGATCCCTAATTCGTGGGGGACGCCCGGAGCGTCATCTCGCCGGCGCTCTACCGTGACGAATAGACGAAACCTGCTTTACGTATTATCGAGTACTTACCCGGCTCCGAAACTAGCCATCAACAAACCTGTTATAATAGAGTAAACCTCTACGGAAACCGCGTTGAGGTAGGTTTTCGATAATGCAACTGGTTAAAGAGCGGCCGTCGTCGGGGTGTCCCAAACTGGAATATCAAGTGGAGGCGCGCTCGCACCCACACCGGACCCGGACCCGGACTCGGCGCGGTCTTCCTCTTTCCGTTTGCATCGCGGGCGGCGGGCGGCATTCCGGGCAGCGGGCCCGAACCCGTTCCGCCGGCCGTCGCCGCGTGCGGTACGCGGACGCGACGCGGCGAGCGGTTTTCCGTTCGACTATTATTATGATTATTCCGTTGTCCTTCCTAGTAACCTTGTCTGTCGTGGTCGACGTCTCCTTAGCACGCTTCACGTGAACTCCGCCGCGCCACGACGCGGTCCGGGCCGATCGGCCTTCCGGAATTTCAGGCCGAGACGGTCCTAGGCGTGGGCGATAGCGACGATGCCCGGAATCCGAATGAAAGACGCGGCGACCTTAAAACTCGGTCGTCCGTGCTCGGAGCGGAAAAACGTAAACAATGAGATGAATTAAACTCAATTTACATGTATCAGCACTAATTTATCTGAATTACGCAAATTTCACCTCAAACGTGACTGAAATTCGTTGTTTTTTTCCATCCGCCGTTTGAATAAATACATATTTAAAAAAAGGAACTCAAAACAAACAGGCCATGTACTCTACTCTTATATTAAGCTTCATCGGCTTATTCTACAATTTGTCAGAGACAGTTCTGTCGACAAGGACTAAATAAACATGCCAAGTACATCTCTATGCATATAAATCATTTATTAAGGACACAATGGTCCTTTTTACGTATTGTAGATATACCCACCCGAGGGAGAGCAAAAGGGTGATGCAACCCTTCGTCTCGAGTTAATCCATTAAAGTCGAAGCTCCTGTAACTTACCTACCTACCTAACTCCATGTACCTATTATTACCTGCCTGATGATGTACGTACCTGAAAAACAAACGAAAACGAACATTTTCACTTGATTACTTCAAGTATTTGCTTGGTAATTAGCGATTTCGAGCTAATTCGTTTCACGCCAGTCTCAAACTTAAACTAGACAGACGTTGACCTGGGACACTTGAAATTCCAAATTATACTTACATCCATGGGCCTCTTCACATCACATAACGTACTTACCTACAGAAGGTAAAGATGACGTGGAAACATTTTTAATGATTAAATTTTTCATCTTTTTTTGTAGTTATTAGTCGTCATGGACTTGTAATTTATACAGCCTTATAACGTGTGGAAGCCATATTTTACAAGGTTTCAATGACATATTGAAATTAACGCAGAAATTATACTTGTACGGTGTTTATGTACACTAGCACGTTATAATTTAGAATTGTGGGGAATGAAAAAAACTCTTCAATTTTGACATTAAAATACATATTCGATTATTTTTAGCCCGCGCTAATGTCTATCATTACGCTCCCATAAATCAACACACTCCATACAAATTAAACTGATGCATTAAATGCAAATTAATTAATTGCTATTGTCGATCCAAGGCACAAGACTATAAATATATTCCTATTTAATAAAAAAGCTTGAAAAAATACCTAAGAATGTTGTTCGAAATTCAGATTGTATTGTAATTAAACAATTTAAAATGATTTTTATAGCTGCAATGTAATGCATATCCATCTAAATAACAAGGTTTTCGAATTATTATCCTCCCATTACTTGATGGAAAGGACAAGAGTGGATGTAATTAACTGAAGATAGCACTAAATACTGAATAGGCGACAGGCGATACCTATTAATTTGCGTTATAATAATTGTTTGTCGATTCGCGAAGTAAGTACAGGTTTCGATATGAAAGAATAAGGATGAAGGTAATGGAGGGAAGGTATGGTGGTGGAAAATGAAAAGTCTATATGAGGTGGTTGTCCCATCATGTTCGCGCGTTCCACGTGTTTTGAAACTTCCTGTTTCTTATTCAACTCGATCACGAAAAGGTTAACACAGTAGTCGTAGTAATTATTTAATTGCGTAATTAACGAAATCCGAACGCCTCCGCGTGCACGAGGGCCATAAATCGGATTTAACATCGATTCGATGAAATATTTCCTTAATTATCATATTGGAATAAATCGAATCTGAATTTTGTGAAAGTTCGCGCGTTACACTTTTAATCCAAACGATTTAATTCAATAGTATACTCTTGTAATAATGAGAGATATTGCATCAAAATTTGGGATTTCTGAAATTGGTTTATAGGAGAGCCGAATTTCCGATCCTTTCACTATTTTGTATGTGTGTATTTGATTTTTATTATTGTACATTTTACCTTATAAAAAACCGTGAGGAAATTAGAACTAATGATTGTGAAGTATCCGGCTAATTGTTGTTCGATTTGAGTTGTGCATTTGCACGGGTTAAAAGTCATTTGTGATTAATGGACCCGCAATAAAATCGTTATTTAACGTATCTTTCCATATGGCATTTTTGAATAATGATTTATTCCTTTTTTTCAGGTACGTTCGCATGATGATGAGGTTTGAGTCTTGAAGAAAAAACCGTAAGTACTAATAATTGACACCTGATTAAGTTTTCGTTTTATCTCCGATCAGGTTGCGCAAATATTTAAAAGAAATTGCTTGTACCTCTCTCGTGTATATTGTTAGCGTGTGAGTGAGTCTTTGACATTTACTCACAAAGGTTGACTATCTTACGGTTCTCGTCATTAATTCTATATGACAACCATAATATCAATCCATCGATCTAATTTTTATGCACTCCAATTCACATCGTGACGGCTTAATCCCTACTGACGTCGACTAGGGCTTGGGATCTTGGGAAGTTGAAATAATCCTCTTTTGAGAAGATGAAAGAACACTGGGTTTACAAGCAATTTCATCGGGATCAAACCCACCACACTCCTCCTCCATTCTAAGCTTATTAATCTCACGTCGCATATTTTACTTTATTAAAGCTTAATCACGATATCGGGCGCCACCAGTCCAGTCCGGTTGGTCGGGTCTCGAAATCCACATATTTTCATAATACGCATCGGTAATGATAATTATGAATTATTATAACAATTGAGGGGTCCGATAATTGGTTGACATTTGTCTGGGGTGATGCGGTGACGCAAATCCGTGTCCATCGGTTTCGTAAATTGCCGTCCAGTTCAGTTCGTGCTACATTCAACGATACCTTTACCTATGTATTGTAACGTTTTAAAAATTTAGCCCCTTTTGGTACGGGGCCAGAATAGGCCAAAAGTGGTTACTGCTTGGGGTAGGAGTCCCCTAAAGAACTATTGTCTGTCTAATGTTTGTAATTTCTCTGTTTTGGTGCGCTTTACGTTCCTTCTGTCCTATCTGTTCTTATCGGCTAGCAATAATTTCGGTTCCTGACCATCGGAGACACCTGTCCGGCGGTGGCCAAATTTCTCTCTTTTCTTATCTTTTATCTTTCGCCACCGGTCAGTCTCCGATTGGTCAAATTTGTCGCGTCTTTCCAAATTTTTGGTGATCTGGGGGGTGCGCCATTTCTGGTCACTTGGGTGCCAGTGCTGTGAGGGGAGACATGTCTTACCATCTTTCTGTCTCCCCTCACAGTACAGCCCCAACGTCGCCAATTTTGCGTCCCGGCCAATACCGCTTTTCATCGTTTTCCGCCCACTACCGCTCCATGAGGAGGATTTTATGGTAGGGCTGGATTTTTCCACCGAAAATTTCGTTTCCTTCATCTCGTCTGTCGACCAGGACATTTCGCCGATTTTTCTTCACTCCAGCTGCCGATAAGGTCAGATGTATCGTACCTCTTTTCGCTCTTTGTCAACATTTCGTGTTTCATCGACAAATCATGACGGCTCATTAGTGTCGTTAAAACTACACAATTTTCGCTTTATTTAATTTAGTATAACGTTTAGCATATTAATCTAAATTCCAAATATTTCAAGTTTAACTTTTTACTTTTCATCAAATTTTGTTATCAGCACTTTTTGCTCGACACAGGTGTAGCCAAAACCACCTGGTCGCTTTAACTGTAATTTTTACCTTCAATATTTTCTCCTTAATTTATTACTCATCATTTCATAATTTTTTTTTTTTGCGCTGCCGACTGTTTGGCAAAATTATTGCATTGTCGTTGTTCGCTTTTACCATCACTGTATTTAAGATTATGTCGCTCTTAGTTTTAAGTTTTTTTAGTCTCGACTTTTGCGCAATCGATCGATAATTTTTGTTAAATATGTTTTCATTCACGTCTACTTTACATAATTAGTAATATTTTTCACTCTGCCAATTTTTAACTCCTTAATATTTTTGAATTTCGCTTTTCGCATTTTTTTTTCATTCTTGTTTTCTGCTTCTTTATTTCTGAATGTTGAATATATGTTTTAATGTAGACCATTTGTGAGTTTTTCCTGGTCCTTCCTTTTTTCTAAACTCTCTGGCGCCCGCAAGTGGTTTATTTATCAGTGGTAAGCAACAGAACCTACGCCCGCTCTCCAACGTCCAACTGAGAGTCGTTCGCAGTGTAATCGTCACTCAAAATTACGTTACACAATTTGGCGCCCAACGTGGGGCCCGAAACTAATTTGAGGCAATCATTTTGGCAACGGCCACTTTTTGAACTTTCGCGTTTTGGGCTCAAGTTACCTTAACATCTCAACTGATGATTAAACCACCCTCTTGTATTTTGTGATTTCCTTTTCTTTTGTGCTTTTGTAATATCTCATCCCTTTACCTTTGTTTTTCTGACTCTGACCAATTTTCCTGGCATTTTTCTGATTTGACTGTCGCATTTTCTTGAATAAATTTTCGCGGTTTTCCGGCGTGACTTTCAGATTTTCTCGGCGTAACTTTTCGCGTTTTCGGCAACTCCTGGCGGTTCACTTTTTCGGCATTTTCACTTTTTCGATTTTTTCATCTTTTCGCGGTTCGGATATTGGGCAATTTTTGTTCGCGATTGCTTTCGCGGCTTTAGTTTCGGTCAGTGGAGAAGAGTACTGGCCCCAGGCTGCGCGCCTTTACGGCAGATTTGTCTCCTGGCGTTTCCTTTAGAATTTTCCACTGATCGAACAATTATTGTTATCATTATCGTATCGTTGTTTATCGTTGGTGGGGATTGATCATCCCCAACCTTATCGTTGGACCACTTGTAAGGGAATCTCACCGCATATCGTCTCGTGACGGATTTTTGAGTTGCGTTTCTTCCAAGTGGAACAAATTTCGTTTTTCGGCCTTTTGGCGTTTTAACCGTCGCGGTGTTTCGCGAGGTGTGATTTTGGGACAGATGTACGCGATTAATTTCGGATTTTTGCCTTTCGTTTCTACGTGGCCGTACATTTTGTCACCATTTCTGCCGATTTAATTCGGATTTATCGTTTTGCGTTGTTGATCGCGTTTGTGAATTTTCGTGCGTTTGTAGTTTTTGGCGTTTTGCGATTTTTTTTTCGGGTTGTTCTGCGTGTTACGGCAAGATACCTCGTCCATCGGGGAGAATAAACTCGGATAACTCTTCTCTTTCGGTGACGAGTATCTCTGCCTCTGCTAGCGTTAATTCCGTTCTTGCCATTTTGTTGCTGCGGTTTGCGTGCAGTTTCATGTAGCTGTTGGGTCTTTGACCATTCTTCCGACCTCGGTCAATTTTCTCATTTTCGCGTTTTTTTAGCGCTCCCTCCGTGTCCTTCCTCGTGAAGAGATTTTTCTAACGTTGCACTCGCTCATTTTTTTCGCTTTATTTTGGTGTTGAAAACTTCCCGGCTTTGACTTTAGCTACGGTGACTCACGTCTCGTATGCTTCCTTGACTGACATATTCTCGGATTTGTTCTCCAATTTTGATTCCTTTTAAGGACGTTTGATACGCGTCAGATATCACCCTCACCAAAAATTCAGCATGTTTTTTCGATCTTTCTTTATCTTTCATTTCGTGTTCACTTTTGTCCCGAGGACATATTAGAAAAAAGCTTTTGTAAACAAAATCTTTTTTCTTTTTTCCGGAGGAGTGCAGTGTAACGTTTTAAAAATTTAGCCCCTTTTGGTACGGGGCCAGAATAGGCCAAAAGTGGTTACTGCTTGGGGTAGGAGTCCCCTAAAGAACTATTGTCTGTCTAATGTTTGTAATTTCTCTGTTTTGGTGCGCTTTACGTTCCTTCTGTCCTATCTGTTCTTATCGGCTAGCAATAATTTCGGTTCCTGACCATCGGAGACACCTGTCCGGCGGTGGCCAAATTTCTCTCTTTTCTTATCTTTTATCTTTCGCCACCGGTCAGTCTCCGATTGGTCAAATTTGTCGCGTCTTTCCAAATTTTTGGTGATCTGGGGGGTGCGCCATTTCTGGTCACTTGGGTGCCAGTGCTGTGAGGGGAGACATGTCTTACCATCTTTCTGTCTCCCCTCACAGTACAGCCCCAACGTCGCCAATTTTGCGTCCCGGCCAATACCGCTTTTCATCGTTTTCCGCCCACTACCGCTCCATGAGGAGGATTTTATGGTAGGGCTGGATTTTTCCACCGAAAATTTCGTTTCCTTCATCTCGTCTGTCGACCAGGACATTTCGCCGATTTTTCTTCACTCCAGCTGCCGATAAGGTCAGATGTATCGTACCTCTTTTCGCTCTTTGTCAACATTTCGTGTTTCATCGACAAATCATGACGGCTCATTAGTGTCGTTAAAACTACACAATTTTCGCTTTATTTAATTTAGTATAACGTTTAGCATATTAATCTAAATTCCAAATATTTCAAGTTTAACTTTTTACTTTTCATCAAATTTTGTTATCAGCACTTTTTGCTCGACACAGGTGTAGCCAAAACCACCTGGTCGCTTTAACTGTAATTTTTACCTTCAATATTTTCTCCTTAATTTATTACTCATCATTTCATAATTTTTTTTTTTTGCGCTGCCGACTGTTTGGCAAAATTATTGCATTGTCGTTGTTCGCTTTTACCATCACTGTATTTCAGATTATGTCGCTCTTAGTTTTAAGTTTTTTTAGTCTCGACTTTTGCGCAATCGATCGATAATTTTTGTTAAATATGTTTTCATTCACGTCTACTTTACATAATTAGTAATATTTTTCACTCTGCCAATTTTTAACTCCTTAATATTTTTGAATTTCGCTTTTCGCATTTTTTTTTCATTCTTGTTTTCTGCTTCTTTATTTCTGAATGTTGAATATATGTTTTAATGTAGACCATTTGTGAGTTTTTCCTGGTCCTTCCTTTTTTCTAAACTCTCTGGCGCCCGCAAGTGGTTTATTTATCAGTGGTAAGCAACAGAACCTACGCCCGCTCTCCAACGTCCAACTGAGAGTCGTTCGCAGTGTAATCGTCACTCAAAATTACGTTACAGTATGTACTTACGTTGTTAATGAACGAGACTCGTCTGGCGATTTTAAAAAGCCATTCTCTTTGCCCGATATATTTAGGGCAATGAAAAGGTAAATTTCCGGCAACAAGAAAAATAAAAGTTCGTCTGCGAGAATCGACCTTTACTGCAACCTTATTTGGGGTCTGCGCGATTTTATTTTGTTGCATATTCCGACATTTCTCATGCACCTCATTAAACTGCATACCGGCCGCTCGGTTTTATCAAGCGAATAACCATTTAAATAAGTTATTACATTTCAGTCGATATAAATTCTCAAAATTTTAACAACATTTTTTACTTATTTGATCGTTTTGAAAGGACGCGCATACGACTCTCCCGTAGTATGAGTAGGATAAAGACGAATTTTCAAATAAATAAATACATGCGTACATCGCCGATCTCGGATGGATTTTAAATTTTCCATTTCTTATAAAGTACACATAAGTACGCGCCGACAGTAACGTCAGATGACTGATTTAGTACATATTTACGTATAATTACGTTTTGTGTGTCTGCTTTTTCATTTATCATCGTTTTTTACTTTTTATTTGCGGTCCTAAAGTATAAGAGCAAAAACTTGTTTTCGGCTGTTCAGGTATAGGTCATTCCTCTCTTTTATGCACCGCGCACACTCCTTGAAAGCTGCATTGCATTCTCCTTCGAGTCCGAGATGCGGCCAGCCGAATCGTGTGCACCACAGCACAGGTCCATGGGCCATGGGCGGCGGCGGCCCAGAATCCACCGAAATTCGACAGAACTAAAATCTCAAAAATCGAATTTAATTACACGACTTTAACAACGAGAAATGTAAATATTCCGATTTAAATTGCTAAAAATAGCGACCTAAGACAAGAAAAAATCGATTAGTTAGGCAAGAACCCACCAGTGGAGTCATTAAGAGTCGAAAATACTTTTTTAGGATCCGAATTAGCTTCTTTCTGTTAATTTCGGTTACGCTATTAACATACGCCGAAAACTGCACTTGACTGCTTAATTTCTTGAAACTTTTTAACGTTCCCGAATAGTGTTAAATTTCCAGCCATACAGATATATTTATAATTTGATTATTTCCTGATGTTGAAATTATTTTGATTGATGCCGATCCTGGTGCGAAGACGCATGATTGTTCGTAGGTATTTAGTTGAGATTTTTACGAACACCTGCAGCGCTTTCTGTCAGCAAGAACTCGATATTATTATTATAACGATGTCTTTTTCTCGGTTATTTAATAACTTTGTGCATTCATAATAATGAGACTCGTACCGGCAGATAATATTACCTTCATTTTCTTTTGTTGTGGTTGTTCTTAATTGATGGCGTTGTTGTGTCGCCGATACTGTCCGCGAGCCGATTATTATTGTTGCGTAAGAAAAGTGAACGGGACAAAATCAAACTTTTCCTGAAATTATCAAGCGAAGATTTCTCGTCCTGATACAACTTTTGCATCTCGGAACCAGTTTCTCACATGCACCGAAAAAAACCAACGAGAAATCGCGATATACTTACAACTACAATTGTTTTATAAATAAATCAGTAATTAGATAATGTCAGTAATAAAATCAACTATTACATACAATAATAGCACAAGAATAACAATGTAAATACGCCCAAGTGGTTACGCTCTTTCATAATTATTATTTCTCATTTAATTATTTATTATTCGATACGTTACCTTATTAATTTTAAAAGCTTAATCGCATTTTTGATCAAATCGAAATAAAAACTTTCAATCGCTCATAAACTTACTCTCCTCTCGCGACGTGACAATTAAATTAAAGCCGAGAGACTTATTTTTCCTTTCTGTTTCAGACCTCTCTACCTCTGAGAGTATTATGGTCATATGCAATCATGAGTTTTCCTTTTTGTTCGCCCGCTGTTAATTAATGAGGCACTTATACATTCGGCGGATGTCCTGTGCCTGTTCGTAGTGTTTGCGCATCAGATTTTCTCCTCCAAAAAGCACTCGCTCTTTATTATTTTTGACCATTCATCAAGTATCCCCAAGGCGATCGCCCAAAGTGATGAATACCCCGATAACAATAGGAAGATATAGTAATGAGAATGAGTCGAAGAACAATGCGAGATACTCAATATTGATAATAATTCCGTAAAAATTGATGCAATACATTATCCGTCAGCTTTTGTACTCTCAGAGATAGGAGATAAATTTACGGCCATACACGCACAGATGTAGATATCTGAGGGGGATATTTATTTTCGCTGTCAGAGTCCGATCGCCGTTATAATAATTCCGGCTTCGAAGAGTCCACTCGATCCGGGCGAAATTTAGTCCACGCATCGAGGGATTTTTCTAGTTTCGGGCAAAAAGCCGCCACCCTGGGGCGGTTTCGGGCAATTTTCGGGGTCTCTGCGGCTCGGACGTTCCAACACACCACACCTGTCAAAAATTGCCCTCACGACGGCATTATCTCCGAACCGCGCATTATTTCAATTAAATTTGCATAAGGCGATTATCCGGGCGTGTTCTCGTATTTACGGCTATAACCGAAAATAAAAATGTGATCATAGATATCAATTATTACGGCAACCAACAACGTAGGTATGAGCGAACCGATCGGTCGAGCTACGGGCAATTATCACCAAGAAAATTGATGTGTGCCCGCCTTTGCGTAACAGGAAATCGGCCGCGTTCACATGGACTGGTGGAGTGGAAAAAAATCAAAAAGTGCAGACCAAACGAGCCGAATCCGGTCATTTTTGCATTTAAAATATCTTAATCGCGTTCGAGAAAGTGAGTATGTATATTCAAAATGAGTTCTGTTTGAACAGGCCGTAAAAATTATATTGATGTTTTGGCTCTTATATCTAGGTGAGGTAGTCCAGGAACTAGCAATTATTATCGGTTAGCATTTAAAATCCGGTGCCTGTTATTAATAATAATAGTAATAAAAAGGTAGTTTAGATTCCAATCAGAATCGGCTCGGCCGAATAAATTCGGGAGTTTCCTATACCTAAGTTCAGGGTGTGTCGTGTGTATTCTACATGCCTACCTCGATATGTGATAAGTACATTATAATTTTTTTCTCTAATTTTATCGAATTCCATTTCGTAATTACAATAGTTAAATATAAAGTGAAGAAATCGACACATTGCATTGATGTGTTTAGGATCGCGCCGATTGCGTATACATATGTAGATATGGTGACCGTCTGACCTTTTCGAAACGAAACACAACACTCTCATAATAAGTAATTAAATTAGGTCCTCATTTAGGCCGATGGCTAGGTTTCATGGATCCCAATATGAACGAGGCAATATAATCTATTATGAGCGCTTATTATTATGTACCGTTCGATTTTTTAAGCCCCTCCTTTGAATAAATCAAACACTGGGTAAGAGGCTTCCTCTTTATCTAAAAATCTTCAATTATGGTAGTATGGGGAAAGTTCGACTTATATAAATACGATTTTGAGGCGAAATTGTCACTCGAGATGTGGCTGACGCAATCGCGAAAAAGAAAATATCTCAAATTATATGTATGTAGGTTGTTTTAGCGAATTTTGTTACAGTTCCATAAATGAATTTCATAATTTTGGATTACTTTTTTCGAATTAATTCCACATTGCAAACCATAAATCCTGTCGATAATTATGGTTCCGCGTGTTCGGGCGATTTTTCAAAATAGACATCCTACAGCTACTCACATGCGAACCGGCCATAAATCTCACACTTACGTTACACATGGTGCCTGAACTGAACCAGAATCGATCATGATTTCCAAAAAAATGCGATTACGTTGTAAAAATGTATTAACCAATATGAAAAAAATAATCAAAGGCGTAAAGCAATCGTAAGAATGTTCCGTTGTGCGTATTGTACACAATAATAATCAATTATTGTGTTAATAATTGCATTTATAGTCTAGGTGTGGCGTTCCAGTACTGTCGCTTAATTCGAAAAAAAATAAGATAGATTATTTAAAGCCAACGCATTCACCGACACCTTGCATGCACTGCCCATAGGATAATGCACCTAAACTTCCTTCAGGAAATACGTATTTCTATTTGCACGAACATATCCACATCGAAATTGATATGCCCACGTCATACACGAGTTCGAAATCGATTTTTGTCACTGGGGGTGGCCAACAAAATTAATTACGAGTCCTGACGGAGGACTTCCCGTTTTGTTCAGGCCGCTTAACAATAAATAATAAATAAATACGAGTAACCTTTGAAGGCCATTCAGTGTACACAAAGTGAATAAGTTAGACTCCCACCATATCGAACAATCACCTACAACAATAATAATATTAATAATAATGTGATAATAACATGGATTTGGCAGCGCCGTTCGCATTTTGTGAATATTTTGGTCTCCATGCAATGGTGACAGGTGAGGTGACCCCCAAGTGGGAGCGCTGGGGGGCTGTCGGCCGCGAAAACGGATTAATTAAGGCTCCCTCGATAATATGCCGGGGATAATTGAGGCAATTTGCCGAAAAGTGAGTAATTAACCTTTAAAATACATTTCGGCGTTCGCCGTTATCGCAGCATACCGGCAATAAATAGTATAATTTCGTTTCGACATAAATCTTACTTCATTGTTTTTAATAAACGGAAAGTGAAAAAATACTGGAGCACAAGAATGACACAAAAGATTAAAAGAAAATAACGAGAGCAAATTGTTATATAAGAACACTTAAAAATTTTAAAAACAAGTTGAACTTTAAAACTGGGCGTATCGACATAAATCAATGATATTAAAATGGATCGAAACCGAAAACTCCTCATCGTAAAGTTTTGAAAGAGTGATCGTAAAAGCGCATACACAAATTTAATCGATCGGTGCAAATATTAATCTTACGAGTATCAATACAGTGTTACACTGTGGTGAATGCGCCGGAGAAAGTTAATAAGCTTTTAAAAATTACACAATTATCATTATTAACCTTGGAGAGACAAATTTCTTTTCTTTGTATGCATGATACTGTATCCCTATATGGATATAGATATTTGGAAAAATTAAGAAAATTTAAATGAATAATTATGTATCTAAATTCGTGTAATATTTCAAAATAATCTCGTACGTCTAGTTTCATCTGAATTTAATGGAGCTCGCTTTCAAGTCCATTCACGAATTTTAACCGAAATCGATAAATTTATCAATCGTTTCTAAATATTCAGATGAGACAGCTATACATTATACCTATACCATGATGATGATGATGATGATGAGATGACGATTATGATGAAGCAGACTAAAACGAAGTGAAATCATCGACTCGAAGGGTTTCGTCGCTTTCTTAAATTCATTTATAATTGTACCTTTTGTGCAAGAAATTGCAACAGAAAATAAAAGGATACAAGAGTAAAAAAAAACCTGAAACATTGGTGAAATTATTTTTATGGAGCATTTAAAAAATGGGTCATCTTTAGAAAGGTACAAACGAAACTCAGATAAGTGCCAGACAGAAAATAAAACAAAATTCGCACGTCCATTCGAATGCCACTGTCCTCTCGAAAGAGCAGAGGGCGCACGAAAATCGACCAGAAAAGGATAACCACCGGTCACACTCGTGCAACGTATACCGGGCCAAAGCAAACGAAACCGAACCAACCTACGTACTTACGTACCTACTTATACGTATTACATAAATGACCGTTGAAAAAGGCCCTAGTGAGCGTGTCACGGTTTCGCTCAGTCTGTTGTGTCTAGGAGTACAGGCTTGAGGCTTGATGGCGTAGTATAGAAAAAGAGGAGCTTTTCGGAATGGAAAGTATGTAAAATGAGCGGAAAGTACTAATCACTTATACGGAAAATACCGAAGGTCCCTCGCATTTAATTAACTGCGCCTATAAAGATAGCCCAAAAACGGGCGGTCAGCCGGTGGTAATCTCGTAAAGAGATCAAAAAGAGAATGACGGCACCACTGGCCGACTCTTTTGATAGCGCCCGTAACCAGCATCTTCTAGCATACCAACACAGTATAGGTATACAGCGCCGTAAATAAAATTCCTGTCCCACGGTTGGGGCCGCACTCTGCCTCGGTCTTCCACCAAAAATTATCGCCGCCTTAATGGTTTTTCATATTATGTATTTCGATTATTACGAAAAGCGATAGTGAAATTGTCGTCACTCTCCGTCCTCCGACCGATAAAACTGAATAAATTTCGAACCGCCGCAAAAATAGTAATTATCGTCTTTAACGAAAGTAGTTATTTCCAGATTAAAAAGGCAACACTGATTAATGATATCAATTTAAACCGGCTTTAAGGTTCTCATCGCGTTATTACTCAAACAAGTCGAGCCCTAAATGAATTAAAAATTACGCAATTGTCATAAGGCGGAGAAATTGATAATAACCGGGTCCTACTGTAATATCCACTAATATGAATATACAGATGTAGATAGGAGAGCGACTTTAAATTATTGATTGGATAGTTTCTAATTTAGTCGAGAAGATAATTAATATGCTAATGGCCCTCTTCCATCGTGAGATGGTGAACGAAATTTCGCGATAAAGTTTGTAATTGCGATATCAATTCAGCACCTACTTTATCTATGTCCTATAAGGACATACGTATTATATCTGTTTGGGAGAGAGACTGAATCTGAGAGTTGGCTCGGGTGGAAACGGCGGAACCTTTTATTTAGTTTATGATAGTAACCGTGCCATTCGACACCTGTGGAACGGTAATCCGATATAACGAGACAAGACGGTCACTTGAAACGACCCTTGTTCTTTCTTTCGTATTGTTTAATAACTTTGAAGTCTTCACTTTACCATATTTTTCCATTTCGTGAGCACGGTGATACGAAAATACCATTGAAAATTGATCGCCAACTCAAGGATGGGAAGGAAATTTTACTTGAATTACCTATACTCTCACTTACCTAACTTCAAAAGCTCGATTTGTTAAAAATTATACAAAATTCAAATTGATTATTACAAAACGGTGACTTCAGTGTAATAAAACAGCAGTTTCATGTCTATAAGCAACGCATCCAGGATGCGAATAGGATAATTGTTTATAAATTGCACGAGGGAAATATTTGACATTCCAGTCGATATTTACGATTGGAGCAATTTATGAATTGAATTTCGAACACGTTTAAGTAAGTACACACAAGTATACCTACATACTATGAATGTATCTAGGTATAAAAGATACAATTATTCATTTATACAAAGGTGATTTTTTCCTTGTTTGTTCGCCTTTAAATCGCCCAGTCTCGATAATTTGTTTTATTTGAGTCGCCCCTGTAGCGGGCTGTAGCGCAATTACACACAGTGTTTCACTTGGTTGTTATAATTTCAGTCGCGGTAATATACATGCCTGTAATAATGTGTAAAGTGACAAAGTGAATGTAACTAATTACCCATTTGTTTAATCTTATAGGTATAGCGTTAGGACTCGCTCGATATATATTATTGTTCTCCAGTAACATACATGCGCATACTTATACGTATACAATTAGTTCGCCACAGATTGCTAGTGCCGATTTTACACATGATATTTCTGGTGTTACAATCACGAAAATGCTTCGAGCGATTACGGTTTTGTTTCGCTCATTATTGTTGGAAATATATGACAATGAGCGTGTGTTGTTTCGCGAAAATCGGTGGACATTTTTCGGTGACCATCGGGTCGTGGATGTCCTTTTTTTCGAGAAATTTAGAAAGTGTCGTAAACCGTCTCGATTTTCAGATACAGTTTCTAAAATATTGAGTTATTTATTATTGGCGAGTTTTAAGAACCTAAAACGTTTTATCACTTTCGACTTGCAGATATACGAGTACACGATATTTCCTAATTAAGTTACATAAAGTTAAGCCGATGGAATATATATCACTTGGAAATGAATTTTTTCAGTGATAATGAATTCATTAAATTTCGTATTCGAATGCAAATTTCGCCAACACGTCGAATTCATTCGGAAATCTCTCGGCGATCTTGTCGACATGTATCTGGCTCGGATTTGTTTAATGGCATTGTCACATAAATTCGCTTTATTACGAGCCGAAGAGATCGCGACTCGACGTCTCTGTCCTTCGGTCGAGAAAATCCGGAATCGTCGGCGAAAGGTCGCGACCGACCCGCGCCCCTTTCGGAAGGGTTCTGCCGTTTCCGACGGGTTCCGGTGGTGATTTCGGGCGTCGGGTGTCGAAGGTGTCCGCCGGTCGCGCTTGCGCCTGCCTCCTCGACCATTGAAATCACCGCGGCTACTTGTTGAACCGAACGTCCGACGACTCGACCAACCTGGCGAGTTTCGTCCAATGTTCGCTTCCAGTATTCAGTGCGACTGCAGACCTCGTGCGTAAAACACCACATGGAGGCCGCTCTTTGGACACCCAGTGCCATGTGGTAACGACGATTCGCACGGCGATCGACAGCAGTGCAGTGCCGCGGTGACCAGTGCCGAATTCTCTAGTGGAAAGGATAAAACGCCCGCTTTCGGCCCAGACGAACGCCCCTGTAGGTAACGACGACTTCGCGAAAACGAAATCGCGATTAAGGCACGGCCGGATTTTTGACAATACGCGCCGCCAACCCGATAATGCAAATGCCATTCCGATTATAAATTTACATCGATTATCGCGACACCTGCGCTCTGCTCCAGAAACGACGACACCCCCCTAGCTCCAAGCTCGAACGATTTTTCTCTCCGGACACAAGACGAAAATTGTGACACCGCGCGCAGTAATACGCATTATTATCGTCCTGTATATGCAAATCGCCATTATAAAAATTGATGTTATGATAATCGTGAGGCGGTCCGCTTTCAGAAATTTCCGAAACGTCCGATCGCGCGGACAAGGCGGCCAGTCCGACCCGAGGTAATCACGGCGTAGAAAAATCGGGAGGATAACGAAATCCGAGGCCTTTTCGAAAACGTGAACTTCGGTTGAAACAGTCAATATTTGAGCAATGACTGGTCCCGGGTAATGTGCCTAACACATACGGTAAATACCATCAGCCCGGCCACGTCACTGTCGCCAGCTTACGGTCCGATTGCTTTAAAAGCAAAGGGTAGACCCCGACCAGCCGATGACCTGCGGCCATAAAAACCGAAACGGATAGGGCTGCCCAAACCCGGACCGAAACGCACCGCGAATTTCGACCGAAATCTTCATCGATCGTCCGGTTAAAAACTTCGGCGAAAAACTCATGGGCGAGATGTGAGAAATCGTGAAAGGTGACGGGAAAATCGGGATTCGGCGGCGAAGAAGTGCGGTGCTTTCGCGTTTGGGCAGCCCTGGCCCCGGATTAGAGTGCGTAAAGGGGACGGAGGTAGAAGAGGTCCGCTTTCCCGCGTCCACATACTGGCCAGTTTACCTGCTCCTCGAGTCTCCTGCTGTTCTCGAGAATGGGCCGACCCTTGTGATTCTAATTACGCTCGGTGCCGATCCGCCGTCATTAGCAGGGCGAGTGCACCGTGCGTCCCCGCCGCGCTTTCGCACAGTCCGGGCCCGAAAGGGCCCAATTAGGGGCAGCGACTGTACGCCGTGAAAGAGCGCGCCCGCCATAACAACAATAAAGGTGCGAAAGCCCCGGAAAGCTCGCCCGGTGGGTGTCAGGGGTCAGTCGTTCGGGCGGTGATTTACGGCTCCTCCGAAACTCGGCCGATCCGCGTAGGGCGTAATTGTCGGTTCGCATTGTGTGTAATTTCGATTGGGCCGTGGCTGGACGCGGTGTAGGCTCGGTTTGAAGCTCTAAAATAATGCACGGGTAGGTCAGGTTAAGTCGTAATTAACTGGAAACTACTTAACTAGTTAATTGAGTCGATATATCAAATGGTAGGCTATTATTTTCAACCGGATGGTCTAATAGTTTAATCTTCAATCACGAAAATGCGTTTCATAATAATCGCGTCTAGGCATTGCCGGTGTAACCGTTTTGAGAATTTTACTTGAAATCTTATACCCGCGTCGAGGTTCATAATTATCGGTCTCACTCTCACCACCATCATCTAAGAAGTGGAGCTGATGATCGAGGTGTTAGTGCCGACAAATCCTGTATAGTTGGATATAAGTGTAGAACCTTTATAGGTGATTTCGGTTAAAATATGGGACTAGTTCGGCCCATTAGTCGCGCTCAACATCCACTTTACGACTAATTAACCGCTTCGCCACGACTTTATTGCGGAGTTTATAGATCGTAACAAGTTCAAAAATCGCGACTATTTGCGATCCGAACGAACCGAACCCGGCCCTGTAGTCTTTAGACACGCTCTTACGCTCTGACAATAGGATTATCGTTGTAATTGAAGGCGATTAGGCCGCGCATGGCACATGGGCACGCTGTAATCAATTTGTCGTTACTCCATTCGCGACTCGTAGGCGGATTTCGGAAAACTTATAATGGAAATGAGATGGGTATCAACGCGATGATAAATATCGGTGTGTAACCGTTAGCAATTAGCTACATGATGGCTTTCACGGCGGTTTTTTCCCTATCCTTGAATCTTCTTCTTTTCCGAAGACGTTTCCAGCTTTCAAACAGTAAAATGCAGCCGTTATACCCGATGATATATTGCGAGAAAATATCATTAGCATATTGTGTAATTTTTGTATGTAAATTCGGCCAATAAATAAGACCCTGAACTGTATCAGAAACCCTCCGACTTTCCCCTCACGCCCAATTTGCATGTAAAAACCAATTTTGTGCAATGGATAACTTATTCTGGGCCCATTCCACATTATAAAGCATCCAGATTGATTTATATAGGCGACCCTTCGATCGGATGGCTTTCTAGCCTACTTACTTATCCGATCGGTTCGAAAATTTGATTTAATTAGTTTTATGAATATTTAAATCTAATTAGCTAACGTATTTAGTAATTTTTTTAATCATGTGAACCGTTTTTTATTAATCGCCGTCAAGTGAAGCGAAGTGAAGGCCCGAAGCCAAAATAAATGGTTTTCTTGTGTGCCGGGACGAGATGCACCGTGCGCACGTTATTATTATCATTATCGTCATCGGCCGAATCGATATACGTTTTCCCGAATCTAGATTACGACTTGATGTGGCCGAACAGTTAATTAAAATGCGCCGCGCCGAGAGATGACATCAATCGAAGTCGAACGCGAAGGAGCAGCTCGCGTTCCCACCAAAATCCGATCCGATTTTTAACGGAACTCATTATATCGCACTGTTTTACAGTTAAAATGATAATGACGATGATAAAAGGCCCCGCGCCATTCACGTATCGCGCGCGTATAAGTTTTATTTAATGATAACGAACGGGCCGAGACGATCCGTACCTCGAACTGTCAGCCGGGCGCGCGATTCGTAACGGAAACAAATAAATCAAGACGCATTCGTTCTCTCCCGGCGAAAAGAAGGTGCTTATGTATTTTTTATACTTGCATATGTAAAACTACCTGTATGTTAAGTATATATCCCATTGTGTCGGCTGACAGCCTCCGTATCTCCTGCTACTGAATAAATTTCGGACTTATATCCTCGAACTCTTGCGGCAATCGCATCTCTATACCGACCTACACATAAAGCCGCCGAAAACCGTCACCCGAAATTAAACGAACTACTAATAATCATAACGATGATGATGCGCCGCTTTTTCGTAATTTCATGCTCATGTGGTTCGAAACATGATTTAATTTTTTTTTTCACCGTCAACCGAAGGTGCGAATCCTCTCGTCACCTCGGGTTGTCATTAAGTCATCAGGAGAAAAAATAGCTGACTGGTAAAGTGATATCGATATGCGTGCATAATGTGATTGATATATTGGGGTGCACCCCGATGACCTACTGTGAAGAGAAATCCTCATCTTTATACCTGCTCCGCATCGCATGAGCACAATGGTTTCATGCGTGCACACCTTTAAATGTACACACACACAGATATTTAACATATCTCTCGGGGATGAAAAAGCAACCCTTTGTTCGTCACAATACTCATCACGTCCTTTGTACCCACCAGAAACATTTCGTCTCGTTGAGCATACTCAAAAATCGCACTGCATGATCGGTGGATAAAACACCGGGAGCGTGCAGGTTATACTCTTTCGACGTCGGCAAAATCGGGGACGTTTCGTACGGAATGGACCGTTTGCGATTTGTGATCCGATTAATTAGATACGAGAGTGCGAAAGCGCGCATTCTTCGGCATCACGCCCTTATTCAGATTATAAACCGAATTATAACGTCGACATCCGGCGCTTAATTAATCCTCCTATAAATTTTATTACCTACAACAGCGCGGAGCGGTTTCGAATCCGATAACCCAAATTCGGTGTTGAGAACGCGAGGACTTTTATCCGAGAGAGAAAAATAGTAGGGAGAAAGATCCGAAACGCAACGAACATATATCAAATATGAAGATGTTACTTTTTGAATGGACGGAGAATATCGCAAGCGATTCCGGTCGACCACGTCAAATGATCAACCGGTTAAACTAGTCCGTGATACCACCAAGATCCACCCCTGTATTATGATATTGAAAAGACCATCGAATTGAATGAATGAAGGGAAAACCGGTATTTCCCCGACCACAATTTACCTATTTAAAGTCGATTGAGCGCGCAAAATATATCACCAAAACGTGCGAATTTTTCTTTTCGAAAATCGGGATGCGCATCATAAAAGTTGGTCGCGAAGCCGAATGTGCAGCCGCCTGCGGCAGTTTCATTAAATCGCTAATAATTTTACATAATAATTACGCCCATATAGCCGTATCATTACCGGCGTTTCGTTCGCCCGACTGTGTAAATAAGTGGGAAAGCGCGTATATTGTAAAAAGCCGTCTCCGTTCATCCAGCATTATTAAGAGCTAAGGCCGTAAAAGTTAAGCTCCTGTCGTTAAGGCATTTTTTGGTCGCGGCCGACGTTTAAACCGCGATTAGCCCCACGGTGGCCGCTCACAATTCACCGAGATATTGTAAGTCTGCTCTCGCGAATGGTACCGTACCTAGTTGATGATGCGATGATTACGATTAAAATAGCCGAAAATTTCCGATGATTATGATGGGCGAATTATCATATTCCCAGATGTCAAGGTTCGGATCGTCCTCGCCGGACGTAAATTTTTAAGCGGTCGCCGAAAGTCCAGCGCCGCATTTTTTCTTCGCTTATGAAACGATGATTGCGGTGACGGTGATGGTAAAAATAAAGACGAATGGTGTATTAATATTTTAGACATGTCCGAAACGTTTGTATTGTAAAACGACAATTTCCAACGCTTTACGCCTATTTTACATTCGTTTAGTCAAGCCATGGGTTATTTAAATGTAGTAAAACCTAAATATAGGACTGCGTGACCGAAATATCCCCATTTATCAAGCGATATTATTAAATTCTTGATAGCGGTGTGTATAAAATCTACGTCAAGTCTAAAGCTCTATCTCCTACGCTTTAACTGCATTGCATAACAATAACTTATCTACCTGAATTTTATATTAATAAAAGCTCGAGCTGAGAACCGTGTCCGTATAGTTAGTTCTCTTGGCTCGGCGGATTTTTTCCCTTTCTCTCGATTCTTTTTTTACCGCATTTCCACAACCATCAGAACCTGTCACCTCTCCATATTTATGTCAGATATTTGCTAATACCACCGCTTTTCTGAATCTAATTTGAATTTTAATTCCTATCGATTAATCAGGGGAAAAACTATTCGAGAGTCACTGACTTCCCATAAGGTCGAAGTGCGAATTAAATTACAATTAACTATTGTTTAGTGTACAATCCAAAGATTTTTAAGGAATCCAATTAAAAAAACACTTTCTAATAATAATGCCTTCATAATGCCTATAGTTATTTACTAGTCGTATAGGTATTGAGGAACTGATTTTTTCGATTTCGCTATATTTCGAGTCACATAACGCGAACGTACCATATACAAACTTGATGGGGTCTTTCCGCCATCTGGACTCTCTCCAGGTTTTTTCGCGACTTTCTCTATTTAAAATCTGCGTATATGATGTTATGTCCTCGTGTCTCGTACGTGAAGCGCATACAATTTACGCTTATAAGATTAATCAATGCTCGGCATAAATCACAAGATACCTTAACAAATCACGATTATATTGTGGACGGTGTTGCGGTGGCAAAAATGAGCACCTATCCTGAATATGGCCATTAATTTATTATTCGAATAATTACTATGATAAATAGTTTTGTGTGTACAGTTTTACTCATATAACATTAAATTATTTTAATTTATTCCTGGGAGTTCTACATAAATTCCTACATATGTAATTATGTGTAATAGATCGGTTTTCTCGAAAAATTCGATTACCACTGGGAATTAATTTATTTTTAAACATTATGTAAACGGTTTTTCTTTTATTAAGTATATAGTTGTTTTTTTTGCCGGTTTTAATCGTATTTTAATACATTTTCATCTTATAGTGTAGTATAGTTATTATCATGGTGCAGATGATATAAAAGGAGTAAAATGTCTTTACCTAGTCCAACCCCGCGAAGAGTTACAACAAGTGGCAGTTATAAAACAATAAAGTTGCGTGCGGACCCCGTGGAGAACATAACATTTGAATTATTACCACCATATAATCAATATTTCACTTTGTGATAAACGCATCACATGTTTATAGCTTGTCAATAATTAATTTTATGAAAATACTGCACCAGCTTTTTATCCGTTTTACAACTTTGTGCGTCCAGTTTCCAGTTTAAGTAGCTCCAGCTGGAGGGCAGTTGTAATAATAATAATGATAATAATAAAGACATCTAGTTGTGGGCGTACGTCTTGTAGTTAATTTTAGATTTTTTCATTAACCAGTCACACCAGCTAGTCTTTATTTAGACACAATTGTATAATGTAAAAATCGTTAGAATGAGTATAAGATACGGTGTCCTCCTCGTCGTCGTTTCTTGTACAAACCCCAGTGCAGTCAGTGGAAAGTTAGCTTTAATCCGATATAAATAAGTCGATTTGAAAGTGATCCGAGAAAAGTCGGAGAAAATACGGCAATTTCACAAAATCGTTATAGAACTTCTTTCCTCGTTCTGTGCACGCGTCGTCCTGCTGACAAACGTTGAAATCTTTGACATTAATTAAAAGGGTGCGGTCGGATTTTTTCACCAATTCAAACTTAGATGGCTATTCGTCATTTTAAAACAACTTTCGCGAATATATCAACACTGTCTACTGAAATCTAGTTATCTCTATGCGATCGGTTTAAATGTCAACCATCGGATCGATTTTAATCTGCGGGCCTAACATTAATATTCGGAATTCAGGCGGTGTCGCTATCGTCACGATATCGCCTATAAGCCTAAACATTAGTTTCGGAGATAACTGAATACCGGCGAGATACGTTCAGATCCGCAATAATAAATAAATAAAAGAACAGAACAGGTACTATTTTAAGCCTATTCGAATTTGAATAATAAATTGATGATAAATATCAGCATATTGACTTTTCTTTTATTCCGAAAAAATTTAAATTTTAACTGTCAGCCCGTTAAAAATAAAAATATCTTGATTCACATAAACGCTAGCAATTATAATTAAATTCGCCGCATTCAAAAAAGAAGCGTCATGTAAAGAAATAATCTATTGTATTCTCACTTGATGCCCATTGTATTCTCAATAATAATAATAGGCCGGTCGGCCGAATAATAATGTAATTATCATTATCGGCTCATTAATTTTTGAAGTTGAGGGTTGCGATTACAACGGCAACCGTAAAAATTGCATCCGAAACCGTAATATACGACTTGCGATCAATTATGACTTCTAAAATGCGATGTGAAATCTTTTTAATGAATTGTGTACTTAATATTATGTGTAACTAAAAGGACGACGTTGATAGATGACTCGTAATTTATATCCTTGACGTTACTTTTTTTTACCCTTCTTGTGTGTGGATGCAACCGGGGTAACGTGATGCAGTTTCTGTAGGTTTAGGCATCATCGTCTTTTACCTATCGGCAGAGGCGAGATCGCGCATACCGATTCCGATTTATCATCCATCCGCATAAAAGTATCGGCGAATCTTCCGTTCGAAGAAAAACGTACCGTCGCGGCCGTAATAATACGCGTGCTGCGGCCGTCGAAAACAACGCAATCCACCATATAATTATATTTTACATAATTGCGCTAGTGTCATGAGTACAGTGTGAATGAAACATAAACGAGTTTAACTGCTTACTAACATCACATAATGGCCTGCTATACATTCGCGTTTTTGTTGCCACACATGCGAAAGCAGCACACTAACACAAAAAAAGCGCAATAATAATTTGCCTTATATGCAGTTACCTGTATAAGCGATCTCAGGAAAAGCGCCATTATTTGACCAAGAAAGTCGTTCGTTTCGTCCATTTCGGCGGCCAGCGCGGCTCGCACGTCACTGGCGACACACGTAAGCGCTCAAATGATGCGCCACTTGGGGTAAAATTGCTCAATGTTGCACCCCCTCGTACTATTCAGCGGCTATTTTCTACAAATCTTGGAAAACTTTTCTATCAAATTTTATGGAATTTGTGGGCTTCTTGGGTGAATTGTCACCGGATTTTCTGACGGTCGGGTTTTTCAGGAAACGGAGGGATAACATCGACGGCGAGGGCGACTCGTCCCTGCACCAGGCGACCAGCGGCGGCGACTTGCCCATTGTGGTCCACCAACGGGGCATGGCCGAACTGCCCGAGGGGGCCGGCCCTCCCGACGACCAGCACGCCTGGCGCACCTACGAGCACCCCCTGACCGCCGCCACCACGGCCATGCTGAACATCGGCGGCGGCGCCGAGGACCAGTCGACCACCATGGGCCTCATCTACGAGTACTACAAGTTCCAGCCGATCCCGGGCGAGGCCAAAGACAAGCTCGCCGACCTGTGGCCGTAAGTCATCGCGCGGAAAAACCAAACCGCGCGGGAAAACCGCGCGGCAAAATCGCGCGGCAAAATCGCGCGGCAAAATCGCGTGGAAAAATCGCGCGGCGAAATCGATCGTCTAAATCGCGCGGTTTCCACTTAGGGTGGCGGTCGAGAAATATTTCACCCGGATATTGGTTTTCATTCCCATTTTTGTTTTATCCAAAATATCCAACTAGGTGGATCATGCGAATATTTATCCAGATTTTTTCTGCCGTATTCTTATCCGAGTAAACTTGTAAGTCACGAAATCATTATATTATCTATCCGGATATAATCTGGTGTTTTAATCGCTGGTGTGCTTCCAAAAATTTTCAGCTTCTAAAAATGTAAACTCATGATAAAACCTGACTCCTATTGTTGGTACCCGGATATAATAGACAAATTCGGATAGAAATCCGGATAAATATCTGCATAAATGTACTGTTGAATATCCGGATAAAATGAATATTGCATTTCTGAAATATTCGATATCCGAATTTTTCCGCCACCCTTAGTTTCCACCCGTCGGTGGCAAGGGCGTGACCGGGCGGCCGATTTATTGCGGCTCACCTCTCCACTTGCCGGCGATAATTTAAGAGACGAGCCTCGGCGGAATCGCGCCGAGAGCCCGAACGAAACGCACAGATAAATCGGCGCGAATTATGCAAACCGTCTGGGATAGCAAACAGGCGCTATTCACCGCATTTTTTACTTAAATCCTATTGTGTCGCGTAATATATAGTGCAATAATGCCGACTGCCGCTATAAATTTCACCCGACGACGTTTTTAATTCAGAACTCGAGGAGAGAGAAAGAGAGAGGGACGCGCCAAAAGGACCGCGAAGAGACGGAATTTCGTCCGATCACGAATTCACCCCCCGAATAATCGCGGACGGCGTGTGGGTGGCGCGGACGGTTTCCCACGGAAAAATATCAATTTTTGAACACCTGGCCTCGAGTTACCGCGGGAGACCCAGATGATCGATCAAGACAGAAACCCGTTCTCGATAATCTCCATTAGTGCACTAAATTGTGCGCCCACTAGAAAGGCTCACCTCCTCGCGATAGCGCGGGCCTTCCTCCGGCGTCGACGAAGTCCGTGAGTTACTGTGCGAAATAACGAACTCTTATCTCGGCGGCACCCATCTAAATAATGCAGGAGACCAAAATAAATCCCGTCCGCGTTCACATAGCATAAAAGGGTGTTTATTTCCGGAGGCAGAATCCTCGGCTTATACTACAATATCCGACATCCCATCGTATGTATTTATAATCCGGCTCATTAAAAATGCTTATCTCCGATCTGGATTGTAACGCGATACTGATAGTATCGGGCCGAGTTACCCTCCGATTTAACAAATTACCGGAGACCCTCGTACAAACCTCAAGACCGTTTTCACACAGAGATGCGCCGATTATAAATAACGATTTTACCCATCCGCCGTAAAAGAGACCATTGACACGTTCCAGTGTGTACGATAATAAACGGGGAATTTACTATCGGGGGTAACGTCTTTATTACGGACGCGCATGATTATCGCCGATATCGCACAGTCGAATTAAAATGGCCGTTTTTCTCTTCCGAATCGAGCCGTGAGTCGTAAAACGGAGACAACGGTACACATGTCGGAGGATGGAACGCCGGTGTAATAAAACGTCGATATAAAGTTTCCTCGCGTCGGAATCGCGTTACAACCGCGCCGGCCCGCCGCGCCCCTTCGCACCCCCGGTCTCCGGTTCGGGCCGTACGTTATCCCGAGGACGCTCCGCGATATGAATAAGAATGGGTACGGGCGCACAATGGGCCTAAATTTGTATGAGGAATCGCGAGGGGAACGTCGCGGCCCACAATGCCGCCGCCGGGTGAGTGATGACACTCCGGCGTCCGGACTAGTCCGGAGCGGCGGTCACGTGTCCGCGCGTTCGGCATTGTGAAGGTGACCGAGTGCGGGTCGCGCCGATCACGATCGGCTCGGAAAGTCGGAACCAGTCCGCGGATCTAACGCCGGGCCCCAGGGCCGGGCCGAGGGGGCCCGCGGGGGGCGCGAGCTTTCGCGGCTTTCGGCGCGCCAGGCCCGGCTCGAGCGCCCCCCCCTGACGGACGGCTCTCGCTGTTTCAGGCCGAGTTCACAGGCCGGCGGCATCCTGACGTCGCAGCTGAAGGCCACCAATGGCCTGGTGAGCGGGGCGGGCCTAGAATTGCCGACCCCTCCTCTGAGTGGCGCCTCGCTCAGTTCGCAGGACTTGCAAGGCTTATTTATTAACCAGCACGCCGGTTACGCACAGCCCGCGGCCGTCCAGAATTTCCAGTTGGTGAAGAGGGAGCCGGAAGACCTCAGCCACCACCGGAAGTTGGAGTGCTCGTCGCCGGGCTCGGTCAGCTTGGACGGCTCCATCATCACCACCAAGCAGGGACGACAGAAGGTGACTCTTTTTTTCGGGCTTTTTTGGGTTTTCGGTTTGGACTTGAGTGCTGACACGTGTGGTGTGTGACGCGAATCGTGCGAAAGACTCCGGAATGATATTACAATCAAAGGACATTCTGGAATTTTAACGTTAATCTAAATTTGCTTATGTTATATTCGTATAGGTATTCGTAGTAGTGCCGCATGATGTATGACGTATGTATCTAGTGATAAGTGCCCCAGGACAAAATACCCCACTGACATTCACGTGCAAGGATTTATTCTTGAAAAATCAATCGATTTACCCACTTTGATCCCTTTGAAAATATTTCGATTCATGATAGAGCATGACGCCCATTAATCAGTTCCAAACTTTGAAGGGTTAATATGAACAGGAAAGTTCCTTTTTCACCTATTTCCAATTTTTCACAGTTAGGGAGTTATAAGCGACCATAAGGAACCAGTGTTCAATTCGAAACTTAGCATTTGCTTAAAAACAGACAACATAACCTTTTTGTAATAGCGGTGATAAGATGTATGTTTGTCCCTGACATGAGTAAAATCCGTTCACCAGAAAGTGTTAAATTTTGCCAATTAGATGTTACGTGGATAACGTTTTGTATTTTTTGCCAAGAATCTTGAAAATTTTATCAATTCATACATAGGCCAACAAGATTCTTATAATTTTTGCTTGAAACTTGAGAATGTATGGTTTGCCTATTGAAACCTAAAATTATGTTCAGTCAACATTTCGATGATCAAAATTAAGCATTTCCTACTGATTTTATGGCCATAAAGACATCCTAACGTAAGAAACTTACCACATGTAATCCATTAAAGTCGCGCGATAATCGTTTTCACGTCAGTGCTGATATACGTATTGAAAATTCCCACTTTGATGGGCCATAATTCCATAACCATAAAAAAATTAACATAAGAAAATTCATACATAAAGAGACCCACATTCATTTTGCGAAAATTTCATGATTCTTATAATTTTCAGTGAATATTGTCTAAAATGTGATGTTTCCCTATTGAAACCTAAGACTTTCTTCATTCAACATCTCGTTGGTGAAAATTTAAAATTTTCTTCAGATTTTATAGGCATAAAGACATCCTACTGTAATCCATTGAGGTCGTGACAATCTTTTGTAAGTTAATGCTGATATAGGAATTGAAAACTCCGACTTTGATGTCCCAAAGTTCCGTAACTGCCAGAAAAATTAATATCGGTATAAATTAGGTTGGTTCTTCACAATTTTTAGTAATTTTTACCCGGGTAGCCACCCTGATGTGAATATCTGAATCGAGTATTAGGACATTAGGCCGTATCCCCTGGGGCAATAGTATCTTTAGTGGTGCGTATGTGTAATTGTAAAAAATAGTAGGTATATAGTGCAAAAGCTCCACATTCAAGAAATCCGTGTTCAAGTTAGATAAATGATGATTATGAAGAGAATGATAGTTTTGTCGGCATGGTGGGTGTGGGGGATGGCATATTAGACGTGCGAGGATTGTCGGTATGGCCGGTGTAACGGAGAGTGTGGTTTATAGGTCGTGCTGGTGTCCTCCGCGGGGGGTCAGCACGGGGACCTGGTGGTGGATGTGAATGCGGTCAAGGACGAGTCCCAACGCGGTTTGAATTCTCCCCAGCACGGCTCCCGGTCGGTGAACGCGACGCCGACGTCGACGCACAGCAGCCTGCTGGCCGACGGCTCGAGCACGGGCCCCATCGAGTTCATCTCGTCGGATGGCATCAAGCCGGCCATGTACGCGACGCAGATCTTCGCCGCCATGAGCGGCGGCCACGGCGGCAGCGGCACGCCGTCGCCGACCGCGTACGGCGAGCACGCCGCCCAGTACGCGCAGGGCGGCGGCGGCTACGCCGCGCCCGGCCGCCCGGCCAGCTCGGCCGCCTTCTCGGTCTCCGACCCGTACTACCGCGAGTACTTCGCGACGGCCGCCTCCGGCGGCGCCACCCCCGAGCCGGTCTACTCGGGCCAGCTGCGCCAGCAGTCGTACGGCGACGAGCCGAACGGCGGCGGCGGGGGCGGCGCGACCGCCAGCTTCGTCGAGCGGTACGTGCGCCAGTCGTACCACAGCAAGGGCGTCATCGCCGCCGCCACCGCCGCCGGACTGACCGTCGACCTGCCCAGCCCGGACAGCGGGATCGGCGCCGACGCCATCACCCCCCGCGACCAGAACACGCTGCAGCAGGTGAGAGCCCCATCCCCCACAACCCCTCAAAGAACCTGTCGATATGCGGAAATGTAGGGTGAAGTTGTTCACATTGTGCCCCCCAGTACTTGTTGCATCGGCTGATTCCTACGAATCTTTGAACAAAACTTGTATAGTACCTACCATTCCTTGAAATTGCCTTTTTTATTGGGATCAATAACTACGGTACTTGAAGGGGTACTTTTTGATCATGACATCTATGTATGTCATTTCATGTTTATTTTCGAAAACTATTGAATTTCGAATGAAAAAAAGATCTGAGAGTTGTTTTAACTGTTGTGTGTCAAGGAGTAAACCAAAGTGGTCAATCTTTTTTTCATGGTTTTCTTGTTTTGATCAAATTTACCTTATTTTGAAAAGATGGATCTGTGAATTTCCTCAAAATGCAATCATTACTACAACAGCTTGTTTATGTTCAAATGCAGGCATCGTGTTTGGTACTAGAAATGAAGAGTAAAGGAATTTTGAGAACAGTACTCGTTTTTGACTCATTTTTATTCACCAAAAGGCGTATTCGAATTTGAAACTCACCTCTTATGTATCAATAATTCAGTTTTGATGGTTTTTCATCAAATTTTTCATCATGCCCAGAAGCTTACATTAGGTACAAATTTAGGAGTCCCGGTTCCCGAAGTCGTACCACTGGAATTGCTAACATCCTAGGTATCGTAACGGTACAAATTTACGAATACACTGGTACGATTTAGGTTCCCATGGCACATTTGTCTCAGGAAATGGAGACAGTTTTTGAGGTAATATTCAGGATACATCGCATTAAGTACCTGAACTTGAATGACCTTTACGATTAGTACAAACAACATTTGTTCAACCGTTGTCACCAATTACAGGACCTTAGTTAAATATACATGAAATTTACAACACGCATCGAAATTTTCGTTTTTCCGCAATTCACTGAAATACAGTATACAGATTCAACAGCAATTTTCAGTGAAACTCAGTAACCATTTCAAAAGTTAAAAGTTCCCAAAAAGTCTGTATTTTCAGGATTTATTTAGTAGAAAATCTGGCGCCGGTACAATATGTCGGCAACTTTACCCTAATACGATTTTACGGCCGGCTCTCCTGAATGGAGAGGCTCGCGAGCACGCCGTCATTCATCTATTGGCATCGTCTCTCAATTTTGATTTGATGCTTATTTGCTTTGCGGCCGCTTCATGGAGATGCCGGCCGCATAACGACCGCTTTTGACAAGTTTATCGTCCCTCGCGGTACTCACCGAGTTATCGGGTACATGCTTTCTGTCTGCCGTTCCAGAACTACGAGTACCCGGAAATCTGCCCGAATCCGAACATCTTAGACCCCCTCAACATATCGCAGCGCAGCACCAACAGCTCGCAATCACCTGGATCTCAATCTACAAGCCGGAGCCGGCCGTGGCACGATTTCGGCCGCCAAAACGACGCCGACAAAATCCAAATTCCAAAAATGTGAGTACCATTATACCGTGTTACGAAAAGGGGAAATAGCGAACCAGGAAAACGAACCGTGAATTACCTGCCGGTGGTGACCTCGCGGCTCGCAATATAGTCCAGTGCCGTGAACTGGACAAACTCGATTTTAACCAGTGTCATTCGATATACAAGTGCCTTATGTCATATGTAGCTGGAAACAGTTGTATTACTTATAATACTATCATCAGAACGAGCCTGTTGAGCAAGTTCAAGTTACTCGGCGCTTTTATAACGCCGATTTACATTTTATTCGCTCACCTCGGCCGAAATCAAGGCGATTTCTAAATTTCCGCAATGTTTCCCTCGCCCGCAGATTTTCGCCGGTCGGCTTCAAGTATCAGCTGGAGACGCCGATCTCGACGTCGCAACGGCGCGAAGACGACCGGATCACTTACATAAATAAGGGGCAGTTCTACGGGATCACCTTAGATTACATTCCGGACCCTGACAAGCAGCTCAAATCGCAAACAGTAAAGGTGAGTGCGGACGCGAATATAATATCTGGAACAGGGGCGAGCGAGTCTTTCGCTCGCGCTCATTAACTGATACATTACGGAATCGCATTATCGGATCGAGACTGCCGATGACGATGACGGGGAGAATGGGGAGGTATCAATCTCGTCCTTAATTGACTCGACGTGAGTTTTCGCAAAAAGAAAATCCTACCGTTAATGAATAATAATAATGCTAATAATAATAACGAGAGTGATTGGTATGGAAGACGGTTTCCTTAATTATAAAATTATGAAAGGCTCGACCAATTACTGGTGAGGAATTTATCCGAAAAAACAAGTCGATGATGTGACATGACATCTTATCCAGTTATGGTCAAAGCTGATGATGTGCCCCTCTATGCTCTCGGTGCCCGAGACAAGTAAGAGTAGGCGATCGCGTCGTACATACATAAATTTCTGACAAATGCGACGATTCTAATAAGACAATTTACAATTATGTACGTTCCTATACATAGAGTCACTTATTATTAAACACTGATCATGCGGAATTACCTGGTAATTATACCAATTAATAACCAACTTTAATAGCCGTTTCTTAATCACCTTCGCTATTGCCACAATACCTACATGCGTTCGTACGTATAGGAACATGTCCAATAGTATGGACTCACAAATAGTAATAAATAATAATAAGTAAATATTTTAATTTTTAACTCATCTCTAGTTATTACTACTTGTATATACTATAAAGGTCATGCCGGTAGAATAATAATTGGCCAAAGTTCGATTGCATTGCACAGGCAAACTTGAGCGTTTTTTAATACGGCTATTATAATTTAATTGTAGTTTATGGGAACGAACGTGGTTCATGCATGCTGTCGTGGCATTAAAAATAGAAAAAACTCGCAATTTCTTTCGAGTCAAGTTCGTGTCATTGTGCACTTCTAATTAGCGATTTTAATTATATGTATCGTTCGAGTTGCATTGCACATCCATTCCATACGTAAAGCTACTTCTGCAGCATATGTTTGAATACTGATTAAGCTTAATGCGGTTATGATATATAGGATGTCCTGTTTGGCTATGTTCGCTCCAGCACTTGACGATTATTATTTCAGCGTGACATTTAGCATATTGATGGGAAAAAGTATGGAATATCATCATATTCCTCCACATTCGCGTATAACATATAAAATAGCCGTCGAGTTTCGCGTCGCGCGTTCGAGCGAGCCAGCTTGCCACCATAAATGCAACCGAACGATCGAACCGGCGAGAAATAATGTTAATATTAATGCCGTAACGTATATTAATAAATTATGAGTTTAAATTGATACCATTGACAATAATTTATCGATGTGTACGGCTTCGATCACAAAGAAAAAAACACCATCATCGGAGAACAAATAGAAAAGTATCGAGTGCCTACATTTTTAACGGTTCGTTTTATTCCTCTTTCAAATAATTAAATGACGTGCCTTTTACCTTAAAAGGACGGATTTATCTGCACCGCAGAGACGGCCATAAAGGTCGATGCCTTTTTTACTTTTATTATTATAGTTTTATTCTCGATGTGTGTATGTAGGTATGTCGTATACACGAGGGTCTGTGGGCATCGCTAATATCTTTCCAAATCCCACACTCGCTCGCTAATTTCATCTATCATTTTATCATTATCATTTCAGCGATTCAGTCGAAAGTATCATTCAAGTAGGCATCTTAGTGATGACACAATTTTTGCACGGTGTCTCGGGAGATTTGCAATAAGCGAAGTGAAAAGCGCTTTATGGGCTATTTTTCTCCGGACACCCGGTATAATACGCGACGATTGAGTTATCTCAGGCGGTCAAGTAGGTATCATAGATGAAAATCGAGAAGATTAAATTCGGATTATGTCCAGTTTAATGCTAGAAACTACTATTAATATGTTTACAAACTTGGTGCGTATATTTTTACGAAGTTTCTATCCAATTTGCATATAAATGAGTCGATACAAAGTGCATAGCCTTGTATAGTATACGCTTTTAAAGTAAAAATGATAAGCATCTCGTGTAAAATGAAGACGAAAAAAAAAGGTGAAATAATTAGAATAAATGTGTTATAATCCTGGACGATATCGCCGGAATAATTCATTCTGCGTAAAGTCCAATTAAGAAAAGTTCATTAATATATTTAATTCGAGGAACGGATAAGCAAAAATTGTCTGCTTACGCTCGGTATAATATACCTACACACATATAATAATAAAAAGGTGGAGCAATTAAAATCAATCAATGTAATTGTTGGGATTGCATACTTTATTAAATCGCACATAATGATTTCTTTTGCGTAAATGATATAATTTTGTTGTTTAATTGGAGCAGCCTTGGAAATAATGGCCGTGATCGGTTTCCTTCCAAGCCAATTTTCGATATCTCGGCTTGGAATCGATTCGGATTTGGTTCATTTTTTCGACTTTCGCCTCATTTTTATTATTTTCCAGAGTGTCGTCATGCTCATGTTCCGTGAAGAGAAGAGTCCGGAGGACGAAATAAAGGCCTGGCAATTTTGGCACGGACGACAACATTCCGTCAAGCAGCGAATCCTCGATGCAGGTCAGTACCTAACAATTATCAATACCTTCGGCGAAATTCTAGCCGAAACAGAAAGAATAATAATAGCAATCCAGTTTGGAAAAATCGAGCCGCGATAATATTTTATAGCCGAATAAATAGAGGCTTCATTTAAATATAAATTGCTAATGGTGATGCTCTGTAAAGGTCAAACGTCCGCCTGCAGACAAGTAAATATCTCCGCGTGTAACTGAAAAGATATTCGCATTTATCCGACGATTATTTTTATACCCATCGTCCACACACTCTCGAGTTATGCAAAATTATTTATTGCTAATGGGCGCACAAATCCCGGTTTCAATATGCTTACGCAATGCGATTGCGATGTTTCCCGGCTAATAAACAACCCCAAAATAAATCGCGGGAAAACGCGTAGGCAACACACGTGGGCGACTTGACCATAAATTAGTACAATCCAATCACAATTAGGTACTTACTACAAAATGCAATTATCTAATGTGAACATGTTTTAAAACACGCTGCTATCGTATAGCGACCTAGGTGAGTGTCTGAAAAATCCCCACAACTTCCAATTAAGCTAATAAGTATGCTAATAAAAGGTAATTCCGCCGTTTTAGATACGAAAAACAGCGTCGGATTAGTCGGTTGCATAGAAGAAGTGGCCCACAACGCCATCGCAATTTATTGGAACCCGTTAGAAAGCCCCGCCAAGGTAAATCACAACCCTCTAGTTCGATTTCGGAAATGTGAAAATCAAACGATTTCAGATTAATATTGCCGTGCAATGCTTGAGTACGGACTTCAGCAGCCAAAAAGGCGTGAAGGGACTCCCCCTGCACCTCCAAATCGACACCTACGAGGATCCCAGGGACGGCGCAGTCTACCACCGCGGATATTGCCAAATTAAAGTATTTTGTGATAAGGTAAAACCTCGCCCTTGCAGCTACCCTGGTCAATATTATTATATTTAATTATCCTTAATGAAGGGGGCTGAACGTAAGACTCGCGACGAAGAACGTAGGGCCGCCAAGAGAAAAATGACCGCGACCGGGCGGAAGAAGCTGGACGAGCTGTACCATCCGATGTGCGAGCGCTCCGAGTTCTACTCGATGAGCGACCTCGCGAAACCGCCCGTGCTCTTCTCGCCCGCCGAAGACATCGATAAGGTAGATCCCTACACACCCCGGAAACCGAAACCCTAATCCTTCTTTTACATAGTTGACATCCATGGAGCTGCAAGGGTTTTACGCCCACGACACGGACAGTTCGCTTACGGGCGGTTCGGTGGACCACGTCAAATCTGGTTCGCCCTTCCTCCTGCACGCGGCGGCCAAACCGCCGACCACCCCAACTTTGAAGTTCCACAACCATTTCCCGCCCGACGCCGATAAGAAAGATCCGAATTTGCTGGATAACGGCATGAACAACGACGGGACGGTCTTCTCGCCGCCCCCGATGAAGAGGGCCAAGATGCTGTCCGCCGGGGGGCCCGGGAGCGGCGGCCCGCCGCCCCTGCACGAGAGGGTGATGCTGTACGTCCGTCAGGAGATGGACGACGTTTACACCCCCTTGCACGTGGTTCCCCCGACCACGGCGGGGCTGTTGAATGCGGTAAGTGTCTCTCTCCGATTACTTATTTGATTCCATTATTTATTTTATTTATTTATTGATTTATTTATTACATATTTATATATAAATAACGCTTTAGCTTGTTGCTTTAATGTGCATGGACCTGGACGTACTGGGCTTTTTACACATTTTATTATTGTTATTTTTATTTTTATCTCATCTATTTATCCGTTGATTTTATTCAGACTTGTAATAAATAATAATAACAAAACTAAAAACAATACATGTGGCATGTCGATGATGGGATTAATTAACATCATTCATATATTTTTTTATTATTAATCCAACGTGTGGGATCAGTTCACTTTTGCTACCTCCATACGTATCAAAAGCTCAGTACTTCTTCTAAATCTATGCTGAAATTAAGAAAGACAGAAATGCATCTTGCAAACCGAAAATTAATTCTGTTTTCCTTATTTTGCAGATTGAGAATAAGTACAAAATAAGCGCTTCGAGCATAAATAACTTGTATCGCAAAAACAAAAAGGGGTAAGTCACCGTTATGAATTAAGCTTTACCGAGATTCGCTGTCTGTTTCTATTTTTCTTATTGCTGATGGAGTAGTGCGAACAAGTGAACTGGACACTAATAACGTCTGCACTAACCCCGCGATAAAACATTTATGATTTAAATAGATGATAACCCGCCCCGCGAAGTAAAACGCGCACGGTGCCATTCTGGTGGAAGGTTTATTAACTATCGAAGATTCAAATTTTCACACCACACATTATTTCTATCAAAGATTTATTTGTGAATCGAGATTAATATTTTCTCAGACTCTCTCAACGTTATGCATGGCCCTAAACAACTCTTGTTTTAGTAACAAGTTATGACGGGTGGCTTGTGGTTGAAACCGTTTACTTATGGTAATTGTGTATATTGCAGCATTACGGCCAAGATTGACGATGACATGGTGGCGTACTATTGCAACGAAGACCTGTTCCTGCTGGAGCTGAAAATAGTCGAGGAGGACCTCTTTGACATCACCTTCGTTGAGCTTTCAGACCATTGAAAAAATTTGCCATAACTGAAATTATATTACGTACTTCGATTTATATCATTATTTGTGATTGTTTTTTTTATACAATGTAATATTAATGATAGAAGTTTTATTGTAGAATTTTATACATGTTTATAGTGCCTTAAGAGTTGAATTATCGCTAATTCACGTGCATTTTTTATCAGTCTTTTTTGTTAGTGTGTTGTTTTATATTTTTCTATGATCTTTTTTATTTAAAAAATATTAAAATCATCATCAACATCCAATGTTCTTTCTTTTATTTATGATAATATATGAGAGAGGTATCGGCAATGATCATAATGTTAACATTCAATGTACTTAAAACATACAACTTGAAAATATGTTGAAGAAAAAATTATTTACGTGGTATCAATGTTTATTTTTATTGTTTTCTCTTTTTAGATAGCCTTTATGAAATAAGTTTGTCATAATTTGGCCTGAACGGCGACGATTAATTCTTATATAAAAAGGCCAAAATGATCTCAAAATTGAATCATGAATGATCTGATAAAGGTTCAGAGTCACTATACCTAATAAGTTGGGTGAATCTGAGGGTTGGGAATAAGAAAATTACTCACTTGTATATAGCTTTAGATGATTTTATAACATGTACATACTTTTTTTTATCAACAGCCATGACTTAGACTCTAATGTATATCTCGTTGTGATAAGACCTACACTTTTTTAATTGAACAGGACGATTATTTAGATTATATCCATACAGAGCTGATGAATCCAAAATCATGTTTTTTTTTGTTTCTATTTAGGAAGGTTGCGTTATTATATTTCACTTGCCAAGAACGCAAAATTTTTATATAAGTACCTGATAGTTATGCCTTATCAGTAATCTGAACAATTTTGAACGTTCTCTTAATCATATTACTTCTGGATACGAATAATTAATTGTATTATTACGTCACTTTTCTTCCAATAATTAAGATGGAATCCGCATAAATTCCACATGGTACTGATATGACTAAGTTTTAGTCTTAGTCTTGTATATTAATTTCAAGTAATTTATTGTTTGTGTGCGGCATCTTGTAGTCGGCCGCGCACATGTTATTTTTGATATTAGACTTAGTTTAGAACTTTACTTAAGAAGCTCTCTGCATGTTAATCTAAATGTAAGAGTATTTTCTATACTTACTATCATAATGAACAATGTTATCATCTGCAATATTATATAAGATTTTTTAAATATGTATTTCCTTTTATGATTAAAATATTCTATTGTCAGACCAATTTGTGTCAATTCAAAATTACCTCCGTAATAAAATGAGTACCTCAATATGAAAAAATTGTGGTACTGCTGTATCAACTTGGAATAAAATTACGGTACTTGCAAAAGACACCACTTTATTCAGGTAATATCAAAAAAACAATTATTTACTATTTACTTTCAGCTGCTGCATCGCTACTATTGCCACCATCACCTTCAGTTTTACTTTTAGGCGGACTAGTTAACACTTCATCAATAAGTCCAAAGCTTTGAGCTTCAATAGGACTCATGAACTTATCTCTTTCCATATTTTGCTCAATCGTCATAAGTGGCAATCCGGTATGTTTCACATACAACGTGTTGATTTGAGCTTTCAGTTTCAAAATTTCTTCGGCCTGGATCATGATATCAGTGGCCTGTCCCTGAGCCCCTCCGGAAGGCTGATGTATCATTATTCGCGCATTCGGTAGCGAATGCCTCATCCCTTTCGTCCCGGCAGTCAAAAGAAGCGAAGCCATACTGCAAGCCTGGCCAACGCACCTAAAAATTATCATTATAATTTCACTTTACGTTATTGTTGATGACATGCTTACCATGTGGCTATCGGTGGCAGAATGTATTGCATGGTGTCGTAAATTCCTAAGCCTGCTGTGACACTCCCTCCCGGCGAATTGATATACATGTGTATGGGCTTATTTGTCGATTCGGATTGTAAAAACAGTAATTGGGCTACTATTAGAGAACTCATTGGATCGTTTATGGGCCCCATCAAACAAATTATCCTTTCTTTGAGGAGCCTCGAGTAAATATCGTAAGAGCGTTCGCCTCTTCCGGTTTGCTCTATGACTATGGGGACTAGTCCAAAGTTTCTGGTCGTATTTCGTATAGGGGTCTTGGATAGAACCTGAAGTTTATCAATGATAACAATTATGAATTCAAGTAATTGGTAATTGCTTACTAATGAGAATTTCCTTGCGAACATTTTGTAGACTATGTAAAATCACTTGATGGAATTTTCTTTATAAATAGTACTTCATAGGATAACAATTAATTTATTAAAAGGGTGAATGGCTCTGCGTCTGCGAACGGAACACCTGATTTTGGTTTGACGACAATAGTTATAACAATTTCGAAAAATGGCTCTTTAGGTAGGCAACCAATTATACTTTATACATCTCAATTGGGTTAATGTCTTGGCTAAAAAAGCTGCTGTGCAGGAATTTTATTCTGGCGTCTCGTCAGCAGATGGCGCTAATAGTACAATCAATTCAACCTCTGTTCATAAAAGCGCTTTCTGAGAGCTTTTGTTGCTGTCGCACTCACGTCTCACTCATAAGGAGATCTCTGTTCAGTTTTATAGCCCAAGTTACTTTATGAACGTGGCCCAGTAGCCCGCGCCGGTTAGTAGCGCCCTTGGAAAGCACGGCCTCGAACCAGCTTCGTCTGGCGAGTCTGGCGTCTGGCTGTGAATTCCGTGAATTCGTTATCAAAAAATGACGGATTCAAAGTGACATGGGGATCACGGGTGCGAGTTCCTTCTAGAATAAACCAACAAACCCAATAATTATCAAAGCCGAAGCAATTCCCATAAAAAAGGTCGATGCATCCAAACTGAAAAATTCCCAACAAATGTGATAACAAGAAGGCAAAAGTGAGTAGCTCACTTAGCAATAGAAGATGTCCGCCATTTTCTGGCACGCACTTTATCCTTTTAAATAAATAAATCGATCAATCTACCGGCTGGCGGAATGAGCATTACCTTTTTTTTGTCACCAGTAATGGAACGGTCGAGAGAGTATTCACCCAGAGGACGGAGCATGTCCATTTCGCCGGATTACAGAGACTCCCAAGATTACAGGAGTAGGTCTCCCTCCAGATCGCCCCACTACAAAAGGCACAACGGCCACAATTCGAAAAAATGTAAGCGGTAGATTCGAAAACGACCAAACGATTCAAGTGATCGAATCGGCTTTTCCAGATCACCATGAGTACGGCGATGATCGTGCGAAAAACGGGAGCGACTACGACAGCGATCGGGAGTACAGGCGGGAGCCTTCATGGGACGGGGAGAAGAGGAGCAGGTCACGGAGTCCCGAGTATTCACGGGACAGGGAGCGAAGCGGCAGGCACCACCGGAGGGAGCGGGACCATCACAGGTCCCACAGCAAAAGGTCGAGGAGCAGCTCCCGCTGGGAGAGGCGGTCGGAGGATCGGAAAACCAGGGACCGAGATCGGTCCTATCGCGATGACGATAGGGACAGCGTGGATAGGTAGGAACCCGCCCCTAGGGTTATCAATACTGATATCTGGGACTACTGTAAAGGTCAAAACTCATTAACGCGGCCATTTTGGAGACATCCGAACCCCAACTCATTGTCGTTTTACGTCGAGGAGTCTCGAGATTCACTTGCTTGCTTATACAAACTTTGTTGTCGTTTTAACAGCGAGCGAAGTCCGAACGGCGCTGTAATCGGAGCCAGTGGATCGGAAATTATCGGCTATAAAAGCCAGCCGCCCAACAACACCATCATGATCCGAGGACTGGCACAACATATTTCAGAGAATGACGTAAGTCACCTCGCTTTCTTGTCTTTTATACAGGGTGTTGACGAGGTTTTTCGCTTTTCAGATCCGCCAGGATATTATAAATTGCGGCCTCATGCCGAAAGACATCCGTCTGATCAGGAAAAAAGATACAGGTATACACCGTAGATTAAAGTTAGCGTAAGGTTGTCCTTGGGCCGTACCTATTTGTGCATATTTCCTCATGAGGTCGGGTAATGCCATTGGTGTCTATTGTGCTGTTTAGGTACTTCACGTGGTTTCGCCTTTGTCGAGTTTTCAACGCTTGGTGAGGCCATTCGTTGGATGGACATGAAACAGGTATCTTAGATTACAGAAGAGATTGTAAACGCAATTGTTGTTCCTAATTTTAAAGCGGCCGATAAGTATGAATTTTTTACTTATTATTTTTTTTTATTTTTTTTTTACTTCAATTCACATTGACCGACGGCTGATCACCTGGAACTACACACCTCATTAATTCATTCATTGATAGGAAGGGGGCACGCACTACCTAAACGCCAGAAACAATTGCGGTTTGTTGGTTAAATTGGTACAGAAAACCAGCAACAGTGATATTTGTCAGTCCATCAGCAGTTTTTCGTATATTTCTATGAATAACACACAGGTTTCAGCTATTAGAGAGAATAATCTCAAGTATAAAACCGTTAAAAACGAAATTGAGTAACTGCCAAATGAAAAAACGTCACTCAGCTATACAGTGTGGTCAATTACATAGCAACCGGCCATCTTGGAAACGGTTATTTGACCCCCGAACTTCAATTGTTTTCGACATTGAGGTTATGTATGGGCCCTGTTCATTCATTTCGAATCATACCTATCGCCGATTTCCGAGCGATTCCAGGGTGATCGGTTTGTCGCTCGCAAATGCCAAAACGAGAAAGTCAGATTTCAGTAAAAACAGTCACGATGACGCGATCATTTTCTAGAGCGCAAGGTCTCTTAACGAGGGGTAGCAGTTTCCCGCAACGTGGCGCATCTAACGTCCCCCCGTTTTTGTCCCCAGGGTGTCCTAATGCTGCAAGAGCAGTACCGCGCTATCATGCAGTACAGCATACCGAAAGACGTGTGCGCCAACTCCGAGAAGCCGCCGAGCCACAAGGCGTCCGCCGACTGGTTCTGCATTAAAGTAAGGCCACCCCCCAAAAGGCGGCACGACGCAGTAAGCGCCCCCTATCTTAGCTAAAAGCGGACGGGCGAACGCCGAAACGAAAACTCGAGCGGCACTATCACTTAACCGACGAATGTTACAGTGCGGTGCACAGAACTTCAAAAGAAGGGACAACTGCTTCAAATGTCACGCCTCAAGGATGGAAAGCGAAGAGGGCGGCAGCGGAAGTGACGAGATTTGCACCTACACCACCAAAAGTAACTCAATCGTGATTTACTGGTAGTACCGGCAATTCATTTCCTTTCTTTCCAGCAATAATGATCAGGAATTTGGACGCCTTAACGACCGAAGATTCGGTAATGGGCGTCTTAAATTCGGTCATCCCCGAATTGGTTAAATCCATATCGGCCGTCTGTATAGGACGCGATCCTTTAACCTCGACTTCTAGGGGTATCTGCTATTTGGGGACGGAAAGTACGATAGACGCTTTGGCCATTCACGGCGCTTTAAGCAACCTTTCCAGCCCTTTGACTATCGACGGAAAGACCGGTAAGTCTTTAATCTCTATTAAGTAGGCGAATTTAAATCGATAATCGGGCGGTTTTTAGTCATACTCTCGTATTGCAAATACAATATGGGCGACAATAAGAAGGCGTACTCTCAGGCGGACAACGTGGCGTTCCCGAACGCCGCAGTCCCGAGCACCTATGCTATGACGGACGTGGAAAGTCTGGCCGAATATGCGGCCAGGCGGTACGCTAAAACCCCGAACGAGTACATGCATTACATCGAGTACTACCGCAGCTATTTCACGCAACAAATCAGCGCGGGGAATTCGATAACGCTGCACCAGGAGAACCAGATGGACGCGGCGAACGCCGCCGCCGCTGTAGCGCAGTCTGCTATTCAACAGATGCACGCAAACAAGACGTTCTACGACAGCACGCACATGTCCATTCCGAACGGCACCGACGGGAAACGTTACCGTAAGTACCGGAGCGGAGTTGTAAAATTACCGGTGAATTTGGTAAAATTGATGAAATTGCAATTATTATAAAAAGCCGATTTCAAACAGTTAATTAGATAAAATGAATCGTTTGATGAATACTACAAACTGACCCTAAATTGGAATTCGTTCAACAGATACTTCATTGTCAAACAGAGATCTTTTACTTCTAGATATCAGTATAAGCTACGAAAGTGGATAACGTTCTCTGCCAACATGTACAACGTACTTTTATTCTGTCTTCTTTGGAGTTTCGGTACTCACTATTTGTTATCTTACTTCAGAGTACCAACTTTGATTAATTTTGTGATCTGGTGAAAAATACATGTATACCTCTCATTTTCAGTAGAAGGCTATAAAATCCGTCATGCTACACTACTGTTACATCTTGGCACAAAGTTTTCGATTCATTGGTCTCCAGTAGAAGTAAAATCTCTCTGATGTGAAACCATGGTCAACTTTCAAATAAAAATGCAATATTGGTTCAAAACAAAAGTGATTTTTTTCTGCGTTCAATGATGCACAATACTTTTGAACAATATTCAATGATGAAATAATGAAATGTTCATGGCATCAAGTTTACTTTTCTTAGTTTTCATTTCTCCAAACAAAATTGTATAGCCAGTGATGAGCAAAAAGAAGACTTCAAAGAAGTTATGGCTTAGGGTGTTTTGTTATAATAGCCTGTATGCTGACAGAAATAACAAAAATAACGACTTAATTACAAACTGACTGATTTGTAATATACGGCCAAATTACCGGTAAAATTACCATTTTAACAATTCACTGAACACTGCGTAAAATTACGTCATTCTACGTACTTTTACCGTAATTTTACCATCGGTAATACTACATTTACGACTCAAATCGGATGTCTCCAAAATGGCCGCTTTAACGAGTTTCGCCCTTTACAGCGGTCCCGGACATCAGCAAATACACGTACGACAAGACGACCGGTTACCAATACGACTCGACGACCGGACTTTATTACGACCCGACCTCCAGTTACTACTGGAACAGCGTGATCCAAAAATACATGTACTGGGACCAGGAGAAGCTGACCTACGTGCTGGCGCCCACCGCTTACGATTACGGCAGCCAGCAGGCGCCCGCGCCGACGCCGGGCGTCGCCCAAGAACCCGAAATAAAAAAGCACAAATCCGAAAAGCAGGACAAGGTAAAAGTCGCGAAAAAGATCGCGAAAGACATGGAGCGGTGGGCGAAGACGCTGAACCAGAAGAAGGAGATGTCGTTCGCGCGCACCAACTCCGAGATCGGGTCGAGCGGGGGCGGCAGCGCCTCGGCCGACATCGGCTTTTCCGTTTTGGAGAAGAAAAACGCAAATCAGCTCGTTTCCGGTTATTACAAGAACGAGATTGTGGAGGAGCCAGTGGCGGCGGCGCCGCCGCCGCAAGCGTCGCCTTCCTCGTCGGCGTCAGGGGCGCCGCTGGTGGCGGCGTATGGGGAGAGCGACTCGTCCGGGGACGAGGAGGCGCCGCTCGACGATTCCGAGCTTTTGGATTACTCCAAGCTCATCTGCAATTTATGCAAGAGGCAGCTGGGGTCTGCGGACGCGCTGACGAAGCACGCGCAGCTTTCGGCGCTTCATAAGCAGAACTTGGACGCGAGGAGGAAGAGCAAAAGGTCCGAGGGGAAGGAGAAGATCGTTTATAGGGATCGCGCAAAGGAGAGGAGGATGAAGTATGGAGATCCGGACGAGCCGCAGCCGAGTAAACTGAAGGAGAAGTATCTCAAGTCGAGGGAGCTCGTCGAGCCTCCGCCGGTGGCGGCGTCCGTTTCCGAGCCCATTGGGTCCGAAAATGTGGGGAACAGGTTGCTGCAGAAAATGGGGTGGACGGAAGGGCAAGGGCTGGGGAAGCTGAACCAAGGCAGGACTACCATTATTCAGGTATGATGCATTTTCAGTTACCGGCAATTTAAAAATAGTTTTTTTTCCGACGTCCACATTGTAAAGTGTCACTTTTCGTGACAATAAAGGTGGCTGAAAACTCGCTCGTTTTCAAACTGTTGCATAATGAATCTGGTGGTTTCATTATGCAACTTGGTAATTTCATTACGGCACAGGTCCATAATTTCACTTAGTGTGATTTCGAATTTTTAGCAATTAAGGGATGTTTCTTTTTTATGAAAATTTAGGTTGGCAATTCCAAACTTCAAAATTTATTATCCGAGCTGTCAATTTTCTTTTTTGTATTCATGAGTGTTTGTAAGTAATATTGGTGTCAAAGTCATGTGGTCGCCGGAAAAATAGTATACACAAGTTGTCGGGAAAGTTTTATTTCCCACTTGCGCGAAATATTGCACTTTTCCGACACGTGGTGTAATGTAGTAAATAACACATTTTTATCTTTTTATCTGTTTATTTGAAGGCCGAGCAGCACAGCAGCACTGTCGGCCTGGGTAACAAGGTGAGTGGATATACCGCATTAGCGGGGGAATCCTACAAAGACTGCGTTAAAAAGATGATGTACGCCCGCTACCAAGAGCTGTCGGAGAAGGAGAACTAGAATTTTTTGAGGCACATAATAAGATGTGAAAATTGATCAGGTCCTGTGATTTGTATCAGTTCTGATATACAACTAAAACAAACCTACGCTTTTTTGTCACGAAAACCATCGGCATTATTTAATTATCTAGTGCCAATTACTATTATAAGCTTAATTTTTTATACCATTCTATTGATTTCTTCACATTTATTTTAACCGACAATTTTATTATAAACCCAATCTATTATATAATTTTTTGTTACGATTTTTTACTATTAAGATGTATAAATATTAATTTTCGCCCTAATGAGTACCTATATTAAGTGTATTTTTAATTGAAATAAACTGATCTTTATTTCAATAAGTGCTTTTTATGGCTCGACCTAGTAGCCCTCTCTATATCGTTACGAGTGATCAAATTAAAATCTATAATCGAAAGACTGGGTTCGGGAATGACCACGATCGTAGTCGGTGGAGGAGACACGATCCTTTCGTATTTAAAAGTAGGAAAATGATGACTGCCACCATATCGGTGACTCTCGGATTTCCTAAACGAATATTCCATCGATGTGTCACTGTCGTAGTTGATGTTCAAATCCTTGAAGTGGAGCAGGGCCTGACTTCGCGTTGTGTGAGGTCTCGCTCTGTGAGAATTGCGGGTTGTAGACCTGGAATGGTGAGTTCTGGGCCTTCTCCTTCTCTTCGAACTAACTTCGGTGGCCAATTCCATGGGAATCGCTCCAGTACTGTGGTAGTACTCCAGAAAAGTCTTCACCAAATTTCTGCCGCACCTCATATCTGGAAGATGTTGAGGAAAATTTGATTTTTGGTGGAGGCGCCTTTTCAGATCTCATTTAATTGAATTGGAAGACTACGTAGGTACTAAATTGAATCGTGCGTAACTTTTAATGACTGCGAGCCCCTCGGTTATGATTCATCTATCGCCGTTTAGGGTCCTATAGTCATCAATTTTCGATGAGGCGAAAAAGGATACAGCTATCTTCCGTGTAGGGGATCGTTACATCAGATCCTTTTAATTTATACCCGTAAAAACTCACTTCGAAAGTGTAGCAATTGACTCTGTCGCTTAGAAGTTGGCACAAGTACCGTCTGGATGTTCCGCCCTTTTTAGCGTCTGCATTAAACATCGAATTTTCGACGGAATAATCATCAGCAGTCGATCCTAACAACTTGGGAAATAAAATGTGTCGTTCGTATCTAATATAAACACATTGTAGACATAAAAAAGGACATTTAAAATGGTTAAAGCGAATAATTTACAACCTATAAACGTCCTCGTAGGTGTTCCCGTAAATAAAACAACCTTTTAGGCTGGAATGAGTGTGAAGATCTATGACAAAATCCAGCTGAAATTCCTGAAAGTCGAAATGAAAATGCTAGAGATAGAGATCGCGATTGGCAGTGATTGAAACGCATTACTTTATTTTTATCTAGAGTTAAAAGCATTTCGGTTGCCGCCTTTAAGGTGGGGTGGCACCAAGGTGTCGATATGTGCCAAGAACGATTCAGATCGAACCCCATAACGCTACTCCGGTAATTCCCCAAGAACACTCCGTCCGGATTGAGCATCGGAATTATTTTGAAAATAACGTGTTCTCGTAAAATATTGGCAATTGCGTTCGAACTGATCAATAATTCCAAAAGACCTGTAATATCGAATGATTAAATTATTCAGCGATTGCCTCAAATTCAGACCTTGGCACACATAACTCGCCGGAGATTCACCTGGATGAACTCGGGCCATAATCGCGATTACTCTACGTTTCGAATTCGGTTTGGCTTTATCCAAAGATCCAATGGTTATCAAATCTAGGCGACGATTTTGCTGGAATTCCCTAAACTGTTTTGGTGATTTATAAAATCGGGAAGACTTACTACACTGTTCCCAAGAAGGCTTCGTTCGAATCCTTCATTCAAATAAGATCCTTTCGATTCCAGAATTGATAAAAGAATTTGTTGTCTCGAATAGGAGAACGGAGGAGCTAAAGCGAATTGGAAGACTTCGTCTTCGCGATCGAATCCAAAAGAAAAACTTAGGACGTAATGTCCTTGGTGCGCCGCCGACTTGTGATAAAACACATGCTGCTTTGGTATTCTTTGCCTGAAAATTCTCATATTCACTCGAATAAAAAAAGGGGAATTATTTATTTTCACCATTTTGAGCGTCCGCTTGATTTAACGATCGGAGTCATATTGTCATTGAATAAGTTCCGAGTTTTGCTGATATTCACAATATTAAAAACAACCCTCTGGTCTTGTTTAACGTTATCGACGGTGAAATTAAACCAAAATCGGATTCTCGGGCTACAAGTATCCGGCCGAATGAACAAATCGTATTCGTACTCGTTCACCAAATCCACTCTTCCCAAATTTCCCGATTCGAAAGAAGCGTCAAAACACAAGTGGCCCCTTTTCGCTTTACCGCTGTGTCCGGGAGGCCTCATAATGATCCGATTGACATTTCCCAAACCACCCTCGCCGTCACTATCGTCGCTATCTAAAAATTGAAATCACTCTGAATTACTTGATATGATATTTAAGTGATGCACCTTCTTTGCGTTGGTATATGCTAGTGTGCTGGAGAGGGTCGAAGCCCACAGCCATTATGGTGCAAGTTGCAATATGCTACTGTGAGAGGGTGAAATGTTCAAAAGCTCGAAAGCGCGAAACGTGTTGTGTTATCAGAAATAGAATCAGATAAACACGGAATTCAGAGCTTTTAAACATTGCATGGAACTAAAACTAATAGCCTCGTAATTAAAGTTAGCAAAGCGGAGTGTTATTTCCTCTGCCTACAAGAGAGAACGAAACGACTGAAACGAGTTCAAATCCTGGAGACTTCCGACTGACCCAATTAAAATAACCGCGTTCAAGGTTCCACAAAATTGAACCGAAAAACATATCCGCTTCTAAACGGTTTAAATAATCTAAATATCTCAGATAGAAAACTACTGAATTTATTAGATTATTTGTAGGAACTAAGAAAGTAAAAAGGTGTTTTCAAGTGGGAAGTTTTAATGGGCAAACTTGGTCTCTAATTTTGTATACCTTCACCGAAATCGCCCATCGTCTCGGTCGATTAGGCGTCAAAGTAGACACTCCAATTTGCGAATTAGCACGCAATCTTCCGGATTTAGATCGCTCGTGCGGCTAATAAATCCAACAATTTTCTATTCGAATAGCGATAACACGGAATCGTCCGGACACCTTCGAATTTCCGGAACGACTGCATCTTGCGTCTGTCAATGTTGACAATTTTTCGGGTGATGTTTGATCGATACAACCCGAAAACTTGGTAACAATAATTCATAATTATAATCCGCACGGATTGACCTAAATCCGGGCCCGAATCAGGAATAAGATAATAAATCGTAGATATTTTGCGGTTTGCCCGTAATTAGAGTTCGGATTTTATCGAACAATATCTTCCGGTTGAATGCGCCGCAAGCTCTCATCAAAATGCCGAGCTTCCATCAAGCGCGCGGATCGAGCCGAGCAGAGAGACGAGTATACAATCAATTTGTTGCTAATTGCCTGCACATTAACCCAGTTTCAATTAAAGCTGAACGTATTAAGGGATGAAATTAGAAATTTTCGCTATTAATCATTGTAGGATTTTTCACATTTGAGAGTGGATGTCAGGGGGAAATACATCAGCCTGTTTCATTATTATTAGATGCGACATGTGATGACTAATGAAAAAGGGGGTAGTCGGTATGTGTGGATGCCACACTGTCTCAACAAAATCATTACCGTACGATCTGATGTATACTTATACGTGATGTATGATAAAATGAACGAAATTTCGATTTAAAATCCGAACGTGCTTTTCAAACAGATCAAGCAGGCCGAAATCGTAAATAAGGGGTGAATGTGTTCCATTAGAAAACGCGCAATCGATTTTTACGCGTTCCATTTTAGTCTAGTCTAGGGACAGGCGGCGATTTCGGGTCGGGGGTGCGGTGCGCCGTCGGGTCGAAGTTGCCGATTAAGTACCCCACTTACGCGCGGCCTTCCTGGATGCGACTCGGCCTCTCCTAAAGCAAGATGAATGGGCAATTAAGCGTGCGTACGGTACGGATGACGTACGAACAAGGGATGGCGCGGGGGTGGTTCGCTGCGTTATAGTATAACCGGATTATCATGCATTTACTACAAAACGAATCGCAGAATGGAAGTCGTGGGTACTGCCACTAAATGCGTTGGCGTTTGCTATGCTCTGTGCTGCTGAGAGGAACTACCTCTTTCTGTCTAGCTCCTGGCTGTGGTAGTTGCGGCTGTGCAATATGTAGGAGAGAATAGTAGTGTCAGTGTGGCCTCTGGTCTGGGTCTGGTCTGGTCTGGTCTGGTCTGTTGGCCGGACTGACTGCTGGATGCCGGAGGCCGCGGAGCGAAGGCAGGTGAATAACGAGAGGAATATGGGAATATCAGGAAGCGCATGAATGGGGATGGCGTCGGGATCGGCGTCGGCCCCGGGCCAGGGGTGAGAGCGCGCGCACGATATCGACCGGCAACAACCCCTGGCCGACACCCTCCTCGCCAGCGCCATGCAACACCATTTAGTTATTGCACTCTCTGAATAACACTTGTGTTACGTTTGGTAGTGTACGTTATGTAATAATATCATTCCTTGCATAATTACTTATTAACAATAATTCCTACTACTATTGTCTATATTTAATCAATAGTATAAATATACAAATTATTTAAATATTTATTAACAGTTTCATAGTTCGGTTAAATTATTGTACTCTAGGTTGGCTTAATAACCTTGCATCGTTAGAAGAAATTATTATATTTAATCGTCTTTAAAAATAAGTGCAATCCTTTTTAAAGCCTGTTTTCGACCGATCAATCACACTCCCATCATTGTACAATACTCATCATTCTTCCATCATTAAAACATTTTCTTCAATCTCGCACTGTTATAGTGGATACGTAATACAGTTCAATCATTTGAATATTTCCAATAATTTGTGCTATACTACAATCTTGGATTCAACACCAACAAACGTCGACGGGTGAGTTCAATTCTACCTCCTCCATATCCGCCCGCGATCATCAAATTCAGCCGATCGACTGAAACGGGTAATCGCAATCCGATATGATATCGTAAATACGCTTATTCAATATCATGAGGTATACCAGATGGGTTAATAATAATCGTGGCGACCGTATACTGGCGAATTTCCTCATTCGGGGTTGTAAGTTTTTGTGATTAGCGCGATGCCGGTAGCTTGAGCTACATGGAAGTTGCGGGGGTTGCGACTGTGGAAGGGAGTTGACGACGATCAATACTACAGCCGGCCTGGCCAAAGCCCGTGCCTCGATTACCATTATTCCCGTATTTCATGCCACCCACGCGATGCTGATTTATCCACCGATTCAAAGAAAACCCACGAAATCCGGGGAACTCTCGCCGCCGCCCTTTCGACCGATCCACCGAACGATTTTTTCCATCCCCCGCCGGGGGGGTGGGACCGGCAAAAAAGCTCAAAACGCAAAACGACACCGTCGCATTCATAAATAGTTTCTTTTTATCGATCTCGCCGTCGTGCTAAACTATCGCTCACCTATACGGTTCACACCCACGAAAGGGGCCGACAGCAGTTAATTAGCAAATTGACGCGATTTCTTCGCACGCCCTCGTCGCGACCCTCGAGTCGTTCCCTTATGTTACAGCAGTGTAACCCGGTTGAATAAAATCATAAAAATTTGATAAGATCTTATCGGGAATCGTAATCGAAATTAATAAGCCTCGAATATGCACACCTGGTCGAGCCAGTTCTTGCACGTTTCACCTCCAGTTTCGGCGGTGGCATATGGGCGCCGGACACGCGACCGAAATTACCATATTCACCCAGTTTCGGAAATATCGCCAACCCCTCCGGCCCCATTCGAGATTCCCGCACCCACGTAACGCCGTGTGATAATGGACCGTACGGTGGGTGGTTCATGCCCGTACTATCCGGGTAGGCGGTACTCGTGTAATGCGCTCGGCGAAATAATGTAACGGCGATGACGGTGTGATAATAGTGAAACGAAACGAAACGAAAGCGGAGTTTCGGGTGAATGTCCTCGGCGTGTCTGGGCCGACGGGACCGCGCGGGCATCAGCGCTAGACGCGATGGTCGCCGGTTAGGGGCGAAGGGCGAAAGGGCCCCCGGCCTTTGTGTGCCATCAGCTGTTCGGTACCCACTGATTAGGCGCACCCTTCCCCCTCGTTATTAAAAGTTGAGAGAGACGGCGATAATGTGCGTTATGCGGCGGGGCCGGCGCGCGGTTCGGCTCGCGTCCGGATTTATCGAGGGTGCGAGCGGACGCGCTCTCTCTTCCCAGATGAGTAACCTACCCCTCGGTCGCCATATGCCCGCACGTGCTTTCGGGCGCATAAATTATTTTCTGTATGGCCGTATCGCCGCGCGCTGGGGAAAAAGCGACCGGACCAGTTTCGCGTGTGCGATTTCGATTCAAGCGCACGAGCCTCTCCTCCTGCTCCTGCTCCTGTCGAAAATTTAAATGGTAGAAACAATTCGGTCCCGTCATCATCGCCGGAGTCGGAGGACGGTTTTACGTACTCGGAGGAATAATTCAATTGCGGTTGAAATGCTGTTGTTGTTGTCGGGCGTATAATCGTAAAAAGTGCGTGCAGACTGATGGTATGGTGATTGAGGAGAAGAAGTCGCGCAAAAACTCGTTTCGCCCAGTCGGCAGGTAGATTTTTGAAGCGTCCGCGCATCTCTTGTTGCTCTCGGGTCCGAGGCGGATTTTTTCGGGATCGTGGATTGCGGGAGTTTCTTTTTCGAAATCGGAGTAAATTCGCTAAAATTAAAAATAGAATAGGAAATCGTGCGCTGCGCATGACCTCGTGGGCATCCGCGCTTTGGCCGAGGGAGCCCCCACTGCCAGCGCCGGCTTTAATTATTACAGTACGAGTTTCGAGCGCGTAGAGGCGGTTTCGGTTTTGTTTAGTTTTTTTTCTTTTTTTAGTTTCGTTTTTAATTTTCTTTCGTTTGTATTTATTTGTGCATTCGATCCAGCCGAAACTTGTACGGAATGTGTGACAACGTTGTGACCTCACGTGCGTGAACCTCGACTTATACCACCTCCGAACACCTTTTTCGGGGAGAAAGAAATTCGACGGAGGAAAAACCACTTCGAACTACTAGTCAACCGGTCGCTCCTCTCCTTCCTATCAGTAATACGCTAATTATATTGTGTGCATGGGTGAGTTGAATTTGTCATGTCAGCGGCCGCTGCCTACGGTCGCGCGGAATAATCGATAGCGATGGATTATCGGTGTTAGCCGGTCGCGAGATCCGATTATCGGGCGCGTTTCGCGTCCGGAGGCGTCGCGTCGCCGACGCCGACGTCGGCGTGGCGGGTCCGGGTGCGGGCGGCGGCGCCGTCTCGCCGCCCGCGTGCGAAAGCTCGGAAGCTCCTGAAACGGGTCCGAGTCCTGGAGGAAGTCGCGGACGCACGTGGCTCGGGCCAATCAACTTGAGCGCTCCGACTTGACGAGGTTACACCTCCTCGTCCTCTCGGCCGTCTATTATCGTCCCGCACGGTGCATCATAATTCGGCTCGATGGAAAAATCGCGAATTCGCCGGGAGCTTTCGGGGAACGTGCGCGTGCGATTCGCGCTTTCGCGAGCGGGGAGATTCTTTCGATTTTCTAGGATTTGTATACGGCTTGTTTGGCCGAAAATAGCGCGGCGCGTCTATAAATACGCACCCCAAATCAAATTCATGTGTTGTGGAAGTAGGAAGTCGCTTTTATATAAAAATGATCGCTCTCGAACCGGCATCTGCATCCACCGGTGGATGCGTGGACGGCCCATGCACCGTACAATGTGGGTACCGACGCGACGCCCTAATTCACCCCTGGAATAAACCCCCACCTCCCACAGAAAGTCACCGTCATTGTTATATGGTATAGTGGAGAAAGATAAATCGATAAAATTGTCCCCAACGCTTTATACACTGTACACACGTTACTATATCTAGCGTAATATCTAATAATGAAAATAATAATTCAGTCGTTTAAAATATTGTATAGTTAGACGTGTGGGATGGCTGATAAAGTTATCACCATAAACATTATGATATTTATCCACGCGAACGTATAGTTTAAAAGGATCGTAATTATTTCATTATTTAAAATTCCCCATTAATGGGTATTAAATAGTAGAATTTTATTGTTTGTACTCTGGGGTGACGTCAGAAGCTTCCGGTTTAATCTTACCTACTGCACTTACATATGAAATCGTACGGTAGTTATAGCCTAGTCTGGTAGCAGTTAGTCGATTCTCTTTCCGGTCTGTTGTGGTAGACAGAAATGTACTAATTGAATGTTTTGTTTTCTTTTCATTCCAGATTGTAGATTAGGGAGTCCCCTCTGATATGAACAAGTCGTAATAGAAGTTGTTCTTCAATCGAAGAATAATAACCAACGCGACGTTTTCGTATAATTGTTTTTATACGCGATTAGTGAATTCGATCACCGGTTCTTGATTTTAATGTAAATAATTCTTCGCAAGAAGAATAAACAGCCGCCACCATTGAGGAAGCTCTAGATTACGATTTTGAGTTCAGTGACGAAAATATGATGTCCAACGGATTAGATTCCGGGGTCGTCGGACAACAGAATGGGGGCAGCGGGGGCCAGGTCGGGGGTGGACAGGAGGAGTCCAAGACGAACCTTATCGTTAATTACCTGCCCCAGACGATGACCCAGGAAGAGATCCGGTCACTGTTTTCGAGTATCGGAGAAGTCGAAAGTTGCAAACTCATCCGGGACAAAGTGACAGGTAAGAACCGAATAATCGATGAAATTGAAAAATCTCAGGATACTGTAAAGGAAAATCGTCAGATCTTGAGACTTTTACGCGAATGAAAATGTCGAAACGAACAAAAAGTCTGGACGATTGTTATAAGATCCTGTTTTAACTCAGACAGACCTCCGATATTAAACCCAAACAAACCCACCACCGGCCGAACAGGTTCGCTCTCTCGACACAATACACAATAACAAACCCGAATCAATTCTCTTATATTATAAGATAAGCAGATTTTCTTATGATTTTATAATACCTACATAATTATGCACCTACTTGTAAAGAGTCTTACATAGGTAGTCGGGTAGTTAGCCATTAATTCAAGCGGAGCCTCGTTATTTATAGCCGTTATTAAACTTGTACCATTGCCAAAGTATTATTATAAACCGTTATTAACAAACTGTGTAATCGATTTTGCTACATTTCCAGAGGGCGAAAAGGCGCTCAAAAGGGACCACCCCGCGTTCTGGCTAGGCCAAGGCCAGTTTGATCGTGCGTAATGTGCACGCCACTGGTGTCCTCTAACTTCCTGTATGTTATTATAGTATGGAATGGCGCGATTAAATTGGGAACTTCGTATTGAATTAATTAAACGTCACCATGCATTCATGCCCGACTTATTATACTGTAACAGAGAACGGAGTCCCGGTCTCGGTGTTATACTGGGTGTAGCAAAAACGCTAATGGCTAATACAGCGTCCACACAATTCGTTTTTGTGACGCGGAGTTTTCGTTTTTATTTTCGAAACCGCGTTCCATTATCGCAGCGCTTCCCTCCGAAACGAAATGAGTCACGGCACGTGTACACCCCCCCGGTGGACGCATGTGTGCCTCTGGGGGACCACGTTCGCCTGATGTGCCGCCGCTAGGGCGTTACCCCGGAGCATCCTGTCATGTCGACGGGATCGCTCCGGAACAGGTAAATTCCTATTTGTTCTGTTTGTTGTTCGGCGGAGATAAATATTTGGATCCGCGTCACCTTGCGGGAAAATCGCCCCAATAAGCCCCGCTCGGTGTCGGTTTCGTCATCCGGTACACACGATATCGAGGTGCATCGCGCGCGTTCGGAAATTATTACCGTTTACCGTTTTTATTGAAATTGACAGCGTATACAGTACAATCTAAATAATTCTAAGAAAATCGGTATCTTTAACCACATTTTTCCAACTCAGTTTTCCGACGATTGTTTATTATACATGCATTATGGAGTTTGTACTGTACGCGCTCATGAAATGTGCGGCAGGTGGTGGTGATAACAATTCCAATTTGTGGATAGGTTTAATCGTTTGTTTTGTAATTGGCTGCAGCGCCTGGTGTTATCACTAGTGCATTGCTTGCAGGGCAATCGCTCGGGTACGGTTTCGTCAACTACCACCGACCTGAAGATGCAGAAAAGGCGATTAATACGCTCAACGGACTTCGATTACAAAATAAGACGATCAAGGTGAGCGAACGAACCACCCCGAAAAGAGAGGGAGAGAGAGAGAGTGAGAGTGAGAGTGTCTGTGGTACCATTTTTTTCTCTTCGTGCGTCCTCCCCGAGGGGTCGACAGTTTTCCCCGTTTTGTTCGTTTTATTGTTATTATTCTTTTGAGATCTGTTTGGCATCGTCTCGGGAATTCCGCGTGTTCGCAGGTGTCGTACGCCAGGCCGAGTTCCGAGGCGATCAAAGGTGCCAATCTGTATGTGTCCGGGTTGCCAAAGAACATGACCCAGCAAGATTTGGAAGCCCTGTTCAGTCCGTACGGCCGCATAATAACCTCACGCATTTTGTGCGACAACATCACCGGTAAGAGAGCAAGACCGTGTCGTATCGTATTGTCTCGTTGGTTTACCTACCCGTAATTAGCGCGATCGCATACTCCTCCACCTCTCTTAATCACATATTACATATATACATGCCTATATATGTATGTATATATACGAATTCATACGAATTTTCTCTTTCCGTTAAAGTTCTTATTATTATTGTTATCATCATTATTATTATTAATTGTTATTGGTTTATACCCAAGTTATTCTAAGTTATACTTATTATTATGGTAGTTGAGTTGCCCGCCAGTACTTGTGGAGTATGTTTTCGCTTTTAGCCTTGCCGCAATCTTGGTATCGTCAAGGTTGTAGGTCTTCTCGCCGAAGATCCGACTCTTCTTCAGTTTAGTTAATATTGTTGTTGTGGTCGAGGTCCGGATCTTCGCGGAGGAGCAATGCCACAATCACAGTAACATACATACAAAATACATCAACATACTTAATTGCAGTTTGTTTATTGATTATAACAATCAGTAAATATTTATTTATTTATATGTTATTTTTATTGGATGTGGTAGCTTTAATTTGATTATTAATATGATTTGATTCAGAGTTACTGTTGAAATTTGGCTTCATAAATAATAACAACCTTAATCGTAATTATTAATTGATTAATTAATTGATTGATTTAAGCCGCGGCTGTCCATGGTGTTTAATTTCACCTGAGGCACCGTCAGTTCACAAATTATTTGTCTTACTGTACCTATATTTTGCGTTTTTCTCTTTCTCTTCCCTAGTACGTCAATTTGTCACGGGGGCCGGAGAGAATTTGCCTGGTACGTACCTCTCTCTCTCTACCATAAACACCCAACTGAACACCACCCACAACCACCAAAATCCACTCTTTGGTTGTTCTGTTTCGGGCGCGATCGAAAGAAAGAACCTCCAAGATGGAGCCAATCAAAATCGGTGATAATGTTCATGGAAATTCATTAAGTACATCCTAACTTGGTAAATTTTTTCTTAAAGTAACGTAAAGTAAACTTAAACATCTAAATTTTAATGAGAAAATTCCTCCTCATCAGTTATTATCAGTACAGGGTGTACTGGAGAAAAGGTACCCGCGCATTCGCTTTATAGAACACCAATAAAATTTTATAGGCATGATGGAAAAGAGTAAAGTTTTACAAAGTTTTTGAGTTGTTTCACTTTTATTTGATATTTTTTACTGAAGTAACTCGATAACCACTTTTTTTTCAAAACTTGGCTCTTTCGATCCCTATTCATTTTATAGGGTTGTAACAAGCGACTATGTTGCGGTTTCACCTATGTACTTACAGACTATGTACACTCGCACCCTGTGCAATAAGATGATGGAAAGAAAAGCAAAAAATTGAAGGCGTAAGCGATTGCCATGTCAAATTGATGTTTTAGTTGCTCAAATTGAACGAACGTTCGTGTCTTACATACTTCATCAGTCATATCAATTTCTATAAGTACACAAATGTTCTCGAAAAGAAAGATTCAAATACATAATTGGAAAAAATAAGTAAAAGATAAAAGCCAGTTGAACGATGCACCCCTCCCCCCATAATCAATTGACAATAAGAATCCCAATTCAAAATTATTTTATTTTTCACATTTCTTTAGTAACTGAAAGAAACCTGTTAAACAAAAACATTAGCTTCGATTTTGTTCAATTTTTATCATTATATTTGGTTACTATTACTATTTATTTTGCATCGTGGCATGTTGATTTTAATTTGCTGCAGTCTTTATATTATGTTTGTTTTACGTTACATTATTGATTTTATAATTTTTTGAATAAATGAAGAGCAGAGCAATCACTATAAATACCCAAAAAACATATTCAAAATACGAACACGCAGACAAAATAAAACACACATACACACAGTCACACAAATAAATAATAGAGATCACACAAAACGAGAGGGCTGTTTACGAATGTGCTTTAATAATGACGAATTCGATGTGTTATTGATTATTATTATTAATTATTATTAATTAATGGTGCATGTCGTCCACCTTTTACTTGCACTGTTACTTGTTTATTTATGATTTCATAAACGGCCGGATCGTTGCGATGTCGGTAGCTCGCTTGCCGCGCTGATAAGAAAGATGATGGCAAACTAGCTCACGGATTGATTGATTGATTGAATACTATTTGTTCATTTTTGACCATGGCGAGTGGATAATGCAGTGTGAAAATGGTGAACTTTCTCCGTGTAGGCCTGTCGAAGGGTGTAGGATTCATTAGGTTCGACCAACGCCTGGAGGCCGAACGGGCCATACAGGAACTGAACGGTACCATTCCCAAGGGATCGACGGAACCGATCACCGTCAAATTCGCCAACAACCCGAGCAACAACAACAAAGCCATTCCCCCGCTGGCAGCTTACCTAACTCCGCAGGCGACCCGCCGATTCGCCGGCCCCATCCACCACCCCACGGGCCGATTCAGGTTCGTGTCACTTTTGGAACGCACTGATCATCAGCAGAATTCGTAAATTCGATCTGATGGAAAATGCGTTTGGTGGTTGTGTTCGCAGGTACTCTCCGCTGGCCGGAGACCTGCTGGCCAACTCGATGCTGCCCGGAAACGCGATGAACGGTTCCGGCTGGTGCATCTTCGTGTACAACCTCGCGCCGGAGACGGAAGAGAACGTCCTCTGGCAGCTGTTTGGGCCGTTCGGCGCCGTCCAGAGCGTCAAAGTGATCCGTGACCTGCAGACTAATAAATGTAAAGGTTTCGGCTTCGTCACAATGACCAACTACGACGAGGCCGTCGTCGCCATCCAGTCGCTGAACGGTTACACGCTGGGTAACCGCGTCCTGCAGGTCAGCTTCAAAACGAACAAGAGTAAAGCCACATAGACGAGCGACGCGAAATAGTCAACGCCAGCGCGGCCGGCGCGCGGTGCGCACGCCCCTGCCGATATTTAAACATTTATTTATTATTTATTGTTCACCGTTCGTGTAAATAATTATGCGGGCCCTATGTAGGTAATTTAATGCGAGGGCGTGGCGCACCGTGCGCCCGGATGAAAACTAAAAAATGGAAAAAAGCAAAAAATAAAAATTAAAAATGGAGACGTCGCCCCCCAAAAAAGAGCGCACGCACCTCCCTTTCTATTTAATAACATTTAGTACTTATATTGATACGAAGCTAGTCAGAAGTGCATTCGCGTTTCCTAATAGCAAAAGATTTCTACGGTCTGATGTATTTTCTGTAAATTTGTGCCATCGCCGTTTATTGACATGTTGGGAACTCACTCGACCCAAAGATTCACCATTATCAAGCTATACATAATAGATATTTACGAGATAGTATTTATTTATTGTATGATTTCGCGTAATTATTTCGGTCATGTCATTGGTTAGTACCTATAATTTATGTATTTATATGTAGTGTTTTGTGTATTCTTAAATTTTGAGACTAGTCGCAACAGCAACGGCCACGAATGATTGATCTATGATAATAATATCCATATTGTTATCATACATATGCCGTCGAAGATATAATCTGCATACATGACCTATATGTATGTTTTAAGGGCGCTCTCATGATTTTCAGTGGCGTCGTCGTCGTCGTTGTTATTATTTGTAATTTGTGTTCGCGGAAGACCGTGGCGGCGAGGGCTCTTTCAGAAATATACACCTACATCACTTGTCTAAGATGATGTGATGATTGTGATCTCATAAGTGTGATTCGGTTTTCATATTTATATTTGGTTTATTTATATTTGCAAAAAAAATACAAAGGTTCGGTTCGGTTTATTTTTTAGAGAAGAAAACAGTATGAGATTTATATTATATTATTTAGGGGATGATTATGATGATGATGATGGAGAGGCCCGGACTCGACGACTGACCACATTGATGGGGTCCGTGCACACCCTCACCGCACCGGTGCTCCGTTTATTCTTATTTGTGTGTTGTGTTTAATTTCACGTTGACCAGATTCATTCTAACACCTCGAGCTTTTCTGATAGAGAAAACTTTCGCGTGGTTTTGCCTTGATATGCCATCAATATTATCATTTTGCGCTTAATTATCATTAGCGAGACCACAACTTATATAGAAATTGTCCCATAAATGACTTGACGAAAAAAGCAAACTTATTAATTATTTATTTATTTATTTCGTTTATTTCATTTCTTTTCTTTTCCTTTTACTTACATTATTCATTTTGGGGTCGGAGCGGCGGAGGAGCCGCCGTTTCGATTTTAACTTATGCTTTGTTAATTTTAGTTCCATTAATTCACACTTGGTTATTATTTTAATTTATTTTCAATATAAATTTATTAAAAATTATACTTTTTCTTTTTATTTATTTTTTCATTTTTCCATTTCTTTTTTTAGTTACACGACGAATACCTCCCACCTACCCCTGGTAAATTTCTTTGCGTTTTTTTCACACCATATATAATATAATTAATAATGCGTAATTATGAATATGATTTTCTGTTTTGTTGTGATGTGATGTCTCACGGTGTTCGCTGACGTCGATATGCAATATGCAAAATCCAACATGCTACTACGCATTGCACAAGCGGCGCGACCACCGCGTCATCCTCCGTGGTACCATGGAGGTCGCGCCGCCTCTAACCACCTACAACAGACTAAACGTAAACGAACTAGCCACTTCCACTACAAAAAAGAGTCACTTTATTTTTCTAAAACACTCGTACCCCACTTATTATATTTTCAAATCGGATATAATGCATACAATGTATGTACGCACCGTAATAGCGACCAAAACGATGATATCCAACTATAATAAATTCCGTACAAGTCCGTCACACCGATTATGTTCAACAATAACACAATAATTTGTAATACCTACATACTTAACGCGAATAGCGGATACTCAATAAAAATAATTATACCTGATGCCCAATAAAAAAATGACGCGATTTTTTGATAAATCTCGATTTAACGCTACATTTTAACGCATGTATAGTCGGTTTATAAAACGCGACCTAAACTAATACTAAAAATAACTTGAATACAAAATTTTAAATACATAAGCGAAACGCACACGCCCGCCCGGCAGCGCAGAATACGAACATGTATATACAATTCTAGGGAAATAAGTACAATTTATTAAAAATAACCATAATAATGAATACTGGCGACCCGTTTATTAATAGTTTATCACTGATGGACCAGGCCGGAAAATCAAGAAACAGCTTATGAAGAAAATAACGAGTGCGTAATGCATCGAGACAATCCGATTCTAATAGTTTCTGAACATTGCAAACGACGGGTTGCGCATATTTTACCCCAAATCGGAAATGTTTCTCAATGCGTCATTATTTTATTATTATAATTATTGTTAATAAGAACAGCGGGCAACTTAGGGACAGGACGAATTCCGTCTTAATAATAACAATACTCATTACAACTATTAACTTATAATCATTATAACGATCCTAATACGATTCAATCGACCCGACTCACCCGCGCACATTCGGCTATAATGATATGTAATTCCATCTGTTCACATTATTAATAAATAATTTAATATCGATCTATCGAATCGCAAAGTATGGGGTTTTATACATACGTATAAGACCGGCGAGGCTGCTATTTTTCTTGATTGAAGAGAATGTTACTAATGAAATAATAAAATAATTATAATAATAAGGTGGCAGGTGGCGGTCGAAAGCACAATTTCCTAAAAAGGTGATTATGACGTGTGATTCATGACAGTGATGGTGAAAGAGAAGTTATTGTAATTACTTAAATTAGTAGAAGAAAATGGAATTAACGATCTGCCTCTTTGTATCAGCGAAATGTTTATAATGCGTACAGATCAACCGTGTTGCGTGAAGCTGTACCAAGTTGTTAGAGCCACCACCAAAAAGCCCGTCAACACCACATAAATAGTTATATACTTACTTGCTTGAATATATAAATGAAAAAAAAAATGAAATGCAGCAGTGCGGATAAAATCCGAAGGCGCAAATCAAGACCGACACCAAAAACACCCGAAAAATAACCAAATTTAAATAAAATAATAATAATAATATGCCCCCCGTTTGTGATAGCCGCGAACGCGACAGTGCGGGCCCGGGCCTAGTTGCGGGGGGCACCCCGAGGTCCAACCGGCCGCGGTCTATATAGATCCAGTTCAGATCCAAAAAAAGAACAAAACTATTTAAAAAATAATAAAAAATGAAGAAAACGCGAGTTGACTAAACGAAACACACGATCCGAAGGAATAAATATTATGTTTGAGCCGATTTACAAAAAGATACAGGACTTGTAGCAGGGGAAAGGTGAAATATTTCGGAAGACCGCGACCATCATCATCAGCTTAAGAAATTTAGAATGATAGTAGAGAGACGAATCTGCGAATTCCTCCGCAAACGCGTACTGGTCGACGTACAATCTTAATAACTGTGTTGTATTGTAACGTACTATTATAATATAAGTACAGCATAAAGTTCTAAGACAGTAACTGAAAAAAAGAATAAAAAAAAGAAATCAAGTTAGTGTTCCGAGCACAAACTAGCGACGTAGGTGATGTTATTGGTTACTCTGGCCTAAATCGAAACTCGTGTAGACTAATTCCATATACAGAACAACGATCTATTTCAAATGATATTATATGTCTATCAGCATTGCTTGTTTATCAATTCTTATTAGCTTCTATTTGGCTAGCCGTTTGCTAAATATACCGCTTATAACTTTTTTAACCATTATTATTGTACTATATATATATATATATATATATATATTGAATTGAATTGATTGATTAATTGATTGATTGATATATTATTCTATGGTGATGATTACGTACTTATAATTACAATTACCTTTCGATATTAATGATATTTAAAATGATAATTCTTATTGATTGATATTATTGATTGCGATTACGTACATACATCACTTATTACGTATCTCTATTCTCTACATACTTAAGGGTTATCTCTTTGTGTGTTGTGTAGATCTCTAGCGTAAGTGTAACATAATACATACATAGTACATATTCCTATTGGTTAATTTCTCTATGTGTGTAGCTGTTGTGTTGCGGGCGGGCGGCCCGGCGCGGCGTGCCGTCGCGGGACGGCGCCGCGACGTCACGGGACGCGTCGGCCGCCGCCGCGCCGGGACGGCCGCCCTGGACGCGGGCACGACCCGGTCCCGCCCGGCGCCAAGCAGGGCTATAGCTCAAATATTGTTGTGACGAGATGCATTCCATTATTAAGAAACCACTGATTGATATATACATACATATATTATATAATATACTCATAAACTTATATATTCTATCTGTTTTGATAAAAATGGTGGTTATTATTATTATAAAATATCGAGTGCAAAAGTTATATGTACAGAGGTTATATTATTAGGAAGTACAGTACCTCATAAACTGTAATTCATGCAATAACTTATTATAAGAAAGTTCTTATTACAATATACTTAGCTTTAGTATAATAAGAGGCGAGAGGTTTGTAAGATCTTTACATAACACTCAATACCTTGATGCGGCGGAAGATCGATTCGCCTCTCCCAGTCTTAATTGCTGAATTAAATTTAGAAAATAAAAACACAAAAACTAAACTTATTAATTATTATTAACTATATTGATAAAAAACGAAGGTATACCTACATATTACCTGTCTAATGTGCGTATAAGACGGAAGAGCTTCAGGCGAATCGACCCTCCGTCTTCCCTCCTCGTGCCGCGAGTCTTCTACATAAAAGGAGTCGGAAATACTATAAAATACATAAAAGGATGCCATAATAATTCATTTCTGGTGTCGCTTTTCTTGAAAATTCACAAGGATGGATAAAAGAAGGTCAAGTGACGATGACGACATATCAACAGACCGACTCCCACCCCTTATATAAAAAATAAATTAATGAATAAATAAATAAATAAATGAATAAATACACGGTGCACCATCAAGTCTTGAAACGTTCTTGATGGAACTGAACTGATAATTTCACCCCATTAAGTTACCACACACGAACTCTCTCTTTACCTTACCAATATACCTACTTAATTACTTGGAGTATTATATACTTTTACTATATGTTTACCAAAGCAAACGCGTTATTATCAGTCTATGTTCGTTCTATTCTACATACCTAGTAGGTAGTCGCCATACATCACTAGTTAAAAACAATAAGATTTAAATGAACATCCTATTAGTACGCTTACGGGACGGGGGTAGGACTCGAACTTCCGGACCGAAACCATCAAAGCCGGAATATCCACGCCAACAATAATTACCAGATTTATTTCCAATCTACATACTCGAATTATTAATTATCTCTTTTTGAAATAAATAGCTAGGTTTAGGGTTTGCAACGAATTGTATTATTTTTTTCATTATATAATTGAATTTGGTATATACGTGAAGAAATCTTGATTGGTTGGGTACGGAAAGTTCGTTCGGTCCCCTCGCCGTAGTCGAAAGCCACGGTCCTTCGAAGCCGTAGCCCTACGACGAAGCAGATCAGATCTCTGTGTTTCCAACTTATTTTAGTTACGTTATAACTTACCTAATTAATTAATTACTTACTTACTTAATTACTTACTTAATTACTTAATTATTATAATATTCAACTGTTCATTGTCTTTTTATTGCTTATTGTCCAGTGTCACATGCTGCATTTGTGTGTATTATTGTCATTTGGTGGTTATTTGTAATCTATACATATTTATTGTATCAGTAATGATATTAGATATTGAGTATTAGTTGAGTCGTCGGTAGAGTTTCGGCATAATTAATTGCATCCGAGAACAGACGGCATGACGAGGTTTTAGTTATTTGAATTGATTGAGTCGCCGGGTTATACTAGATTGATTGTTTCGGGTTTGCTTCTGTATTGATTGTAGATTCGGTTTCGATTCACGTTCGATTGGGTTTTTCTTTACGAGAAAGGCTGTGTAAGCTGGGAACCAGTACATCGGATTGTGCGGACAGTAGGCTAATAAGTACACTGGCACTGGACACTGGCAAATAACTAAAAACAAAACGTATATGCAAAAGTGTAATAGCATCGCGCCATCGCGTTGCAGTCAGGACAACTGTAATTATTACACACAATGTTATTGTGTATTCCAGGCTAGAAGTCGGTGTAATGCAATATTTGTACTTTTCCATGTTGACAAAACTCAATACAATAAAGTATAAAAGCTACATTTACGTTGGGTTCTAATCATTCCCTTCAAGTTACCAACTATCTTCTTACTACTATCTGCTAACTACTACTACTACTACTACTACTACTACTACTATTTCGATTTTGTAATATATTAAATAATGTATAAAATAGATCTGATACATTGACGAATCGTTCTATAATTTTAAATTCACTATTATCCTATTTACCTCTGATCCAAATTGAATCCTAACATATTAAATATTTAAAATTGATATCGTCAATTTGGTAAGTAGTAGAGTAGCCGGCATAATTGAAATACATCGAGGGCTCTAAACTCCAACTATACTGTACAGGATGTCTACATTTTTCTTCATTAATAAATCAAGTATTATATGATCGGTAAGTATATTTAGGTATTATATTATTATTTTTTGAGAAAACAAATTCGATTTAGATATTTTTCAGGGAATTTGCATGGTATTATTTGTACTTTTGCATCATTGTTAAGATTCTTCCAAATCTAAACTGGAAATAAAAAAATCACAGTCAGAGACGAATATGAATTAGTATCATTAATGCAAAATAAATTAGATTTGGTGCCATATTTTACGTATTAGTGTAAAAAATATTGGAACTGCGCGAAAAAAAGCTTACCGCCATTATTTGAATACGAGACATTGAGTATAATTGGTTGCCTACATTCAGGCGTAGCTGCCTGGTCTTTATATATTCACGTAAGTTATAAGCTTAAAATAGCCACAGCTCGATTTATTACCTCATGATATTTATAAAATAGGTATTTTTCGTATTTTGATGCATAATTTTGTAGGTTTTCGGTCAAATTATAGGATTTTCGCATTGTGAGCTTTCGTGAGCTTTCGCGAATTTGAATTCTCCAGGGCGGGAAAGTCGTCGGCGTCCTCTGATTGATGCATTTTTTCACCAGGCGATATTCAATTGTCTCGAGCGAATGAATTAACTCCATTTGCAATTTAGATATCGTTGGTGTGGTTCGGTGGTGCCTTAAATAGAGTAGTAGGTGAGTAATTAGCATTAATTTTCGGTATTTGGGTTTGAAAATGTTTCGAAAGTGCGCCAGGCGTCGAGTGGCGTCATCTGACGTCCGGTGTTCAGTAGTAGGCCGCTGTAGGCCGCCGACCGGACCGACCGAATGAGTGCGAGACAGCGAGCGAGGAACTGGTTAACTGAACTGACTACTGGAGTTTGCCTCCCCAATCAACTCAACTGTCTGTTTAGAACGTCGCCATTCGATGGCATTATATTAAATAATGAAAAATGCGTGTTGAAACTGGGTGCAAGTGATAAATCGTCGTAAACATGTAGGGACCAGTGATGGGCAGGACTGGCTGTTATCGTTCGTAACCCATAAGCTCCCGTTCGGATGGAATCCTTCATAAAGCATTCACAAACAAATCCATACACTTCGATGACGATAATGCATCCATCTAGTAATCGCATTTACAGGAAGAAAAAGTGCATAACTGAGTGCAGAAACTGCTGAAGCCGTTCGCGAGTGGCCAAAAATGATATTTGTTGATTATTTTTTCATTTATTTCTCCCATGTCAAATGTCATCTAAAATGGTGTTGACAGTTATGTCACTTGCAGTGGTTTTCCTCCAAAAAAGGACGTTTATTTTGCCTAAAGTGACCATGTAAACAGTGGATAAATCAGTTAACTCTCAAAAGTAAATATCATTCGGTTGTTTATCGCGACTTTGCCGAATGTGATAGGTTAGGTTATATGCTTTTGTAGTGAGCCCAACACCATCCATTGGACTACCACCAGTAACGTTACAACTGTAACATCAATTCACAGTAATAGCCTAATTGCAGGAGTCTGTTAACAATGGTATTTGGCTGAACTTGTCTGTGATGGACCGGGAAATTCCGAGTGTTCCCATCACCACCTTGGCCGGGGTGGCAAGTCTGACGGACCGTAAGTAGACAAAAACGACCCTCGACCAATCATGGAACTGTAAAATCTTAATCCTGCTCAAATTTGCGTGATCTAGTGCTGCCAGAAATGCCACTCCCCACCCCCTTGCCGCAAACTTTAAGCAATAAGTCTCTGCTGTTCCATCCGAGAGTGGCAGAAGAAGCACAAAATCTACTCGGGGTCAGGGACGAGGCCCTGGTCCCACAACTGGTGCACTCCTTAGTACAAACTTCCGCAGAACACATGTAAGTCCAAATCCGATTGATTGATTATTTATAATTATCCACATATCGTTTTCAGAGAAGTTAAGGATAATTATGCCGGAACTGAAACGAAGGTCGATCAACAGGAGAGCATGCCCGAGCTCCTTCGGGCGATGCTCGACCGCAACCCGAACATGTTCAGTGGCTCATCAGGTGAGCCCCTTATCGATCGTTTCTTAGTTACTAAGCGTACAAGTAGTGCCCCCTTTATCACATGACTGCAGTTATGGCTCGTTTGTGTATCCGCCTTGTATTCGGTGAATGTTCGCTTAATGTCCGGGGTCCGTAGCAGCCCCTTCGGCTTTGCAGCAGTGGAACCACCACGCGGCCCAGCCGACCGCGGGGATGAAGGAGTCGCCCGCGGGGTACAATCAGACGTCGCCGCAGGGCAGCCCCACGTCGCCGCTGCCCGCCAGACAACCCCAGCCCCTGAATCAGCCCCAGCACCAGCCCCAAACGCAATCGCAACAGAATCCCACGAGCAGGCCTTCCGTGATCACTGAACAGAAACCGCCGTCTTCTGCGATGGCTAATTGCAATAGCGCCCACTTGTTGAGTAACGTCTCACAGGCTCAGATGACGCACTCGCCGTCGCCGTTTGATCCTCCTGAAGAAGCCGGAAGCGCCGACCTGAGGCTGACGAGGAAACCTTCGAAAGGTACGGTGAAACACCCAATTGTTGGCACTGTACCAGGAATTGGCACATTTTTTGCTGAACTTTATTGGATTTTTCCTGTTTAAAACATGATTTCACTCAGGTGTTTTTTTTATCTATACTATTTCGTATTAACTGTGTCATACAAAATTAATATCGAAACCGGAGTTGGTAAAGTACTTTTATTGGCTCTGAGTAAAAATTAAGTATGGTTGGATTGAATTTGAGGCCTAAATTAAGCTTTTAAAAGTGTGTGAATTTTGCTTGTTCTTATAATCCAAAAATCTCAAACAAAAAACATTTTTTCAAACTTAAATTTATACTCAGAGCCAATAAAAGAGGATTCTCGTGAAATTGGCGAAAATCCCGTCGAAAAATGTTTGCTAGTTTTTGAGCTGGATTGGAAACATTGATCCATCTCCATCCTTGTCACTCTCATGCAAAACCTCAATTGACCGTCTCTATCCGAAATGGTAACCTTAATGGTTTTTATCGCTTTGCCGGTAGCTTAAAGTGCCTTTAATTGGACCTTTTACCCTGATCGTGATTTTTATTTCTAGGGTTTTTCTAGTTTTTCCAAACGAGCGAACGTATCTGATTCGTTCTTCTTGCCCTCAGGTTCGTCCCCACCTCGACCGGCCGTCGAGGCGCCCCCGCCACCCCCGAGGGTGCCCCAAACGCCGCCCTCGGACGGCGCGCTCGGCGCCGTGAAGAGCGAGCACGAGACGGTCGTCTCCGAGATCAAGTCGGACATAAAGCAGCCGATCGTCAAGCTGGACCGGCTGTCCGTCGAGGACCAGCTGCTGATGCAGAAGAGCCTGACCAAGTTCTGCGAGAGCCGGCCGAAGCTGGCCAAGGAGCTCGGCATCGTGCCGGCGCCCGGCCGAAACGACTGTGATAACGCCGCCGATTCCGGGTCCGAGTCGGACGGCTCGATCTCGGCCAGGAAGCGGAAGGGCACGAAGCGGAACCGGAACGAGAGCGACGACGAGTTCGCGCCCGACACGTTCTCCTCGCTGGTCGGCAACATCAAGCGGAGGGTCGCCTCGAAAGACGAGAAACCCGAGACGATTTTCGTCAAGCCCAAATTGAGGCGAGTCGAGAAGAAATTCGTCCCCGTCATCGAGAAACTGTCACAAGAGGAACTCATGGAGACGAACACCTATCTCAGATTCAACAGGTCCATAGAGCACGTCCTGAAATCTGCAGAAGACATTGATATGTCCGAATTAGGTAGATAACTCGACTAATTTAGAAATTCGTTCCTTCATTGATCGAAACATTGCTTTTTGTTGTTCCAGCTGAAGACGGTCTGATTCAAGAAGATTACCTGCTTAGCCGGATCGTTATGCAAGAGCTCTGCACTGAGGCTGCTAAACTGAAAATCCTCGGAGCAATGGAGTCGATACCTGCTGACAAAATGGTCAGGCTTCTCAACATTCTGGAATTGAATATTCGAGGAGGAGACAGGGTTTCTCCAATCACCGACGTAAGTTGATGCCACTTAATTCGTTTAACCATTTTTTTCGGATCAGACGTCATTTAAAGAAGTTATGGCTTGGGACGTTATTTTATAAGACAGCCTGTAGATGTCGTTGATTATTACATACAACGTGTATGCAAATTGCTGTCGAGAATTTTGGATGATTCTCAATCAAAAAGAAAGTTCCATTGCTTTCCCGAAAAATCAGAGGTTTTAGAAGTTGGGCATCAGTTCATTTTCCCTGTTATTCAAGAAGCTGATCTCCATTTGGGAATGCAACTTAGTTCACTTTTTCAGTTTTCAACATCTTATCTACTATTGTTCGAGACATTTTAAGGTGTTTTCCGTAAATTAGTGGCGTAGAAACCCACCGGATTTCGCAAAATCTACGAACTGCCGGAAATCGCTCGATTCTCGATAGCAATTTTGTATACAGGCTGTATGTGAAAAGTGTTACACTAACTTGTCACTGTGACATATCAGGAGGACAATGAAAGCATTAGGCAATTATGGATCGAAACGACGATGGACAGGGTGATGGGGGCCGCAGACGCCTGTTTGGTCTGCCTCTACATAATGACGTCACCGAATATGCCGAAACGGGTTTACCTCGAGGAGGTCATCGACCGGGTGGTACTCTTCATCAAGTACCACCTTCGGAACACGATTTTCCCTTCGTTCGACTCCACCTACAGGCTCGACAACAAGAAGAAGACCGACGGGAGGAAAAAGAAGTCGACCCCCGTGTCCGAGAAGGGCATCCTAGTTTTGTACACGAAAATCTCCGAATTAGTTAATTTACTAGCCGAATTGATGAACATTCAAGTGCTGACCGACACGTCGGTGCTGCACGCCTCCTCGATGGGAGTGTCGCCGTTCTTCGCCGAGAACGTGAGCGAGCTCCAGTTGGCGTGCCTCAAACTCGTGACAACGGTAAGTGCAGATTCGAGTGCAGCGGAATGTCGATAACGCGAACAGCGCATTCCGCCTAATTACACTGACTACATAAAGAGATAACTTTTCTCCTTCCATTTTTATTCATAGAGATTGGGAATCGGTTTTTCATCCGGAGATGGTTAAAATCCTTGCATCAAAGATGACAGTTTTTAGAAATATTCAAATTGGTTAGAAAGTAAAATTTGGCGATCTGCCTGTAAATTGGGTGGCCGGTGTCGTGCATTCGCGTTATCCCGTTTCTGCTGTACATGCCTAACACTCGTTTCGAACAGATTTTCACGCGGTACGAATCGCACCGAAGGCTCCTGCTCGACGACATCCTCGCGTCGATCGCCCGCCTGCCCAGCACCAAGCGGAGCTTACGGACGTACCGACTGAACAGCGAAGAGCACATCCAGATGCTGACCGCCCTCGTCCTGCAACTGATCCAGTGCGTCGTCGCGCTGCCCGACAATTTCGCGAACAAGAACTCCTCCAACGACCCCCACAACGAGAACGCCAAGTTAGTCGATAAAGACGTCCTGATCTGCAATAAATACGACAAGGCGCTCAGCACGGCGTCGACGTTCCTGATGGTCTTCCTCAACAAGTGCGGCAGCAAGTCGGAGGACATCGACTACAGGCCTCTCTTCGAGAACTTCATCCAGGATTTGCTGTCGACGGTCAACAAACCCGAATGGCCCGCAACTGAAGTGCTCCTGTGCCTTTTGGGGCGCATGCTGGTGCGCAATTTTTCGAATAAAAGCACCGACATGTCGCTGAGGGTGGCCAGTTTAGACTATCTAGGGGTGGTCGCAGCCCGATTGAGGCGCGATAGCGTCCTTTCGCGTTGTAAATTGGATACGATCGATCAAATGATCAAGGATATCAAGTCGGAAGAGCTGAAAGATTGCGATGATCAAACGATGAAGAAGGAACTTGCGACCAACACCGACGCGGAAAGGACGCGGTTTCTTCAGCGTGTCCTTTTGGATTTCCTGGCGGTTAATGCGCAAAACGACGAGGCTTACAAATATGCGAGGCATTTCTACATATCGCAGTGGTACAAGGATTGCGTAACAGAAAAGGCGCAACTCGCATCGGGGGTTACCAAGGACAACAGCAGGAACTGCGCGCGCGATAATCACCGGTCGAAACGTCACGACGCTAGCGACGAGGATTCGGATAACGATAACGACATCGAGATCAAGTCGCAGGATCAAATCCATTCGGATAAGTTTAAAACCATAGACGAGAAGAAGAGGTTTCTCGTGCAGAAGATCAGGCCGTTCCAGGAGACGGTCTCTTCGGGTAACAGGGTACAAGTTTTCCAGACTTACATCGACTACAACAGCGCCGAACTGATCGCGCAGTACTTGGCTTCCAAGCGGTACTTCTCGCAAAGCTTCGACACTTATTTGAAAGCCGTGAGTGTACTTTATCATTTCCGGTGATGACAGACGAGGGAAATAACAATGTTCGTTTTGCAGATTTTGATAGTTCTGAAGGAAACGTCGATCGCGATCCGGACGAAAGCGATGAAGTGTCTCACGATGATCGTCGAGGCGGATCCGTCGGTCCTGGGTCGACACGAGATGCAAATGGGGGTGAATCACTCGTTTTTGGACCATTCGACGTCAGTCCGAGAGGCGGCAGTAGATCTGGTGGGAAAATTCGTCTTGAGTCGCCCCGAATTGATCGACAAATACTACGAGATGCTGTCGGCTCGCATTTTAGACACAGGGGTGAGCGTGAGAAAGCGCGTCATAAAAATACTGAAGGACATCTGCATCGAGTGCCCCGAATTCCCGAAAATACCGGAGATCTGCGTGAAAATGATCAGGCGGGTCAACGACGAAGAGGGCATCCGCAAACTCGTCATGGAAGTGTTCCAGAACATGTGGTTCACGCCGACCAAAGACACGTCGCTCTTGAGGAAAGTCATGAACATCACGGACGTGGTCGCCTCTTCCAGGGAAATCGGACTGGAATGGTTCGAACAACTCCTTTTGAGCGTAAGTTCCGGAAAATACGAACTTCGATCTTGGATTCTAATCTAATAATCGTTATCTTGTGTTACCCAGCTTTTCAAGCCTAAGGAAGACAAAGAAGATTCGACCAAAGTCCAAACGGAACCACCGAAAGCCCTCTTATTGGCCTGTCGACAAATCGTCGATTGTCTGATAGAGAACGTGCTACGATTGGAGGAGACGAATGACAGTTCTGGGTCGTCCCAAAGGCTGGTCGCCTGCCTTACCACTCTCCACCTGTTCGCGAAAATTCGCCCTCAATTGCTCGTAAAGCACGCGAGTACCTTACAGCCGTACTTAGGGCTGAAATGTCAATCGTCCGGCGATATCCAGATCATCAGCAGCGTCGCCCGCATGCTGGAACTGGTCGTACCGCTGATGGAGCACCCTAGCGACTCGTTCTTGGCCCAGCTCGAGGAAGACGCAATGAAATTGGTACTACAGCAAGACAGGCGGGTAGTCAGCAGCTGCCTCTCCTGTTTAGGCTCAATAATCAACCGAGTTACCCACAATTACAAGTTGATTCGGGACTGCTTCAAGAGGTTCAACAACGTGCTAAGCCGGGTCAAGGGTTGGCTGCAGGGCGACGACTTGAAGTCGTTCAACAGCGGCAACTGCCGCCAGTACTTCCGGCGCGCTCTTTTCACTATCGGCATGCTTTTGAGGTACTTCGATTTCCGCGATCCGGACGTCATCGGTGCGGACCTTCCGCCTGATATCAAGGATCAGGTCTATCAATCGATGATTTTCTTCCTGCAACGCGACGACCAGGACATCCAGCGTAACACTCTGACGGCGATCGGGTGCATTTGCATCAGGCACTACGAGTTTATGCTGGAGGAGGAGCTGAAGAATTTCTATCATAAGTTGTTGACGACCGAGGGGGCGCCACTGCAGATGAAGATCGATGTGCTGATTAATATCGAGAATTATCTGGTCGAGGAGGAGAATAGGATGATCCAGCAGGATCTGGAGTGGTCGAAACGGTCGAAGGAGGAGAATTTGAAAGAGATGGGCGACGTTAGTTCCGGGATGGCGAGTACCGTGATCCAGCTCTACTTGAAGGAGATTTTGCAATCTTACTTGCATAGCGATTTGAAAGTCAGGCAGGCCGCTTTGAGGGTCATCCAGCTGGTTCTCCAGCAAGGCTTAGTCCACCCAGTTCAGGTGATTATCTATTTTCTGCATAGTAGAGTATAGGTACTATATTTGAAATGCGGGTACTTTCAGATTGTGCCGTATCTGATTTGCATGAGTACGGATTGCGAGAAACTGGTGTCCCACAGTGCGGACAAGCAGCTGCTGGAAATCGAGAAGAAGTATCCCGGGTTCATCCACACGAAATCGTCGCTGGGGATCATGCTCTCGTATCAATTACAGAAAATCCTGCAGGCGAATGCGATAGTCAGGGGTTTCAGGGTGAGGGAGCCCGGCGAATACCCGTCTGCCCTCAACGGCTACCTGTATTCGATTTTGCGGAATTCGCGACAACAAAGACGTGCCTTAATTTTAAATATCCTGAAGCAGTTCGACGAACAAGTGGTAAATTGCACTCTCGGAGAGATCTTTCCGGAAATGATCAATTTTTATTCGAATTCCAGCGCACAAGTTTGTCGTTCATGCTGTACCTGGCGGATAATTTGGCGTACTTCCCTTACATGGTCCAGGACGAGCCGCTCTTCATCGTGCACCACATCGACATCATGATCTCGGTGTCCGGAACGAATCTCCTGCAATCGTTTAGAGAGGTCCGTTTCGATTTAAATACTTCAAAAACCGATGGAGTTTTCATTCTGTTCGTTTGGGATGTTTCAGGGGCTCATAATGACTGAAGCGCAGAAAGTGACGCTGGAATCGGATACAGGAAACGCCGTCGCCAACGTGGTTTCGGCTCTAGACGAGGACGACGACGACGAAGCCGCCCTGGTTGCGAGGGTTCCCGAAGACGCGAGGCAACTTCAGGCCTGTCTCACGACTGCCCAGGGTTGCCTGCTTTTGCTCATGTTGAAGCAGCACATTAAAGACATTTACGGACTCAGCGATAGGTACTTTCCCCCCATAAAAATCGATTGACGTTATTTTATTCGTGGGTATTTTTTATAGTAAAATCCAACAATATTCGCCTTCGGAAGCCGCCAAAGTGTACGAGAAGAACACGTCGCGTCGCTCGAACACGCTGTTCAATCCGAAAGGGACGATCCAGAAGCTCAAGGAGGGCAATCCTCCGGATTATCTGGACGAGGAGGGTCGGCGCGATTTAATCCGGCAATATTTAGACGTAATTTTGAATCTTTTTTGATCCGGATTTCGTTTTCAAACTGGTTTTTTGATTTTTCAGTTCAAGCAACTGATGCTCAGGCTGGATCCGGACGATCCGGACGACGAGGAGAACGCGAAGGTGCTGACGGCGCTCGGGTCGAGTCACGTCGGGGGCAACGAATCGGCCGGCGCGGCCAGCTCGATTTTGACCGAGGCGGATCAGCTAGCGTTAGAAAATTACAAGGTGGAGTATACAGGCTGCCCCATGAAAAAGGGCCCAAGTCATAACCTCTTTATTTGACGCCCAATTTAAAAGAATTAAGAACGTAAATAAAACAAATCACTGAACGAATAGGTACCACAAACTGACTCTCTTTTGTCAAATCGGCTGTCAAATTAAGAAGTTATGGCTTGGGGCGTTTTATATGACTGTGGTTCACGTCCTCCCCTGCCCTGACTTTGACCCAGTTGATTCTGGTGTATTTTGACGTAATTTTCATTGTGTTTTGTCGTTTGTGACAGGACACGTCGCCGCCCAAAGTGCCGAAGCTGGTGATTTCGAGCCGGCGACTCGACAGCGAGGCGAAGCGCACGCCGCGCTCCCAGAAGCCGTCCGAAAAACTGAAGAAACACAGACACAAAAAGAAACGCAGAAAGTTCGTGAGTTCATCTGGGGACGAAAGTGAGAACGATTACAGTGATCCCGACTTTTTGGCCTAGCCTCGTTTCCTCTAATAACGGTTATTTTTCTTTCGATTATTATTAGACATTCGAACGAAACAACAAGCGGACAGAAATTACGGTAATTATTAATTGGTCGAGTGCGGTTGTTTTTCTTTTGTACAGTGAATTGCATGAAACAAACCGAGTACATAGTACGCACTTGAATAATTGGAAACCTGAGTGTAATGGACCACAGTTACTTTAATTATTTCGTTTCGACTTTGGACATGTGGTGTTTTTTGTTTGTGCGAGTTTGATAATTTCTTACAAAGTTCGTCACATCTGCTTTAAGATTATAAATATTTGATTGAATAGAGTTTGTATATTATTGATTCGAATGTGAAGATCTTTGTAAAAATTTTGTATGGTTCGTTTCTACAGACAAAACTTCAGGGGATATGAGACAAGTCCTTTAAGTGAGCTTCCACACCGATTTTCTCGCGAATCAGATGAATCAAGTGTTGTAATTTTACCGGTGATTTGAATTGTTTTCAAATTTATCAAAAATTTCGGGTATTTCCTGTAACTTGATGGTAAGGATGAATTATCGGTAAATTTACGACTTTAAAAACAATTCTTTATTGATACTGTTCGACTTTCCCAATAGTAGGTATTTAATTTATTCATGAATTCATTCAGCTGTGTGGTTGAGCTCTCCGATCTAAACTTGTGCAATTCTTTATTTAACTACGTAATAGTAATAATCCGTCTTTAATCTTTAATTATTGAACAAAGGAAAAGGAAATGTAGGGAAAGCTCATTTTTCGGATATTATAATAAATGATAATTTGATTTAATTAATTAACGCTGCACAGACAAGTAGATGCGACGCTCTTGTCTGACGTCATACATTCATTTAGGATTTAAATAATAACAAAAAAAAAACAAATAGTACTAGCAGCTTTTGTACTTTAGAACTGTAAATTAGTCACTGTCGTTTTCATTTCACCAGAGATAAAATGCTAAAAGCGGAAACGTTTTATTAAAAATGACTTAAAAATAGTGTATTTATTTAATCTTACGCTTGGATAAGAGCAATTACATGTGAATAATCACTTGTAAAGGTTATTTTTATACAAATCATCATTAATGATTAGTATTTTTTTCTATTCGATTCATTTCCACTCCCCCACAAGAAAACCATCCACCGTTCCGTTATTGTGATTACCAATTACAAATAACGGTGAATGTATGTAGATACATAATACGAACTTTATTTGAGCTGGTGTTATTTTCGCCGACTTCTTGGATGGCAATAGGTTACTAAAATAACCAGATCAGTTTTTGTATCCTACCTATTTTCGTTCTCCTCGTTTTGTTACATAAGTAGCCTGTTTTAAATTTAGGCGATTAGTTCACTGTCATTATTACCATTACTATCTATGCTCCGTTTTCAGTATTAATTAATTAATTATTACTATTAATGTTATTGTTTTAAATTATCTACTTTTACTTGAGACATTTGTTATTTTAATTACGCCCCTGGTACTTTAATTACGAAAATGAATAAATAACGACCCACAGATAGCAACAAATGATCTCAATTTGATTTTAACCGAATGTTCAATATTGTTTATGTAAGTACTTGACTATTAAATATTCCTGTAAAATAAGAGACATTATAATTTGTAAATTTCTGTAAAAAGAACGTTCAATTAATTTGTTCATTTTAATCTGATTGCCTGATTAACATTATATTAACTGATGATGATTTTCTAATGGGAACAAGACTAAATTTTCAGCAGGTTATTTATAGCAAGTAATTTATATTTAATCTTAGTTGTGAATTGTTAGTGATGTGTATTGTCCTATATAATGACTGTTTGTTTTTGGCCAAACATTTTATGTTGTAAATAAAAACCTTTGACCAATTATCAAACATGACTTATTCAGGGTTTTCTATATTATAGACCTTCCCATTTGTATTTAAATAAATTTATATTTGTAAATGAATGCTCATTATTTTTCCATTTCCCTATTTGAAATTAATTTTATTTACTTGAAAATCTGTAAAAAAAACTTTTGGTATGTCTGGGCTTTCCCGCATCGTCTTCCAGATACTTTCAGATCTGCCTACCTAAATCGAAATCATACTTTGTCACATATCGGTAACCTTCCAGAATCCTATGTGAGGACGCATTTGATTGTTCTGGCAAAAAGTGGAATTAACCACTGCGCACGGTGACGTCTCAATGATGACAATTTTAGTATTTTTAGTGAGAACTCGATTGAGTTGTTCTCTCAATTAAAGCTAAAAATGATTAAAAAGACCGTGAGTTGCATCAATGCTTTTTGAAGGTGGGAGAGAAGGAAATCCGATGACGTCAAAGAGAGTTCAACAGAGTGGACTTTCATTATTCATCGTTGTATTTCAAATATCGTACGACATATAAACAATTAAGTATATTGTAATATGGAAAAATACTATTCCCAACTAATTATCGTTATCATGATATGAATAATGTAGATAATGATATTCAATTCCCATAGTGATTTTTTTGAAAATCTATAATAAAATATAAAAAGTAATTTGGAGATTTTCGATTGGTCTCGCTCGGTGAATCGAAGCAAAACAAAACAAGTTTTATTGTGGGTTAAATTCAAGGACTTTGTGTCAATTCGGTTCGATCCGTGGTTATCGATATCTTCGCGTTTTTGTAATTAAACCGCAACATTATCGTTTTCCCACAAAAGCGGCTATTCGGTGGCTTTCGATTCGACGTATTTTGCGGGGTTTTCCCTGTGCTACCTACTCTTTATCTTGCCTCCCAGAACCGCTCCGAGCAAATTTTATTCATTGCCGTCTCTAAACCCGAATCGAGCATAAATAATAGACTGCGACTACTCTACTCTCATTCAGAAAATCACCAGCAACAAGTGTAGTCCATCCGACTCTCATCAGTTATCGACAGCAAGAAACCATTTCTTCAATTAAAAAATGATGGTGAGTCTTATTACACTCTTTTATCAATTTCTAATTTTACTCCTTTATATTAAATGAATATTCTATTTACTTAGAAAACAATAATAGAACACAATCAAGTATATTTTTTTATACAGGGTGTCCTAAAATCACCATGTCCGGGCAGTGGTAGATTCGCCTTAGATCGTTCTGAGACGAAAACCTTACCTAATACATTTTTGTCGAATTGTCAAAAATACAAAACACAAATGAATGCTGAAAAATTGTTAGAAATTGCGTTTTGACTGCAAAAAAGTGGCAATATGTATCAACTTCGAATAGTTAAAGAAGTTTATTCTGCTTCTATACAGCCCGAGTTTTAATGTAGCAAGATAAAAACCTAGCTTGAAGGAGATATTTGCTAGATTTCAGTAGCGCCTCATTTGCTAACCATCGAGCCTCGACCAAATTGTACCAAGGTTTTCGTCTCCAAATGAGCTACGGAACCCACCATTACCGGGACATCCGGAGATTCTGGGACACCCTGTATATTTTGTAATTTTCATTGATGAGTTATTTACTTATATGTCTTGAAGATTGGTTTTAAAAATCCTAGAATAATTAAACGTGATGTGCGTCATTTTTTGGTGACTTGTGATATACTTCATTCAGAAAGTTTCGTAAAAGTGCGCATTAATATGTATCATGTATATTGACAAGTCAAAGTTCGACGCAATCGTTAAGCGAATTATTATCTTTGTTGTGACGGTTGTTGTCTTAAATTATAGAAACTCATCGTCGCCCTCGTGCCCCTCTTCGCCATGGTCATTGCCCAGAGACCCCATTACGCCGGAACCGGCCCCATCGGCCGTCCCGGACTGGCCAGCCGTTTCAGGGATCCGAACGAAGAATCGACGACCGCCGGGACGCTGGCGAACAGGATCGGCGAAGACGGTACGACCTTAAAAATCCCGGTCGACGCCCGCGGCGACGCCGATCTGGTCGACAGACTGAACCAGTGGCCCAGGGAGCACAGACCCTTCTGGCTTTTGAACGCCGACCACATCGAGGCTTCGAGACATCCCGAAAACCAGGCCGCAGTTCAACCCCAACAACAGAACCAGAACAATTTGGGTGGCAACTTCCAAACCAGGGGCGGTTTTGAAGCCCCCATCAATAACAACAACGTGAGGCCCGTGCGCCCCGACTCTTTGAGACCTTCATTTGCCGGAAGTGCCGGAAGAGCCCAGTAACTTTGACAAAACAATCAAAACCGTCTGTACTTATTGTAACGATAGGTATAATAATTATTGTGATATAGTAATTTAATGAATAGAAATTATGACTGAACTAATACACATGTAAATATTTTTTATACATTTTTTTGGATTACTGTAACTCTTCCTTTTACACATACCTATACAATTGATGAATTGGTTACTTCAATAAATAATGTTATTTTTTAAAAATTATATATTTTTTATTTTACATAGTATGATACAATTTGGTACGGCTTTGCGATAAGCGGTGATGATAAAATAATGCGTTTTATGAAATCGAAATAAAATGGACAAACGAGAGAGATGGCACAATGAAAAGATGCAAAAGCACTTCCACACTAAATAAAATATTCTCTTTTCATATATACCGTTAAATAAAATCGACATTGCTGCCTCATCCCTATTCGCGAAATGGTGAAATGAAAACAAATAAGTTTTGAAATAAACGATATGCCATTGTGCGGGCGCGATAGGTAATATGCCTCGAGAGTCGTCGAGGGGGCGGCGCGCATCGACGGGCCGGCACTCTTCGGTGGCGGTACGGAGATGTTGAGAGGATTTGAGGATGCCGCCGCCACCGACAGTGCGGCCCCCGACCGCTCCACCCCCCACCCGATCGTCGCGTGATATAAAACACTTATAAATAGATTAATTTATACACAACATTATTATGTATGAGTACGATACATTTTTATGAGTACAGATTCTCTCGGAGCAATTCGTTCGTTTTTTTAAAATAAAATAATCATCATCGGCGTAATTAGACTGAATCAAAAGTGTCGAGTGGTTCGTTTTGAGGAGAGCTACTTATAAATAAAATCGTTAACAGTAGGTGTGGGTATTATAATATTATGCAGGGTCGTTAAACTTCTCCGGGTGGTACGACGTTTAGGGAGAAGGCGGAGAAGGTCTCGCCCTTCTTGCCGATGGCTTTGGCCTGGTACTGGCCGACGTCGTTCGAGTCGCAGGCGACGATCTCGATGGTGTAGCGCTTTCCGTCGGCGGTGAACTTGAACTTGGCGACGCTCTCCTTGATCGGCTTGCCGTCCTTCAGCCAGTTGATCTGCAGGGGCTCGTCCTCCGTCTCCGCGACGAAGGTGGCGCTCTCTCCCTCCGACACCGTGGCGGAAACCGGGAATGTTTTGAACACGGGGCTCTTCGGTTGCTCGCCGGGTACTGTCACGTTCAGGGTGCAGCTGCTGAAGCTCTCGCCGGCGTCGTTGAACGCCTCGCACGTGTAAGCGCCGGCGTCCTCCGGGAAGATCTCGGCTATGATCAGCTTGTAGATGTTCGCTTCGTTGGTGTACTGGAAGTCCTTGCTCGGCTTTATCTCCTTGTTGTTGTGGAGCCAGACCACGTCGAACTTGTTGGCTCCGATTATGCGGCAGGATAGGGTCACCGGCTCGCCGTCCTTCACGAACGCCGACTCCAAGTGGCTCACGATCCTCGGCGACTTATCCTGAGTACTCTCCTTCTTCTTACCATTGGTTTCTCCAGACATGGCTACAAAAAAACATTAGTACCCATCATTATTATATAAGCATCATAAAGGTAGGTGTGCTAGGCTAGGCTGTAATTAGGTGTTATATAAATACGTTTGATGGTGAGGCGGCATTTGGTGTCCGAGGTACCAACAGAATTGGTCGCCTTGCAGACGTATTCGCCTTCGTCCTCGGGGTAAACCTCGTTGATGTGCAGTTTGGCGATGCCGTTCTTGTATTTCAAGTCGACGACTTCGGAGGAACTCAGGGCCTTGCCGTTTTTGGTCCAGACGATCTGAGGTTCCGGATCGCCCTTAACGTGGGCAGTCAAAGTCAGACTGTCTCCGTCGTTCACAGTCAAATCGGAAAGGTTCTTGGTGAATTTCGGGGCGCACATCGTCGAGTCATCGGGGGGCACTGGAAATTTCTCCCATATTACGAAAGGGCTAATTTGGGAAATTTGGGGAAATTGGGGAATCGATACGTACGGGCTAACTCCTTTGTGGCGCTCCTGGATCTGTTGGGGCTTCCGGTCGAGTCCAATCGGCCGTACTTTTTGGGCCTCTTTTCGCCGTCACCTACACTCAGAGTGGACGAAGAGTGGTTGAGGGTGGGCGTCGTGGGGGCGGCGGGTGCGGGTGTCGGGGGATTTTGGGTCACCTGTTTGCGGATGGTTATTGGAATAGGCGCCGGTTTGATCGGCTGCTCGATGTATTTCCTGTCTCCCGAATACAAGAACTTCTGCGCTAACCGCGATTGCTCTTCGGTGCTGGCCTGGCCCTCGACGATGACGACGCAAGAGGTCTCGTCTTGGCCGTGCTTGTTGGTGGCGACGCACGTGTACTTGCCGGAATCCGACGGCCTGCAGCCGACTATTTCCATGGTGACTACGCCGTCGGAACTGGACATCGAGTACTCGTGCTTGCTGAGTTCACGTTTGTCTTTGAACCATTTGACCGTCGGGAATGGCCTGCCGCTGAGGCAGCACAGCAGTTTGCAAGTGTCGCGCTCTTGCATGACACGGGGTCGCAGCAAGAACGTGAAACTGGGAGCGCATTCTTGTTCTTCGGACCAGAAGGTGTAAGGAAGAGGCTCGCGTCTGCGAATAGGTTGGGTGTCCGGTTTGTATTCAGGAACGAGTTTAGGAACAGCTGCAAAATACGAACGATTATCATGCTTGTAAAACACGCGAAGTGTTAAAATCTTACGTTGGACATTGAGGAAGACGACTTCCTCCCTAGATCCGTAATGGTTTTCTGCCCTTATGATATATTCGCCTCTGTCCGTCAATTTGGCTCTATTGATGACGAAGTAATAGTCGTCGCCAACGTAGCGTTTCATGAATTTCACACTTTGTCTCAATTCTAAATTATTATGATACCAGCTGAGGGTCGGAGTGGCGCACCCGATAACCCTGCAATAGAACTTGACGCTTTGTCCTTCGTAACAGAAGGCGCTTTGAGGTTTGATCACAAATCTTGGTGCTGCCTGTCTTCTGTCGAAGAAGGTCTCATGAATTCGGTACTTCTCCATTAGTAATTTACGTAATGAAGAATAATTGGACAGTCTTCCAATAGGAAGGGTGAATGAATCCCAGTTGTCGTATTTGGCACGGATTCTGTCTCTGATTCTCAAGTAGCGTGATTGGTCAATTACTTTAGTTCTGTCACTGTGGTCTCCGCTCAACCAAGAGTGGACCAAACATTCTTCGGCGGTCATACGCTTTCTGGGATAATATCGGAATCAAATAAGGTACTCCATTTGGGAAAATCTACTACTCACTCTTTGTTCTTAAGAAGAAGTCTGCGGATAAAGTCTTTTCCTTCTTCAGAAACGTTCGAGAACGCTTCTTCGTCGAAGTCCCAGTCACAAGCCTTCACATTCTTGAGGGTTTCGATGTCGTTTTCGCCAGCGAATGGAGATAATCCACTCAATCTGCAAAACGAAATCATCAGTAGATATATAAATTTATCAAATTGAAGTGGGCACTTACAGGACGTAACCCAAAACACCAACGGCCCACATATCAGTGTAGAAGCCTACTGGTTCACGTTCCACGATCTCGGGGGCTGCAAATTCAGCGGTACCGGTTGATATTTTCACCACTTCATTCGGATCAAGTTTTGTCGCTAAACCGAAATCTATGAGCTTGATGTTGGTGCCCTTGCGTGTTTGGCACATTATGTTCTCTGGTTTGATATCCAAGTGGATTATGTTGCGTTCGTGCATATGTTTAATGGCCTCGCAAATCTGTCTCATGTAGTTGATGACTTCAGCCTCGGACATTTGGTAGCCTTCTGCCGTGATACGTTCAAAGAGTTCACCTCCGGATAAGAATTCGTAAATAAGAACCATTTCGTCATCGTCTTCAAACGCATCGTGAAGATTGATGAGTTTGGGATGGTGAAGTTGGTTCATGATATCAATTTCTTTGCGTATCAATTCTTTTTCCATTGCGTGTGAGACAGGAATGAATTTAGCTGCGAAAATATTTCCAGTTTTGCGTTCTCGGCAACGGTGGACTACGCCAAACGCGCCGGTTCCAATTTCTTCGAGTATGTCGTAATCGTCATAAACGCTTCTTGTCTTGATTTCGACGGGCTGAGGAACGAATTTGGAATAGATATCAAATACGTATTGATCATAGTCTTTAACGGGTTCTTTGTGAGATTCTCTGATCTTCTTGCCGTTCTCGTCCACTTCGTATTTGTGTTTCTGTACGGCCTTTTTGCCTGTATCTTTAGTTGAGATGATGTTGCTCACATCTGAAGCGTCAGACCGTCCGTAGATATTTTCAGCGTAGATCCTGAATTCGTATTGATGTCCTGGGGCTAATCCACTAACTGCCATGGTGGTGAGTCTGGTATTTCCTACTCTGATCCAAGTTTGAAGAGGATGTTCACGTTTCTCCACAAGGTAATTGGTGATATTGCTACCACCATCCCAAACCGGCGCTTTCCAAGATAGGGCTAAGGAGTCATGACCGATATTATCAATGACCGGGAATCGTGGTGGATCGGGGCGATCAGAAATCTGGATTTTGATAATGGCAGAATCTTGTCCCAAATCGTTTTCGGCGGTAATCCTGTATGGGCCGCTGTCCAATTTGCTGCCGTCGCGGATGGTGAGAATCGCGTGTCTCTCTTTGACTTCAACGTGGTAATGTCCACCAGATTCGATGACTTCACCTTCTCTGACCCATGTGATCTTAGGTTTCGGGTGGCCAGTGAACGGAATCTTGATGACGACATTTTCACCTTTGTCGAAGTATGCGGTATCGCGGAATCGAGGAGGAATGTTCAGTTTCGGTGCAGTCATAATCAACAGTTCGGCGCGGGTAGATTTCACACCACCTTTGTTGACAGCACGGCAGACGTATTCGTCAGCGTCCTCGCCGTACACGTCATTGATCACCAAATTGTGTACTTCATCCTCACTGTAAATGTGATATCTCGATCCGTTACAAATCTCCCTGGCTCCTTTGTACCAAGTGATTGTCGGTTTCGGTACACCAATGATGGTACACTGGAATTGGGCGTTGTGGTGTTGAATAGCGTTGGCGTTTTTGAGGGGTTTGATGATTTCTGGAGGCGTCGCGGCAAGGGGATCCTTGATGACGACCGAGGTGGAAGCGGAAGACGGTTCCGAAATTCCAGCAATGTTCTGAGCGAACACTCTGAATTCATATTGACGCCCCTCTATCAGATTAGAGATGTTGATTTGGGTCGGCAAGCAGAGAGAAATGTTAACTCTCTGCCAGGCGTTACTGCCAACTTCGCGTTTATCGATCCAGTATCCTTGTACGCGAGCACCTCCATCGTTTACAGGCTTGGTCCATTCGAGATTGACGAAATCGCCACCGACTTGAGTGACATCCGGAACGCCGGGCGGTGAAGGCGGATCAAATGGTGCCTTAGCTCTGATCGGGTTGATGCCTTCTAATGGTGGTCCCATCCCGTTATCGTTGACGGCCATGATTCTGAATAGATATTCCTGCCCTTCTGTAAGCCCTTGGACTGTGAAGGTGGTGTCTTTGCAGGAGCTTGAGACGGTTATCCAATGAGAAAGTGACACGTCTTTCCTTTCAACGACGTAATGCGTAATACGTAATCCACCATCGTAACTTGGTGGTTTCCAGTGAAGAGTGCAGGTGTGTTTGGTGATTTCGGTAGTCTCCAAAGGTCCATTCGGCGGTCCGGGGAGTCCGGTGATGTACACCGTGAAGCTTCCGGAAGCGGAACCGCTGTCGTTCTTCACAGTTAAGTTATAAATACCGGCATCATCTTTCGTAATTCCTCGGATGAAAATGATGATGTAATCGTCGAAGATCGTGTATTTAATGTGCGCGGATTCTTCGATTTTCGTTCCGTTCTTTGTAAGGGTAACATCCAAAGGTTGATCTCCCGAATAGTAGATTTTGATTTTAGTGTTGTCATTTTCTGGCAAGTACAAATCTCCTGGAAGACGCTCGATACGTGGAGGAGCTGAAAAATATAAATTAATCAAACGAATCAACAGAAACCCGGATTGACTTACATCCGATCTTGAGACGGGCGGTGGTGGTAACCGATCCCAATGCGTTGCTAGCTTCGCAAGTGTAGTCGCCTTCATCAATGTCGAGAAGATCAGAGATGTGAAGCCAAGAAGTGCCGTTTTTAGCTTCCGGCCTAAATCTTCCCCCGATATTGATTTCACGCCCATTCTTCAACCATCTGAATGTTGGTTCCGGTTTACCAGAAGCAGTACATTCCAAAGCAACAGTTTTGCCAAGAGGTGCCAGTGTATTCGAAAGTGGGCGAACCCATTCCGGTTTTTCACCGCCAAGTACTTCGCAAACCTTGACAGGAGTAGTGCAAGGACTAGGTTCGCTTCTTCCAGCGGAATTGACCGCGTAAATCCTGAATTCGTAGTCGGATCTTTCTGTCAGATTGAGGACCGTATAGCTTGTATCGGTGACATTGTAATCATTGCATTTCACCCACATAGGACTTCCGATTTCACGCTTTTCAATAACGTAACCGGTGATTTTAGATCCTCCATCAGACGTTGGTGGTTCCCAAGTAAGATCGATGTAGTTCTTACCGACTTTGACCACTTTGGGATTTTGCGGAGGCGCGGGAACGTTGAACTTCCCTTTGAGTTTGAATTTGCTAGAGCTGGCTGATGGTTTGCTGAATCCGGCTGCGTTTTTAGCGCGGACTCTGAATTCGTATTCGTGGCCGCTGGTCATGTTGAATAAATCGAAGTGGGTTTCCTTGACTAGATAGTCGCTAGCGCTTTGCCAGTGAGCGTCATGAGCAACGTCGCGGTATTCAAGTTTGTAGCCTTGAATCCTCGATCCACCGTCATTAGCCGGGCGATCCCAGGAGAGATAAATTGTGGAAGTATCCCAGTCAGTAACCCTGGGCGCTCCGGGTGCGTCGGGAACGGTAAACGGATATTTCGCAGTGATGGGTTCGCTACTTTCCAGAGGTTCACTGATACCGTATTGATTCTCAGCGCGAACTCTGAAGCTGTACTTGCGATTCGGTTCCAAACCCATGACGTCGTAGTGAGTACTACGAACGAAACTGCTGACCTTAACCCAAATTCCGTTGTTGTCCAATTTCTCGACGATGTAATTGGTGATGGGAGATCCACCATCATCTAATGGGGCCCTCCAGGCGAGTGAGCAATTATCGGGGGTAATGTCCGAGATGTCTAAAGGTCCTTGAGGAGGTTGAGGTTTGTCCACGACCAGTACTCTGCAAGAGGCAGAATCTGATCCAACGCTGTTGGTCAGTTTGATCGTGTAACTTCCGCTGTCGGATCGTTTAGCGCATTTGTTGATGAAAATGCTAGCGATATCGTTTGTGTCAGTCTTGATCCTGTTGTCTATCAGGATTTCCTCACCATTGACGGTCCAAGTTGCTTTCGGTTTAGGTGTGGCGACGTAAGGAACAGTGATCTTGAGCTCTTCACCCGCAATCACGATCATGTCTCTGATGCTTAGATCGGACGTGATCTTGGGGGCGGATGGAGCAGCACGTGCGGCGATTGCGTCAGACGCAGAGCTCCATGGACCTTGACCGGCAGCATTGACTGCGGCCACTCTGAACTCGTACTCGTGATTTTCGATCAAACTGAGAACCTTGTGGGATAAATCCGGGATCAAAGCGTGAGAAGCTTTGGTCCACTTATCGTCAGAAATGAGACGTTTTTCGATTACGTATCCGGTGATCGGAGAGCCACCGTCATGTCTGGGTTTAGTCCATTGAACGGTGATAGAGTCTTCAGTGGTTTCGACACCTCTGGGGGCTCCTGGAGCGCCTGGAACATCGAACGGATGTCTGGCACGGATAGGTTCTGCCGTTACAGCTGGTTCAGATTGGCCGTACTGATTCTCGGCTATCACTCTGAAATCGTACTCTTTTCCAAGGGTTAAGTTACGAATCCTGATGAAGGGAACCGTAACATAACTGCTGACCTTGGACCAAGTCGGTGAGCGAGACTCCTTCTTCTCGACAATGTAATTGGTGATGTCAGCACCGCCGTTATCTTTAGGTGGTTGCCAGTACAAAGTGAGAGCATCGCCGGCGAATTCATCGGCACGTAAATTCTCTGGTTTTCCAGGTCTGTCAAGAACCCTGACGTTGATTGTGGCAGTATCGAATCCAGAAGGATTCTTCAACTGTAATCTGTATTGGCCGGCATCGGTCCTCTTCGAGTTCTTCACGATGATGCTAGCGTAATCGTCGGCCAATTGAGGGAATATTCTGCTGTCGGATTCGTCCAGGAGTTTATCGTTGGCGAACCAAGACGCTGTAGGTTTGGGGAAACCGACGTACGGCACGTGAATGCTGAAATCTTCGCCGGCGCGTACAGTAATGTCGCGTACGCCACCCAAATCCATGCAAGGCTTGTTCGGTTGTTCTTCGATAATAATGGGACCGCTTGGTCTGCTGGGTTCCGAATTGCCGACATCGTTAACGGCAATCACCCTGAATTGATACTCTTCGCCTTCTTTCAGTCTGGGCACTGTGTGCACAGTTTCCGGAATCGGGGACGAATTCACGTCACTCCAGTCCTTATCGCCTTTGGCCTTCTTCTGGAGGATGTACCCTCTCAGTTTGCAGCCGCCGTCGCTACGCGGTGGGCGCCACGACAGAGTGACGCTGTCTTTGGTGATGCGATCGGCTTTTGGTGGTTCCGGAGCATCGGGTTTGAATCTTTGGTGTTGGGCAGTAACCGGTTCGGTCGGTTTGCTGGGTTTACCTGGACCTGCCTCATTTACGGCGATCACACGGAACTCGTATTTATTACCCTCGCGTAAGTCTTGAACGGTGTACTGGGTATTTGGAGTGGGGTAGTTATTGACTTTCATCCATTCTCCACCACGTTCGCGTTTTTCTACGTAGTACCCGGTAATGGGTTTACCCCCGGTGGAAGTGGGAGGATTCCATTTGAGCGAGCATGAAGACGGGGTGTACCCTGTCACGTCTGGTTGACTTGGCGCATCTGGGGGATCGAAGGGGCTCTTGGCAATCACAGGCTTGCCTTCTAATGGTTCGGACACGCCGTAAATGTTTTCAGCGCGTACTCTGAAGACGTATTTCTTGCCTTCGGTCAATCCACGAACTGTGAATGCAGTTCTCGGGCAAAAACCTGGGCAAGGCCTCCAGCTATCAGTACCGAATTCGCTAACTTCAATGATATAGCCAGTGATTTCGCCACCACCATCGTCGTTGGGTGGATTCCACGATAGTGAAACGCTATCTTGAGTTGTCTCGGTATATTGAAGAGGTCCTTTCGGTATTCCGGGTTTATCGACAACAGTAACTTCAATATCGGCTTCATCTGAGCCGTACTCGTTCTTAGCCCTGACTGTGTATTTTCCGGCATCATCTCTATTAGAGACTTCCACCCTCAACCTCGTATGTTCACTTGTAGTTTCCGTCTAACGTGTATAAAACGAATACAATGATTAGTAGGTAGCTACTTAAATAGTAAGTACTTACATAAACTCTGTTTGATTCTGGTACGTCGATTCCATTCTTGGCCCATCCGACTTTGGGAGTGGGAGCTCCTGATAAGGGTATATCGATGTTGATTGGTTCTCCGGCGCGCACTTTAATTTTACGGCCAATGATACCATCTAACCAGAGTTTCGGCTTTTCTTTCATTGGTTTAGCAATGAACGCGTTAGATGTGTCGCTAGGTTTGCCGGCACCCGCTGCGTTAACCGCTGATACGCGGTATTCGTATTGATGGCCTTCCTGTACCCTGTCGTCGTAATATTCGAGGAGGCGGCTCGGCTCTTTATTGAGCTTAACCCACCTTCCTGTAGCGCGGTCGCGCCTTTCGATATCGTACCCGATAATCGGAGACCCACCATTACTGATGGGTGCAGCCCATTTGATCTTGATATGGTCTTTGTCACTGTCCACAAGCTCTGGTTTTCCCGGTTTGCCAGGAACGTCTAAAACGGATTCCAAAATTACTTTCAGTCAAAAACCTCTTCCGATAATTTATAATACCGTATTGATTTTTGGCCACGACTGGTTTTTCGGTGTCTAAAGGATCAGACCGTCCTTGCAGGTTCTCAGCGAACACACGGAACTCATATTTAGTACCTTCGATTAATCTTGGTACTACCGCATGGTTATATTTGGGGTTGACATAGTTGACAGCAGGTACCCAACCACCACCATGGGTCAAATCGCGCTTTTCAATAACATATCCACTAGAAATTACGAATAATTATTGTAGAATCATTACAAAATATGCAGAGATAATCGTACGTCAGTTCGCTGCCTCCATTATCCTTGGGAGGCTTCCAGGACAGAGTGACGCTCTGTGCTGTAACTTCTTCGTATTCGAGTGGACCTTGTGGTGCTCCGGGACGATCTAAATCATTCATATAGGTGTTATTAAAATTTTTAATTTGAATTCAGAAATCATTTCAGCTTGACACTTACCCAAAACAATTACTTGGAAAGATCCTTCATCAATTCCAGAATTGTTCTTCAACAAGAGGTGATATACACCACTATCCGAACGTTTGGCATTTACGGCGTGAATAACAGTATGATAACCGATGGAAGTTATAGACGTGCGTTCATCTGTGGGTATTGGTCTGCCGCCAACAGTCCACGTAACTTCAGGAAGTGGTTCACCAATAAAATCAATATCAACATGTAGGATAAGACCTGCTTTAATTCTGATGTCGTTAAGAGGTGTCTTAATTTTGGGAGCCACTAAAAAACGAAGCAGATGAAATGACAATCGAAATTTTCTGAAAAGAAAAACTTACAGAAGCGAGCCTTCGCCGTCACAAGATCTGAAGGTTCAGAAGGTTCGCTCTGTCCGGCAGTATTCGTGGCAATAACTCTGAATTCGTATTCTTGTCCTTCGGTTAAGTCAGGAACCGTAGCTTTGGTCTTATTTGGCGAAACATGAGCCGCATTGGTCCAATAAGGACTGCCCTTCTCTTTCTTTTGAATGATGTAACCGGTAACGGGAGATCCGCCATCATTTTTAGGTGGAGTCCATTCAAGATCGACATGATCTGCGTCCCAATCTGTAACTGCGGGTTTGCCAGGAGCACTAGGTTCATCGAATTCGTTTTTGGCAACGATGCTCCTGGTAGTTTCCAAAGGTTCCGATTCGCCTACAGAGTTGACGGCTTTGACACGGAAATAGTATTCTTTACGATGGATTAATCGTGTGACTTCATGGGATAACATATGAGCCATGCCGGCATCAGACCAAGTGCCACGAGATACGTCCATTTTTTCGACGACGTAATGGAGGATGGGAGAGCCGCCATCATCAAGTGGAGGCCTCCATGAAATTCTCGCGCTCTCTTTGGTGACGCAGCCAACATCTAATGGAGGTTGTGGCGGTCCAGGTTTATCCAAAACTGTAACGGTGGCTGATGCGCTGAAGCTTCCTAAGTCGTTTGTTAACGTCAAAGTGTAACGTCCAGCGTCGGTTCTCAAAGAGCTAGACACATCGAAAGAGACTTTGTTGTTGAACAGCGCAATGTCAACTCTGTCGTCTGATTTGATATCCTTTCCGTTGACGGTCCATTTAACTGTAGGCTTGGGCGAGGCTTCGATCGGAATAGTCCAACCGAATCTCTGTCCGGCTCTAACAGTGATGTCTTCAAGGAGAGATTTATCGAATGTGGGTACTTGGAATCTAGGTTTGGCAATAACAGGGATCGAGGCTTCACTTGGTTCACTGTGTCCTCCTTTGTTAACTGCGATTACTCTGAATTCGTATTCTTCGCCTTCTGTTAGATTAGGTACCGTAGCTTTCGTGCTTCCACCGGGTACTTCACATGCTCTTTCCCAAGTACCATGTTTCGGTCTCTTCTCGATAATGTAGCTGGTGATCGGGGCTCCTCCGTCTTTTTTGGGTGGAGTCCATTCCAGATCCACATGATCCTTGTCCCAATCTGTCGGTGTGGGTACACCGGGCCTGTCGGGTTTCGTGTAGGGATCTTTAGCTGTGATACTTTCAGCAGTTTGTAGAGGCAAGGATTCTCCTTGCTTATTGACAGCGCGGACTCTGAAATTATAGTCGTGTCCTTCGGTTAGGTTGGGTACTCTCATTTGAGTTCCAACAGCTTCACCGCATGGTACCCATCGCATGTTTTCGGTATCTTGTTTTTCGACAGTGTAATGAGTGATCTCAGAACCACCATCGTCTTTGGGTGGCCTCCACTTGAGAACCAGGGCGTTTTTGGTAACGTCATCGGCTCTAAGTGGACCTTCAGGTGGTGTCGGAACGTCAAGAACTGTGATGTTAACTGTTGCGGAATCCCTTCCATTAACGTTTTTGGCTGTAAGTTGGTAAACTCCACTGTCTCCACGTTTAGCGTCGATCACCTTAATGGTAGTTTTATAGTCTTCATTGATGATCTTAATTCTGTCGGTATTGAAGAGAACGTTTCCTTTAACGTCCCATTCTTTAGATGGTGGTGGTTCTCCAGTAACAGGAACATTAAGTTCGAATGATTTTCCAACGAGTACTTTGATATCCAAAAGAGCGTTTCTGTCAATTTTAGGTGCCACTAAAAGAGATGAAAAACGGTCATGAAAAAATTCTCAAATGCGCGTTTTCATACTTACTATTTTTCGGTCTTGCCACATGAATTTTGGAGGCATCGCTGGGTTCTCCCGGACCAGCTTTGTTGACAGCGCGAATCCTGAATTCGTAAGGAGTGCCTTCGATTAAATCGTTGACTTTACCAACGGTGACATCACCATCAACGTCAGCGCATTTCTCCCAATTGGGATTAAATTTGTCACGTTTCTCAATAACGTAACCGGTAATAGGCGATCCGCCGTCAGACTCGGGTCTGTCCCATTTAAGCTCGACGAAGTCCTTGTCGTAATCGATGATTTCGGGAGCTCCAGTTTTTCCTGGTTCGTCGAAGGGATTTTTCGCTTCGATTGCTTGAGACGTGGTGAGTGGTTCGGATTTACCCTGTTTATTAACAGCGCGAACCCTGAATTTATATTTCTTTCCGGGAACTAAACCATCAACTTTCAAGGAAGTTTCGGGTCCGTCGGTTTCGCCAGCTGGTACCCAACGTCCAGTAGCTTCGTCCATTTTCTCAACGACGTATCTTTCAACAGGTTGACCGCCATCGTCTGCTGGTGGACGCCAATCAAGTTTGCATCCATTAGCGTGGACATCAGACACTTTGAGAGGACCTCCTGGTGGACTTGGTACGTCCAAGACGGTTACTTCGACTTCGGCAATATCTTTACCGTTCACATTTTCGGCTGTTACAGTGTAAGTACCAGATTCAGCACGTGTGGCGTTTTTAACCATGATCTTTGTGTTATAGTCAGCATGTTGGACTTTAGTTCTTTGATCATTCTTAATCTCTTTGCCTTTCATGAGCCATTTAGTCTCAGGCATCGGTTCACCGGTAACTTTAACGTCGAAGCTGAATTGTTGTCCAGCTTTGATTTTAATCTCAATGAGGTTGGTGCGGTCGATTTTGGGTGCCATGTTCCTAGTTTTAGCGATAATTGTAGGCGTTTCGTTACTGGCATCTCCAGGTCCAGCAGCATTAATCGCACGAACTCTGAATTGATAAGGTTGACCCTCAATCAGGTCTGGAACAGTTGCTTTAAGTTGATCTGCTGGTACTTCCAAAGCTTTTTCCCAGTCTCCGAATTTGTCCTTCTTTTCGATGACGTAACCAGTGATCGGTGAACCTCCATCGTCTTTAGGTGGAGTCCAAGCCAAATCGACATGGTCTTTGTCCCAATCGGTCGCCTTAAGATGGCCGGGCGCACCAGGTTCATCGAACGGATTCTTCGCAAGAATGGCCTGTTCAGTTTCTAGAGGTTTAGATTCGCCCTCAGAATTGACAGCGGCGACTCGGAACTTGTATTCTTTCCCAGGAGTCAAACCGGTAACTTCGAAATTGGGTTCGTTAGCGCGTCCTGCCGGAACCCAGACACCAGTTTCCGGATCCATTTTCTCGACTTGGTAATACTCGATCGGGGTACCACCATCGTCTTTCGGGCGCTTCCACTTGAGCTTGCAGCCGTTCTTATTAACATCGGACACTTGCAATGGCCCTTCAGGCGAGGACGGTTTATCGGTGACGGTCACATTGATAGTATGTGAGTCTTTTCCTGATGAATTGGTAGCAGTAACTGTGTATTCACCAGTGTCGTCGCGCCTCATCGGTCTAATGGCAATCTTAGTATTATAATCGACATTTTCAAGCAAGACGCGGTCGTTGCTTTTCAGGGACATTCCGTTGAATCTCCATTCAACAGTCGGTGGGGGCTCACCGATGATATTCGCATCGAATTTCAGCGGGGAACCTGCAGATATGGTAACATCGTGCAAATGACGCCTATCAATCCTTGGTGCCAAGAATCGAGGTTTGGCGGTGAAGATCTTGCTGGAATCGGAAGCAGGACTTTGTCCGGCTTTGTTCACTGCAATTACACGGAACTGATACTCATTGCCTTCAATGAGCCCATGGATCACTGCAGTCGGAGTTGGAGTTGTAGTTTCCAATGCTTTCTCCCACAATGGGCTGTACTTATCTTTCATTTCTACAATGTAACCAGTAATGGGAGAACCACCATCTGAGGGAGGTTCAGTCCATTTGAGTTCCACATGTTGGGCGGACCAATCGGTTGGTTCAGGAGCACCAGGTTTACTTGCGGTCGTGAAGGGATCTTTAGCTGTGATAGTTCCAGCAGCTTCGAGAGGTTCAGATTCGCCTTCCTTATTGAGAGCTTTCACTCTGAATTTATACTCATGTCCGGGGATCAAACCATCGACTTTCATTTCAGGAACGTCACCCGTCGTTTTACCAACAGGTAACCAAATTCCGGTTTCTGGGTCCATTTTTTCAACAACGTAACCTTCAACGGGTTCGCCACCATCGTCCTTCGGTCTTTTCCATTTGAGATTACATCCATCCTTATGGATATCCGATACTTCCAAGGGACCTTCTGGCTGTCCTGGTTTCGAAACTACCGTAATTTCGATTTCGGCCGTATCTTGCCCATATCTGTTCGAAGCAACAATTTTGTATACTCCAGTGTCCTTTCTTTCGGGTTTATCGTTGAAGAACTTGGAGTTGTAGGGCACGTTTTCAACACGACGCGGTCCAGTTTCAAGATAAGTTCTATTATCTTGGTACCATGCGACATCCGGAGGAGGCTCACCACTAATCTTGACATCAATATAAATGGGTTCGCCTTCTTTAACAGTGAGATTGTGGAGGTTGCGGCGATCAATTTTAGGAGCCACTGAAATTATAAAATATTAAAACCTGCACTGATTTATAAACACTCGAAGCTTACATTTTCTAGGCTTCGTAATGACAGATTTTGAAGCCTGGCTGGGTTCGCCAGGTCCTGCCGCATTAACTGCTTTCACTCTGAATTCGTATTCTACGCCTTCATCTAGGTTATCAACGGTTCCTTTCGTGTCATGAGGACCGACTTCTGCAGCTTTAGTCCATTTCGGTGAGCCCTTTACCCTCTTTTCGATAATGTATCCGGTGAGTGGAGATCCACCATCATTTGCTGGTGGAGTCCATCTTAGATCTACATGGTCCTTGTCCCAATCGGTAACCTCTGGAGTACCAGGAGAACCAGGTTCGTCTGAAAATAATGATTAAAATGACTATTTCAACGTAAATAATAGAAGATGTAACGAACCGAACGGGTTCTTGGCGATGATACTCTTTTCCGCTTCAAGAGGCTCAGATTCGCCCTCCGCATTCACGGCAGCAACTCTGAATTTATATTCGTGTCCTGGCTCAAGATTATTGAGCTCAATTTTAGGTTCTTTCGCACGTCCCGCTGAAACCCATCGTCCAGTATCGGCATCGAATTTCTCGACTTGGTAGTACTCAATGGGCACTCCACCATCGTCTTGTGGTGCGTTCCATTTTAGACTGCACCCTTCTTTGTGCACGTCACTGATCCTGAGCGGACCTTCAGGTTTACCAGGCTTATCTTGTACTTTAATTTCGATGCTTGCTTCGTCCTTTCCTGAACTGTTCTCGGCTTTGATTACTAGAGTACCAGTATGTTCCCTCTTAGCAACTCCGATTACTAATTTCGTTCTGTAATCTTCTAAATCGACTGTGATATCGGAACGATTTTCAACTCTGGCCTTGTTCAAGAACCAGGTCTTAGTCGGTGGTGGTTCTCCGGAAATCTTGACGTCCAACCTGATATGCTGTCCAGCTTTAACAACGAGATCTCTGAGAGTACTGCGATCGATTTTAGGTGGCACGAATCGGTCTTTAGCCGTGATGGTTTCGGATGGCGGTGATGGTTTACTTTCTCCTCCCTTATTAACAGCTTTCACACGGAACTGATATTTTTGACCTTCTTGAAGATCCGGCACTTTAGCGTCCGTCTTATTTCCGGGTACTTCCAAAGCTTTCTGCCATTTTCCGGTGAGAGGATCTTTTTTCTCGATAATGTATTTTTCAACCGGTGCACCACCATCTGTTTTTGGTGCGGTCCATTTAAGATCAGCGTGATTTTTGGACCAATCCTTAATTTCAGGCTTTCCAGGAGTGTCAGGCTCAGTGTAAGGATTTTTAGCGGTTATTGGAACTTCAGTTTCCAAAGGTTCAGATTCGCCCTCGGAATTGATAGCCTTGACTCTGAACAAATAATCCTTGCCTTCATTTAATCCGGTTACATCAGCTTCTGGGGTTTTGGTTGTAGTTACTGGAATCCAGCGTCCGGATTCCACATCCATACGTTCAACAACGTAACCGCTAATCGGTTCGCCACCATCATCTTCAGGTGCGTCCCATTTGAGTTTACAACCATCGGCGGTTACATCAGAGACATCGAGTGGACCCTTTGGTTTCGACGGTTTATCCAAAATTTGGAGTTCGACGTCTACTGAATCAACACCTGAATCATTTTTGGCAGTGACTGTGTAGACTCCCGTGTCGCTTCTTTGACATTTTTGTATAATGAAGGTAGTGTGGTAATCTTCATTTTCAACCTTAAGTCTCTCGGTGGTTTTCAAGACTTGCTCTTTCAAAGTCCAAGTGACTTTCGGTGGAGGCTCACCTTTGACGTCGGCTTCGAGACGCAACAATTGGCCGACTCTCATCGTCTTCTTCGTTAGGTTCTTGCGGTCGATCTTAGGAGCAAGGAAACGTGGTTTAGCAGTAACGGTCTTCGACGCGTCACTCGGTTCACCAGGTCCGGCTTTATTGACAGCGACCACTCTGAATTCGTATTCGTGGCCTTCTTCAACATTGTCAACCCTCCCGTTGGTTCTGTCACCGGGAACTGAAGCCACATCGACCCATCCACGTCCAGCTTTATCGTGCATTTGGATGATGTATTTCTCGATCGGTGCACCACCATCTTCTTTTGGCGCAGTCCAAGCCAATTCCACGAAATCTTTGTCCCAGTTTTTGGGTTCTGGACGTCCTGGTTTCCCAGGCTCGTCGAATGGATTTTTGGCTATTATAGATTTCTCGGTTTCTAATGGTTCAGATTCTCCCTCCTTATTCACAGCTTTCACTCTGAATTTGTAAGGTTTTCCTTCTTGGAGACCTACAACATTAGCTTCCGGTTCAGCGCCAGAGCTACGGCCACAAGGTAACCACTGTCCAGTTAGAGGATCCAACTTTTCAATATCGTAATGGTCAATGGGAGCACCACCATCATCGTCAGGTTTCTTCCATTTAAGCTTGCATCCATGTTTGTTAACATCAGTGACGTCGAGGGGTCCTTTGGGAGTTGATGGTTTACCCAAGATCGAAATCTCAATATCAGCGGTGTCTTCGCCGACTTCGTTCTTAGCGGTGATCGTGTATTTTCCGCTCATGCCGCGTTTCGCTTTCATCACGAAAAATTTCGTGTTGTAATCGATACTGTCGATCTTAATTTCATCGGTGGACGTCAATTCCTTGCCTTCGTAGAACCAAGTGATCTTCGGTGGAGGTTCACCTGCTACATTCACATCCAGACTGATCGAAAGTCCGGATTTGACTGTGAGTGCCTTGAGGTTGGTGCGGTCGATCAATGGTTTCAAGAATCGAGCTTTAGCGGTGTGCCAGTTAGTTTGTTCGGAAGGCTCCGAGGGTCCGGCTTTATTGACTGCGCGGATCCTGAATTTATATTGGTTGCCCTCTTCTAATTTGCCAACAGTGCCGTTACACTGAGGTCCGACTTCTGCAACTTTGACGAATTCACCTCGGAATTTATCCATCGCCTCGATGATGTAGCCAGTAATTGGCGCGCCTCCGTCCCTGACAGGCTTCTCCCATTTCAATTTAACAGAATGCTCATCCCAATCGACAATCTCTGGCATACCAGGAGGAGCAGAGATGTCGTACGGATTTTTCGCCAAAATCGACGTGTCTGATTCGAGCGGTTCGGATTCACCTTCTTCATTGACGGCTTTGACGCGGAAGTTGTATTTCTTGTTGGGCTCGAGACCGGTGACCTCAAGTTCGGTTTTGTCGGCATCGACGAAACCGGCAGGGACCCAACGTCCGGTGGTGGGGTCTTGTTTCTCAAGAACGTAGCCGGTGATGGGTAGACCGCCATCATCTTTCGGTTTGTTCCATTTCACTTTGCAACCTTCCTTATGGACATCCGAGATTTCGAGAGGTCCCTCAGGTTTGCCCGGTTTATCCAAGATGATGACTTCGACCGGAGCCTCATCGAAACCGGATTCGTTCTCCGCCCTGATCGTGTACGTACCGGTATGTTTCCTGGCGGTATCGGATAAAGTGAATCTTGTATTGTAATCTTCATTTTCGATTTTCAGATTGCCGCCACTTTCTAGCGGTTTATGAGCGAAGCTCCACGTGATGGTCGGTGGAGGTTCACCTTTGACATCGACGTCATATTTGACGACTTGTCCCGCGCGTACTTTGACAGTGTGAAGTTTATCGCGGTTGATACGAGGTCTCATATGTCTGGCCTTAGCGACGTGTTGACCGGTACCGTCGGAAGGCTCACCGGGACCTGCTTTGTTGACGGCCCTCACCCTAAATTGGTACGTGTTACCTTCTTTGAGGCCCAGAACTAAAGCTTCAGTGTCTGGGGTATCAGTCGACAAGATTTCGTCCCAAGTGGTGGAGAATTTCTCCTTCTTTTCGATGACGTAACCGGTGATCGGAGCACCGCCGGTACTCTTGGGAGCGGTCCATTTGAGCTCAACGCGATCGGAGTCCCAGTCCTTTATTTCGGGAGTTCCTGGTTTGCCAGGGATGTCGTAAGGGTTCTTGGCTATGATCGATTTATCTGTCTCCAAGGGTTCGGATTCACCCTCATCGTTCACAGCTTTTACCCTAAAATCGTATTCGTGACCTTCTAGAAGCCCTTTGACTTCCATGTCAGTATCATTCGGTCCGGTACGACCGACAGGAACCCAACGACCGGTGGCTTTGTCGAGTTTTTCGACAACGTAACCGGTGACAGGTTTGCCGCCGTCATCTTCCGGTTTGTCCCACTTGAGCTTACAGCCGTTCTTAACCACATCGGAGACTTGCAAAGGACCTTTCGGCTTCGATGGAGACGCTAAATAATCCAAAATGATTTTATAATTTTATTTAAAAAAAATTAGCTGGCTTGCTTACATAAAACTGTGATTTCCACTTCAGCTTCATCGGATCCATGTTCATTGACGGCCTTGATTTTGTAAACTCCAGTGTTCTTGCGTACAGAGTTATCGATTGTGATTTTGGTGTTGTAATCGACGTTGACAATTTCTATATTCCCTTCAGATTTGACTTCTTTATCTGCTTGGAACCAAGTAATAGTCGGTGGTGGTTCACCCCTAACATCAACATCGTATTTGATGACTTTTCCAGCACGCACAATAATCGGTTTGAGGTTGGTGCGGTCGATTCTTGGCTTAACTGTAGAACAAAATGTTAATTTTCAGTTTCGCCCCCCAATCGTAGTTCTTACGTGATCGGTGTTTGATGATCTGCATGCCAGAGGCATCCGACGGCGAACCAGGTCCTGCTTTGTTAACGGCAATGATGCGGAATTGGTATTCTCCTCTTTCTTTGAGATCTTCAATTCTGGCTTCCAAAGCATCACCGGATACTTCACCAGCTTTCTCCCAGTCTGGCTTGAATTTGTCTTTTTTCTCAATGATGTACTTCTCGATCGGTGCCCCGCCATCGTTGGTGGGCTTGGTCCATTTGAGGTTGACTCCTTTGTTGTCGTAATCGGTGATTTCAGGAGTTCCGGGTTTACCAGGCTCATCTGCGAAAATTCAAAATATTACGTGAACACATTTTTTTTTAATGATAAATGATGAAGATGAGGAGGCGCTGGTTTCTGTGAAGGCGACGATTTCTTCTCATCGTTAACGTACCGAATGGATTCTTGGCGACGGTACTTCTTTCGGATACGAGCGGTTCTGAATCTCCTTCCGCATTGACGGCCGTGACCCGGAATTTGTACTCGGATCCGGGGTTGAGTCCGGTGACTTCGAAGTCGAGCTTGTCGCCGGGACCCAATTTGTCTCCGGGCACGCGACCGACGCGCACCCACTTCCCGGTGGCCATGTCCATTTTCTCGATTTCGTATTCCTTGATCGGACTGCCGCCATCGTCTTCCGGTTTCTTCCAGCCGATTTTCGCTTTGGTGGCCGTGACATCGGTAACTTCTAATGGTCCTTCCGGAGATCCGGGTTTGCCCAAAACCGTCAACTCGACAGTATGGGTGTCTTTTCCGTTGACGTTCTCTGCGACCAAAGTGTACTTTCCGGTATCTCTTCTGGCAGCATTCACGATCGTGAAATCGGTGTGGTAATCCACGTTCTCGATTTTAATTCGTTCAGTGTTGGTTAACGGGACGTTGTCCCGCCAAACCCATTTGACGTCCGGTGGAGGTTCACCGTAAATGTCCACAGACCATTTGTGGGTGCGCCCCGCTTTGATGGTGATCGACTTGAAGGTTTCACGGTCGATGCGCGGCTTGACTAAAATTAAACGATAACGATTAAATTATTTCATATAAACTGAAATTTGTCGGCGGGGTGTAAAAATCAACTGAAATTGCAAGATCTGGGCGCGTTTCACAAAAAATATGATAAAGACAGATAAACAGAAAGAAAAGATAGTTTTATAAGTTTAAGCAACTCACGATTCCTGTGCTTGCAGAGATGGTTATCAGTAGCTTCTGATGGTGCTCCAGGGCCGGCTTTATTATGACCTCGCACCCTAAATTGGTAAACCATATTTTCTTTCAAACCCTCAACTTTCCCCTCAGGTTCTGCACTGTCCGTTTTCACCACTTCCTTCCAATCCGGTGAGAATTTATCCTTCATCTCGATGGTGTAATGCGTGATGGGCCGCCCGCCATCGTTGTCCGGCTTGGCCCATTTCAGAGTGACACTCTTATTATCGTAGTCGATGATTTCGGGTTTCCCAGGTGCCCCGGGTTCGTCGTACGGATTTTTGGCCAAGATGGCCTCGTCAGTTTCCAAAGCTTCAGACTCCCCTTCCTTATTTTTAGCCCTAACTCTGAATTTGTATTTCTTCTTAGGTGTCAACCCCTTGAAGGTGAACGAATTTTCGTTGGGACCGACTTCGCCAGCCGGGATCCACCGCCCGGTGTCCATGTCCATTTTTTCCAAGATATATCCGGTAAGTTCAGTACCACCACTGTCTTCGGGCCTCTGCCATCCAATTTTGACATGTTCGGCACGAACCTCCTCAATTTTGAGAGGTCCTTTTGGCGGAGTGGGTTTGTCCAAGACAATCACCTCCGCGATGCCTTCGCAGGTTCCGGAGCTATTGGTGAGCACCAAACGGTACTTACCGCTGTCAGCCCTGGTGCATCTGCGTACAGTAATGACAGAATTCTTCTCGTATTTATCAATGGTGATGCGTTCTTCGACATCTTGTTTGACCTCGTTTTTATCCAAAAACCATTTAGCTTCTGGTTCGGGTTCACCACCATATTTGATGTCGTATTTGACTGTTTGGCCCTTTTTAATTATAATGCTATTCAAGTCGTTACCGACAATGAACGGTTTGACGAATCGGCATTTAGCAATGATAGGTTTAGTGGTATCACTGGGTTCGCCGGGTCCGGCTTTGTTGATAGCGCGTACCCTGAATTCATACTGGGCGTTTTCTTTCAAACCAGGAACAGTTCCTTTGAATTGGTCACCAGGTACCTCGATACCTTTTTGCCAATCCTTACCGAATTTTTCTTTGAATTCAATTACATAACCGGTAATCGGAGCGCCGCCATCGCTATCAGGAGCGACCCACTTGAGATCCGCGTGATCTTTATCCCAGTCGACAACTTCGACATTATTGGGTTTACTTGGTTCATCTGAAATTTCAAACGATCAAACATCAAATTAGTTACTGTCGATGACAAATGTACCCACCCCATGGATCTTTGGCGAGCACGGGTTTTCCAAAGAGCGCCGGCTCGCTGCTGCCGATTTTGTTGACAGCGCGAATCCTGAACTTGTACTCCTTTTTGGGAATGAGTCCGGTAACTTTGTAAGTTGTGGGCTCACCCGGTGAGACCTGGCCCACGTTATCCCAACCAGCCTTCAAGCTGATATCTTGCCTTTCCACGACGTAATGGAGAAGAGGTGCGCCTCCATCATCTTTGGGAGCTTTCCAGGAGACTTGGCATGAAGTTTGGAAGACATCTTTAACGTCAACATCCAAAGGAGCCGCGGGTACGTCTTGCATGATGATTTTGACATCTTTGACATCTTCACCTTGACCGTTCGATAATTTGATTTGATAAGGTCCCGATAATTCTCGCGACGGTTTCTTGATTTTGAACGTGATCTTGTTGTCACCAATGATAGTATCAACTTCTTTAAGAGGGAGAACTTTACCGTCCTTGATCAATTTAGCTTCAATGGGAGTTTGACGGGTACCAGTAACTGTAAATTAAAGTACAACTCGTAAGTAAACTACATAGAAGGTGACTGAATTTTTAGTTACCTTTGTACGGTACTTCCAGAACGATTGGTCTACTCGCAGGAGCTTCAAATTTATCAGGGAAGTCAATTTCGGGTTTGCTTTCGCCTTTTTTGACTGACAGTTTCATGGAAGACTCCATTTTACCAGATTCGACTTTAATTTCACCATCATCGCACATTTCGAGGCTGTTAAAGACGAGCTGATGTTTGCCGCCTCCCAAATTTTTAATTTCGATTCGGCCATCCGGCACGATCGGCTTCCCGTTGAATGTCCATTCCGCAGGTGCGGTCTGATCTTGAAGTTCAATTTCTAGGACGAGCTTTTCACGTTCAATTGCGTCGGTGTCTTTAAGTTTCTTATTGAAACGGTTCAAATATTGGACGACTAGTTCAGCTTCCGTTTTATCGGCGTTACTGACGCAGGAGTACATTCCAGCATCGGTGACTTTAGCGTCTTTGATAACAAGTTTGCGTTTGCGGCCATCCTTGCTGATTACCAAACGCTTGTCGGATTTGATTTCTTGGTCGCCTTTAAACCATTTCACATCGCCGCCTGCGTCATCAAGCTCGCAGATGAACGTAATGTTCTCTTTTTCAACATGCTGTTGATGCTTCAAGACTTTGACGAATTTGTAAGGATAATCGACAATGTTCACATTGGTGACGGTCTTTTCTGTTTGTTTTTCGAGTTTGCAAGAATATTCTCCTGCGTCGACAAAGTCGCCGTTTTTAATGGTCAATCGGCAGACGCCGTTGATGTCTTTGGAAATTCCGTATTTATCACCATCTTCGAGTTTGGTTGTACCTTTGTACCAACCAACAATAGCTAAACTATTGCTGACCGTACATTCGAGTTGGGTCTCGTGCTTTGTGTACCCATCGTATTTCTTTTTCAGCGCTTTCGTGAAACTGTAGCATGGATCAGGTTCATCGACATTTAGGAAAGCGGTGCAAGAAACGCCTCCGATTTCGATTGAGTATTTTCCGGTGTCCTCGACTTTGGGATTCATGATGATCAGTTGGTAAAGGTCATTTTCGTTTTTGAATTTGTATTTAGCTCCTTGGAAAAGCTCCTGTTTGTGAAGATACATTTTGAATCAGTATTTTGCCCGGCGCCTCCCCCATCGTTGTCAATACTCACGTCTTTTCTGAATAACCATTTCGGTTTGCAATTCGGCTTGGAAAATCCGGCCTCAAATACAACTTTTTTATCTTTGCCTTCCTTTGCATATTTGTCGACAAGCGGTTTCAAGAAAGATTCTTGTTTCTATAATTATAATAAAACTAAATGAGTATTTCATTGCGGATAGTGTTGCAGACGACATCGATAAAAATATTTTACAAGAAAATAAATGTAGAAACTGCAAAAATGGAGTCGATTCTCAAAAACCTTTATCAACTGTAAAAACAATGTAAGTAAATGTAAAAAAATGTAAAAACCGGGAGATTGTTGATTTTAAGTATAATGTACAGAAAATCCCAACGATGATGCAAACAACATCCATGGTGGATTATTTTATTACACGGGTCTTAACTGTTAAATTCTAAAGGGATAGAATCTAAAAGGTGGCGAAATTGGATTTTTGGGTAAACATCCAACGTGCAAACATCGACATATATAATCAACATTTAAGAGAGTTTGTCGTGTCATCCAACCTCCTTTTTCTCAAAGTGATGTAATATGGGCCAGTCTGGAATTAGTTCAGCCAATGAAGGCCTTCTCGAGGTTACAGGGGTCTACAAAGAAAAATTTAGGTTTACACCTATCCTAAAACTACGGACAGCATCCACCCTTAATCTCAGTCATTCCAAATAAATATAATAGATTTAAAGAAGAAAATAATAAGAAAAATATAGAGAAAAGAAAGCATGTACCAAGTAAACATGCTCAATAAAAATCAGTATTGTTATTAACAGATAAAAACGGCTTTAAAAGGAAGGGGTCATTGTTGTTTTAGCTGCAGATATAATTTTTTAGCAGGGGTTACTTATAGGCGGTTTGAATTTCTCAAAAACTTATTTAAAATATGAGTATTTTTTTCAAACCAAAAATAATAATTAGAAAATTCAAGCGGTCAAAAATGCCAACCTTTATTTTCTCTGCCATGAGAAGTGTCGGCCAATCATCTACAATTTCTACTAGCGATGGCCGCCGCTGAATTAGAAAAACATCCTAAAAAGCATCATAACCTGAGCCATCAAGCTAATTTTACAGCTTAAAAAAAGAGTATGTCAAAGTTCCCTAAGGCCAGATTATTTTGAAAAATTATCAATTGAAAATAAATTTAGTAACTATATAACTTATGATTAATGACTACGAATAGGTACATTATTAAATTGTTAGTCAAGGATGGTATACACAGAGAAAGAAAGGAATTAAAAATAGTAAATATGCTGTATAATACAAAGCTATAGAGATGCGTCTCCAAAAGGAAGCAAGCTGCCAAATAATAATTAAATTAGAAAAATAACGTTTTCTAAACATATAGACAAATAAAAATGTAAGAGGGTTTGGACAACGATTAAAGACGAGACAAAATTGTGTCATGCCAATATAAATAGAACCTCTCTTCTCTTGAGCTGCGGCCAATCCGGAATTGATCCAGCCAAAGAAAATCTTTGATTTTTATTGGATGAAAAAGCACTCTGCGAAAACGATATCCATCATTTGTTGAAATCGGTTATAATGATAAATGGTATTTATTATAAGCGAACAGCGACAGATTTAAGCAAAGAGATAGAATGAGAAAATCATAATAGTAATAATAATAATAATGCCCCTTTACTCACTCAACTAAACACAAACAACCACAAAAGGACAAAACAGGACGATACACAATCAGGATAAACTACTCCTCTGGCTGGCCAAAACTGAAAAAAAATGTCCTAAAAACATCGTCAAAATGGAGACACATCTTTATAACACTTCATCAATCATCAACATTGGCTAAAGGTTTTATCCTCTTATATGGTTTGTTGGTATTTTGGGGCTCGAAGGATTGTTACATTTTCAGGGGTAGAAATAAGGGGGTGCGGTTGTCTGTACGGTGATAGGGATGGAATCGAAGGGGTACGTGGTCCAACCTTTAACCAAGTCCAATTAGCACCTCCTCTTTTATCAGCCGGGACTTGCGCAACAATTTTCCCATCGACCAATACAATAATAACATCGTCTTCTTCATACCATCCGGTCAAATTTGTATGGTCAACGGGCTACAAATGGAAAACTTTATAGGAACCGTAGAAAAAACGCCAATACCATTTATGAAAAATGAGGAGTTCGCAAAAATCGACAATATAGGTATAGATATGAATTCGTACGTAGACAGTAAATAATAATACATTCGAATAATATTGGAAAAAATCAACCTGACCTTTTCGACTTTCTTGAGTGCCGGCAAGGGCTTCTCGACTTCTTTCAAATCGCCCCAATCCGGATCATCTTTGTTCTGACCCCATTTTTCGTACTTCCTCTTTTTCAACATGGCACGGAAGTCCATGCCGCTGGAATCTACAGGACACCGAAAATTGTTCCTTAGGACATCACCCTCCAATTTAAAACGAATCCGAGTATACCTGATACATAAAGTTGCATCTCGCCGGAGTCTTCACCGTGGATATTAGAGACCACTATACGGTACACTCCCTCATCATTCGGTTTCACTTTCCTGATGCATAGAGTGATGGTATTTGAGTCTCCGTCTGTGAGGAACTTGAATCTGCCACCCTCAATAATTTCCGTCATTCCCTTATAGAATTTGAACTTCGGTGGTGGATCACCCTCGACTTGGACAGCGAGGTATCCGATTTGGTCTAAAAAGGTGGTGTGGTTTATTTTCGGAGTTTTAAGCATAATAAATCGTCTGCAGTACCCTCAACAGCGGAATAACTCTCTTGGACATCTACAATGAGAGGAGGTGAACCTTTAGGTCCCGTTGGTTTAAGCGCAGTTGAGGGTTTATTAATGAGGTCCTCCATATCTTGGATGCTCGGTCTCCTGACGTCCGAGCTGGGACGGCGGCGCTATATTTGAGAAACACTCGTAAGTACGCAATATTGGTCTGACTTATTTCGGTATTTTATTGCACTTAGTACAAATAAAAGCAACTGAGCACGTTAATTTGAGCTTTTTAGCATTAAAATTTGTAAAGCGAGTATGTACACTACTGATAGATACTTGTATTTACATATACATAGGTATCTATATTTTTATTTACCAAATTTCTACTGATAAGTAGTAAAACTCGTTAGAATCAATCAACCAATAAAGATTCGAGACAAAGTACTATTTTTTGGCTAAAGATCGAACTTGAGCCAGTCTCTCAAATTATTTTATTATTGACATAAGGAATAAGGTGGAAATGAAATAATAACATGAGGAAAGAAAACGACATAAATAGAAAACGGAACTACCGAAATAAAATAAGGTAGAACCTTACGTTTGTTGATTAGACACTTTCTAGTTGCTAGACACATAATTAATTACAATTGATTTAATCATTTTTTTGAAAATCCGACACGTAAAGGGGCTAAAATATGCTATCGATGGATCTAAAAATCGTTAGACACAAACATAGATGTTTTATCGAAATCGGTCTAAAGTCTACTGTGTCCGGCCTAACCTGTTTGTCGGACGGTTCTTGCAATACTCCCGGTCGTTTGCTTTTCGGCTTTAAAATAAAGAAGAGAACGAAATAAAATGGAAGTGTAAACAAGCGGAAAAGAAATCAAAATAAAATGGGTTATAAAAATTAGGTAATGATTATCGTCCGGCACTCTTTAGTAAATCGGTGCCGGACCAATAAGAGGCCAGTTTTGTGTCTTCAAACACAAACCTACCCTCGGATCTAGTACTTCACCCGGACGCAATTTTCCTCCCTGTTGAAAACAATTCATAACTGTATTAAGACAATATAGCGACTTGTTCATTTGGTTTTTTCAAAGTTTATCATTATATTGAATAATTTCGGCACATACTCGAAGATATACTTATGTTGCTGGTGAGCGGACGTGCGTTGCTTTTGTGTGGTGAAAGTACCATGCGTCATCCTGTATTCAAACCATCAAAACCAACCCCGAAAAAATTTGAGAATGAAATTCTGGGGGTGATTTTGGGTTCACAATGAAAGCGGACAAAAATTGCATAGTTCACATATCGACAATTTTGGAGATTAAAAGGCAGCGTACGATTCATGACGAACAAGGGTTACCTTTTTCTCTTCAATAACCTCCCCTGGTCGGAGTTTCCTATGCTCCTAAGAAAAAACAAACATTTACATAGAAACCAACATGTAGCAGATACCCGCCTCTCGTTAACCTGTAGGTCATCCATACTAGATCTAGATATCATGGGGCTAAAAGTATCAAATTCACTTGGAAAAATAAAACTTCCTCTTACCTCGTCTGATATGATGAGACTGGCTCTTCGGCCCATAGCCTCTGGGGGAATGAGTGAACCCCTCCTGGGTGAAGCCCCAGGTTCCAGAGACGCTTTTCTCGGTTCCGGGGTCTTCTCCTTTTGAATAGCGATCTTTGGTGTTTCTGGTGTTTTAATTTGTGGTACTTGTGGCCTTTCGGGTTGTGCCAAGCTCGGTTTATCCTAACACAAACTTTTAGTTTAGTCGTACGAACGACTGAAGGAACCGAGATTATGAACTCGAATGCGTAAGCTGAATCATTAGAAGTGAGCCAGGGATCGACCAAAGGGTTCTTTTATATCTAATAATTCACTATCAGTGTGGATGGATCTGGCTTGAAAGATTGCCAGGGATACAGCGAGATTGTTTGCAATTAAGCTCGCAGCCAAAGGCGGCTTACCTTAGACAACTTTGTCCTGTCTCTACCGGCATATTCCGGTGGCGTGTGTTTCTCGAACTTCTCCAAAACTGGACGTTCGTAATCGGGAATGTTTTCCCATTCTTCGTAGTTAGCTTTCTTGGACTTCGTTGTCTTTTTAACGGCAAGTTCTTTCTTATCCTTGTCGGTTTTCTGAGAGACAAGTTGAATTAAAATTCATCCAAAAGCATTATCAACTGTTAAGATTTGAGAGAAGGTAGCATGAAAGAAGCAGTAACGGAGTAACATTGCGTAGTTGTTACAATAAATATAAAGAAGAAGATTACCATACATTTACATCAAGAAATACGTATAAAGATAAAGAGAAGAGACATAAATTTATAGAAAAAGGGGAAGATGCGTAGAGACGTCAGTTTTTCTTTTGTATTCTTTCAATGTTACCTTCAGCTCCTGTTCCACCTTGGCTTGTTCTCCTTCTTTCGCTTCTTTTACCACGGGTTTCAATTGTATATTCATAAATGAACTTGACTTAACTTCACTCTTAGGAGGAATTCGCCTTTTAGGCTTCTCCTCTTGCTACATAAATATTTGAAATTTAGCTCCGCACGATATTTTTAAATGTGCTATTTCTAATGTTTGGGTAATTTTTGATATGATGAATCAAGAAAAAACTACTCACCTTTAGTTGTACTTTTTCTGCTGCGGCCTTTTCCTCAACCTAACAGAAAATGAGGACGTATTACAATTTTGTGAAGGAAGATGAATACTGTTACAGAGAACACGTAATTTTGGTTATTCACATATGAGTCTGGTAGTATGCGTGCACCTGTGAATTTGATATTTTCTCCATGCCGTCTTTTATCAGGGTCCACAGGGATGGTTATTGTAAGAATGTGTTTATTTTTTGATATTGTTTGAGCCAATGAAATGAAATTTTCTCGCATAGTGTATGTAAATTTATTACAGTCAAATCAAAGTAAATGGTTGTGAATATGTGAGTTAGCAGTAAGGCGAAATAATAATATAAATGTATATTGTTGAAAAATACAAATTTGTTATGTATATATTTAATTGTGTATACCTTAATGGAGGAAGATCGTCGTCCTTTAGTCTCTTCGGGGACGACAATTTCGGGTGCTCTGAGTTCAGGCTTTTTATCGGCTATTGTTTTGGGTTTTTCTGGTTCGGGTACTTTGAGTTCAGGAGCCTTAATTTCCGCAGGTTTTTTAGGTTCGGGTGCCTTAATTTCAGGTGTTTTTTTAGGTTCAGGTGCCTTTGGTTCAGGTGCCTTAGGTTCGGGAGCCTTTTTGGGTTCAGGTGCCTTAGGTTCAGGTGCCTTAGGTTCAGGTGCCTTTTTAGGTTCGGGTGCCTTTTTAGGTTCAGGTGTCTTGGGTGCGGGTGCTTCAACTTCTGGAGCCTTTTTGGGTTCAGGTGCCTTAGGTTCAGGTACCTTGAGTTCAGGAGCCTTTGTTTCGGGTGCCTTTTTAGGTTCTGGTGCCTTGGGTTCGGGGACCTTGGTTTCGGCAGGTTTTTTTACCTCCGGTTGTGGTTTCTTTTCGGCTACCTTTTTCTCTGGTTCGGGTTTTTTAGGTTCTACTTTTTTAACGTCGAAGGATTTTTCTTCGAGATTGTTCGTGGGTGATGTTGGTGTCTTCTGTATGTGTATTTGTAATTGTTGTATTAGTTACGGAGAAATATTCAGAAATATAAAGGATAACCACATACACATAACTAATAAGAAAACTTACCGCTTCAGGTGTAGGCTCCAGCTTTTTGGTATCTTTCAGAACCTAAATTTTTAATTGGACAATGAGAAATATGTCAATATAAAGTATATAAAGTAAAAAAATAAACTGAAAATACCTTTTTCTTCTCATCCACAACAGAAGATCTCCTAGATTCAGTCTTAACTTCCTCCTGAAGATTTCAAGTTAATTGTGAAAAACATTAGGCTCTAATTTTTTATTTGTTACCTGTGTAACAGAAGATCTACGACTCGCTGATCTAGATTCGCCATCCTGAACAATATGTTCTTCAGTTTTAACAACAGAACTTCTACGAGATTCAGTCTTTTGTTCAATCTAAGGACCATCACAACAATTATAAAACACGTCACGATATAATTTTTTTTAGAAAAATACCTTTTGTACTGACGATTTTCTTTCGGCCTTTTTGTCCAAAGACTTCGTTTCCTAAATAAATTAACATATATTGACTATCACAAAACATACGAACAGTATTGGGACTTACCTCAATCTTTTTGGAGACACCGTTTTTGTCAATATCGTTAACCTTCTTTTCTTCCTGCTAATGATTTACAAAAAAAGAAAAAAAAACAAATTACACATGAGGTATTACAACGAAAAAGGTGGTTATTACCTTCTTTTCTTCGACCTTCTTCTTAATTTCTTCCATTTTCTCGACTTTCTTTTCTTCTTTCTTTTCGACTTTTTCAACTTTCGTTTCCTCTTTCTTTTCTTCTTTCTTTTCCTCCTTCTTTTCTACTTTCTTTTCAACCTTCTCCTCCTCCTATAAAGATAACATAGATAGAAATGTGTGGAAATTATATTTGTTGCAGCGAAGGTATAAAAAAGCGTCTGGTTTGAAACCTCGTGCAAAAATAGAATTCGTGTGTATAGTGTACAAAAATTGTTTACCTTTTGCACCTCGTGTTTAGTTTGTGTAGTGTCAGTGATTTCCTGTTAAAAAGTCGGAAAATATAAAAAAAATGTTCATATGAAATGTTTTGTAAATTGTGAGTGTACCTCTTCCTCAGATTCTTCCTCCTCTTCCTCTTCTTCTTCACTGCTTTCTACTGTTTCTTTTTGTTTTGCTTCTTGTTTCTAATGTTGGTGTGTGTATGTGTGTATGTCAAAAATATTGTATTAAAAAACATGTCAAAAATATTCATATATGTATTCAATGTGTGTTATGTTTTCGGATTTAGTAAACCTTACCTCTTCTTCTTCCTCCTCCTCCTCTTCTTTCTTTTCGGTGACGGTCAAAATTGCCGTCGATTCGTCTTCGCCGAATTCATTTTTGGCGACAACTTTGTATGTGGCGGAATGAGAAACTTTGCATTTTGAAATGTTGAGGTGGGACACTGTGCCGTCGAAAGTTATCTTAATTTCTGAAGATTCTTTCAAAATTGTCGTATTTTTGTACCATGTAATGACCACAGTCTTATCGGATACTTTGAGGGATGAAATAAAATCAGCGGATTTGCCCTCTTCAATGGTCTGAAACGATAGATAATTAAGAACGGGCCGTATATAGAAAAAACGTTCATCAAGCTTACGACGTTGGTAAGTTTAGTCAATTTCGGCTTTTCGCCTTTCGGTTTTTCTTCTGGAGGCAATTCGGTGACCTCCACCGTTTGTGAAGTGGCTTCGCCTTTCTCGTTCTTAGCAACGAGTTTGTACATGCCCTTGTCGGATTTATTCACTTCGTTTATTTCGAGTTTGATCGCGAATTCGCCCTAAAATTATATGAAGTCCATTTGAAAAGACCGTTTCTCGAAAAAATTACGGCGCTTACATCTTTGACCTGTTCCACGTGTACTTGATGTCTGGTATCCTGCTTAACTGCGTCAGCTTCTTTGAACCAAGTGCAATCAGGAGCGAACTTACTGAGGACCTTACATTCGATGACCACAGTTTTCTTTTTGATAATTTTGATGACTTTCGGTTTTTCTTTGATAACTGGGATTATTTCGATGTTCAGTGTGAGATTGGCGTTTAGTTCGCCCAAAGTGTTTTTGATATTGCACTTGTACAATCCGGAATCTTCGGTTCCCGGATCTTTGAGTTCTAATTTTATGTAATAGACGTCCTCTTCGACTTGTTCAAAGAACATTTTGATTTTGGATGATTCAGAAACGACTTTGCCTTCCCTGTACCAGACTATCGTGGGTTTAGGATTGGCACGTACTTTGCATTCCATTAAGACAAGTTTTCCTCCTTGGTGTGACGTAATCCTGGGTTTTTCGACGAATGTTGGGCCATCACCTTCAGGTTCTGGCTCGGCTTCTATGTTGAGATTCAGATTGGCGTTGCTTTCGCCGAATTCGTTTTTGACGTGACAACGGTAAGTCCCGCCATCTGGAGCGGATGGGTCCTGGAGCATTTTTCGTTTCGTTTTAGACATTCACACACATACATCGGGATTTTTGGGTTTCGGTTGGGTTCGGTATTGGTAATGAGTGGTGGTTGGGCGTACCTTGATTTCTAGTGACAATTCGTAGATGTCTTCTTCAACGTCGAGGACGGTGATTTTGATTTTGGAAGACTCTTTAACGACGGTCGTTCCGCGGAACCATGTGACATCGGGTTTCGGTTTCGCTTTGCATTTGCATTTCATTGTAATGAGAGTTCCGCTCTCGTTGGGAATAATTTTTGGTTTTTCGATGAAGGACGGCGCGAAACCGGCAGCGTTGTCTCCACCTGTAAATAGGAGACAGTTACGTTTTGCTAGGGACAGGCTTTGGGTGAAAGGCCATGCTCATGCAAATTTACAAGAGTTGACGCGGTGATCGGAGGGTTTCGGCTGAAACAGACTCAAGACGGGATTAACGCAGATAAGACATTTATTTTGAGACATTCAATTAAATTAGCGGAGACATTTACGAACGTATACACGAGTAACGACACCCAGATCAGGCAATAACAGAGGGGCTGTTGCCTACGCAGCATACCTTGGAAGTTGAGCGCTATGTTTGCATTGCTTTCACCGAATGCGTTGAAGGCGTTACATCTGTAATTGCCGCCGTCCTCGAACGAAGGATTCGATATCTCTAAAGTAAGTAGATACGTGTCTTTGCCGGTCGATTTGCGCATCATGCGGACCCGGGGGCTGTCCGCTATACCGTTGTCCCCCTGGAACCAGGTTATGTCGGGGTCCGGATTCGCCTCCAGGAGACACTCCATCACGAGGATGTCGCCCTCTTGGCGGATCGTCGGCTTCTTCGGAAATCGCGGCGGTTTACCGTCTGGAATTCTGCGAATCAAGACCGGAGTTACCCCTAAAGCTCGTACAGTATTCAACTGGCCTCTAGTGACGGCCTGGTTGAGTAATAGCAATGTTCCCTTACTTGGGCTTGTCGGTGCCCTCGAAATTGAGGTTGATCGTCGCGACTCCTTGTCCGTACCTATTTTTCGCAACCGCACGGTATTCACCCCTATCGGCGTTTTTTACGTTGATAATTTCTAGTCGAGCTAAATAATAAAGTGTTTGGTCCTGTTCCATGGAGACGACGTATTTCGAGTTCGCCTGAATCTCCTCCTTTCCATGGAACCTGCGTAGGATTTGATCTCGTTTTTTTATTCTCGATGGCGGGTTTCGTGATACGCACCATTGGAGTTCAGGTTTGGGGTCCCCGACGCATCGGCATTCGAAGGAGATCTTGGTACCGTCGTCGGTCTGTCGGATAACCGGCCGTTCTGTGAACGTCGGCTTGATGCCGTCCTCTGGCACGGGAGCCTCATCGCCTATAGTGCATAAACTCTCCTCAACTGGCTATCATGACTGAAGACAGCCAGCAACACTCGCGCACAACTTACAATGATCACCGAAAAAGCTCAGCTTTTAATATACTCTATCTCATAATAATGATAATAATAATAATAATCGATCGATTGCCTAATCAATTATTGATACTTGTGTTGTTGTTGATGTTGTTGTTGTCGTTGTGGTTGTCGTTGTTGTCGTTATTATTATTACTATTACTATTAATATTGAATTATATGAGAGTAAGAATAATTATTTAAAAAAATAAATAAAAATTAACAGTGTAAATACGATACGATATAAGAGACTCTGAAATAGACAAGTGTCACATTTGCAAGAACATGGCCTTTGAGACATAGAGAGACAAAAGTGGTGAAGATTACGGGCGTTCGAGAAGAACCTCACGGAGGATTGGGGCTAGAAATAACTAAAACACATTCATCCTGCCACCAGCGATTTAGTAGTAGAAAATCCAATAAACGAGTGGCTTGGGGGGCGGGGGGGAAGAGGCTAGCCTGATCTAATTCTAAGCTTTTTAGGTAATAAATAAATCACACAAAAATCCCTCACCAATTGCAATATACACTGATTAGAGTTGAACATGTTAACAAACTGCAAATTAAAAGCTGAGCTGATTAAGCTTCGGTTAGTCCATTGTACAGTGCACGAGTGCTGACTTACACATTGGCCCCAACCAATCTCAACCGAAGAGGAAGTATCAAAAACTGTTACCCTATATTATTCTAAAGTGGCTGTTCTGTGTTTGTTTTTCGTTTTATTTTTTCTGTTCATCATAATCTATGTATAAGTATATACATACAGACATACATACAAGGGGGTGTTCGTGTAACTTGAACTTGTCGAGTTGAAAATGGGGTGGGAGTGAGACTTTTATTCAACTGCGAAAGCTCTAAAGACAAATCAAAAAGGCTGCGGCTGACGGTTATTATTATTTTGTACAACATCGTATGAGTAGAAGCGGAAACCGGAAGCCTTACAAAAAAATTGCTATATGCTATGCTGTGTACCCTATGAAACGGGGAACACCACGCCACGACATACATAACAGGTGTATAAACAGGGAAAACTTTCTGCGGCAACTTACTGTCGAAGTTAAGGCTGATGGTCGCGTTGCTCTCGCCCAACTCGTTCTTTGCAGTAACCTTGTATTTGCCGGCATCCTCAACCGTGACATTTTGAATCTCAAGGGTTGCAAAGTAAGAGTGGCCGTCTTTATCTATCCTCAACTGAAAGAGACCAACCCAAAATTTTGATTACACGTTTTCGCATTCGGCCAACCGATATTGATGGCAGGACAGCTTATCAAATATGTTTTGGGAAGTGTACGTAACATCGAAATATTATCATCATGATTGCGCCGAGTCCCTCTGACTCTGACCACTGCCAAGAAGATTCATATTTAGTGGTAGGTAGTAGAGGGAACGTCGTATTCGCGTGTATATAGGCACAGGTACGGTCCAGTTGAGAAAACAGCAGGTGTCACATGTGGATGTGGATGTGGCTGCCGCAAAAATAGACGCGCACATGATGCCAAGATACAAGCGCATAAATCGGCGATTAAAATAGTTATTTCGAGGGAAAAATGAGTCGGGAACCGTGTCACGGTTTGCGGAGTAGGACGAGAACGAGAATGTAATGTTGACGGTTCTCGCCCGACCGATCGTCGGGTCCTCTCACCTTGTGACGTGGTGACTCTTTGACGGGGTTGGCGTTATGGAACCAGCTGACGACCGGCTTGGGGTCGGCCTGGATCCTGCACTCGAAGAGGAGCCGCTTGCCGTCCTCCTCCTGCCTGATGGCGGGCTTCTTCGCGAACGTCGGCGCGAGACCGTCGATTTGTCTACAAGACAAAATCCCTTCAGGTCGTGTCAAGTGTCATACGAGTCATGTCGAATGGTCCGGGTCGAAACATGACCCGTGACGCGTAAAAAACGTTACGTGGCCAAGAGAGGTGAGTAATAAATTTCGGACGCCGAATTTTGGCAAAAGCCCGTTCGCTACTCCGCGCGCGTGGGTGAAAGCAATCGTCTTTCGGTCATTCTGCATGATCGAGACCTACTCGACAATACTCGGCGATCTGGTACTTACTTCTCTTTTGGTTCGTCCATAGCTGCAAAATTGATAAAAGAAAAAGTTGGGTAGAATCGTCGTTCTCTTTGGCAAAACATTCGATCAACACTTACGGCTGAAGTTCAGGTTGATGGAAGCCGCCACCTCCCCCATCGTGTTCTTCGCTTTGACTTTGTAAAGACCGGCATCCGTTTCGATGACATCGTCGAGTTCCAGTACCACCAAGAACTTGTTGGTACCGACGGATTGCACTTTGAATTTGGTCCTGGTGTCCTCGGTGACCAGCGTGTCGCTCCGGTACCATTCTATGTCCGGTTTCGGGTTCGAGAGCAGTTGGCACTCGAAGATCAATTTGTTGCCGTCATCCTCTTGACGAAGCTGAGGCTTCTGGGTGAAGCTGGGAGCGAAATCCTCCGCCACTCCCATGCTTGCGTTTCTTTCGATTATCCCGAAAACGAGGACATTAACCCGGCCCTAGAACGAGGACCCTCGATTATTGGCACTGCACTGACCGACGATGGGCACTCTTATTCTTCTAGCCCTACGCCCTCTGGCCCGACTTACTTCTTACAGAAGCCCGATCGACAGCTCAGCACTTCTGCACTCCACTTCACCACCACGCACACCTTGCGATTCGCGTGTACTGCTGGGGTCGTCCCGTCGCACAAACGCGTCGTCGAGTCGTTCGTCTGTCCTAAGAGGTTGCTTCGTGGCCTCCAAAGCACTGACTAAAGGAGCGCAATGTGTACCCCGAATCTAAACCGGAGCGCCGAGCGCGACGACGCCCGCCCCCCACCTCCACCCCCGGCCGTCGCCGCAGCCCCCACTCTCACCCGCCGTCGGAGAGAGGCGTCGGGACGCTTTCCCTCAGCCTCAGCCTCAGCCCAAGCCGCGACCTATAGAGCGCCTCCGCCATCCGTGACCCAACATTAGCATGCATCAATGGACAGAAAACCTTAGTCTAGATAGAGGCTTGAAACCGTTCGAATTGCCTGGAAGGACCTCGTGTGCCCTCAGAAGGGCCAAATTTTTTTCCGGTGACGTGACGTTGGCGGAGCGTCGTCGTCGGTGGTTGTTTCGGTTCGATCTGGGCGATCGGCAGCGGTTCGAGATTCTCGCCGCGAGAAAACATGTATACAATTCACTCTCGAAATAACCGTGGGCTCGGGTATTTTTAGAGGAGAGCGAAGAAAAAGAGATGTAATCTTATACATAGGCGAGAGTCATGCCAAGCCATATAGGGCGGCGCGGCTCGGGTGCGGACGCCGGCGGCCGTCGCCGCCGAATCGTCCAAGCTGCGGGCTCTCGGCCGCGGCGGCCCGCAAGAGGTCCGCCCGAGAGCGCGGCGGCGCGTCGCCTCCGCCGCACTAGCGGGACGGCGTCGGCTTTGACCACGGCGACGCCGGCGTCCTTCCGCGCCGGTGGCGCCCCGCCGTCCCTACGGCTAATTGACCACAATCAACACGCTGTTTACATTAATATGCGGTCGCGCGTAATTATGATGCCAATAACGGTGTCAGAACCGACGCTCACCCAGAACCGAGGCGTCGCTTACAATGAAAGACATGTCGAATCGTCGGAGGAATCTGGCGTTTTCTGATTTTTTCACCAGAACTGGAGCATGGAAATCTCGAGTGAGAAGTACGGGATCAAAGCATCCCACCAACCTTGGCGCTCGAAATAAAACTTTATGCATTATTAGCAATTTTAACCGTCTATTTTTATTCACCTACCTTAGTCTAGTAGAACTACATTGCACATATATATACTACATACATAATGTTCAATATATCTCAAGTTTGATAGATAATCCAGACGACGCGATTCGTTACGTAGGTCAGTTACATCCTCCCTCGCCCTTTCGCTAGCGCATCATCAGAGATGTTGTGAATGAAAGACGGGAAATTAGGCCATGAAAGTTTTAATTTGATTGGAGACACAAGGTATGGCATTAGGTGTCGCAAGATTGTGGGTTTTCGCAATTTTCTTGATTAAATTTTGGGTGTCAAGGTTTCGATGTCGGACCAAGTCCGATAAACATCTAGCTTTTGCAAATTGCGTCACTCGGGGCTTGAGCGATCCAGGAAAATATATTGCATGCATCTTAGTGACTGAGGTGATTAGTCACCGGCTTATAATAAAAGTAAATAGAGTGGAATAGGAAAATAATTGGAAGGTGGCCGAATTGTAACATGCATCCTTGCGGATGCACTTTATTATATCGGGTTTGTTTTTGTAGTTTCGATCTTGGGCATAAACCCGAATATCGCGGCTGATTTCGCTTCGTCTCGCTCGGTTTGAGGACCAAAAGCCGAGAGTGAAAAACACTTTTATGAATATTTGTTTTCTTATTCCAAATTTATATTATAGGTTTCGAGTGAAAACATACATTCCGTTTGTTAGAGAGCTAAAATATATTTTTCCAATCTGGTCAAAATGAAACAGACCTGTAGGTGTTTAGTTTATTTACTTATAAAACTATTTATAAAAGTATAGAGTGGCGAATTTAATGAGCCAAATGTTTTTCCTTAGTATCATTACTACACTGTCATTATTGTATGATGATGCTTTCAAAAATAATTTCCACATCACGATGTTGTGTCTCCCAGTACAAATCGGCATCAGGTAGGTATATCTAGGTATTCGCATTAGGTACCCACAAAGTTGTGGCTACATGGTGGTATATAATATAACGTATATACATATGTATTAGATATCATCTGTAGGAAAATATTCGGATAGGAAAATATTCAGTTGCCAAAACTCCTCAAAATTCTACTACAAAATAGAGTGCGAGAGAGGTGGGTATTTTTAATTTTAATTTTCAATTTTTTTATCGCGGATTCTTACGAAAATATTTGCTCTTTTGGCCCACGACTGATCCGCTCGTCTAAGAAATTGGATTGATAGCAAACTACAAATAAAAATAAACATCCTTGCCCGGCGTTAATCACACTCGATCTCCATCCGGATTGATGCTTTCGACGTGACACACAGCCCCTTGAGTCTAGAGTATAATTTTAGTCAGAAATCGCCCACTCTTTCCTCTCGATCCAAATGCAATTACAAATTAAGCAGATGATAATTGATAATCATTCCTCGTAAGTACCTACTAAATCGATAATTAAAAATGTATCTTTTTGGTAATATCGACAGCTTGTAACTGCTTGGTGAAATATTGAATTGCTGGGAGGGGAAAATAACATACCTATAGGTATTAGTATTATTCACAAAATCGCTGGTGTTTCTCTCAGATTTAAATCTGGCAGGAGTGCCAGAAACAGTTTCATCGATTTTTAAAATACTAAACTTTGAGAAAAACTCCTCTGATGCATGATCACAATAGATGATTTCATCTGCAGTGATGTGTCCAATTAAAAACGTCCACCGCCAAGTGGGTGTCTGACTCCAATCTTTCTAATGCATGCTCAATAATGTCTCAGGTATTTTGCGAGAGCGTTACATGTTGTCAAAAAGACGTACTATCGTCGATTTGAGGAGAACGTCAATTTAAGAGGGCGTGTGTTAGATATTTCAGTAGGACGATGTGTTCCTCAAATTAGCACACACTCTATATTTAACCTGCTGGCCACTATGTTGGAAGTTTGCAAAAGACTTTGGCAACATCGCTTTCGTAAATAATATTTTTCCGAGTTAATCATATAATCGCATTTTTTCAACACTACTGCTAACCACCCCCTCATTTGCCGATCGACTTAGCGAGGAGGGCGGCCATATCCGACCAGTTCATCATCAGGAATGCGTGACCCATAAAGTTTTCATGTATGTGCTGCTGATGCATGATGTTCATACCGACTATAGTAATCTGTTTTTAATTTCGAGTTCCATTTAGTTTATTGTAGGCGATATTGGGACACGATTTATGTTAGCAATTTCAAAATATAATGTATACATAGGTATTTAAAAGTACTAGTAGTGAGCGTTATGCTTAAGTAGGTCGGTGGCCAAAATCTGGAAAATTCGTCAAGTCCGAATCGCGCTCAAGATCTCTCTTACACACTGAAAGTAGATCAGATGGATATATTTGTTATTTTTATTTTCCAAAAGTTATTAATAAAACGTGTTGAAATAAAGCAGTAGAGCGCTTTAGGTATCCAGAATCGTTTGAACCGTTCACTTTGCTAGAATTATCTACAGATTATTTTGCAACGCGATCTATATGCACTACCTACTATCGTACCATCAGTAGGTAGACCAAATACGTTAATAACACGTAAAGGTGTTCCTAAGACTATAAAGTAATTTCACGTACGGCGTTAATCAGCGTTCAAGGGCTAATTCTTCTTCTAAAAGTGTGGAAAAAGATCCTATTAAGGTGGTTCCGCATGTGTTTAGTGAGGGAGATATTGGAGATCGGAGTCCCAAAGGTTGCTGATGGTCATAAACCCCCAGACGGCACAAGAATAACCAATGGATGTCTATGTGCGAATTGTCGGATCTCCATTGGGTATCACATTGGGTATTCATGCCTAACATTATCGATGCCCAATAGACATCCCTTTCCCCCACTTTTGGACGGCCCAATGGATGCCCATCCAGGATGTACGTTTACGTTATTTTATGACCATCAACTCAACAAATTCAACATTCTTATTCTGTTTATTGTGCTTGCTATATTGATGATCATGAAAAGACCAAGTGTCGAAGTCATAAAGTCCATTCGTGTACTGATGAATTTTTTTGTAAACAAGACATTGAACTGTAGACACCAAGCCGAAACAAGGTGGCCCAGTGCAAAAGCTTACATTCATCAAAACACGGGCTTTATATCGATGATCTTAATCAGCGGTAGCGAGATGTAAATGGTAGTGCCACCTATTGTCTGTCACAGTACCATAATAATCTGGGTTTATATGAAAAATAAGAGGAACTTTGAATAAGGGCGTCATAAATCGATACGGGATCATTCTGATGATCTCTATTTCACTGCAGAGGATGGATCATTAATTATTGTTTGCCGCAAAAGTCAAAGTTGCTTTCATATTAATCTTAATCAGGATGGCCATCGCTTTATGCAACCAATAATACATTTGATCACAATAGTAAGGCTTTTGCGCAAAGGATTCACAAATTCAAGATTGTTGATTTGAACTACTGAGAAAAACAGAGCTTCACTTTGTGAATCTGTTCAACAAAGATTATCGATATCCATAAATAAAACAATTCAAAAACCATTTAATTCGTATATTCATTCAACTTTACCACCAAATCAAACTATATTTAGCGCGTTATCAGCAACAAAAATCTAGTTAATTGAATAGCCAAAAAAGTTAATAATCAAAATCCCCATAGAATGATAATTGAAGTCCAGGGGTCCAGCGACCTGAAAGGTGACCCTGTTGCACTTTAATCGAAATAAATTTGCGTAATATACAATTGAGTTGCAAGAATTGGGTCTGAGAAATGGTAAACCAAAAATATTAAGAGTAAATAAAAATGACTGAATGATTTCTCCTGCTTATGAATCTCCGGAGCCGTCTGGCTTTTTTTGCGATTCCGCATTAGGATCGCCTCCTGGAGGATGCTCAAAAGACCTGCGCAAATTTTCTACAAAGCCTGGATCGGTATCTTGCATACGGCTGGCTAAATTCTGGCCGGCTTCTAAAAGGGCCTCGAAGTTTGTGTCCCCAGATTGACCCATGTTCATAAGTCCCGACATACTGTAAAAAATAAGGCAATCATTTTACAGAATTTATACACGCACTCAGTTTTATTACACGTTGTGAAATTCGGGATTACTCATCATTTCCCTGGCCATGTTCAAAAAGGACTCGTTATTGATGTTGAGGAACCTCGACAAATCCAAGGGGGGGCGATTATTCGCAGACGGTCCTGGTCCTGTGTTACCTTGAAAGAAAAGTTGATTTGCATCAGATTATTTGAATTACCAAATTTTCGCGCCCCTACTTTCTGCTAAGTGTTCCTGAGCTATCTCCATATTCGCCTCATACATGGTGTTGCTGGGATCGTATTTCAATGCCATGGCGTACGCCTCTTTGGCTTCAACATACATGTTCAAATTGGAGTAAGCTATTCCTAAACGACCATAAGCTTTCCCATAAGTCGAGTCAAGTCTGATGGCTTCTTTGCAGTCCCTAATCGCGTCATGCTGACGCTCCAGGCGGCTATAAGCCGCAGCCCTGTTGCAATAATATACGGCATTGAGAGGGTTCAAATTGATGGCCCTAAAAGCATGTCACATGAATTATAATAATACTGACGGATGATTATGGCACTACTTTGTGTATTCAGTTACTGCCTCTTCGTATTTTCCTTGTTTCATCGCGTTGTTTCCTGAATTTTTATAAGTTTCAGCCTCCGCCAGCTCCTCGGGTGTCGGTTCCTGTAATTCTACCGTTTGATTTCTTCAGTTAACTTAGAAGTTGGAGGGCTTACGCGTTTCTGTGTGCCTTTTATGACGTTCAAGAGGTCGACTTTCTCGAGTTTATCTCTGGATTCGGTGTCGATTTCGTACGCAGTTTCAAGGCACTGAATAGCTACTTCCACAGACTCCTTCCTCTCTTCGGACATACCGGATTTATTAATTTCGCTGGAAAGAAAGTCGATCACGTTCGAGATCAGGGTCTTCTTCAAAGAGTCTTGCATCGAAGCCATTCTGAAAACTTTCGGCCTTTTTTTTAACTATCGGGAAATGGTTATTTTTATACACTAAACTTGATTCACCGACATAAAACGTTAAAAATAAAGCGACAGATAAAAACAGAGACAATTACTGACTGCTAGAAATCGCTTAATAATTGCATTTGTTATCACTTTTAGGTTAGGACATCCGATGATATGTCATAAATGTCATATGCGCGTACCGACTACTGAGCTCCTATTACCTTGGAATGTGAGCTCTGTTAACTCCACTGCCGTCACCTTATTGGTCAAAAACCGATTGTCGATATTCTGATTGGCTGAAGTGGAACATCCATTTACTAATATTACAGGGAACTGGATTATCGATGAATTTTAGAATACAAATTTGGAAACATTTCATTAAAAACCATTTATTTATTTGACCGATAATACAAAATAGTACCTGACTGATGATTTACAAAATTCTATTTACATTCTGTCATATAAAATATCTAGGGAATAACCATTGGTATAAATGTCATGTATTACAGATTGAGAACTTGCAATGCGCCCATTTTTACATGACAGACGCATGGAGGAAAATTGAAATAAGGCCGTGTCATTTTTGCGTTTGACTGTTTTCGACATACTATCCTCAATTTCAATTAAGTTTAGCTAATGAATGATTTCATTATGGAACCATTTCAACTCACTACAGTTCAAAATGAAATCCAACATTAAACTTTACAATCAATCCATCTTACACAACCCTGTGAACAGATAACATTCGAAATATAAATAAAACTTTAACAATTCCAATTGCAAATCAACACTCCAATACAAAAATAAATCCATTTTATAACTACTTTCATATTTTTTATCTAAAATTCAAGCATTGGAAGTCTTTAAATAATTCAAAAAAGTTTTGCATAACTCAAAGCCTACAAAACAGGCAGCGTTTGCTGGGAAGGCCCTGAGTAAGACTGGAGTTATTCCTTTGTATAAGGCAATAGCACCTTCTTCTTTCATAAGGTTTTTGAATACATCTCTAATGCCTCTCGGGTACGTTCCTTCAGGAGCTGTTCGGATAAAGTGCATTAGTTTTCATACTCTCTCAAGCAGTAGGGTTGTAATGTAATCAGTTACCGGTAAGGTAGATAACTAGCTTTATGACTTATTCATTACAACCGTACTTTTGGATGACATTGGCAAACAAACCTGTTTGGAGGCGGCTCTTCAAGACATCCGGGGGCATCCCGACGGCCCAATTGGCAATTCCGGCCGCTCCACCTGCGAAAATTGTACCCACAATGGTGGTTTCGTGTCGGCCATGATCCGTGATGTAGTCTTTGATTGCTTCATAAGTCAGAAAGTACATCCCACTGGCCGGGATATCTGAAAAAGCGAAATTCTCATATTTTTTCTAAAAGCGTAGCAGCTGATAAACATTGATTAGGGAGGAAACGTTCTCGCGGGGCGGATGTCCTGTAATGATAGAAATACACAAAACTCAATCTGGTGAAAGTCTCAAAGAAAATGTGGTCATCACTCTTGTCATTACTGGTGCTTATTACAAAAATCGATCTTATCGTAAGTAGAAGAAAAGGCGAAATTTTCGGAAAACTGTAAAGCCAGATTTACAGGCCTCAGGATTGTGGGAAAGAAGTAACAGTGGGTGCCCGACATCATGTACTTGCCAGCTAGAACACCTCACAGAGACTGCCATCTTCAGATTCATACAGAACAACAGCCGACCTGAGGACTCGATCGAATTGACCAGTACGGAATTTAATGACGTAAGTTCTTGCACTTTCCAAAAAGCCGTTTTCCTTTTTTTAATTCGAGTTTGAAGGTTTTTTACCATGACGCAATAGACGCAAGCTTGTTTCAAGATAAACCGATAGTGAGATCCGCGATTTGTATCATACAAAAAGAAATGGAACCCTCGGATCTAATCCAAAAATTGCCGGAAGATATCGAGGCGTTAACTCTAATCCAGGGATACGATACCGGGAATAAATCTGTCAAGTTTAGCCTGTTCCGGAAGTTCGCTAACCTACTGAGCTTAGAGCTTCAAGGCCCCAATCTTCTAAATAAGAGAACGCACAGTCACATGATATCGGAAATCGATCTGCCTCTACCCAAATTGAAGTATCTGAATTTGGAGAACGTTTTGATTAACACATCGAAAACGCAAATCCAGAATCTCGTCAAAGAATACGGTGAAGAAAACCACCTCACTTTTGAGTACGTCCAGAAATACGACTCCCAGGCGCATCCGCTGACGATGATCCAGGATAGCGTTAATGGTGATGACGTATTGCCGTACGAAAAATACAAAGAGCAGGACGTCGAACATGAAGCGCCCCTTTTCATCGGATTCAAAGACTTGTTACTGTTGAGGATCACGAATTGCGAACTCAACAACGTCCACTGGACCATGTTCGACGGGCTCCACAACCTCGAATTTTTGATTTTGGATCGGAACAACTTGAAGTTCATCCCGCCGTTCGCGTTTTACGGCACTCCGAATCTCAAGACACTGTCATTGGCCCACAATGATTTACTGGACATACAGCTCACCGATTTGGCCGGCCTTCTCGAATTGGAATATTTAGACTTGACTTTCAACAATTTCTCGCAGTTATCTGAGCTGTCTTTCCCGCCTTTCCCGAAACTGAAATTGGCCAATTTCGGTAACAACCCAATTTCCGCGATTTTCCCCAACACCTTTGAGGTCATGAACACAACTGACTCTTTGGTGATAGGAAGTAACGACGTCCCTTTGGCTTTAATGTCGAACTCGTTTCTGGGGTTGAATTCCCTCAAAGCTTTGATCATCAATAATGTCGACATCCCCTTACTCAAAAGAGATCTATTTACGGGAATGCCCAATTTACTAGAGCTGGTAATAACGGGGAATGTCGGTAAAATAGAATTCGACGGGTTTCTACAAGTTTTTAAACTCAAGAAATTAATCTTGAATAACTGCAAACTCGTCCACATTTCCATGGACTCTTTCATGGGATTAGAGCATTTACAAGTTTTAGACTTGTCGATAAATAATCTTCAGAATTTACCCTCAGGCGTTTTCGACCAACTAATAAACATAAAAGAGTTATATCTCAATGATAACAAGTTCAGTCAGCTTCCTAAAGAAATTTTCTCAAATATCCACGCCCGATTGATCCGCCTTAATAATAATCCCTGGCACTGCTCATGTAAAATGAGTGAGTGGAAACCCATGATTGTCAATAAAATCAAACAGAAAATTATCAAGTCATGTGACTCGTCGCACGATAAGGGATTAATGTGTGCCTCTCAAGCCCAATTCGCTTTTAGATACGTTTTCGAGAATAAAGTCGCCCCGAAATGTTCTTCGCCTGTACAATTTCTAAACTGGAGCGTTTTCCACGTAATGAGGCGCCTTTTGAAATGTCCAGAGTACAAACCGAAAATTAAAAAGCATATCAGGAAGGACGGACGTAATGAAGTAATCACAGTTGACAATGAAACACCACTCAAGGCAACGAATTTGTCAAAATTACATTTGTTGTATAATAAATTGGAAAAGCATGGAGACCCTAACATCCCTCTTGGTGTAAAAACTAAAGTGTGGCCCAAGAAAATGAGAAAGTCTAAAAATACTCCCAAAAAAGATAATCAACTTGATAACGAATTAACACCTTTGATATAATTCCATTTTAATTATTTATATGTAACCAGAAACGCAAGGTTCACCTGCTTGCAAAAGCACCTCCATTATTTGTAATCTGATTTGTATTTTACCGTAAATTTTTGTAATAAATGTTTGTAAATTCTGCTTGTCTCACCTCTCAAAAGTGTAGCTCCCGCTCCTCTATAAATACTTCTTATTCCTCCCTCTTTGTAGAGTTTCTTCGCGCAGTCCACAGGACCGTCATATTTTTTCGGAGTGTTAGCTCCTTGCTGAATTTGTAATAAACACTTGATTCTTTCACCAGGAGCCATAATGACCGTGGTAAAAATCCCTGAGAAGGCACCGGCAGTGAAATAATCCAAGTAAGTGAACCTCTCACCGCCTTTAGGACCGAAAATCTGTTTCCCCAAGCCGTATCCCATGAATGATATTGCGAAAATCGGTGCAACTCCCAGTAGGGGAGCCCCCATTCCTTTATATAACCCTTTAACACCCTCATTTCGGATTGTCGTTTTGAAACAGTCCAGAGTGCCGGCATATAAAGGCTTCTCGCCAGGCTTCGGTATGGCCATAGTCTGGAGGCGAACCTATTTAAATAAATTGTTAATGACTCAATTGGTAGTGATTAATTCAAGGGGGCTTACTTTGATTGTGTCCAGGGGATGTCCCACGACTACGGTGCAAATACCCCCGAAACCGCCGCATATGAAGTATTCTACAGGTCCCATGTCCGACATATTGATGGCAATTTATTTAAATGGCAATATTAAACGAAAATTAAATGTTATCAAATGATTATATGGAACTTCTTAACGAGTTAACCTAAAACCACTTGAGTTTTTTGACGTTCGACGGAAGACTCATTGGGCGGACCAAACGTTAAGCGGAATTACCAGTGGTTCTAAATCTGTGATTTCTATCCCTCAAATGGACCTTAATTATTCAAAATAGACATTTGGCGTGCTCGTTATTACACCAGGTCTAACTTGGACGTTTATTAGAAGTGATTTGCAGCTCATTTCGTTGAATTCGATATTAGAAATAGTAATCTGTCTCAAAAGTATGTTGCAGACTGGGTTGTTGAGAGTCAGTGAAAATTCCTCCATCCGGATATTCCGTCGAACGGAAAAAACTCGTTTGAGAACTCACGTGACCAAAGCTACGTTCAGAAATTATTTTCTCGTTATTTCGTTATTCTCATTCCTCATAGGTTTCGCGATTCGATAAAGTTCTGATATTATCAAATACGGAATATTAATTATTTATTATTAACGAACAACTGCTTTGAATTTCATAGTCGTATTATTTATATTTCGATATATTATTTTGTTGAATTGTCATTTATGAACAGACTTTTCAGCGGCAAATTTGTTTACAAATTTTGACACATGTCAGCAGTTGTTTTAAGAATTTGAAAATTTGTAAACTGTCTCTGAACTTCTGTGCTCTGAACCCCGGCGAATTCGGCTCCCTGCGTATATAATTTGAACCGGTGATCATGCCCCCCTACGAGATAGTGTTGGATATTAAAACGATGACGGACGAGGAGTTGGCTAAGTATTTAGAAAAGGAGAATGCCTTTCTCGCCACTACGTAAGGGCTAACCAAAATTATTACCGTAACTTATTCCCGATTGATTACCTAGCGACGTGGACAGCCTCCCCGACGGCGGGGCCGAAATTCGCGCACGGGTCCAGATGGCCCGCAAAGAGCTCAGCCAGCGCAGGCAGATGCGCTCGCTGTCGCTCTCGATGGCGGCCATGGCGCTCGGGGACGAGCAGCTCGAGCACGAGTACGCCATAGAAGAGGACGACCTGGAGGGCGCAGTCGGAGGAGACGTCGTCCTGCACCTGACCAGACTGGACGCGGGCTCATCTTCGGCTCCGGAAACCGAAATGGATGCGATCCCTTTGGCTGCTTCGGCGGCCCGTTTCAATTTCAATCTGCCCGGACAGGTGGTGAACAATTCGCCGCAGAGCTCGCCGCCGCCCAGTCCGACTAACTCGGGCTCTACGCCGTCGTCGACTTTGTCCACTCTCACTCCTAGATCTTTGTCTTCCGCTCTCGAGGGGCAGGTATCTAATACTTACTTGTTCCCGCCGTATTTGAGGGAGTTGAGTGGCGACCCCAGCCCCAGCGATGACGACGAGTAAGGGGAGGAATTCGTTCATTTTTCATTCGATTTCGTTACCAATTTTCGTGATATTCTAGTTATTATAGAATTAGAAGTTTTTTTAATTTACCGACCACCATCAAATTCAGTTTATGTCTTTGTCCATGTGGGATATGTGATTGTATTAGTTAAAATTTGTATGTTGAAAAAGTTTCTTACATTTCTGTGCGCTCATTAATATTACTATGATTTTAAACGTGTATATCCTGCAAGTACAAAACCATAAACTCAATCACATGAAAGATTTTAAAAATCCTCTCTAGTTATAGTATAGGTTCCTACTGTCGGTAACTATATTTATAACTACTGTTAGTGATTTCAATTTGGTGGTCGCTGTTTTCATTTTGTTCCTCTAGTTCCAAAGATTATAAATCATTCAAGTTCCTGAACTCTGTGTTCATAATATCGTAATTGACAATAAGACTATGATTGTCTGTGATAATAATTACTTATGACAACTATTAATGTATTTTCCTATTATTAATAAATGCATGCGTTTGATATTAAAAAATGTTTCTCACTAAACGACTGCGATTTGAACGGAATCGCCATATTGGTGCCAACATTGACGACGTGAGCTTCAAGGGGAACAAACATCGGTCGGCTCGTTTATCTTCTTGATATGAAGGGGTGAATAGAAATGAGTATTAAGTTTGTAAACTTTAATGTGCCGAATATTTCATCGCCGTGAAAACTTGGAAACGTTTTGGCGTGATGATAAAAAATTAAAGCTTATTCATATAACAAGAAATACAGTTTTTATTAAATGTGTATGAAAGTGATAGAGTTTATAATAATCAATCACAACATTGATATAAGTATGTACCAATTAAAAATACGAATGCACTCAAAAATGACTCTGTTGAGAAGGGTAAGTCGACATACAGAACTGTTTTAATAAAAGTTGGAAAGCCCTCGAGATAAGGAGCGAACTGGAAATTAATGGATTCCTGTGAATTTTTAGGGATTTTAGTTGTATTACTTTGCGAGGTGCATCATTTGAATATTGTGCCCCACTCAAATTTTTCAATATCTTCTTAAAAAATGAATGAAAGGTTCCAGAAACCATCTCAATTAGAATACTCAGCTCATTTGAATTTTCGAACAAATTTCAAACTTATGGGGTTCAACTACAATCGAAATTCGAGTGGGGTGCATCATAGGACGCACTTTATAAAGTAGGTAGTAATACGACTACGAAAAATAACAGGGGTATATTAATTTTTCAACGTTATCCCTCGTGAACGAAACACAATAAAGTAGAATATTCTGGCGGCAAAATGTATCAAACAAATTGATCAGATTCGATTATGCATCTTCAGTTTGTTCGTTTTTTTACAAATAAATAAATACATACATAATATAGTACATTTCAATTTTATTTGTGTCTTTGTACACACTTCATGTCATTTTGAATAAACTCGAGAGCGATCCAACAGTGCAGGGCACGAATCTAAAAACTGGTAACGGAAATTATACAAGTATAATGAAAACTTGAAATAATTACATGATCCCCTAACTGTTGTACAGCGGTGAAACTGCCCAAATTACTCTATAAACATTATGAAACATAACAACTTGGCGCTACAATTACTTTTTGAATTAATAGATTTCATTTTGTTTGTAAATAAAAAATAAATATTCACGATACAATTGGGGGATTGCGGGGTCGCCATTTTGATTTATTAAAATTTTTCTAAGATTCTTGGATGAGAACAGAGCTTGTCACCTTGTTACGTTGAAACCTGTCAAAGTGGCGCCTTAGTAATTCCCCAATGATCAATTATGCGGCTGGACATTTAATAGTATATTAATTTATGATGGAATCAAGAGTGTAAATAAAAATTCTCACTTAATAAATTACATAAAATCATTAAGAAAATACGATCAATTCCTAAATTGGATAATAATAATAGATAACGTAACTGATTTTGGGTGCACAATTCACGATAATTGCACTACTTCAACAATTGACTTTCGAAGTTAATAAAACCTTGGTCAACGTTGCGCTCCTAGATATCTATGTATATAATTATCTACACCACAAATTGTGTGATCACATTGATACTTGTGTAATGTAAGAGGGGAAAGAAAAAAACCGTAAGTGTACAGAGGGTTTCTTTTCTCATTTCACTAACCGTCGTTTCCAGTTAATTTAACGATAATGTAGGAGAAGGAAGACAACACATTATTATTGCACATCCCTAGCTAACTACTGGAGGATACATTCGGGGGCTCGGCCGTTGCCGGGGCGACGGGGCTGCTCTGGCTGCTCACCCCGTGCTGCTGCGGCTGTTGCTGCGACGACGTGTGGTTGCTGCGCCCCATCAGCTTCTGGCGCACCTCGCGTATCTTCAATTGCAGACTGCCCTTGTTCGGGAAGATGTCCTTGTGCTGCATCTGGAAGTTGGTCGTCGCCTGGGCCGACGGGAAGTACGTGTGCTCCTGGAACAGCTGCATCACCAACTGTCGCCGCTGCTCCAGGATCTTCCTGTGCCCTTTTTCTGATTCGCGACACGTGCCAGGAGTTCGGGGGGTGCGCGGCGAGTTCGCGTCGCCCATTTCCGCCAATTCTGCAATTGAATCATCGAAACGTCACAAAAATAAGTAAATCAACAGTGGACCACAATTTAAAAAGAAGGTTCTTTTCGGTTTCTCAACAAATCTGAACAAAACATTGACAGTAATTGTTGGAGTGGAATTTTTTGAAAAACCGAACAGGAAAAATGCTCTTTGTAAAGGGTGATCCATCATTTATGACTAAACGCCCGAAGTTATCGGTGTGAGAATTAAAATTCTTCATAGGAGGAGGTAATGAACATAATACTGTCCCATCTGAAAACTACTAGAAGGATCGAGACAGCCTTTATGAAGAATTTTTTGATGGATCAAGAAATAAAAAAAATAAAACTGTGTTCAACCTCTGCTCGCGTTTTCTATGTTGAAATCCGGCCCAAAAAAAACACTCGATTGCTTGACGGATGACGAAGACTTGGGAATCGACTGGGGGGTTTCCGCTTCCGATTCCTCGTCGACAGAAGACCGGTGCGCGGCAGTCATCCGTTTCTTGTTGTAGGCGAACATGCCGGGACTTGAAGCGATTGCACTAGGAGATTGACATTCTTCCGGTTTGAACTGCGGCAGCGAAGAGAATTTCTTCTCGAAGTTCACTTGCTCCAAAACCCTGAAAAACGAAAACCGATCGGTGAAGACGAATTGACAGAACTGGTTGACAATTCTCATTAACCTGTCCATGCCGTCTTCAATGTTACGCTTGAAAAAGCTCCTTTTCGTCACTGGCGAAACTAGGGAACACTCTTGCTGCTGGTGTTGGTATTGCTGTTGTTGTTGTTGTTGTTGCGACTCGCTGCACGGTGGAGGGAGTGCAATACTTTCCGGCTGAGTTTGATTATTATTTGAAGAAAACAGAGCTGCCAACACGAAAAATAAAATAAAAAACTTCCGTTTCAAAGGACCCTATAGCTTAGCAATTTACCCAGAGATTGGCGTCTTTGGAGCGGCGCCTTTCCGAGTTGGGCCGGAGTGGGAGCCAACTTGAATTCCTTTTTACCGTCATTGAAAGGCGTCTCAGAGTTCGACCCCTCACCGGCCCTGTCCTTATCGTGGCTCCCCCCTTCTTTACTATTATCGACTTTTAATAAAAGCGCTAAAACCACGAAATCCATAAAATAATCGTTTAGTTACCGGGAGATTCGATCATTACCCGAGGAGCCTGTCGTGACTATGGAGTTAACGAGTGACGTTTCGGTCACCAGGGGCTTGCTAGAGGGCTGGCTGACTATCACAGATTGTGCCCCCGTCTTCGGTAAGAACTGGAACGGCAACGCGCGGCAGTTCGAGTCGGTCACAGGCACGGGAAACGGGGGCTGCATGTAGACGTATTGGACCGGGTGGTCGGATGGGGTGGACGCCACCACCACAACCGGCTGAGATCGCTCTGAATGGTCAGATAACAGAGTTGGCTGCCCTGTAAACCGAACCGAAATTATCGGTAACAAATATTCATATGAGGTTTGTTCGGCCACCATAAATGTGCACCGGTTTGGAACCTGTCACTGAGTGGTTTCGGATATTTTAGGTTTGTTTGGGCACCTCAAATGTGTTAACAACCGGTCACCAACTGCTTTCAGATGTTTTAGTGCGCAGAATCGACATTGGGTAAGTTTGTGACCTGTCAGAAAGTGGTCATAGAAGCTAATGGAGCTATTATCTGCGAATTTCACAAACTACTAGCCCATGCCGAGAAGTTCTGACCACTTTGACGGTTTGCAAACAGTCACAAACTAATCCGAAGGTTCCTGCACGAACACTGGACTATCAGTCAGAAAGTGGTTAGAAAACAGTGGGTACACCTGCTTGAACTGCGCCAACCTTGTACTTTGTCCATAACTGCACGAACAAACCCATTATCAACAATTGAAAAGTCAAAAATGACAGATCGAATATCACAAATGACAAGTAAAAGGTTTGTTCGTGCACCTCAAATCGGGACCGGTTTGCAACCTGTAACTGACTGGTTTCCGATATTTTAGGTTCGTTTGGGCCCCTCAAATCTGGACCAGTTGACAACCAGTCACTAACTGTTTTCGGATAGTTTAGTGCGCAGAATCGACCGTGGCTAAGTTTGTGATCGATCAGAACATGGTCAGAGTAGCAAAAACGCGTTTTGGAAGTTAATCGGGCCATTATCTACCGATATCACAAACCACTAGTCCACGTCGAGAAGTTTTGACCACTTTGACCGTTTGCAAACAGTTAGAAACTAATCCGAAGGTTCCTGCAAGAACACCGGATTCTCAGTCAGAAACTAGTTGGAAACCACTACCTGCACTTGCCCGAAATGTGCCAAGCTTGTGCGCATGCGTCGTACTTTGTGGACAAGTCTACAACTGTTGCACGAACAATCCTACTATCAACAGGTGAAAATGAAAAATGACAGATAGAACGTCACAAATGAAATGACTGATGGAACGTCACAAATGACAAATAAAAGATTTTTTCGCGCAGGTTTGCAACCTGTCACTGACTGGTTTCGGACATTTTAGTGCGCAGAATTTGGCAGAATCGACCAAGATTGTGCGCACTTGTCCTACTTTCTCCACAACTGTTGCCCGAACGAACCTATTAGGGGAGACTCACCTGTGAATATCGCAACAGTCACTGGCTGAGATTGGAACTGGCTGTTAGCGCCATGGCCATGCCCGTCCCCCACTTGTATAATCGATTGCTTCATGTGCGGCTTCAGTATCGTCAGAGTCTGACCGGCGGACGAAGAAGACTTGGAATTCGGACCTTCCTGAGTGGCGGAAGCGGCCGTCATCCATTGCGAATCACCGGTTTTCACGATCAACCCACCCGAAACGTCACTTTCGAACTGATTATTATTGGCATTGGCCCAATCCTCCCTAACGACATCGTTAGGCGTCGTCGGTTCCGGCTTAACCTCAGGCTTCATGACTTTAGGTGACGCCGGCATAGTCTTAAACGCGCCACCTGTCGGCTGAAAACCGGTGACACCTGAAGGATTCATCGGCGAGAAATGGAAGCTGAAAGTGCCCGAACTCGGCGCCGGGCTGAACTTCGCCGTCGCCTCTGACGACGGCATTATCGCCTTGATCGGTTTCGGCCTGCACGTCACTTCATTGCAGCTTTTACTGGACAAGGGGCTGAACCGTTGCTGGGGGAAACCTCTATCTCCTGCTGGATTAGCGTTATTGCACGGCTCCAAATCGATTTGCGACTCCGAGTCGGAATCAGTCACTTTCTCCTTGCATTTCAAATCGATTTCGGTCGCTTCTTCGCATATTACCATCTGGTCATCGTCAGATGCGACGTCACCGGCGGCTGCGTCCTGCAGGACTTGCCTATTGGTGTCCGGGGGCGCTTCGATCGCTGGGGTCGGCGAGTGACCGTGTGGACTAACCGGGAGTTCACCGGCTTCACCGCTGTCACCTGTCGAGCTCAGTTTGCTCCTGACTGAACCGGTCGAGGACTTCCGCCTGTCTTTGTTGCACCACTTCCATTCGGGATGGGCCTTGAAATGCGCCTCTTTCACTTCGGATGCGAGATCGTGGTACTTCTGTTTTTGAGTGCGATCGAGGGCGTACCACCATTCGCCTAGGATCTTGGAAACCGTTCGGTTGTCCTGATTTGGGTGCCTCTGGTGGACTAAAGCCCTGTGACGTTTCGAGAAGATCATGAACGCGTTCATCGGTCTCCTGATCCTCTCCTTGTTCTGAAATCAGATGATCGATGATAACATTCAATAGAGATTATACAACGATTAAACCAAAATGACCTCAGTCCTAAAGTTGATGATAAATAAAAAAAGTTACAGGGTGTTGATTTTTTTTTATTTCAATTTTTTAAATAATTTGTCAAGCTTTGGGAATGTTGGTTCAAAAATCGGCACATTTTTGGGATGGAGAATATTAATCCGGACTCAGTTTTGATGTATTTCCTAGGGGGCGCCACGTATGCTACAAGAATTTTAGTGGAGGTCTTAACTTTTTTTACCTTCAAATCATCGAGGTTCTAATAAATGCAATCGACTGCCTGATGATTTTACTCAAAGAAAGTTCACTTGCTTGATGTCACTTCGATGCACCCTTTTGGAATTACATATTCCCTCTTGAATGGTCTATTTCACACAAAAATTGCACGAATTTTTGAGGAAATTTTTCATGAAAAACAAGAAACTAGCCTGGCAAAGAGTTAATTTTATGACTGCTTTGCTAAGAACAAATCATCTGTCAAAAGAAGTAACCAAATTACCATTTTTGTAAGGCTCATTTGTTTTTCAATTTTACCAAAAATTAGTGCGATCTTGGGTGAAATCGACCATACAAGAGAATAATTCCGAAACGGTCCATCGTAGCGACATTGAACAAGTAAACCTTTTGTTGAGTGAAAATATCAGGCAGTCGATTGCATTTATTAGAATCTCGGTTATTTGAAGGGGGAAAAAGCTGAGACTGTAATTTGCAAATTCTTGTAGCGTACGTGGCGCCCCCTAGGAAATACAGCAAAACTGAGCTTGAATAAATATTCCCCATACCAAAAAACCTTAGTGTACCAATTTTTGGATCAATTTTATCAAAACACGACAAATTATTTACAAAAATTGAAACAATAATTCCCAATTCAACACCCTCTAGTAACTTTTTTATGATCAACTTTTAGGGACCAATTTCGACCCCAGGAAAATGTGTCAGCGCCTTGTACACCTATTCCAAGAAGCCACCCCGCATAACGCTTACCTTATTCAGGTTAGTAGACTCTTTGGAGTTGCCCTGCAACGAGCTCAAAGACTGCGTCCTCCTCTTGTTATTCGCGGTGGAACTGTCATTATTCACGTTAGTTTCGGTCGGTTCCGTTTCGAAAACGTCGTCATCGTCCTCGTTCGCCACCGGCATCGACTCGGGATCCGGATCATCTTCGACCAAATCCAAAGACGGAGCGGACGTCGCGGGAACGGGCGGCGCCGAAAGAGGCGGCGACAGCTGGGAGGGCGGCGGCGACGCGGGCTCCGGGCACGCGTTCAAAATCGGCACGATCGAGTGCCACGGAATCACGAACGCCGACGACTGCGGCGAATTCGTCGACAACTTCCCCTGCTGGTTATTAGCGAAAGTCTTCATCGGCGTACTCGGCGCCACCTGGAGTTGATGGGCGCCTTGCAACCTCTGCTGCTGCTGCTGCTGAAGGTGTTGATTCTGCAGAGACCCGTGCTGAATCACCTGGTCTTTATGATTGAGATTATGGTTGATGACGTTAGGAGGCGGCTCGCTTTTCACAATCACCGCCGGCGCGACCTGATTTACCGACGGCGCGGGCGGCAGCGCCTTCTTCAAAACCGACTGAGTCGCCGACGGCAAAACCGGAAGAAGTTGCGTCGGATTGACGATAACCGGAAGGGAGGCGTTTCCGGCGTTCAAATGGACTATACCGACGTCGGCGGAATGCGAATTGCTCAGATTGTTGTTCACGCTGTTACCGACGGAGGTCGCGTGTAGGGCCGAACAGGTTTGCAACAGATGGTCGCTCTGGATGACCTGCCTGTGGAAGGGTTTCACGTCTTTCGCCACCTCGACGTCCCGGTCCATCATCTCGTTCTTGATCACCATGACGCTCTTCTCCTGCGGCTGCGCCTGCGGTTGCGGCATCACGCAGTACACAGTGCCTGTGGCGCAAATCACTGATTAAATCGCAACTAGGACTGCATTTTCATGTGGCCATTACCTGATGGTGCCGCGACATTCTCGGCGGCCGCTGGGGCCTGCTGGACCGAACCGGTCAACGCGTGTTGCAGAATGACACTTTGCTGCTCCGGATTCGGGTTATTCGGCCCCCCTCCCTGCCACTGACATTGGCGCGGATTCGGTGACACCCTGATGACACTGGTGACCCCCTGGATAGGCCGGACCGACTCCGGTCTTCCCCAAGAAACACAATCGGTCAATAATTCGACCAAAAATCCGAGCAAAATCGTAGTTTCAGACAACTCACCTGATTAGAGGTTGATGATAGGAGGTGCTGTAGCCCAGGGGCGGCGAGGTCCTCTTTTGCACCCCATGATTCGGGCTTATAATCGGCATGAAGACGTTCTGCCTCGGTCCGACAGTGATCGGGGAGTTCATCGTATGGGGTGAACATCCCTGATGGTTAGGGGAAAACGCGGGGGTTGCCGACCTCGAACTGCCTAAAGACACTGAAATCCCATTTTTTACTTATTACTCGTCGCACTCAAGTCAAGAAGTCCTAATTTTGCATTTGAAAACATTCTCGAAATTACAGCTAAATGAAAAATCAGATCCTCAATCTTCATTAGTAGCTTATATATGCTTTTACTTTAATTTTTCCAACAAATCGATATTGTTCTGATTGCAAAGCAGTTTTCTTGAACTAATCTAATAATTAATAATTATTTGTTCAATGGCTCACTGCTCATCAATGAGCTCAGAAAATTGACCATATAGAAGGCACGCTAAGAAATTGATGGCGAGAAGGCCAGATACCGATTTAGAAATGACAAATAATTATAAATAATGACTTTGATGCATGGAAATGTATGAAAATAGTGGAAATACTTGGGAAGGTGGAAACAATTGTACAATTTTTTTCGAGTGATCAGGCCCTAAAAGGAGTCGTTCGATATTCACCTAGCATATTGGCAGCATCAGTCTCCTCTTGGTCGAAACGCCCGGTGATCCTCCTGTCATTGCAATTCGGCGACGTCTCCGAGTCCCTGGACGTCTCCTCGCCGTCCCCCTTGCTGTTAGACCGGGGAAAAGTCGGCCCGCTCCTGAGGCTGTTGCCTTTCAAATTGAGGTGCCTGGAGCAGTACCCGCGCCGCTGTGACTCCTTCTGACAGTCGTCTTTCGAGCACAGCCTCCGCCACTGCTTCCCGTTGAACTTCTTGCGGATGCCGTTCGGATTGGAGACCACGTCGCCCTTCTTGTACTTGTGCGGGGTGGCGGCCTGACTCCGCGGGGTGGTCGGCTGAGATCTGGGGGTGACGGAGCTCGACGAGCTCCCCCGACTGTGCATGCTGCTCCGCTTGCTGCTCCCCGACAGTTTCGCGTCCGCGTCCGCCGAATTGAACGTGATATCCCCCCGTCTCAACTCGTCTTCTTCGCTTTCGCAGCAGTCGTCGTAGTTGCGGCCGTTCGGCTGCGGGGTGCAGACGGAGACGGGGGTGTGGAGCTGGGGCGAGACCGTCCGGCTGTTCCGGAAGTACTCGACCTTGCTCGGGGTGACCGGGTCGGCCTGGACGATCTGGGCGACCTGGGCGAGCTGCGGGGGCTCCGGGAGGAGCTCGTCGTACCACGGGGGCCGCAGCAGGCGCAGGTCGGACCGTTTGGCGGTTATCTTCCACTGCTTCTCGCCTATCACGGCGACCACGTAGCGGATCGGCTGGCCGTCGATCACCTGGAACACGACGCCCTCGGTGAACATGCCCTGGGCGCGGACGCAGACGCGCGTCCCCAGGGAGATCTGCTGCTTCGAGGGGCTCGCGTCGCTTATCACATTGTAGCACTCGTTGTCGAACACGTTCGCGTAATGGACCAGTTTCTCTTCTCTGCCATCGAGATCAACGGTTATCTACAAAAATTATCAGCAACGTGATGCCAGTACTAACCAAATATGGAGGATTTCTTTTTGAACTGTCATTCATAATTTTCGTACCAATCGAGCGATTTCATTGGGCGAAAAAAAGGACAGGGAACTGTGATTTGTTGAAAAATCTATTGTCAGATGTTTCCTCTATTGAGAGAAAAACAGACACATGGCACCCTATAATAACCATAGACATGAAGCTTTGTTAAAAATGTGGCACACAGAACGACATTGCTGATACCATAAACGACATAATTTCCATTCTCCTTGTTGATCCTTTGAGTTCGTTATTTCACAAAAATGGAAATGGACTTTACATTCGCGAAAATATTTGTTTGTGCAGTTTGGAACACCACAAAATGAAATGGATTTTTGACATTTTCCACCGTCTATAGTATAGAACTCTGTGGACAAAAACGAAACCGGTACCTAGGTACGAAACATCTGACAATAGTTTTTTTAACAAATCACAGAGTCCTGTCCTTTTTTTCGCCCAATCAAATCGCTCGATTGGTACGAAAATCATGAATGACAGTTCAAAATGAAATCCTCAATTCGGAATAGGTTTGAGTGAAAGTCGAAGGGGTGAGACTCACGTTACTCCCACTGGCCTCACGGATGACACCCGGAAAGTAATAATCTCCTTGTTTGGCTAGTACGCGATGCTCGCACCACTCACTGAGATCGACAATGTTCTGTTTGCTGTTGTTGCCGCTGTTGTTGCTCGGACACGAGTAATCGACAGCGGTGGACTGGGGAGGCGCCGACATGGCACTTTGCACAACAGAAACGGGAATGTATGAAGCGGTCGTCGTGTGGTTCTCTTCCAGTTCTGAGGGATCGAATTTTCGCTTCTTTGGTAGTTTCCTTACCCCCATTTCCATGTTTGACATTAGGCGGGCGGGTACGGTATGTTCAGCACCGATCGACGTACCGCTCTCCGATTTCGGTTCGGCTGCAACGACGGCACGGGCGGCGGGTCGTCAGAGAGTTCGTTTCTCGGTTAAGAGTAAGTTCGAAACGGTTTCCTCGAGGTGCTGTCATTATTGTATCTCCAATTCGTCATTGCACCTGTGTGTCCGGGATGTGATGCCACCATTGGGTGGAGGCCTAGAGCTGATGATGGGGCATGGCCTAGGTCACCCCGAGGTGTGCACGAGCGACGGACAGGTCCACTACCGGTGATAACGGCGATAATGTCTAATTGATGGCTGGCGATGGCGGGTGCATTGCTTTGGCTTGCCTGCATGCGAACGTGACAACAACCTGTAAGTAATCGCCAGGGAAATGAGTGTTAATGCCTGCGGCCCGTGTCGATTTTCGATGGTCCAGCTCCAGCAATCACAATAACAAACATTCGCTCTTTTATGAATGGATGTTATTATAGTACCAGTATAGTAAATACATGCATCGCTGTCATATGGTTAATAATGCATAAACATGTGCATCTCGCGACGGATTGCTCGAGCATCGTCCACAATTTCCCGATTATTATTAGAACGGGACACACATACACACACACGGACGCACAAAAGAGAATGGCATCCGAATGATTGAGATTACCTAACTTTTTATTTTACAGGACCACACAGTATTCCGCGACACCCACAAAACGAAGTCAGACACGAACTCCTCTCCTCTCACTGCACCTCGTCCCTCTCGACCCAACAAAGTCGAACGGCACAACACACAACGACAAACGACGACGACGAGTAGATCAACATCACATCCACTTATTGGGTTCATGCCTCCCTCATGCCATGCGTAAAGAGAATATACCTACTACATATATTATACATATATACATCTCTATCTCTATGCATATACATGATTATATACATACAAACGATACCGAACCGAAACGAACTACCGAAAGTGCCGTACGTATGTACGGTATGATGAATAGGCTGTGGGCCGTGGTGGGTGAAGGAAGTGGATGTGGAGTTGTGGATGCACGGATGGATGATGGATGTGGAAGAAGGTTCGCCGACGCCGAAAGCGAGAAATCCGAACCGAACATAACAAAAACACAAGACGAACCTATGCACTCGCGAACGGCGCAAACAAAGACGGAAACAACGCCCAATCACACCGGACAAAGATAACCACCGACCTACCCATCATCATTGACAATATCAATCACGCATACCTTCGAGCCAATCCGCTGTTTGTCGCAGAACCGCCACGAATTAATTAATTACGATTATATTCATAATTGCGAAGGTTAAAAGTAGGTGGTACGATTTTTATCAGACGTCATTGTGTTTTCGAATTTGCCGCCAACGATTTGACACATGAATTTGACATGTCACTAGATCTGTCACTGTCATCGGCGGCCGGGACATCCTAAAAACCCTAAACAACACCCTAAAATTCTCTCCAATACTCGAATTATTAACCAATAATCTAATATAAACTGAATTGAACTGATGACTGATGAGAAGCTGATAAACTTACAGTGCTAATGATGACGATGAAATGCCCCTTTTCGGTCGGGTCTGGTGTAATATTGGTGAAAATCTAGATTACGTCTACCTACAGGTACATAACTTTATGTCTGGTGGGGTGCCCCAACATCAATTTCGGCCCATTGTACGTATAGGTACATGAATTCACCTCAGTTTAGTGTCGAGTGCCGTGGACCCCCTTTCAAATTGATACCCGTTAACCACTGATACGCCAGTAAACTATTCGAGCCATCATTGTTATTATGGTACTTGTCACAATAAAAAGTATGAAAATGTGGAGGACTTGAGCACGAACCGCTCATTCAAGGCCTGCAGTAGCAGCTAGCAGCTTTGTCGGCTGGAGGAGATAACGTTTGAGGAGGTGAGTACTTGAACGGTTTTTGAGTGATCTGAATTTTCCAATCGACCTGTCATTAGGGGAACACGAAAGCAGTGCCTGCAAGATGAGTCACATGTCCCCGTTTCGGCTGAACATCGCCTCCGAATTGACCGGCACCGGCTCGAACCCGAAAAAGCGCAGGAAGAATGTCCAGACCGCCATCCAGAACCCCCCGAACGTCCCGGACTTACTACCACCGCCTTTATCGGGATACGGTGATACAATCGTGGCCTCGAATCCTTTCGACGACTGCCCCAGCACTGTCAACTCGATGAACGTGCGCAGCAACCCTCCCATGGGGATGGGGCCGAACATGGGGATGGGCAACATGAATATCTGTCGACCGATGGGCCCCGGGATGGGCATGGGGTCGCCCGGGCTGATGCACAGCCCGAACTCGCACCCGAACAACCCGCACATGATGAACAACCCGATGATGATGAACGGGCCGCGCATGAACGGCCCACCGATGGGCGGCCACATGGGCCCGCACTCGCACATGATGCACAGCCCCAACGGGCCGCCGATGCACGCGATCTCTGGGCCCATGCACAGCCCTATAGGGAACATGGGGCCAGGGATGGGCCCAGGACCTATGTCCAATAACGGGCCGATGGGCGGGTCGATGAACAGTCCTATGGGTGGGCCGGGGCCGATGAACGGCCCGATGAACAACGGGGCGATCAATGGGCCGCAGATGAACGGGCCGATGTCGGGGGGGATGAACATGAACAGCCCGAACGGGCCGCCCCATAACAACAATTTCATGATGTCGCCCATGAACACCATGTACTCGAAACCGATGCCTGTCAGTGCGGGGAAAGTTTACCCTGCTGATCAGCCGATGGTTTTCAATTCGCAAAATCCGAACGCCCCGCCGATTTACCCGTGCGGCGTTTGCCATAAAGAGGTCCATGACAACGACCAGGCCATACTGTGCGAAAGCGGCTGCAATTTCTGGTTTCATAGGTAATTTCACTATATTAGATCATTATGAAAAAAAACGTCAAATAAAGAAGTTATGGCTTGGGGCGGTTTTATAAGACAGCCTGTATGTGTACTTATAATACCTATAATTTCGTTCACCACTGATCCGATTTGATATTTTCCAGGGGGTGTACCGGATTGACCGAGGCCGCCTTCCAGCTCCTCACGGCAGAGGTTTACGCGGAGTGGGTTTGTGATAAGTGTCTGGCATCAAAAAACATACCGTTGGTTAAGTTCAAGCCGTAGTAAAGTTGTATGTATGTATATTATTTTATGGAACTAAAATTTATTATTATACTCGCAAGACTGAGACTTAATAACATCACACTTATTAAAGATGGATAAGTGCAGAGAAATAATACTAGGAATCTCATAATATTGTTCATAAATACAAATACGTAGCTTAGAGACTTGTAGGAATCATTTAACTCGAGGGGGTGGAGTTCCTCCTTGACATAACTTCGATATTTCACCGTATTCTCGGATATGATTGTGCCAGGGTAGGGGTGATGCGGCATATTGGTGACGTTATTGACTTGATTGTCCCAAAGGCGGAAGCGATCAAATCGCTTTAAACCGGGTTAATATTTAGAACAGCGAACGATGCTATGTCCCGATCCATTCATTTGTAAGTATGTACGTAGTTCAGAAGGAAGTTTTGATGTTGTCAGTGTCCTAATTACCCCCTCGTACTTGGAATCTGCTGATAACATGAGTGCAAATACGACAAACAAACTTAGGTTTTATTCAAACAAGTTATCGTCCTCGTCGATGGCGGCATTGCCTGTGCTGAAATTATTGCCCCGCCTGGCGCGTGGCGAAGTTTCGTATCACAAGCAGAACACGTTTGGTTTAGAGAAAATCATTGAACAATCTAGTGCACCGCACTCACATCGAATTCTCTATTAGTAGTGTAACAACAAATTTAATAATTATACACATGATGCAGACTGATCCAAAACTATGTACACTGGCTTTCGACCTAAGGAACCGACTCGGAAGCGTCAGTGAGTGGTGTAATTTTGAATCAGCCTGCATAACGATAATAGACCGACTGTATATTAAATGAATGCATTCTAATGGTTGTAAAAATAAACAGATTAAATAAAAATCGAACGGGTTTTCATCAAACGTTTAATGATCCATTTTCCAATCAACAATTCAATTTCTCAGTAATATTTTTTTTAATTCAACATTAAGTGCTAAAGCGGATTAAATACACAGTGCTCGGTATTTTTGGCTTTAATAACTATCATATGATACAATATTGATGACCGCGGCAGTGTTTTATGCCGAACCAAGACGTCTCATTTCCTTCAACAACTCGTTGCCCATCTGGGCTGGCGATTTAGTGACGATCACGCCGGCCTTCTCGAGAGCGTTAATCTTGTCTTGGGCTCCACCCTTACCGCCGGAAATGATGGCGCCTGCGTGACCCATGCGACGGCCAGGGGGCGCCGACAGACCGGCGATGAAGGAAACCACCGGTTTCGCATTTGAGCCCTAGAAATTCAAGCAAAAAGAGTGGTAAGTAACAAATCTCGCGAGGCGAGTGCGTTATTGCTTTACCACTTGAGGAATGTACACTACTTTATCTACGATCGTAAAAAATTTGATTTTAATTATTATCTTTTCGGAAACACTTTTCCAACTTTCAAATTTCCAATATGGCGGCGAAAACTAATGAAGCTAATGAATTTTATCACGGTTACTATGGGTACAAAACAAATTGGTGCCAACCATATATCTGGTGTCAAAAAATTCCCTAACTGCTTAGAGTGACGTTTACTGCGATTGTCAGTTGTCCAAAATTGACAACTTTACATGGCGATCATAGAAGTAGATAATGTTACGCATTTACCGTATTATGTTTCAGCAGATATTCGGCGGCCTGTTCCTCGGCGACGCCACCGATCTCCCCGATTAAAATTATTCCTTTAGTTTCCGGGTCCCGGAGAAAGACTTCAAGGCAGTCGATAAAGTCGGTGCCATTGAACGGGTCGCCTCCGATTCCAACACACAACGTCTGGCCCAGACCCACTTGCGTAGTCTGATGGACAGCCTCATAGGTGAGAGTGCCCGACCTGGACACCACTCCGACAACGCCCTTCTGGTGTATGTGCCCTGGCATGATTCCGATTTTACATTGCTCGGGAGCGATTATCCCCGGACAGTTGGGGCCGACGAGTCTCGTCTTATTTTGACGCAGAAGTCTGTGCTTCACTTTGACCATGTCTTGCTGGGGAATGCCTTCAGTTATGCAGACGATCAGCGGGATTTCCGCGTCCATGGCCTCCAATATGGCGGCAGCCGCCCCGGGCGGGGGCACGTAAATTACGGTGGCGTCGGCCCCTGTGGCACTTCTGGCCTGGAAAAATTAAAGTGACTTCACACGGTACATCTGTGCTGGTTCGTAAATTGAATTCACGTCACGTTAGTGAGGTTAGGTCTACTGTTCCGAACACAACTAGTTTAAGGGTTGGTTTACGTAACCTCACTAATGTGTCAAATTGATTGACCCACTTCTTTGACCGAATTGAAAACTGGAAGATCAAGATGCGTCTTGCCTCCTTTTCCGGGGGAGACCCCTCCGACCATTTTGGTTCCATACTCTATTGCTTGCTTGCTGTGGAAGGTGCCCTGTTTTCCGGTGAATCCTTGACATATGACTTTCGTATTGCCAGAAAGTTTCAAATTCATACGAGTGGCCTCATAACTGTTGTACCTTAACGACTGGCCGATCTTCAAGCCTTCAGCTGGAAAACAAATCTCTTTAGCACTATCAAAAATAACGGAGCGAACTTTGATCTGCGATCAACGATTAAAAGCTAGACGATAATGGTTAATAATAGCTATCATAACGCCGGAAAGCGGAAAAATTCGCTTTCACAAAGTTCTCAGGTACAATAAAATAAGCAGCATCTAGCCCAATTGTTCTGATCTATTTTAAACGCAAATTTAATTCAAGGTATTATGTAATTTAAATGTACTTACGGATAATTCGGCTCAGGAGTCTTGAACGAGTGGCCATTTTAGGAGATAGAACCGTTGAGCTTTACTCAAACTGATTATCGATGAATTTTTATTCAATGCATTAATTTTTGCTTTGTGAAGGATATTATTACAAAGCTCGAGATGGATCAAGATAGCACAGCCCAACAGAGTACACTAAACAGCAGGGACCGCCACACCACTAATAGACAGTAGACATTAGACAGATACGTCCTTTCCTGTCAACTGTCAAAGTCAACATAAGTCACAGAGCCGAAATCCGGTGCGTTAGAGACGTTATTTAGCGGAATTCTCAGTCCTGCGGATACCGTGTTTACAATCTATGCAACCAATTATACACGTCGCCACCATGACGCGCCGCTTCGACACTAGCGCCAAAACCTTCGAAGCTTGTAGTTCAAATATAATCCGTAAGATGGCAAAGTGATCGAATCTCGCCACGCTATAGCCATCTAGCGGTCAACCGTTGAACTACGTAGTTCACATAAGGCGGCACTAACCCTTGCAGTGGCGCTGTTTGCAGGTTATGTTGATTGTTGACAGAAGTGGTTTGAAACTTTGCTGCAAACAGCGCCACTGCAAGGGTTGGTGCCGCCTCATGTGAACTACGTAGTTGATACGGTTCGCCGCTAGATGGCTATAGCGTGGCGAGATTCGATCACTTTGCCATCTTACGCATTTTATTTGAACTACAAGCTTCGAGGGTTTTGGCGCTGGTGTCGAAACGGCACGTCATGGTGGCGACGTGTATTATTGGTTGCCTACATTTCATATAAAACCGTGTTTGTGTAGTTCATTTGAGTCTAGGATTTAATCTAATCCACGATTTGAGTAGGCACATCGTTCTTTTCATTTTCTATTTCAATTAGTTGTGCATGTTTTTATTCTGTAGATAGATGGGGTTGTCAGTTGTACTGTGAGTAGCACTGTGTTGTTATTCTTATCAAGAAAATTATGATGATAATAATGAGAAAGGAAGAGTAGAAATTGGACTTTGTGCACAACTTGCGAACCATTTGATATCGAATTGAAATCATGTCTTCCCTCTGGAATAGCGTTTTGAAAATTCCAGTACAATTCAAAAAAGTACCAGTAAGTGTGTGAATTTTTCAAAATCCTTTCCGTTTCCTAACCTCCTCAACTTTTTTATTTATTTAGGTACCGGTTCGTTACTTGAATTTATTAGAATATCAAAGTAAACACTTGTTGCGAAAAAATGGGGTTGCTGTCCAAGATTTCTGCATGGTCGATAAAGAGGGTCAACAAGAATTCGATAAATTCCGTAAGTCATTTCATAAAACCACAATCCTAATAACCCCCTAATGAGTAATTATCATGAATCTAGATGTGAAAGAATACGTGGTGAAAGCTCAAATATTAGCAGGAGGTAGAGGGAAAGGCCACTTCAGCAATGGTTTCAAAGGAGGAGTACACGTCACCGAGAAGTAACAATCAAATATCCACCGAAAACAACTTTCTCACAGGAATAATCGCAAATTTCAGACGGAACGACGTTTCGAGTCTCGTCGACAACATGTTGGGCCACAAACTGGTCACCAAACAAACCCCGAAAGACGGAATCGAAGTGAAGAAAATCATGATAGCCGAGAGCGTCACCATCAAACGAGAGACCTACGTCTGCATCCTCATGGACCGCCAGAAGAACGGACCCGTGATAATCGCGTCGCCCGCCGGAGGCGTCGACATAGAGGCGGTCGCCGAAAAGACCCCGCATTTGATCAAGAACATTCCGATCGACATTTTCGAGGGAGTCACCGACAGCATGGCGGACGAAGTTGCAGATTTCCTCCAATTTAAAGGCGAATTACGTCGACAGGCTTCTGAAGAAATCAAGAAACTGTGGGCCTTCTTCAAAGCCGTCGACGCGACCCAGATAGAAATCAACCCCCTCGTCGAGACGGACGACAATAAAGTCGTAGCGGTCGATGCCAAGATCAATTTCGACGATAACGCCCAATTCCGGCACAAAGACATCTTCGCTTTGGAGGACACCGCAGAAAGCGACCCCAGGGAGGTCGAGGCAGCCAAACATAACCTGAACTACATCGGGATGACCGGGAACATCGGATGCTTAGTAAACGGAGCCGGACTCGCCATGGCCACCATGGACATAATCAAATTGCACGGCGGCGACCCTGCCAACTTCTTAGACGTCGGTGGAAGTGTCAAAGAGGATCAAGTCAAAGCCGCCTTCAATATCCTGACGTCTGATAAAAGCGTCCGGTGCATTTTGGTCAACGTCTTCGGGGGGATCGTGAATTGCGCCACCATCGCTAACGGGATAGTCGGCGCTATGAAAGCGATGAAATTGCAGATTCCTTTAATAGTGCGCCTGGAGGGCACCAACGCCACCGAGGCCAGGAATATTATCCAGACCTCCGGACTGGATATCATCACTGCCGGGGACTTGGACGACGCTGCCAAAAAGGCGGTCGGTAATGTTTGATACGTTTTTGTAGCTTTTATACATAGTTAGGATATTGCAATGCTGTTATCTCGGTTGTCACGGATACGTGAGGAGGAAACTGATAAACGGGGGTACTGGGAAATTTCAATCATTCAGCATATCAATATTTTCATATTTTTCAAAGATATACAGGGTGTCCTGGTTTTCAATTCAGAAATTTGTGATTGTGATTCCTGGGAGTATCTTGTGGCAAACAATGTGACCAATTTTTTACGGTTACAAAGATGAAAGCTTTCAAAGTTGGAATTCTCACCCACTGGGCTGCGTTCAGAAAGGCACCTCAGGGTAACTTGCAGAAGTTCTGTCCTTGTCATACATTAATCACTCTCGTAAGTTCATCTCTCTTTAGTTACCCAGGGTGTCCCCCCCAAATACGTTCCTGAATGCAGCCCTGCTATTTGAATTTTCCTCCAAACATGGCAAAATCGAAGGAAACTGATAGACGGGGGTACTGGGAAATTTTAAGCATTCAGCATATCAATATTTTCATATCTTTTCAAAGATATACAGCGTGTCCTGGCATTCAATTCAGAAATTTTGATTGTGATTTCTGGGAGAAACTTGTGGCAAAATAATAGGCGCTTTCCTTTTACCTCAGAATGTAACCTTACCTGACTTCGCATTCACGCTCATTGGCTAAAAATCCTGTATAGCCATTCTGATTGATAAGGCAGTGACACTGAAGTAAGATTAACTCAGATTTCTGCCAAAACGGTTACAAAGATGTAAACTTTCAAAGTTGGAATTGTGGTCCCCTGCTATTTGAGATTTTCCTCCAAGCGTGTCAAGATTGAACCGATTTGTAATAATTTAATAAATAATTGAAATGTTTATTTTTTTCGATATTTATTGTTTTGAAAATATCCACAAACCAATATATTACAGAAATAAGGATTTCAGCGCGAAAGTTTCAATAAAAAGTTGAGTAATCGATTGAAAAATGATATATTGACAGTAAGAAAAGAAATAAATCAAACACCTTGAATAATTGCTTGCAGTCGAACTGAAAGAGAAGATAAGAAATAAGTAGCCGAATGGCCAAAAAAGTCGTAATTGCAAACGATTGAACGGACAAATCATAATTCAGTTTACTTGCAATAATAATAATAATAATATAACGATGAAGATTTTTCGGCGTTCGAAGTAGAGTTCCCAGTCGGTTGGCGTTGAGAACTGAACTCGAAATGGCCTGATAAACGGTCGGTTAGAAGAGTTGCTTGCGATTTCATTTTTATATATATTTTTCTTTGTCATGCGACATATGTTTGCAATTTTTTTCATTTTATTATTATATTATTATGAAGGATATCTGTGTAGACAGTAGGTCGTCGCTGCGGTCCGTCTGTGCGGCGGCCGTTCTCATTCCTTCTTGATGGCGGCCTGTTTGGCCTGGTGCGCCTGCAGCACGGCGACCGCCTCCTCCACCTTGGCCTTGAGCGAATCGTTGTGCTCGAGCATGTGCAACAGCTCCGAGTTGTCGATCTCGAGCAACATTCCGGTGATCTTGCCGGCCAGCTCCGGGTACATGCGCTGGATCAGCGGGAACAGCCGCTCGCCGAGCATCTGCTTTTGCTCTTGCGGCGGCGCCGCGGCCAGCATCGTGGCCGTCAGCGGCTCCTGGCCCTGAATGTGCACCGCCTGCTGCACCGGCGCCGCGTTGCTGATCCCTAAACCTTGTGGGGGGTTACGCACGTTTGTAGTGTACTTGTATGTGGTTGGGCGATTACCTGTCGGCTGCACCACGCCCTGCCCGCCCATCGGCCGTCCCTGGATGTTCGGCGGCTGCTGCCCGGTTATCGGGCGCGGCACGTTCATGTTACTCCTCATGGTCGCCGACTGGTTCGGCGGCCTCGCGCCGGCCCTGTACGTCGTCGGCAGATTGCCGTACAGATTGGCGCTCCCTTGGGCGCCGGGCCGGACGGGCGTCTGCGCCGGCCACCGCGGGTTCGTCCGGATCTGCGCCATCTGGGCGGCCCCGTAGAACCGCTGCGGCGCCGGGATCGTCGGCACGAAGTACCCGCTCGACGTGCCCGGCTGGATGAACTGGCCCATCTGCTGCATGCGCATGTTGGCCATGCGCTGCATGTACTGCGACGTCAGATGGGCCTTCCGGTCCTCCTTGCGCTGGGCGAGCGCCACGTACAGCGGCTTCGAGCCGACGATGCGCCCGTTCATCTCGGTCACCGCCTTGGTCGCCTCCTCGGGCGACGAAAAGCACACGAAGCCGAAGCCCTTGCTGCGGCCCTCCTCCATCATCACCTTCGCCGACGTGATCGTGCCGAACGGCGAGAACTCCTTGCGCAGGCGCTCGTCGTCGATGGTGTCGTCCAGGTTCTTCACGTACAGGTTGACGCCCTGGTAGCGGTTCAGGCGCTCCATCTTCAGAGCCTCGAAGCGGCGTTTCAACTCCTGCTGCCTTTCCGCCTTCTTCTGCGCGCGGCCCACGTACAGAGGCTTACCCTCCATTATTTCCTTACCTAATGATACATCGAGAAAGAACAATTATACGTGTACATTGCGCAAAGTGTCGGAAAAGTGCAATATTTCGCGCGAGTGAGTTGCGTATACCATTTTTCCGACGTCTACATCACTTCAACACCAATATTACTTGTAAAAACTCATAAAAACTCAAATACAAGAGCAAAAGACAGAAAATTGACAACTGTCATAATTAATTTTGAAGTTTGGAGTTGCCAACCTAATTTTCATAAACTGAAAAATCCCTAAATTGCTAAAAATCAGAGACATGACACCATAGACATAGAATGTCTAATGTTAATACCAAAAACGTAATGATTTTTATTCTCCTTGTTGAACCTTTGGACGTTATTTCACAAAAATGGAAATGAACTTACTTCAGTTAGTGCAGTTTGGAGCAGCGCAAAATTAAATGAATTTTTGACAGTTATTCCAATGACCCCGTCAAAACACGCCTAGTTTTATAGAACTCTGTGATAAGAATGCTAAATCACACAATATTCAACGATTTGAACCAACTAAACGATCAACATGAATGAATTAACAATAAAAATGATAACTGTAACAATTCGAAATCGGTTTCATGCTCAGATTTAGTGAAATTGTGGACCTACCAGATCCACTATGTGACAGTTTGAAAATGAGTGCCCTTTCACTCCCTCGATTACACTTTACAATGTGGTCGTCGGAAAAACGAAAAATTTCAAAGGGAGAAGATGTGTTACCGTTTAGGGCGTCGACGGCGTTCTCGGCCGCCTCGGGGCTCTCGAAGGCCACGAAGCCGAATCCCTTGGATTTGCCGTCGTCCTTGCTCATGATCTTGTAGCTGGTGATCTTTCCGAACTTCTCGAACATGATCCGGAGCTGCTCCTCGGTCAGGTCCTCGCCGAAGTTCTTCACGTAGACATTGGTGAACAGCTTGGCCTTCTCGCCGAGCTCCTTCTCGCGCTCCTTGCGCGGGATGAACCGTCCGACGTAGACCTTTTTGCTGTTCAACAGCATCCCGTTGACCTTCTCGATGGACTTGTTGGCGGCCTCCTCGGTCTCGAAGTGGACGAAGCCGTAGCCCTTGCTGGTGCCGTTCTCGTCCTGGGCCACCTTGCAGCTCAGGATGTTACCGAAAGCGGAGAAGGTGTCGTACATGGCCTTGTTGTCGATGGAGCGATCCAGGTTCTTGATGAACACGTTGCCGACGCCGGACTTGCGGAGCGAGGGGTCGCGCTGGGACCACATGATGCGGATCGGGCGGCCCTTGATCAGGTCGAAGTTCATCGTGTCCAGGGCGCGCTCGGCTGGAAAGGGCCATCGCCGTTATCGCCTTATTGCATTTTCCGGGGTCGGTCGGGAGGGGGTGCGGATTGCGCAAGGTTACGGCCCGGGTGGAAATCGCGACACGTGGTCGATGCATTCGCAAGGTCTCGCCGTCGCCATTTCCGGAAAACGGGGCACGTTTCGGAGGGGGGGTCAAGGTTGGCCCGGGCCCGGGGGCTTTCCAAGGGAAGGCGCCGCCACCATATGGTGGAAACGGAGAGGATTCGAACGGTGGATGCGGATCGGACTTACCGTCGGCGGGCTGCTGGAAGTTTACGTAGGCATAGCCGAGGGAGCGCCTCGTGATCAGGTCACGGCAGACCCTGATGGACAGGACGGGGCCGGCGGTCGAGAATTTCTCGAAGAGCATGGCCTCCGTTATGTCGGTGTGCAGGTCCCCGACGTACAGGGACGCCATGGGGTAGTTCGGTGCGCCCGGATTCATTTTCGCCTTTTATCGCAGGGGTTACAACTACACAGTTATCTTAAACGCTACGCCGTTAACATAAGAAACGAAAAATTTACAGTAACCGTTAATTTTCGTTATTTTTCCACTGTTTTTCGATTTTTTTGGGGGTTTTTGTTGGTTTTTATATATTTTTTTGGGTTTTTCTATGTATTATTCACTTTTTTTAGGTGGGTTGTGTGTCTTATTGGAGATACACAACCACACGCTTACACCACTAACAACAGTAACAAAATGGAGTTCTCGACTCCGGTTTCATCACGGGCATGACAAATGACGGAAACGGATATGACTATTCGTGCGCCGTTGCCAACTGCAGAAATAAAACGGCGCCCTCGGCGGCGCCTAAATACAAAATTAAATACTCCAACATTCACAAGCAAACATTTTAAGCACAAATACTCAACACCACGGCTCTATTTTAGATGCCAACTAGACACATTTCAATAATGCATGTTAATTTGATATAAATTACTTGAAAAAAACTCCCAAAATAACCGATTTAAATGCAATGAAGACAAATCGAAAGGATCTTACTCAGATTTCGAAAAATCGCTCCAAATCTAAAGGATACTGACGCTGAAATCAAATTTCGAACTGTATACTGACTTCGATTGTTTCAACCGCCATGATTGTTAGAATGACGTCAATAATTAGTACCAACCCTTGAAAAATTTGATATGAAGTAATCAAATAAATTAAAATATATACTCATGGAATATCCAATTAGAGCGGAAGAAAATTCGTTGGGTTTTAAATTTGAAATGACTTGGCAACGTGGATATAATTTCCGTTTTATTGCACATGCGTTTAACGGGTTTTGGGAAAAAAACCCAAAAGCGCTCTGTCTTACCGACTTGACAATTTTTAGTTCGGTTTGATACAGATAGGTGACGTTAGCCTTCAGCTCTGTTTTTTTTATCCTGCTCTAACCTCGTGACGTAAGAGAGATGGACGAATAATAGAGACAAAAACCGAACGATTCGTTTTCAGTGCGGCGCGTTCTACTTTAGATCGGTTGTCAATATCATTGAATAAGAAATGTTACGATAAATGCGCAATTAAACCGGCAACGAAGGCCCGATAAGATGTCGTGAAATAGTCAGAATGCCCTTTCAAACATGTACAGTAGTTTATTGAGTGCTCTTGTGTTTTCATCTCCATCGTCGAGTCCGGTATCATAACAACAGTGGGAGACCTGCAATGGCAGGAATAACCATCGATGTAGATATTAATGCACTGTTGGCGCAAAAAGATGCGACTATCCGGGAACAGCGAGATCAAATAATCCGGCTGAAACGGGAACTGGACGGGGTGGCCAGCGAAAGAGACCTCCTGCTGTGCGAAAACAGCAACCTCAGATTCGAGCTGGAAATGGTGGAGCTGAAACGTCTTCAAGATGAAAGGTGAGGACGTCGAAAACCCGACAACTTTTATCAACGAATATAATCAATAATCGATTGCCTGATCGCAAACTATTCATAATTCAAGATCAAACTGTATTTCATATGACTAACGTTTAAGACTTTATCTCGTAAAACGCCACCCAGTCGCCTACAATTTTTAATGTTTCAATCAAATTTATCGCAAAGCCTGCCCACAGCAACGGTCGGTTTTGTTCAGACGTGCGATTTTGATCATTTTATTCGATGATTTAAATCCCGGTGTTTGTGGTTGCGTTACTCGCAGTGAGAGGGCAAGGCAAGGATCTTGTGAAAATGTCAAACCTAAAACGACGCCTCCCACTGATTTTAGGTTGGTAGAGCGCAAGCGCGACGTCGCGACGACGGCGGCGACGTCCGCCTCTTTCACTCCAGGACGCTTCAACTTAAAACCAACGTAGAGCCTCTTCTTTGGTTTTAAATTGGATCAAAAGGTACATAATCGGTTGTGACCCTTCCCTATCTCTTTTCTGGTGTCTCCCAACCAACTTCGGAGGTTTGAAGACCCCTAATAAGACGACGACAACACTCGAGGGCTTCTTTAAGACACAGACAGGAAGCGCCACCATTAGTACATTGTCCCGTCCAAATGAACCGCGGAAATAATGACTAAAAGTCCAGTCTCGTCTCGAGTCGTTCACACTTAAATACAGGGTGATTCAAAATTGTTGGACCAACGCTTCAGGGCAGATTCCTCTCGTCAAAATAATGATAAAAGTTCCTATAAAGGGGGGTCCGCAAGTGGTCAATAAGGGAGTTATTAGGCCTCAAAGTCTGCTGGTGGCCAATTTATTTTCGCTTATAACTCGCTTAATTCATGGTTTAGAACTTTCAGATTTGGTATATGAGGAAAACAATTGAAAAACTAAACGATGAATCCTTTGGTGATCCATGAATACCGTGGTAAGTGATTAAACGAACCAAAAAAGAGGTCATCGGCTAATAAAAATCACGATTATTTTGTGGCGGTAAGTATTTGGACTGTTTCTAGTGATTTTTCAGCTTCAGTGTACTTTTTCAATTTTAAAAATGTAGGGGTACCTTAGTGCAAATGTTAGTAGTTTTCGAGATATTCGTTATTTTATGAGCTTTTGCATGTAGGGTGTCGGTAGCCGGAGCGGCCGACAAGAATGAGACCAACAATCGTTTCTAAATAAACAGAAATATTAAAAATTTTGTACATTCGTCGTCAAAAAAAAATTACTTTTGATTTCGGAAAGTTCGAAAATAACAGAGGGCCTTCCATGTAATCAGTATTTGTTTTGATGTAAAAACTCAACGTGGACCTAATTTTCAAATTTAAAATTACCTCCGATTTTCGGTTCTGTGGCATTTTTCTCCGAGCGGTCATTTATTAATTTGAACTTTTTACGATGAATGTACAAAAATTTAAATAAGGTTTGTTTATTTAGAAACGATTGTTGGTCTCATTCTTGTCGGCCGCTCCGGCTACCGACACCCTTCCTGCAGAAGTTGATAAAATAACGAATATCTCGAAAACTACTCACATTTGCACTAAGGTACCCCTACATTTTTAAAATTCAAAAAGTACACTAACGCTGAAAAATCAGTAAAAACAGACAAAATACTTTCCGTCACAAAATAATCCTGATTTTTATTAGCCGATGACCTCTTTTTTGGTTCGTTTAATCACTTACCACGGTATTCATGGATCACCAAAGGATTCATCGTTTAGTTTTTCAATTGTTTTCCTCATATACCAAATCTGAAAGTTCTAAACCATAAATTAAGGGAGTTATAAGCGAAAATAAATTGGCCACCAGCAGACTTTGAGGCCTAATAACTCCCTTATTGACCACTTGCGGACCCCCCTTTATAGGAACTTTTATCATTATTTTGACGAGAGGAATCTGCCCTGAAGCGTTGGTCCAACAATTTTGAATCACCCTGTATAACAGGATTCGTGTAATATTCAACCGAACCGACGACGACTAAAACACGAGGCGTATTGATTTCTAAATAAGGGAAAGTGAACGGATATCCTCAGGCTACCATAGTAAAAGAGTGAATTTGGTTTTAGTCTTCGGCTCGAGTCTAGCGTTTAAAGTTTAAATGTTATTCAGTACGCGTTGTCGGTTCGAGGCGTCCGGGCGCATTTCCCGTAGCTTCCGGTACCGGATCGGCCCTAAGTCCTAAGCACCCACCCATCGGCTCGAAAGGGGCGTCGCGACGGCGGTAATTTCCCACGGACCGCCGATGTTTACACGGTTTCGAGTGATGTAACGTCCAAGGACTCGTTCGGAATGACGTCAAGTCGAGCTCGCCTTCTTCTCCGCGTATAATTCCGACTCGTACTTGCAACCGTGCCGATCGTTCCGTTCGGATTGTCCGTCTGTGCGGTCAGCTGACATTTAACACGGTCGATTGTTCGGACGACTTCCTCGGTCTTTTCGAGGCGAGTCGAGTCGCGTTTTCCGTCCAGTCCGGTCGCGGTTTCAGCAGGCGCCTCCCGAGTGCATTCGCTCAGCTCAACTCGTGACCATAACAGGATACGTGTGTCGCGGAAGATGTTGCGAAACCGACTCGGTACTCTCGAGGGGGTTTCCTTCTTGTAGAAAGTGCGGTACTTTCGATCATCGTCATGTCTCCTTGAGAGGTGGTGGATTTTCGGAAAATGCACGGGCATTCGGCCTCGGGGTTCCCGCAGCCCCTGGTCCACCACCCGGACCGGACGGTGGTGCGCGTCCGGAGGACCGGAATCCAGCAGGAGCGCATCCGGGTGGTCTGCACGACCCGCCGCCACCATGTCAGCCGGTTCGTCACCGTCACCGACACCTGTCGCACGTTGCCGCCCCTCAGGAAGCACGTCACGGTCATCAGGTAACGTTCCGTGGAAAAATCCGGGTTTTGGCGGTGTTTAAGCGAGGTAAACATTCCGGGTTCCCGGGTCGGATTGGTTATCCTTGGAGAGCACGTGCCGCTCGCTTTCTCGGGTTTTCGATGATTCACTCGGTTCCCTCGATAGGTTCTACTGGTTCTGGTCAGGTGGGCGATCCGGCCAGGGACCCCGGTACCGCGTGAATCGTCCGCGGGTACCGTTCGGGTAATTAACATGCGCTCGCTGTATTGGCTCATTTTCTGGCGGTGGAAAAGTCCGTGCCTGGGCTGCGCAAATGCGCCATCGAAACCTACATTCGCTTAACTGTTTTTCGATTGCATTTCAATATGTAACAGTTCGACACGGCGCTAATTGCACGCCTCGGGGCTTTCCAGTGCGACGTTTTATACGAAGTCGCGGTGTACAGTGAAAGCAACACTTCCGTCGAGCCGCGATCGAACTCCGGCTCGCATAAATTATGCGGTCCCTGCCGGTTTCGCAATTACGTTTATCATTATACTGTCGAAAAACCGTTTCCTTTGTTTGGCCACCGAGTGCCGAAAATTATCGTCGGTAATTGCATGCAATGTCACGATGAATTATCGCGAGATAAAAGGATGAATTTGTCACCGGTTCACAAGTCCAATTAGTTTCTGGTTGACCCTTGTGATGATGGTCTCGTCAATGCCATTCTCATTTTTAAACCGCGCATACGGCGTGTCCCGAAGTTACGGGACAAAATATTGGGACACACTGTTTGGGCGCTTTCGATGATTGCATGGAAGGCTCTGGAAGGCCGAGGTTTATAATTTCGATGATGGGGCAGGTGGGCAGCCTAATGAACTGCCTTGTTATTGTAATTCGTTTTGGTAATACGCGGCCGGGTGTTTCCGTTTTTCTCCCGTCGTGATTTCCTCCAGTGCATCGGATCCGATTCCGGAATGGTGTTTTGCACCGGATAATTGCGGCCGAGTCTTATCCCCGGATCGCGGATTCATCTCCGCGAACGGTGCGACTCCCGTATGCAGTGGGAATTTTAATAATGATTGCGGCTTCCTGCTAATTCAGGCATCGGCGACCGAAACCGGATGTTGCGATACAATTTCTAATAACCGTTTCCGAGTGCCTAATGTCGTTATCGTTATTGGCGACCGAATCCAGTTTTCCTCTTTCGGTGATTTCGCACGGTCCGGGCCGTGCGTGAAAAGTTATAAAAGTCCGGACGTCATGTTGTGTTATCGTCGTGACACTTTTATAAAAGTTGCGTTTCACGGAACACTTGCACGAGTCGCGGTTCTTTAATGGCAATAATTGCGAGCAATCTAACGTTAGCCTGGTCATTTCGTCATTAAATTTCATTTTCTGAACGCTAATTTTAGAACCGACTAACATTACGTACGGCTCGTACTAGTTTATGTGATGTACTTGGTCTTAAAAGTTGAAACTGTACTTTTCGGATCCATCGCTTCTACTCGGATTTATATTTAGAGAATTGCGCTACATTATATCGGTAATTAATTTCTGTTTATTTGTGTCTGGAAGTCGAAATGGATTTGTTATGTCACCGCCAGATGGTTTTTCAGCGATTTAGAAAATGGTTTGTTTATTGGCGAACACGGCGGTCGTGAATATTTTAACGAAAACTTTCTCCTTTATCGCTAATTATACGCAATGGTTAAGTATACGTACTTTTCCTAATTTGAATTTATCTACACGTAAATGCTGTATCAATTTATGGTTGTTTCGTCGGTTTAAAAGTTTTCCTTTTGTGCCGGATTTGCATGAGCCGCACGGCGACTCTTAATTCGGGCGATAAACACGAAAGCCGAGAGAAAAGCAAATTTCGCGACATCCAATTGACTCCGATTTTAATCTAATTAACCGACCTTGGATCGGATTCATTCGAAATGTACGGTTCGAAAACGAAGGGACGTCCTGTGACGTTTTTCGGACGCGATCGGTTATCGTTTTCCTCGGGGCGGGTGTCAAAATGAGTCCGTGGGCGTCTTCGCGGGTCCCCATCGATTCGATTATCGTTGCACTACGTCAGTTATTATGTATTACGCTATAAAAGTGAAATGTCGATGGAATTCGTATTTTTTCTCGAAGAAGGTGAGGTGAATGGTGGGGTACAAGGGCATCGAAACATCTGCCACACGACACACATGCTTTTTCAGGGGGGCCACCTGCCGTTTTTGACCCCCTTACACCTCGCATCCTCTCCGGAGAGCCCTATCAGGTCCCGGACCTACGTCCATAAACTCCGTCGGGCACGTGACACGTGCAACTTGTCAATAAAGAAACGCCCGAAAATTAGGTTCTCTAGGATTTCCATATAATATAATGATGATGACTGTTGAATTTCGGCCGTATTTAATTAGTTCATGAGTTGATTAAATCGTAATCGCGAAACTATTGTGTCGTAATGTCGGCTGACACGATTCCCATCCAATTAAAATGGGGGTAATAGGAGGTGATACCTATTCCGTATAATAATGATATCGAGGCCTCGTCCCGATTGTCTTCGGTCCTGTATGAGTAATCTAATAATGTCAATTGATTTAATTCTCGATCTGTACGCGGGGCACGTTTCATATTTTGCCGGTAATTGTTGCGTTATTGTATACCTTTTGGAGAAATGAACAAATAATTCAAAACGTAGCAGCTGCACGTCGACGTCCTTATTTTTTCCTCTTCGCTCTCTTCACAGCTCTGCGCCTCTACCTACCTGTGATTTGGAAGGCACAGCTTGGAACCATTTCATCTTGATTTTATTTAGTACGCCAGCTGCCGTCTTAGGGTTCGGAAGGAACCGTTCCGTTATAATAAAAGCAGTAGTCGTCGGTTCGTCCACTTTTGTTATGCGTTTTTGTGTTTTATCACAGTGAAGTACCGTTACCGTAATCATGATCATATGCATTTCAGGATTTCTCGTCGGCAGGTTTGTGCGTTTACTATCATTAAATCACGCTAGACTTGGCTTTCGGTTTAGTCTAATTAAAAAAAAGAACAAATTAAAATAATCGGAGAAGTCACGCGATAATCCGCGGAATCGCGCATTTACATAATTGCGTTCATTATTAATTAAGTAGGTTGGTTAGTGTTATTCAAATTACGAAAAAAAAGGGGGCGGTCGGTGCGGCGTATTTTGATTTTGCGGAAAATCGGAGAGGTGACTTGCGCTATTTCCTCCCCGGAAAAGGGGCGTCCTGAAATGCGATTCCGTGTCATCTGGCCCGACACCAGTCTCACTCGTATGACGGCCCAGACCCAGTTCAGTTCGGTGGCTTAATTGCGAATCCATGTCTACCATTATTACCATCATTATCGAACGCACCAGTCGTCAGGCGAGCGTTTCGAAGAGTCTTTCCGACCCGTTCCGCGTTACTGTAACAATCCGCGACCGATTTTATCGTTCTGCACCAAGAAGAAGCGTTTCTCATTCGCGTCTCTTGCAGTTTTCCGCCGAAAATGGAGCGGTCGCAGATCGTGAACTCGATGGGCTCCTCCGACCACATCCAGGAGCAGACCTACATACAGGCGCCGAGCTTCGGCCAGGGCCAGGCGTACGGATCCCCGTCGCCGGGCTCCATCTATTCGCGCACCTCCCCCGGCAACTCCACCTACGTCAACGTCACCCAGACCCTGCACAAGAAGGCCTCGATCCGCAACGGGGACGTCCTGAAGCGGTCAAGAGTCCAGAACACGTGAGTACCCTTTCCGGCGAGCCTTAATAGCGATAATGACCCATCGGATTAGGTACGAGCTCTCCCAGGACATCCTGGATAAGCAGATCGAGGTCCTGGAGCGGAAGTACGGTGGTGTCAAGGCGCGCAACGCGGCCCTCACCATCCAGCGCGCCTTCCGGCGCTACACGCTCCTGAAGAAGTTCGCCGCTATTACCGCGATGGCCAAGGCGGAAAAGCGCATAAGTCGGCGGATCCCGCAAGCCCCGGAGGACAGGAACCCGATCGGGGGAGGCGAAAGCGAGCAGGAGTACGGGCGCTCTTACGAAAACCACGATTGCTCGGGTATCGGCAATCGGGTGCTTCCGGTCAGGTCGATGTCGCTAAGGGAGCGCCGCAATGTCGATAGCATGCCGATTCCTCGGAGCCAATCGGGTACTCCGACCGCGTGCTGGGAGAACTACTCGGGTTCTTCCGTTCACCACTATTACTCTTCGGCCGATCCGAACGGTAAGTCGGACGGGACGCAGGTGACGGCGAGTCCGAGCTCGTGCGGTACCCCGACGACTTCGTCCAGTAACGGGTACTCTCGGTCGAGGCACAGCCTCAGTCTGAACAGCCGCAAGGTACCTCCAGAGGTACCGAAGAGGACGTCCAGTATCTCCTCGCGTTCGATCGACCCGAATCGGCACCACCACAAGTCGAACGGGTTGACGAAGAACAACGAGAACGGGTCGTTGTCTAGCGTGCAGTCATCGGGGAGTGACAGCAGTGTTTCGACGGATCGCGTCCAATGCGAGTTCTCCGGGTCGCCCGTTTGGAAACGTAAAGGGGCCCACATGAGCGAATATGCCGAGCCGGCTCTGGAGACTAGTCTGGGTAGCATTTCTAACGCGAGCTCGTCCGCGTACGCTCTGGAAAGGGCAGGGGAGCAGCAGCCGCCTACCAGTTACAAAATCTCCGAGACCATTAGGAAAAGACAATACAGAGTCGGACTGAACCTATTTAATAAGAAGCCGGAGAGGGGGATTTCGTATTTGATTCGGCGGGGTTTCCTGGAGAACTCGCCTCAAGGGGTGGCCAGGTTCCTGATTTCGCGTAAAGGACTAAGCAAGCAGATGATCGGGGAGTACCTGGGTAATCTGCAGAATCCTTTCTGCATGATGGTGCTCGAGTGTTTCTCGAACGAACTGGATCTGGCCGGGATGCAGGTCGATGTGGCGCTTAGGAAGTTCCAGCAGCACTTCCGTATGCCAGGGGAAGCTCAGAAAATTGAGAGACTCATGGAGATCTTCTCGCACCGGTACTGCCAATGCAACGTCGATATCGTCGCGAGATTGAGATCTCCTGATACGGTAAGTCATCCAGGTTTTGATCAAGGGTGACGGTCGAGGAATATTTTATCCGGATATATCAAAATTCAAGAACATGTGCCGAAAATACATAGTCACTTAGAAGTATATCAAGTATAAAAAATTATCTCATATGTGGTACAAGGATGTACCATCATGTCCAGGAGATTCCCCTGGGATAAAAACATCTGGATGAAATGCCCTGATAAAATATCCGGATAAAATGGATATGGCATTCTCATTTATCCAGATATTGAAATATCCGGATTCGTCACCCTTAGACTTTCAATCCGGCGATTCGTTTAGTGAATATTTCGTTTTCGTTGCAGATCTTCGTCCTGGCGTTCGCGATAATAATGCTGAACACCGACCTGCACACGCCGAGCATAAAGCCAGAGCGCCGGATGAGACTGGAAGACTTCATAAAGAACCTGCGCGGCATCGACGACTGCGGCGACATCGACAGCGACATGCTGACCGGCGTCTACGACCGAGTCAAGGCGAACGAGTTCAAGCCCGGATCCGACCACGTGACGCAAGTCATGAAAGTGCAGGCGACCATCGTCGGCAAGAAGCCCAACATGGCGCTGCCCCACCGACGTCTCGTCTGCTACTGCCGCCTGTACGAGATCCCCGACATTTACAAGAAGGAGCGACCCGGGGTGCACCAGAGGGAGGTGTTCCTCTTCAACGACCTGCTCGTCATCACCAAGATTTTGAGCAAGAAGAAGTCCTCGGTCACCTACACGTTCAGGAACAGCTTCCCGCTCTGCGGGATGTCCGTCACTCTGTTCGAAGTAGCCCGTGAGTATTCTCCACTTTTCTATCCCTGAGCTCGTCCTAACCAGTCAAGTCAATCGTTTTTTTAATCTGCCAGCAAAATTTTAACAAACTTGACTAGAAATCGGCTAAAACTGCAGGCCAACATATGCAACCAAAAATTCATTCTCGAGTATTTAATTTTTTTTGTTGCACTATGTGGCTGGGGGCCTGATGAATGTTCGTTGTGTTGATTCTATTGGTGATTGCAGATTATCCTTATGGGATTCGGTTGAGTCAGAGGGTGGACGGGAAGGTGCTGGTGACTTTCAACGCCCGCAACGAGCACGACCGGTGCAAGTTCGCGGAAGATCTGAAGGAGGCGGTGAGCGAGATGGACGAAATGGAGAATTTGCGCATCGAGGCTGAACTGGAGCGTCAAAAGTCGAACCGGGGCACGCGGACAGGTAGTCAGTGTCTGGAGACGGTCGATTGAGTTGATCACATTTTGGTTCTGTTGTTAGGGACCGAGAATCGCGATAGCGGTGTGGCCGATGTGGAAGTGTGCTCTTACCAGTGTCAGTGCTCGACGAACCCGTCGACGGGCGCGTCCGAAACGTGCGCCGAGGAGCCGGCCGGACACGAGGCGCAGATAAAGAGGTCCGCCCTGAGCAACTCACTGTTAGACATACACGAGCAATGTAAGTTTTCGGTGTCGAGGGAATTGCAATATTGATCCGAGCCGAATCGATTTTGTGCTAATTGAAACCGTCCCCGTGTAGTTGCAGGAGAAAAAGCGCAACGTCGTGGCAGTGTGGGTTCCCTCGACAGCGGGATGTCTGTCTCATTCCAGTCCACATCCGCTAGCACTTGTTCGCGGTCCGATAAGCTCGCGAACAAGTCAAAACCGGGACTGCACAATCACCAATCGTTCTTGGGGGGGCTTTTCAATAAGAAAACACAAAATAATATTAACATTAACAATAATAATAATGGCGCCGCGGTCAAGTCGACTGAAGTGTAATCATGAATTATATCGAAATTTAATGATAATTGGGGAGTTGCAAAGCCGCCATTTTGATTTTTGACTCGTGACACCTGACACGCTTGGCTGTCACTCGGTCGGGATGGCGCCCATTTCGCTTTCGCAAGTTCCCACTTAGAGAAATAGGTGTAATCGGTTGTTTTCAAATTTTAACTTGTGCATGTTACTACTGAATAAATAACCAAATACATTTTCACCATTCGTAAGTGTTACCAAATATATTAATTATGGCTGTCTTTATTATGTTCGCCCCAGTGCGTGTACTATACTATTATTGCTACTTACTCTACTACTTAATTAATTAATTTTGTTTATTAGTTATCTTTTTGTTTGTGTGAATTGATTGGATCAATCGAATTGAATGAAGAGAAAAGAAAAGGCGAGGCAAACTTAACGTTCCCAGTGATTTTTCGTTACATTAATTTTGCCTTTAACTTTCAATAAAATAATAATAAAAATAATAAATAGGCTCTCTTGTATTTCGGACGGCATTGAACATATTGATAATTGTCTTCTGATGTTGCGTAACGGTCTGTAAATAGTTAAATTATTATTCAAAGAGAGCAACATGTTCTAGTCGATTGTAAATATGTTAGCTACCCGATTAATTGATGATATTAAAATAATTTGAATGTATGTAATAAGTGTTTTTTTAATAACTAATAAAATAGTCGAACCTCAGATTACGTAAGAAATTCATTTATTATTAAAATTAATATGGCAGAGGGATACACGAGAAGTATTCAGGTACCGAGACGTCATAAGTCGCCGCCATATTGGCGAAATCCACAAGATGGCGACAAATCCCCACGACAAGTCCCCGATAATTCCAGGACATCTCGGTTTATTTTATAATGAGATAATAATAAAAAACGCTAAAAGTATTATGTACAAGCGGTTACAAACAGAAGAGGAGACGGAGATCAGTTACAGATTTTGTAATACTGAACTTTGCCCTTGATCTCGACGGTGTACTTGTTCATCTGGCTGATGAGCAGCTGGAACTGGCTCTCCAGGTCGTTCAGCTGGTCCTCGTGCGAGTCGCTGGCCAGCTTGGCGATGGCCTCGTCCGTCCGGGACACGTCCGATATCAGCCGGAGGGCGCGGTCGAAGAGCGCCTTGGCGCGCTCCTTGGTCGACTCGACCTTGTCCACGTTCGTCTCGAGCCGGGCGCGCGCCTGCGAGTAGCGCGACTGCAGCGTGTTGAAGTCGTCGTACGCGTCCTTCGCGCTCTCGGCCACCTTGGCCGACTCGTTGACGGCCCGGTTGGCCTGGTGCTCGTTGTCGGTGATGTTGCGCTGCAGCTGGTTCAGCTGCTCCTCGAGCCGCGAGATGTCGCGCGCCGTCGCCCCGGTCTTGTTCTGGGCCGACTCGGTTTCCACGTCGATCTGCCCAAAAATCAACAAGTAGAAACGAGCTTTCGATCGGTTTTTCTCGTACGAACCTTCCCTAAAAGCTCCTTCACTTTACTGATATCCTCCAGAGCGGTGGTGATGGCGGCCTGGGCTTCGTCTTGAGCGTTCGTGGTGTTTTCCAGGGACTTCGTCACGTTTCCGGCCACGTTGAGCACGGAATTCGCTTTGGATCTGGAATTTTCAATTATTATAAAACGTTATCAACCATTGACTAATGACAGGTACTTTGGGGGTCACGTGTTGGCCAAAATATAAAATATCTTGGAAAGATCTATTTCAGGAAAGACGGGACTTATTGAATTGTGTGCTTATAGTTTATCATTTTGAGATAAACAGATTCATATTGGTACTACTTCGTATTTTTCGCGATTTTATGTATTTTTCGAGGGGTAAACCACTCTCGGCAAACGAGTACGAAAGTTAGGCAATAGAGGGAAATACCTCGACAATACTACTACTGGAAATACTGGGCAATTTAGGGCAATACGAGCCAGTAATAGGCATTTTCAGCAATAAGTTTGGCAGAAACCGGCAACAGTCGGTAAACTAAATTCCTGTTTAATCCTTGAGCTTAGGCAATAAGTCGGCATTTTTCGGCAATAACGGTAATAAGAGTACTTTTACCGAGTTGTTGACCCCTCGGTATTTTTCATTTATAGTGCCCCCGATTTTATAATTTGTATAGGGTTCTTGGTATTAAATTGAAGCTCTTGATCTAACGGATCTCAATATTGCAAAAAACAGTTTCTAAAAGTTAAGAATTCAAAATTCCGGGAATGAACAGAAAAATTGAAACGTCCCGGGTGTAAACCCATCTAGTTTTAATAATCCGTAATTCTTCAGGAAGTTTTTGGTAACAACTCACTTAGCACGTTCCGCTTCTTCCTTGAGAGCCGTCACGCTCTCCAAATGCTCCCTAGTGGCGTCAATAATCGGCTCGATGTTGGTCAACTTGTGCACAGCGTCTAGAATTTGCCTGGCCAAAACCGTGATCTCGTCCGGTTCCAGATGAATCTTCATCGCCAAAACCTGATTGGCTAACTCCTTGATGTCCTCAGGTTTCGTGTTATTCTGCGAGGAAAACTCAGTGATTTCGCTCTGTAAATTCTTTGAAGAAGTCAGGGAAGAGTTGGCCTGAATCAGAATATCTTTGGCTTTATCGTGAGTCCCTTCCGCTTTGCTCCTCGCGATCGTGCTGTTGATTTGCGAGACGTTCCGGATGAAATCGTTAGCCTGGGACTCCTTGCTCCTCAGAACGGATTCAGTGCTGTTCGCTAAAGTCAGGGCGGTTTCAGCCAACTGCTTAGCGCCCTCGTCGCAAGTGATGGACGACCCGCAAGAGGAGCAGCCTGCGCCGCCGCAGATCGAGTCGCAAGGATCCCCGCGTCCGTCGCAAACCAAATCGTTCAATTCCGGGAGGACCTCCTTCAAATCGCCCAGTTTCTCCCGCAAATCCTCGAGTTTGTTCTCGTTGGTCAGCTGCTGCTGCTTGAATTGCTCGGTCGTGTCGTCCACGTAATGCTCGGTCGCCTTTATCTGCCGCTCGGCGTAATCGACAGTGTCGGTAATGGCGTGCTCTACTTTATGCGCCGCCACATCCGCCCGGGTTTTGGCGTTCTGGATGAGCGTCAAAGCTCCTTGAACATTCGCTTCTTGTAGTTGCGTGCCGTTCAGCTCCAGTTCTTTGGTCCGGTTCTTCAGATCGTCTATCCGCTTTTTGATGCCGTTCAGTTTCAGGTCTGTCAAAAGCATGGTCTCTTTGGTGTTGGCCAGACTGTTGTCTAGCGCTTTCAGAGTCCCGGCCTCGGTCTTGTTGATTTTCGAACGAAGCACCTGCAGTTCCGCGTCGATCGCGTCGACGTTGATTTCGTCGGTGTTGTTCAGGAGTTGCTCGATTTCGTCAAGTTGGTACTGCATCTCGTCGAACTCCTTGGTGTAGGCGCCTGTTGCACCGACCTTCTTTATGTCCCCGGCTCGGTCTATCATCGCCACCGTCTCATCTGAACAAAATTCAAGGCGATTAGACGACTTACGTCAAAACGGTGGCAATATTAATGAAACTCACTTTTAGTTTCCTGTAAAATCCGGTCCCAATTATCGAAGCATTCGCCGCAAGGGTTGCAATCGGGCGCGTTACCCAGGAAACCTCGAGCGCAAGTGTCGCAATTGTACCCGCCGATTCCGGGCAGACAAAGGCAGGCTCCGGTCCTCATATCGCATTGGTGGGTGCGAGACCCATAATGATTACATTTACATTCTGATAAACAAAACCCAAATTAGTCCCATAAAATCCCCCCATATCAAGTACCAACCTTTGCATTCCACTTGAGGGTCTCCCCAGAACCTCGCCATACACTCGTTGCATTGCATCCCTCCAGACCTCGGCTTACAAAAGCACTGCCCATCGTATTCGTTGCATTGCGACCTCGTCGACCCTTGAGGGTCGCAATTGCAAGGGCTGCACCCTTCACCGCTGGCTAACCTCCAGTGGTCCGCAATGCACCTGTCGCAGTTGACACCAGTGACATTCGGAAGGCACGGACATTGCCCGGTGTGCGGGTCGCAAGGGCCCGCGCTCCCATTGGTTCCGAAAATGTGACAGACGCACTCGATGCACGGCTCGTCCGGCCGGTAACGGAAGAACCCTGGCTGACAGACCTCGCAATGATCCCCAGTCGTGTTATAAAGACACTTAACGCATCTCCCAGTGTGAGGGTCGCAATTCCCTGGCATAAAAGGATCGGTCTTGTTATTGCACTCGCAATTATAGCACTGACCGCCCGGTTCCTCGGGACTCCCGTAGAAATTATCAGCGCAAACGTCACATCTCGCCCCGGAATAGCCGTACTTACATTCGCAAACCACGTCTTTTGTATAAGGATCTAAAGAGCAGCGATCTGCATGCGAGTGGTTGGAATTAGGGGCGCCTGGGCAAGGGCAAGGCCTGCAGGGTATATCGATATTTAATCGAGGGTCGCCGTAGTAGCCTTCAACGCATTGGTCGCAGTTATCGCCCTGGGTGTTATCGCGGCAGTTCTCGCATACTCCGGTCTCCGAGTCGCATTTATCCGCGTGGCCATTGCATTCGCAACGTTGGCAGTTCGGGAAGTTCCAGAAGCCGGTGCGACACAGGTTGCATACCCTGCCGTACGTGTTAGCACGACACTTGCATTGGCCGGTAGTTTCGTTACAGAAATTGTCGAGGGAACCGATGCCGTTGCAGTCGCAAGCCTTGCACCCGTCCGGGCTGAAGCCGTAAGTGGCGGGGGCGCACCGGTCGCATCTCCTACCAACCACGTTGCTCCTGCAGACGCAAGTACCTCCATAGATGTCGCAACTGCGCGATTCCGAGCCGGTGAGGTCGCATTGGCAGGAGAAGGCGCCGTTGAAGATGTACGCGCCTATGCTGCTGTAGAATTGCTTGCAGATTTCCGGGACTTGGCCCTGTTGGATGGCGTACGCCGGGTACGAGGCGCAGCGATTACGCTCGAACTCCTGTCGGCGCTGCTCGGCAGGAGCCGAACCGTGGAACCAAGGGATCGCCTCGATCCTCGGTACTAGCACGACGGAATCGATCAAAACCGAAGCCGTCGGGGATTCTTTCTCGAAGTTAGACCGGATGAAACTCAAGCGGACTTTATACGGTCTGTCTGCTTCTAAGCAATACGGCGGAAAGACCGTCACGCTTCTGCTGTTAGCCGGTAGACCTACCCGCCTTGAGCCGTCCCTTTCGGCATGGCAAGGGCCGTTAGGGTCGACAGGGCCGGGTCGCTCCAAATCGATTTCTACTTCGTCCCAGTTGTTAGGAGAAGTCGGTTCGTACCGGATGACGATTTCGTAATCCATCGATGTTCGTATGTTGTCGATCGAGAATTCTATGTAGGATTTTTCGAAAGCCTTGACGAATCCGGAGCCGGTCCAGGTGACGTCGCTTCCATCTCGATACGGTTCCCTTATGACGACCTGGCAATTGGCGGACGATTTGGCGAGTTCCGCCTCGTACAGGAGGAAGTCCAGGCTGGCGGTGAAGTGCTGCTCTTTTGGGACGCTGCAGTTGCGGCCTATCATGTGTTCCCGGCACTTGCATTGCCCGTTTATGACATCGCAGTTGTTGTCGTAGGAGCCGCCCGGGTCGCAGTCGCACGACCGGCAGCCGTCCTTCTCGTTTGACAGGCCCCAGTACTCCGGCAGGCACTGGTTGCAGTTGCGGCCGGTCACGTAGCGCTTGCACGTGCACTCGCCCGTGTACACGTTGCAGCCTTGGTTGTCGATCGTGCCCTCGGTGTGGCACGTGCAGCTTTCGCAGCCCAGAGGATTTGTAGACGAGAAGTTCCAGAAGCCGTTTTTGCAGATGTCGCATCTGCGGCCTTCCACGTTGGTTTTGCAGTGGCAACTTCCCGCGATCAGGTTGTTGGACGAATCGGTCATGGAGTCGCAGATGCCGTTGTCGATGGAGCCGTGAGGATCGCAGTCGCAAGCTAAATCATCACATTTGTCATAAGTACAGACTGCATGGAAAATATGTATTTTGCATATGCATCTATGCATTGTGCATTCGTGACTATTTCAAACAATTTACTGCGTTTTACATGAAACTTGAAACACAGCACAAAGTGGGTGGGAAGGAATACCAGTTCACGCTGTCAGTATTTTAGAATAGATTGATATAATCCCTCCGGAAGTATTGAAAACTTGTCTTTCCTATAAAAGGTACTATCATTTAAATTTTGCATTCTTTCTATATGAGAGAAGAATCAACCGTCAACATCACATTTCTGTGAAATCGTCAACTTACTCAATTTTTGTAATGATTTGGCCGATCCGTCAACTAAGTTTTCAATTCATTCAAAAACTGTGCGAGCACGTGTAGTTGAAGCACGTGAAGTTGAATGATATTTTTGATTATAAAGTGACGAAAATTGCACAAAAATGGCAAAAATATGCGAAGATAACAGCTCAGCGAAAGTTATCTCTGTCTCTGTTTTTCAAATGCTTATAATAAAAGACACAGAGACGGTCACGGCTAGGTCTACGGTAATATGGTACTACACCCAGTATTTTCGTCTTCTTTCGTGCATATTTTGGTACTTTTTCGTGCATATTACATGCAAATTTCAACTCTTTTTTCGTCATATTTTCCAGTCTCTATAGTCATATGAATCGAATAATTTGACATATGTTTTGTGCTTACGTCTGCAAACTTCCGGGTCCTGGATGTCCTTCGAGGGGTCCCTGTAGTAGAAGTGGTTGCACAGGTCGCAATGGGGGCCCATGGTGTTGTGTTGGCAACCGTCGCAAACGCCTCCGCTGATCCGCCCGGTCGACTCGTAGTAGGCCGCGTCGAAATGACAGCTTTTCGCGTGGTTATTACAGATGCACTCTAAAATTCGGCGATTAAATCAGAAATTTTGCTTCATAATGGGAACTTACTTCTACAGGCGTTAGTCTGTTTGCCGATGGCGGGCCTCCACGGCAAATCGTTGAAGAAGTCTTCGCATTTCTCGCAGTTGCGCCCTTTGGTGTTATGGGTGCACTCGCACCTGCCGTGGACCATATCGGAGATCGCCTGAATCCCGGCAAGGGGTAAACACCGATTAGCGTGCCCGTAGCAGGAACACGACCCCCTGACCACCATATCGGTTATAGCGTAGTAATATTTCTCTTGGATTTCTTCCCGATTATCCAAAAGGTCGTCCCCAAGCGTATGGAGCTTAGTGAAATTGATCCTCAAATTGGTCATTTTGAGTAAATTCTGCACCTGTTCGGAGTAAGGGTTGTCGATGTGTAGGGTCGGTGGTAAAACTCGGTAAATAATTTCGCCCTCGGTGGAAGGCGAGACACCGGAATAGCGAGATTCGCACACGACATCTGTCAAATTGACCGGATATCCCTCGCGAATCCCCGGGAAGGATTCGGCGCAATTATGGGCGAAGTACCGGTAAACCTGCCAAGTCTTGTTGAAATCGTACGATCTCTCGATCAACATCGCCGCGGGTCTGAACGTTTTGAACGTGATGATCAAGTGGGTGAAGTGGAATTCCGCTTCCAGATCCAGCTGAATGTAAACGTTCTCTCGGCCGTTTTCTGACTGCCACCAGGACTTCTGTCTGGTACTGAAATGATTTATTCACGAAATTACGTATAAATTCCTTCACAAGCAAACGGTAAAATACCCGGGGAACATTCCGTAGACAATGTTGCTGATGTTATGGTTTAAAGCCGGATTCGGTTTACTGGCGGGTCTGGAATCGCACCAAAAGCATTTCTTCGGGTCCTCCAGATGCGAAACGATGCAATAACGTTGTTGTCCGTAAAGACCGCATGTCGAAGATGCGTAAAGTTGCTGTTCCCTCCCTATCAATAAATTCCCCGTCGCTGGGTAGCAAGAGCTTTGCTCACAGGGGTGCAACTTAAGCGGGACGTATCCTAATATCGAAAAAATTCAATTATTTTGTGACATTAGCATATCGTTAAGATGAGGTTTCAAGTTTAAGGTAACGCGCGAATTACCCTACCAGTGAATCGACAATTCTACGCATGAGCGACTTACTGGCGCAGATATTGCACATGCGTATCGGTTTTATCAGCGGGAAATTCAAATTCATAATCGACTTAAAATTAGATTAGTTCAGTTACGTATGAATGATTAATGTGAAAGCGTTGAAGGCTCGCGTGTTTTTCTTTTGCGGGATTAATCTTGATTGAATACTCGGCTTATTGGCATAAAATAAAATTTTATAATAGGAAGTCAAGTCAGGATTAATCACGAAAAATCCTTAGTGGCTATTTCTTGAGCCTTTAACGCTTCATCAGTAGATTAATGTCCTACACCAGTCTGTTAAAAAAATCGTGCTTCGGCTTTTAGTTTTGTCAAGTGAACCCAACACCTCTCTGCTGCAGATTCCTAGGGAAAAACTCGATTTTACCATGAGAATGCGGTCGGAATCTGTGCACTTCTGCAAGAGGGTGGACGACGTCTCCCTCGTTGTATTCGTGGTTCTCATTGTTGGCTTGTCGATCACCCCTTTTAGCTATCAAGTTTTAATTGAATCGGGTTTAAAACGAATCAACGAAATAAATGGAACGGTTATTTCGGTGATGATAACGTGAATCGGTCATACACTATAATAATTGTTGACTCTATGAATAGTTGTTAATTATCTAAATTTAGCGCGTAAGGCTAACGTATTATTATTACAGCACCAGCAATTTCGCCAGATTATCGCCGACTTATCAAAGGAAACCGTTGTAATAAAAATATCTTTAATACCTCCTGTCGGATTCCCTCGCAAGCGTGGGCCGTTGTACTGCCCCTGGCTCGGATATTCTGCAAAAAAATCCATTGTGTTACCCAATAAGGGTATTCCGAAGTATAATACGTACGTGATTGTACTATGTGGAGGGAAAAGGCTGCGATTAGGATCCATCCTGCTGCCTGTGCCGGGATCATGGCTACCACCACGCGACTTAAGTCCTAATATAAGCGAAGTTACTCAAGTTAATTATCGTAAAGCGAGTCGAGTGGAATAGACGGGTCCGTCTGGCCCGTTATGAAAAAGCGGCTCAGAGTGAACGACATAATGACATCATTGAGACGATGCAGATCGGTTTAAACTTTAGAGGCATATTTTATGGGCATTTGCGCCGTAAAGGTTGTTTACCTCTGGTGTTTACCTGAAAACACGTGCACCACACGTCCGAAAATAAACTTTATAGCTCGACGGTGATCATTCCACTACTAGATTTTGCGAAAACGATTATTCAATATTAGCGATATCGGCACTGGAGATTATGGTAGTGAGTCGGTTTAAGCATTATCTTTTAGTTGAGTCTTTATCCGGTGTCGAGGGCGACGGCCGCGAGATACTGGGTCTTTTGTGCGCTTTCCTTCCTCCGCCGCCTTTCGACGAGAGAAGAGCGGAGGCTGGGCAGGGTTCACTTACCAGCCAATCCGGAGGTCGGCCCTTCGGCGGCTCGAGACGTGCTCGAGGACGGGAAGAGGTCCGCGAACACCAGCAGCTTCTGGCCGGGCGGGCGCGCTAAGTCAGGCAGTAAGTCGGCGCGATGGGAGCCGCGAAGGAGACATGTGTTGAACACTTGCGACGGGAGCGAGTGACGCGCCGCAGAGGAGCGCGCAAAAGAGCGTTCGGATTTCAGACCCTTTTATCTAGGCTCGTATTATTCGGCCGAAATTTCGATTTGAGGCCACTGACACCGATGACGATTGATCTTCGACACCGTTATCGCCGCTCATTACAGAACGACACCGACTTTTCCGGAGGGACCGCGCGGACTATAGCCCCTGGACGACCACAACTAAGTGCACGCCATCGTGCTTAGAGCAATCGCCCGGCTTTATCGCTTCCGAGGCCTCACTTCCTCGCGAGTGGGCGACCGGCGATAATGGGACATCCGGAAGATCCCTAGAGCCGCTCAGAATAGTCAAGGAGCGTTTAAATTGTCGCGAGGCGCGCCAAAACGCGTGGACGCTTCTGCGCATGCAAGGCTTAAGTCCGGTTTTAGCTCGGACTCGGACGTTAATAATCATGACATAACTCGATACGTTTGCATTTATTATTAGCGGATCGCCCTATGCGGTCTAAATTTACTTAAGCGGTAATAATAATGGAAATTTTATTACCCAAAGAAAGATCACTGGGGACGTTGGAGAAAGGTGCGGGCATCCTTCTCGGCCGCTCCTGCTCGTGCCCACGCTTCATTGGTCCAGTGTCGCCCACCATTTAAGGAAATTTCTGCATTTTTCTTCGTGGTTTTCCTCCGAGCGAATGTCGGAAAAATGGCGGTGGCGATTATGAAGAATAAAAGTTCTCGAGGGAATATCACATTGATTTATTGTTGACAGTTGTTGAAATCATTCTAACATCCTTATTATTATAGAAAAATAATTTTATTAAACCCTGCTTCAAAATAGTTCACGTATTCATCATCGCTATCCGTCCATTACGATCATCATTTATGCCACACACTTTCGAAATAATATATATTAAGTTAATTCATTTAATGATATGTGTTTAAACAAATTCGCTATAGTAACAAAAAAAACGGAACTAAAGTATAATACTTAAATACTAATCTAATTTAATTATTCCACCCTTCTTCATCCTACTTTGATTCTCTATTATAGCACCAGTTTATCGGTTTATGCTTTTCGACAGATTATCAAATTAATCTAATCATATAAATAATACAATCACAAATTAAATAAAAAGGGGAAGAGGGCTTTATTAATTTAATTGTTATAGATTATTAAGTCGCTTGAAATAATAAATAATTCTAAGCAGTCAGAAATTATCATCATGTATGGGGTTAGTTGCTCGAGATAAAACTACGAATAAATAATAGAAAAAAAGCGAAATGCGCGGATTGTAAAAATAATAATAATTAATAATCGAAGACTCCTAAGCGTGTTTTCCGTTCGAGTTAGTTCGTTTATCGAGTAACTTTCCGTTATTATTGCTATCTCCTCGCTCCTCGGGTTAATTGTTAGTGAATTTCTCATAAATAAGCATGACTAGACATATATTCGGGGTGACATGTAGTAGATAAGGGGCCAACCCTTTATAGAACCCGCTCATACGTTCGTACTTCCAAGTCTTCATGATGCAGTCCCAGGTCCCCCCGTAACTGTGGTGCTGGTCCTGCAGTCGGGCCCTGATCACCTGGTACGGATAAGTCGCCGCCGCCGCAATCAGCTTCGAAACGGCAGCGAACGTCAGATATTCCCCGGTCGTCTGCAAAAACAAGATGGCGTCTTACTGCGCTCGGCCGCCATGTTGGACCATCTGTCAACGGCGACTCACCAACTTGCTGTCGTGGGGGATCTTGCGGTACTGGTTGTAAAACGCCTTCATCTCTTCGTACGTCATGAACTGGAGGGCGCCGTGGGTGACGCCGAACATTCCCGGGACGAAACCCTGCAAAGACCACACAAATGCTATCCGTGCTGCCCGGGCACCGTTCGGTGACGTTGGTTATGGTAACTGACCCTGTACAGACCGCGGACGCCTTCGGTTCGGTATATTTTCATCAGCGCGTCTGTCATTCCGTTATAACTGTCCGGGTTGGGCAAATTCGGGGAGGGCGCAGGGCCGTACTGGAGGCAGAGCCGGGTCTTCACGACCCAAATCGGGTTGGTCACCAGCAGCGTCAGGACGCCCGCCTCGGCGGCGGCCAGCATGTGCAGGGTCGGCCCCAGCGGGTACTGGCTGTCCCCCGCCTGGATCCAGTTCTTTATCGAGTTGTAACTAAAAAAAAACGAGGCAATGAGATTTCGAAACCGATTTGGTTTCGTAACGGTTTAGTAAAGGAACTTACTTTATTTAAAAAGGTTAGAGGAGAAGGACTTCGGACTGATAAGCACGTTTTCTTGACACGTTCGACAGGATTCTTCGATTGGGTTGTTATCACTAATAATTTTTTGATAAAGTCACCTCACCCCGATTTGAAAATATTTCGGACCAGCCCCGATAAGTTACGAGTTCACCTTGATATCTCGCCCCGCGTAAAATTAATTAGAATTGCGATTACGACGTTAGCTCGTTTTGTAGGTCAATTATTCGGAAACTTATCTAAAAGCGTCTTTAACTCCGATAGCGACACAATTGATCGCTTATCATTATAATTTCCGGGTTGTCCAGACGTTCCAGTTTTCTATTGTTCGGTAATAATCTAGGATATGGCAAAGTCCTCTCTCGATTTGAATTTCATAACGAGCGACATAAATAAACAGTGAAGTTTTTAAAATCGGGACTGATGCAATATGTGCTCGCTATTTGTGAACATAACAAATCACAATAATATTTTTTGATGTTCTCGAAATTATTTAAACAAACAACCTAAATATTGTTATTTCTAAATCGCGAATTGTCTAGATTAAGATTTCAATACTTACAATAAGAAATAACATCCCCAGGCACTCCCCGAGCCCCAGACGTTCGGCGCAACCCCTCGATACAATCCCTTGACTCCTTCCTGCTTGACGATCGTATAAAAAGCGCTGGTGAGGCTGCTGTATTGGGGAAGTGCAGTTCGGCCATCACTAACTAAAGGTTTACATTAAATTTTGATTGTCTCAAAGTGACTCCAAGTTCATACCAGCAAAACGAATTTTCATAAGATCTAGGGGGTGTAATATCAGTGTCGATATCGCCCCCCCTGAGATTCCAGCGATCAGGTGTTCGTATTTGACATGGTTCAATACGGAAAGGTTGCTCTTGCAGCTGGTGGATGTGGTGGCCGGGTTCTTCATGATCGACATCGCTGCTGGGTTATCCGGGGTATCAACGAGAAACTCGACATCTTGTACTGATTTCACTGTTGGAACGAATCGTGAGCATTATTGTCATTTTCATTGGATTCCGGAATATACTGCTTGAACCAAATTGAAGGTTATGTAATTTGGTAAACCGTTTTTTTCAAGTTGCTTGCGGTGGGACCTTTTATGAATTCTCAAAAAGCGACTCACGTGTATTTTCGATTGAGTATTTGTGCTACGAACACGTTATTTACTTTTTATTGTGTGTTTGCCACGGGAATATTTCCATTTAAAATTAACACAACACACACTGCGAACTGTTGACGAAAAGATGACGCAAACCCGACGATGGAGACCAGAAAATGAAAGCGCGTGTGAATGTGAATAAAATAATGCAAAGATTGCAAAGAAAGGACCGTGACGTAGGAGCACGCGCTTACCGCCCACGGGACATTTATTAGAAAATGTAAAAGACACTGACCACAGAGCATACACTAAAGTGAATAGAGGACCAGGGTGCAAGACATGCGCGAGAATTTTCGCTACCTACACGCAATTAGGATTGCGTGGGTCAAGGTTGCGTCTCATACCTGGGACCGTGCAAAGCGCCCTTTAATACAAAATAATGTAGCGGTTCAAATTCCACACCTAATTTTCATTTGTGTTTCGTCCTTCTATTTACTTTCGTTTACGATCTGTGGACATTTTTGAACAGACAATTAGGCAACTAACCATACACCATCTTCGATTTATTCTCAAATAACTCAGCTATTCCAGTTATAACTTTTAAACATTTCCTACACTAATCTCTTACTACTGTTACTAAATGTAAAGAAGCGCGGTGATGACCACCAACCCCCGAAGAAAATTTCAACATGTCAAAAAGATTATGTGACAAGCAGGGTAGGCAACACAAAATTCTACTAAAAATTTTGATGTGTGAGTAGACAACCAATTATACATGTATTCGAAAATTTGAAAATTTCCCACACTTTTTAATATTCTCTAATATTTCGAATTATTTTAGAAATAAACTTCTTGTGTCATTATTCTAACAATAATTTATTATCTTTTAAAACTTTTAACACATTCTAAAGCATTATAAATGATAATATTGTATTCTTATTGGCATTAACTATTAATAATTCTTATTAATAATAATTTCATCATTTATTAACAAAAAAAGTCCTCAATTTAATAATTTAAATCACAATTTTTTCGACATTAACACAATGTCTAATTTTCAATCGAAACATCCCAGAAATATTCTATGAATAAATATTATTTCTGCTCTCGACTTTCGGGATAGATATTTGGGAAACACTGCGATAACTTTGTTCAGCTTCTGGTTTTCTATTGTTCCTCCTTCGTATAAAAATGAAAATGGCAATTAAAATTAAGAAGCCAATCACGATTCCTGCGGTTATGTACAGATATTTCCGTGTAAGTTCGCTCTTTTTAATTTCGGCTGCTTCAACTTTGCAACAATCGTACATTTGCAAATCTTCCTCATTGAATTCTTCCATTGTGCATTCTAGAAATGAAATGAAATTATCGCTCATTAGTAATACTCATAGAGTTTTCCCATCCTTTGTCTTATATAAAACAATTTCTTCAATAATGTCAGAGATGATAACATTTTGAACTTTATAGATAAACGAATAATTACTCACCGCTCTCGGGAATTGGGCATTTGAACAAGGAGAATTCAACTTTTCTTTGTCTTAACCACTTGTTAAGGGTCCAGCAGGAACATGGGGTCGGATATAGGGCAGTCACATTTTCCGTCACCAATATCTCCAGATTACACAAGCCGGCGAATTGTTTCGTCGATAAGTTCATCAAATTATTCCCAGAAATGTTGTATTTAATCAAATGAGGCATGCTCCCCAAATCCGGAAGTTCGATATTTTCGTCTTCCGCAGACGCAAAACTTAAATCCAGCAGACCCAAAGGACTGGTGATCGGTTTTGCTTTCAAGACGACTTCTGCAATGTTCATGTTCCAGTTTTGTCCCAGATATAACGTTTTCAACGAAGGGAGGTGCAGAATGACCGCCGGCAAATCCGCTAATGCATTAATTGATAAATCAAGGGCTGTTAAGTACTCCTGTCCTTCGAAAGCTTCTTCGTCTATCGACATGATCATGTTGTCTTGAAGGTAGAGAATTTTCAAGTTCGAATATTTTTCCAAGTCATTTTTTTTAATGCGTCGTATTCGATTTTTGGAAAATTCCAAAATCTGTAAAAAATCATCATGAACTTTTCGTTTTCGTGTTTGTTTTTGATAGACTCACCTCTATATCACTCGAGTAGCATTGCGATAATTTTCGCAAATTTTTATCGAAACAATCCGCAGTTCGCATTCCTTGTATCCTGGTGATCCTGCATTTCGGCTCACCCACGCAACTGCCCCCGAAGGCGAAAGGTAAAAAGGCACAGACGACCAGAAGGCACAAAATCTCCATCGTTCCTTTCTTTATAACTAAAAGAAGCGTCGCTCACTTATCAACTTCATTATCGTAAGGCTAGTGTTTACTTCATTAGGGGCGACTCTATAGCCGATACGATCTCAATCGTTTAAAAACCATTAAATTTGTTATAACTTTCTTATTATTGGAGTTTCCTATTATTAAAACTTGAATAATTGTTCGCATTTCACGAACTTTACTGAGAGACGATAATTTATTTTCTACTTCAAGTAGCGTCTCGTTTATTTTATCAATGTTGTAATGTCGTCTGATCAAAAATATATAAAATCTATAAACTCTTACTTACCACCATCAAAATGCTGATAGAAATCATTATATGAATTATCCGTGGCCAATAATGATACAGACGAACTTTTTTAATAATAAATAACGACACCATCGGTCCCCTTCTACGTATAAAAGCTGCCGTACTTAACAAACTTAACAAGCTAAATTGTATAATTAAAGTATGATAAGTTCTCGGGGAAGAAAAGAGTACAGACCAGTAGCAGAATGGCTTCAATTAATATTATTTAAGAGTTCATGAGGATGTGTAATCGCGCATTCGATAATAACCGGTCAATAAGAATTATAAGAGGTCACAGTATGGGACTTTTGAAAACCATAAACCATATTAATCAAACTTTACTCATCTACTAAAAATTATGATGCGTCTCTTTTTGATAACGGAGTCTTACTTATTCCAGATCAAGTATACCAATTGTCAGATAGTGAAACGAGTATTTACTCAAGAAATGGATTTAAAAACATAATAAGAACACTCGTTATAAACAATCTAAGATAATAATATCTCCTCGTATTTTTCACTTTAATTAACCGAATTCGTTCACTAATAAAATCAACACAGTACTACGACTTTTTCTAAGTAAATAGTGGTCAGCTAATTTATTTTCCCTATTGTCAGCAATCCTGATGCTGTATTATCCTAATTGTGATTGTGCTTTACTTAGTGGGTGCGGAGCACGTAAATTGTTATAAAGCTCATTTTCATTTATCTAAATCCGAGCACCCTGAGTACATTGAATAAAAGAAGTCTAAATACACTGAAATCTTAAAAAGAATGTAATTCCTAATGCAGTTATTGGAAGATTTTCATTTTTCTGCGCGCTTTCCTTATCAAAGTGAAGTGAGCGAAAAATGTATTCAAATTTGAAATACGCGCACTATTTTGATTTGTCGGAATTCGTTGTCGGTAACCAATAAAAACCCACCACGAATTTGATTTTCCAAAGACTGATTTTGGATGTTGGCGTATTTCATTGAGCTGCCGGCTTCGTAAATCCATTTTCCTGCGAAATAACCAGCAGAACTACAGAACGGCGCATAGAAAGACATTAAAAAATGTTGAAATTTCTAGGTGAGAATCCCAAAAGCCTTCTTTTTAACATTCTTTTGAGGTTATGTCAGTACTTCATTTATACATTTTTACAGTATTTGGACTTTTGGCCACCCATTCCTGGGCTTTATACCCATCAAGCTCCAACGTAATTGAATTGGATCCCAGTAATTTCGACAAATTAGTGACCAAGAGTGACGAAGTATGGATTGTCGAGTTTTTCGCCCCTTGGTGTGGACATTGCCAATCTCTGGTTCCAGAATATCAAAAAGCTGCAAACGCACTGAAGGTAAATACACCAGCTAAAACCACCCCAGATCTAATCATCAAATATCCAATTAAAGGGGGTAGTGAAAGTTGGAGCTGTCGACGGAGACAATCATAAAGACCTGAGTGGCAGATTCGGGGTGCAAGGCTTTCCCACGATAAAGATTTTCGGCGCCAACAAGAACAAACCGGAGGATCACAAAGGCGCGCGTTCGGCTCAGGCTCTCGTCGATGCCGGCCTGGCCGCCGTGAAAGCCAAAGTCAAACAGGCTTTAGGCGGAGGCTCCGGCTCTTCGGACCAAAGCAGCGGCGATGCCGTCATCGAATTGACAGACAGCAACTTCGACAAGCTCGTTACGCAATCTGACGACATGTGGCTGGTCGAATTCTTCGCTCCTTGGTGTGGACATTGCAAAAACTTGGCGCCCCATTGGGAAAAGGCCGCGTCTGAGCTGAAGGGCAAAGTGAAACTCGGCGCATTGGACGCCACGGTCCATCAAGCCAAAGCGGCGAAATTCGGAGTTCAGGGATATCCGACTATCAAATTCTTCGCCCCTGGTAAAAAAGACTCCGACTCGGTTTCAGATTACGATGGCGGCAGGACCGCCAACGATATCGTCACTTGGGCTTTGGATAAATTATCCGAAAACGTCCCATCGCCTGAGATTGAGCAAATAATCAATGATTCGGTGTTTAAGGCCGCTTGTGATTCCAAACCTCTATGTGTGGTCGCATTTTTGCCGCACATTCTTGATTGTCAATCGGAGTGCCGTAACAACTTCGTGAATATGTTGAAAGAGTTGGGCGATAAATATAAGAAGAAAATGTGGGGGTGGCTGTGGACTGAGGCCGGGTCTCAGTCTGACTTAGAAAACGCTTTAGATATCGGCGGATTTGGATATCCGGCAATGGCGGTGATAAATGCACGTAAAATGAAGTATTCAACTTTAAGGGGATCTTTCTCAAAAGACGGAATCAATGAGTTTTTGAGGGATTTATCGTACGGCCGCGGGAATACGTCGCCTGTGAAGGGGCAAGCGCTTCCGAAAATATCCAAAATCGATCCCTGGGACGGTAAAGATGGCGAACTTCCCCAAGAGGAAGACATCGACTTGTCTGATGTCGACTTAGATGAAAAGGATGAATTATAAGACTAATTAATTTTACTGTTTAGGTTTTATACGAACAATTTGTTTTTAAATATCCTTCCTAAAGTGTAATACTTAATTAATTTCTCTGTAAACCATCGTGTCTAGATAATGATTGTATCGTGTACTTGTATGTAATTTGTAAATTAATAAACTCTACTTTCTTACAAGAAAAATTTCAAATTTACCGCTTTTTATTCAATCTGGCGATAGCAGCGCCTCTGGTGGCATAGGGAAATGACGTAGCATTACCAACCTAGTTGGAATTAGACACAAAAACCCTATAAGTTACTAGTCAAAAGTTGAAAATATTTATAAAAGTATATAATCCGAGCCAATTTTCTTAATTTTAACGCCAAATGAGCTGTTAACGCTGGTCGTAATTTACGTACTTCCCCCCGTAACCTCAAAGTAATTTCTCGAGTGCAAACTTTGTTGCCATTTTCATTTTGTTATCGAAATCGAAAGGCGGCTGAAGGTCAATTGGACTCATTCTCAAGAGTTTTATCTGTTCAAGTTACACAACAATATTATCCTCAGTTTTACATCGAAAATGCCACCTGCAGCAGCTTCACCAAAAATCGCCCACCGAGATGAGGGCAGGGGCATCAACGCCGTGCTTCTGGGACCCCCTGGTTCTGGCAAAGGCACCCAGGTAAATCACCTCGATTTGTGCATAATCATGTATTAAAAATCCCGATTTCCAGGCGCCCCTACTCAAGGAAAAATTCTGCGTGTGCCACCTATCGACCGGGGACATGCTCCGCGCAGAAATCCAATCGGGCTCAGTTCTTGGCTCTAAATTGAAAAAGGTCATGGATGAAGGGAAGCTCGTAAGTGACGATCTGGTCGTGAACATGATCGATAAAAACTTGGATACCCCCGAGTGCAAAAACGGGTTCTTGTTGGACGGCTTCCCTCGAAATGTCGTCCAAGCCGAGAAGGTAATTCTCGCATATTTCAGAAAAAATCCACATTAACGAGACTTGATTTTCAGCTTGATGAGCTCCTGGATAAACGCCACACGGCGCTCGATGCCGTGGTGGAGTTCGGCATTGACGATAGCCTGCTAGTACGACGAATCACTGGCCGCATGATCCACCAAGCCAGCGGACGGTCCTACCATGAAGAGTTCGCACCGCCCAAGAAGCCCATGACTGATGACGTGACTGGGGAGCCTCTAATCAAAAGGTCTGACGATAACGTCGAAGCTTTAAAGAAGCGACTTTTGTCCTATCACACTCAAACGCGCCCACTGGTAGATTATTACCAAATTCGTGGCATCCACCATCGTATCGATGCCTCGAAAGCCGCTAGTGACGTTTTCAAATCGATCGATTCGATTTTCCTCAAAACTAAAAAGAGTAGCAGAGTCGGCCTCTAAATCAATCAAATCTTTTTTATTTTTCGTCAAATAACATTATTACATTACATTGCATTTTTTTAAAAAGTTCATTACTATAATCGTTACGTTTTTTAAGTTTGAAGACTTACAAACTTTTATTTTCACAAGTAAGATGGGTAGCTTTGTGCTGTCAAAATGGCTACATTTGCAAATACTTGAATTCAAATTCCAGATTATATCAAAGTTGAGACTTGAAAATGTGTTCGCTAGTTTTGTAATTATATGCGACTCATGAACACACGGCCAATATTCTACATAAGTTTTTCCAATATTTTAATATTAAAAAAAAAATGTTACGGAGTTTAATTAGTTAATAAAGGTTGTCGTTGAACGAATTATTTTGGTGAGTGACACAAGAGGCAGGCGTTTTGAAAAGTCATCTGCGCCTCATAAGCCGGGTGGTGACAAGTCGGGCACAGCCAGGCCTGCTGCAGGCCCTCGATTAGAGACTTCCCTGTAGCAACGCAAGTCGGGAAGTGGATCTTGCACTTCGGACACGTGGTATTCCAGTCCGATATGGAAACGGCGCAATTCGAGCATTCGATCTTGTTCTGTTTGAGGTCTCTCGGTTCGTTTTTCGTGAAAATGTCCAAGGCCAGCTTGGAATATTGGGCAGAAGAGGACGGACTTAAGTCGGGGAGTCCTTTGAGCTTTATCAGGGCCCGGGAACAAATCCCGAAGGACCTGTCGAGGCACGCGGTCAATGCCAGCAGTGAGTAAACCTCCCTCGGGTCTATGATTGAGGTGTAATCTTGAAGCTTGAAAGCCGTGCATAAAGCGTCGTGAAGTTTGCCGCTGTAAAGTTGCTCCTGAGCCAGCATGTAGTAATGGTAGGCTTCCGCTCCCCTCCAAGCGTTTTCGTAGATCATTGGATCAGAAGAAGGCCACTCGGCTAAAAAGGAAAATTCAAAACACTAGTTTTCATACAGTTTGAGGAAAAAATACCAGAATTCGGGTTCTTCTTATGAATTTGGAGAAGCCTAGCTGCGTACACGTAATGCTTCTTAGTCTTCAAAAGGTTTTTATTAATTTTCAGCGCCTCTTTATCTGCCAACTGAAAACCCACCAATTACTAAGTACGAAGATACTGTTATGATTTTGATTCTGATACCTGAAAGGCGTGTTCTGCTGCATGCAGGTAGAAATTGGCTTGGATGTTGACGTCAATCGCGGTTAAAAGTGCTTCTTGTTCGACTAAATGCGAAGTGTATTTCTTGAACAGATCAGAAATTTTGGTGATGTGATACTTCTTCGCCAATTCTATTGCGGTATCCCATCGGTTGTGCAAAATGCACAAATCTATAGCGGCGTTGATATTTCCAAACTAAAATTGAAATGATCAGTAGAAAAAAACAAGATGGCGGCTTCGCAAGTACCTTAGCGTAAGCCTGGACCGCTTCCGAATTGACAGCGTTAGCTGCGAACATGTCTCCGATTTTCTCCAATAACGGATCGCCTTCCGGTAAAGTGCCTATGAAAGATTCCAGTTTTTTGTAGTCCTCTAAATGGTAGAAACACTCGACCATTTCTGCTCGATTTCCGGCCAATTCGTAATACTCTACTGCCGTCGACCAATTGTTGAAGTGGACGAAATAGTCAGCGGTCGAATTATACGCAGTTTTTAATAGGTAATCAGGGGCGGATGCTCCGTTTTTCAAAATCTGGATGACTCTGAACCAATCGCCCAAAATCTGGCGTAGATTTAATGCCAAATCGCTGCGATCGGCCTCCATGTAGATTTTCTCTGCCTCGTCGAAATTCTTGAAGTACGTCGATATCCGCGCCTTCTTGATGGCGTCGTTGTTGATGTCTTTCAGTTTTTTCACGAATAGAACGCGCGAATAGTCGCGGGATCGCACGAAAGCCGATTCGGCCACCGCGAGGTTCATCTCTTTCAGGGCGGCCTCGGCCAGCAGGCGCCAGAGTCTCGGGTGCGGATTTTCGTCGATGAATTGGGACGCCTCGTTTATTCCGACCTTTTCTAGAAGTTGCCGCGTGTCCCGTAAGCTCTTCACCTCGAGCTTGATCAGGTGGTCCTTGGCGCTGGGACGCTCCGGTGATTCCATCACCTCGTCCAAGAGGACCGCTTGGATTTCCAAATCCTGTTCATGTTTTTTTTTTCAAAAATTCATATGAATAACCCGAGGGTGAACCACTCTCTCTGATATGAGTACAAATGTTAGGCAATACTGGAAATATTGGGCACTAGTAGGATATTAGGCAATTTTGGTCAATATGAGGTAATAACAGGCATTTTCGGCAATAGTCGGTAAACTAGATTCCTGTTTTATCTCTAACCTTAGGCGATACTGGCAATAAATCAGCATTTTTCGGCAATAACAAGTACAAATTTTCACGGAGTGGTCTACCCCTAGGAATGATCAAAGTGAAGAATACAAACGTTAAAACTGCAGATATATCCAGAGCAAGCGACTGGTTCTTCAGGGTAGATCCCTTTGAAAATATACATCCTGGTTTTTTCCATAATAGCCAAAAGTTGCGGATTGTCCGAGGCCCAACACATGGCCCAAACGTCCTTGCGCTCCAATTTAGTGCTCTCGCTCGAAGTGGAAGGTCTGCCCACGCCTTCGGATATGTCGATAACTGTCATAACTCCCGAGACGTCAATCACAGACAGTCGCCTGAAAATTCGCAATTTACAACAGCGACAATTTCGGACAGATACAGTATGCTTACGTGGAGTTGCAATTTATCGCCATTTTGTGAGGCCTGCTGCCGATTTTGTAGCGATTGGTCAAAACGATATGCGGCAGGGCGTAATACTGAAGAAGTCCCGACTCTCTTCCGATCACCAAACATTTATCCGAAGACGCTATACAACAGGCCGGGTCTAAAGTGTTATGGGTGCTGACCGGGACTTTGTCGCCACTATCCAAATCCTGAATGACTTCCACTGCCCCAGTCGGGTTGTCGTCGATGTGGAAAATCTTGCATTTCAGTTTAGCGCCTATTTAAAAAACCATTCACAAATTAACACTTGAAATTGCCGTGATTTTGATATATTCAAACCGGACGAAATCGTTGACGATTTGGGCGTCTTGTACTGCCAAACGATGAAGTTATTCTTCGAGGTGGCGACGACATGACTGGAATTCATGGTGACGGCGATGGTTTCGATATCGACGTACTTTCCGTCGACCGGAGTGCCCAAAGTGTTGCACAAGAGCAGTCCGTAACGTCCGGCCGCTTCGTCCAGTTCCGAACGCGTCACCAGGACGCAGTGGTCACCGTAACCGGCCAACGCCAGAAGGACCGGAACGTAAAGCGTGTGGCACTGGTTGTTGGTGACGTCCCAGAAAGACACGCAAATTCCCGGTTTCTGGGGCCTGCATGACGTGTAGACCACGGTTTTCTTGAAGTAGCACCACTTGTAATCGGGCCGAATATTCGCGAAGTAGACGAAGGAATCGACCGCTAAGGCCACACGCAACGAGCCCCCTTCCCAGACGCAGCAGGAGATCGAGGTGCCTGGCACTTTCAAAGTGCGCAAATGCTATTATTTTATAGAAAGATTCCAATTAATTGAGTAAAACACGCACTTTCGGTACATACCTCTCCAAAAGGATTGTAGAATTGCACTAAATTCACTTCTTTCTCGTCGCTGTATTGCCGCCCGGCCACGGCGAGGAGGGAGCCATTATGGTTCCAGCTGCAATACACTGCCACCATTCGAGTATCCAGAATAACCGGAGCCGTGTCGCTTTCGTTTCGCATTATTTGAGCTCTGCCGTTTTCGTAACAAATCGCCAAATTCGGACAGAGGGCGTGCATGTAACCGTTTTGGCCGTTATACCAATCCAGACCGACGATCGGAATCGTGTCCAAGAACACCTCGTTGCAGAATATCTCGATTTGCATCTGGAATCAGAATCAGGCCGCTCCGTGCAACTGTCAAAATGGCGGCATCGCAAGTTATAATTACTGTGAAGTTGCCTTGGTTGTCATAGAGATGGACTTGTCCGTTTTTGAGACTGAATAGGAGGAGTTTACCGTCCGGGGACCATTGCACCCCGGATAAGTGGACATTTTTCAATTCCTTCCCCCAAATTCGATTGCCATCGACAGATCCGACGATGACAGCGCCATCTTCGTAAATTATGCAAATTTTCAACCCGTCAGCGCTCCAAGCCATACCGACCACCGTGGATTTCTTCCTGTTGTTGATCATTTCTTCATACCAAGCACCCTACACATAATCATCATTAATTCTCTGTCGGACTTTTTACGGCTTATTGATACTGAACTTTATACATCATCCAGACGATTATCACGCCATTTTGGTCACTGGTCGTGAGTTTCTTATGCGCTTCGTTCCATACCAAAACTTGTATGCTGTCTGTGTGCCCTTCCAATGTTTGATTCATCGATAAGTTGCTTGATGCAGCCAATCCTCGAGTCTTAGGTCCGGAACTCTGATCATTGTCACCACCTACAATTATGTATGACAGTTTAGAACGATTTATAGATTGACTGTTACATATTATTACCTGCGTCTAATTTTAACACTTTCAGTAAACCGTCTTCACCCCCTACAGCAATATAACCATCCTGTTTGTTCCAAGCTAATGCATTGATTCTGGTATTGTTCGGGATAGCAATCTAAAATTTATCATATTTATTTATTGTATTGTATTCAATACTCATTGTGGTTGCATAATGGCTTACCTTTTTACTTAAGTAAATGAACATTTTGGATGTTTTTATGATTTCTGGTACTTTTCGTACATAAAATTACAAATTCTTGAAGTTGTGTACAAAGTTGAATGTACTGTTGCTATGGATACATGACACACGACACAAGACGAATGGAAGCCATTTTTCGCGTAAACTCGTAAGTAACCACGGCCGTTATTCGCTACTGAACAATCAGCTAGGGTTTTTGTTATTTCAATGTTTGTATCGCAGACCTCTTGCGCTTGACAGTGATAATGCAGATATCTGTAAATGAATTTCTTTCTGTCATTTATTTGCGATTTGCCAAATACGTTTTGCTCGTTGTTTCTAGAAGAGGCTGCGGCCTTCGGAGGGCTTTTAATACCCATCGTTTTATAAACCCTCAAATTTTCTAAAATCCCCCTAAAAATGACCCGTAAGTATTTAATTAATTTTTAATTTTTTTTGAGATTTTTTCAAGATTCAATTTTCTAGGTGGAAATCAACGAGAGCTAGCTAGGGCTAAAAACCAGAAAAAGCAGCAAGATAAAAGTAGTAAAGGAAAAAATGATGGATTGACTTTAGAACAACGAAAACACAGGTGAGAAATGCTCAAATTTGGTAATCCAACCTCAAAAATGTTTCGGAAAGTAGGTTAAGACAAAAGTTGTCTTTATCACCTTGATAACGAATAATTTATCAACAAATCATCTGTCCTCGTGATTTCACACTCCGCTTATGCGAATTTGATTACAATTCGGTCATGCATTCTTAAAATAAACCACTTCATAACATAACAAGAGCAATCTTAAATTAGACAAGTCAGGTGATTGTCTGGTAGGTGAAACTTCTCACGTTTCAATCTAATTTCAGGGATGCAGAAATGATGCGGGATAAACAGAAGAAAAAAGAAGAAGGCACTTCGTCAACGTGAGCGTAATACAGCAGAACTCAATTTTTTACATACGTTTGCAATTTCACCAATTGAATCGAAAGTTCTTTTTTGTTAGTCATATTACCTGTTATTTAAAACTTCAGTCTTCATGATGCAAACAAAGCTAACGATAACTGTCAAATGATTTATTATATTTAATTAGACTTTACTGAAATTGAACCCCATAGGTTACTACTATTACTGTTTTTGTATCGAGTATTACTATACAATTATACATAATGAAATCTTATAATGGCTGCAGATGGAAGTTTAGGTTTTGTATAAAATCATATATATAAATAAATAGTCACTATTATCAATACAAGTTGCAATTTTAATTTTTCCTTTCTCCAAACTTGTAATGGCGCCACCACGTGCGTGGAGGAAAACCAAAGAAAGAATTGAATTGACAGTTGACAATGTCAAATAATTTATTTTTACAGTTCATTACACAACGTACTTTTGCACTGATAACTTGCCAATAATTAAAATTGATCTCTATTAGAGAGAGCGTGACGAAACTGCAAAGAGGTGGCTATAATAGGTACATTATCATGTTTTTTTTTTGTGTACTCGCACAGCCTTTTATTATCACCACATAACCTCGGGAGGGTTGTGTGCAATTAGAGATTGTAGCGAGAACATACAATTTTACGGATAGATAAATTATATAAAAATTCAAAGACGGTAGTAAGTAATAGCTCTTCCCTTTTTTTTGACTTTTCTACATGTACATATGTAGGTATTAGGATTACAATTTTTCGAGACATTCATAAATATACAAATCAAAAAGCAACAGAAATCCACGTACATATTTCAGTAGTAATAAGAGTAGTTTAAAGCTGCTCTAATCACACTCACTTCAAGTGTGGTACATACTTTAGTAATTATTCAATATTTCAAAAAATACGAGATCTCTTAGGTCTTAGATAAATTATCTTAATTAAGAACAAGTAAATCTCACTTCTATTATTATTATTTATAACTGCTGTTAATAATTTTTCCTATCATTCATATACAATATATATGTAATAATTATTTGTCAAAAACCTCTGGGGGGGGCTGGTTATTATGATAACCAATATCAAAATTAATGATTAATTGATGAAAAAAAGCATGTACACTACTTAAGTAGGAATTAAAACGTAATAAAATATAAAAAATTGATGAAAATAAAATGTTGAATGACTTCAGACAATTATGTACATTATGTGAGATTCATTATTTCGTGCGCCTCAATTTTCATTTAGGATGAACCGGTTGTAGTTTCGACGGGTGTGTGTGCACCACCAGGAACGAACTCGGCAGCTAGCGGGTTCAGATTGCTCTCCTTCACTTCGGGACCGTCGAGCTTCAAGTTGTTTATCATGTTCGAGACTTCCGCGTTGGGACTGCAACAATGACCACTGAACATTATCAGGGATTTGCGATATCAACACCTCTTTGTTTTTCTTGACATCACAATGCCGTCAATATGGTGACACTTCAAGGTGCTTATTACTAGATTGTTTACATTTGTAGGTTTATGCCTTATCTTTGAATGGATAAGAAGTTGTTATCGACGTTTTTATGTGTAAGAATACTCACTCTGCCCCGTTGGTCTGGCTGGGGTTGCCCTGGCTGGTTTCGTCAGCCAGCATGGCCTCAATGCACTCCTCCATAAGGGCCTCCTCCTCGAGTCTCTGCATGACCTGGAATTCGAGAGTCAGCCTCCGATCGGACCAGAAATTGTGTGCACTCACCTCCTTATCGAATTCTTCCTCGTTTTCCATCCAGAGGTATTCAGAGAAATCGTCCTCAGGGGATGCGTTGAAATCTTCCCCACCATTATTTTCGATCGTGTACGTGGTGTCTTCATAGTCATATAAACCGTTCTCGGTCGATTGGTTGCTCGGCATTTTCATGCTCTAAACGTACAAGAAATTGCGATCAAATTGCGTATTTCTTCACGGCATAGTAATATATGCAGAATAATTCTCCTCCATTTTAGGCGATGGGGACGTTCACTTTTAGAGATTTCTAGAAAAGCGTCCACTTACCAGTGATGTAGCTGCCACTTTTTGGTTTCTAGCTGGATCCCTGAGATCGTTTTCAGATGGCTTCGGGGTTTTTTAGGTTCGATAATGGAGCCCGAAAAAATTCCTCACCTCACTGTTGTCAAACAAGAGCGACAATTTATTTAGTTCTATACTATAGTAATCGAGACAAACAATAGTGAACTTATGCAGACAGCAGAAAGCGTTTTGAGGACGTTCGCAGTTAAGGAGATTGACGACAGAGCTCCTTTCCTGTCTTTTAGAGCGCCAAATTCAACTGATAATTACGCAGAGTATTCCGAGGGGCTGATCACTCTGGAAATGGTTGTACAACCTTGATGGAAATATCGGGAATTACTTGTGGAAATATTGGAAATTAGAAATAAATCGTGGAAATGATTGGAATTGGGTGGAAATCAATGGAAATGTGTGGAAATGAGTGGAAATAGTTGGAAATGGTTGGAAATGGTTGGAAATTGTACGGTTAATTCTGGAAATTGTTGTGAAACGTTGGGAAATAGTTCTTAAAATGGATAAATCTGAATCGTGTACGCATGCGCATGTAACTGGTTCGCCCATCGCCCTTCCCATCTGGTTCCGTTCGCCATTTTGTTACGTTACATTACGACGAGCATTACGGTAGTCACCTCGGTATTTACTGAGTTCGCGCGCCTCGGTTCCCAGACAGCACAGGACATCCAATGGATATCCATATTAGGTCCATACAACATCCATAATATCCTGGATATCCATTGGATATCCAATGGATGTCCGTTAGTGAACATACGTCAATGGACATCCAATGGACATCCATTGGCGAATATGCTATGGATATACGCCACTGGACATCCATTGGGTGTCCAATGGATATCCATACGATAACAGACAATAGGGGGCGCTACCATTTATATCTCACTATCATTAACTTAAATCGTCAGAATAAAGCCCATATCCTCTGCTAAATTTACATTAGATCATCTCCCTTGGTCTCGGTGATTACAATCCTAAGTATTGTTTGCAAATAACCTGGATTCTGATCCAATTTGACTCTACTTCTACATTATGATGGTCATTAAGATTTTGATTACATAGTCATTTCTGGACAACGTCGTTATTCACAATTTGGTACAAACGACAAAAGATTTTTTCAGTAAAGCACAATATAAACAGCGAGATAAACAGTATAAAAAATAAAATTTGGTGATTTAATGGTTTAAATGACGATTTCAATGAACTATTCAATTATGGACATCCAATGGATATCCAATGGACATCCGAATCTCCATACATGGATATCCAATGGATATCCATTGGACATCCATAATGGTGAGCATGGATATCCATTGGACATCCATAATGGTGAGCATGGATATCCATTGGACATCCAAATGTCCATACATGGATATCCATTGGACATCCATTGGATATGCTTGTGCTGTCTGGGAACTTCCGAGGTAACTTCTGATGTAGGTAACCTAATAATGATGAGAATTTTACGGACACCGGTAGATGTCTGTAGTGTCGGGGTGCTTTTGAAATGCTTGGAAATAGGTGGGAAATATTTGGAAGTACGTGGAAATATTTGGAAATACGTGGAAATGTTTGGAAATTGATGGAAATGGACAAAAACTTTTGGAATTGGGCGGAAGTACATGGAAATATGTGAAAATATCCGGAAATACGTGGAAATACTTTTAATTGTCGGAAATACCCAAGGAAATACCGGAACTGTTTCGAAATGTGGAAATGGTTGTACACATTTTTTTGAGTGATCAGCCCCTCGGAGTATTCAGATAATCAAAAACACTGAAAAAACGAAGAGGAAGGCCAAATTGAATTAAACATTTGAAAAAGTTGACACAAATTTGACAGGTAAATGTCAAGAATTGTCAAACTGACTACCAACATAAATTAGAAAAAATTAAGCGTATAATTGGTTGCCAACCTACTAATTTGTAGACAAATATCGGTATTGTTGGTTGCCTATACTTTCACGTAATTCAAAACATAAAATAATGTATTATTAGGCCGCGTATCATTAAAAAAAGAACTTAAGATTAAGACTAGAAGACGACTTTGTTAATACGGTTTTTACAGCTTTTACGACTTAATCTATTATTAGTAAAATTTATAGCGTTTCTTTATTATAGACATAACGATATTTTCTAAATTATTGATATAAATATTTGAAAAAGCTATGCGTAGGTATTTGAATGTTTCTATAAATTTTTTAATTAGTCGAATATTTGTGTGTTAATAATTAAATTTAATTACATGAGAGCGAATCAAATCTGAGATTATTTTCGCTTCATCACCCAAAACCGCAAAACACCACTGGTATGCAAAACCCGAATAAATTAATTAGACATCATTAAAGATGACATCTCTCCAGCTCAGGTAGATGGGAATCTATAAATAATTCGGTTTCATTTATTTTTATTTCTGATTTATTACTAAAAATCAAATTTTTCTTTTTTGAATGAATCATTTATTTACGAATTAAGTAGCACAATAAACAATAGGTGGTTATAATTTCGATAATTGAGGCGAGTTCACCAGACCCATTATTTTATTTATATGTCTTCTTGTATTTACTCATAGTAATTATAAATTCTAGACAGGTATTCTGAAAGGAAGAGTAATTTCTGATTTAGTATAATTATGGTATAATAAAGTACCTATAGGTACTTTGGAATTAATTAAATTTTCGCAAATTACCTATGCGTTCATCATTAAAATATGATCATGTATCTATCGTAATTTTGTGTCAAGATCGTTTACCACCATGTTTTAGGGCTTAACCCGAACCACTAACAAACCTTGATTCTTTTTTAACAAAGAGTCATTAAATTTTGTCAAATTATCTTATGCATATACTCGCAAAATTTCGTCAGAATACGAAGAGCGAATTAAGAAACTGTAATCTTGTCGACGTAGATTTTCAGTCACAACGAAATGACTACTTTTAATTCGCAAACTCTTTAATTCGTTCACGTATTCGTAATTAAAATACGCAAAAAATGTGTTGCCCAGATTCTGTTCGAAAGTCCATAACAGTATGCAAAAACTTGAGAGCGCGCCTACACATAGAAAATATTAAATTTCGAGTTAACTGTTCTTTCAATGGACGACATTTTTATCATTTTCGCCCATACATTACCATAAATTACTGACAGAAAATTCTCAAAGTTGATTCATTCTCATTTCAAAACAATACATTTTAGAGATTATACGAAAAACATGATTTATATAGATAGACGGTATAATTTGTTCTAGGAATATAATCAGGCTCTGAAGATCAATACAAGAAAGATCACTTAGAAAAATTTATATTTTGCATAATATTATAAAAAAAGATATAACGAAAATATTTTTGTAAAATGCGATGCGTTTTTAGTTTTTACTCTTGAAGATCGTGGGTACTCTCATCAATGTGATTCTGTTATACAGCCGGATTCAAAAGTACGACACTACCGCCCGATGACAGATTTCTTGGGTGAAAATGAGAAAAAAAGTTCTTATAGAGTCAGACCCGCAAATACTTAATCATGGTGATATTAATAATGACACTACAACCGTAACATTTGACTCTTTAGCACAGGAGCTCATATTTTGCAACTCTTTTCAATCAGGCTGTATGTATAATGGGGAGCGCAGTCCGCGCCTTTATTGATAGTGATCTTTTATAGTGACGAATTATTCAAATATTTTAGACGAAATCTTGATCAAGTTTTTTCGATCAGGCCAAGTTCAATAATCCGATCATTCGCGGAACTTTGATAAAACAAAGATGATACAGCTATTTCGAAAATTTTGGAATTTTTTCGATTTTTTCTCTGTCTCAAAAGGGGGGAATTTCCGCCCGATTAGATTTGTTTTTCGAAAAGCTGTCGCCGCTGATGGTCGTCGCAGTGAGTGGCTGTGATGTGGTTTTGTGCACCGTGAGATATCTCAGGTCGACTAATGCATGTCATTACGACGGGTTCTCCGATTAAGTCCCGGCTTATTCTCCAACGACAACATCATCCTTTGGTAGATTCTGCAAATTGAAGCCCCCGTATTGTTGTTTGTAGAGGGGATAGGATGCACGGGACGCGTTTTATAAGAGCAACTTTACAAAATAGAAACATTACGCGACCAACGTGCCACCGTCACTTTTATGTTTTCAACTCCAATAATCATCCCTTGACGACGCGCGATGGGGTTGAAATGCAAAATACGCCTTTTGTGCCTGATTGCCGTGCTCACACTAGCATCATCCACCGCCGAGGAGCTAGACCTAGACGACAGCATCGTCATCGAAGGTGAGTGCGATCGATAAATCGATCACAAAAATATTTTTTCAAAAATTCGCAAAATCGTACAAGTCATTAAACTCAAGAAATTCCTGTTGGTCCAGCCTTTTGAGTATAGGTAGATGACATGTTATGATTTTTCAATAACGGTACACGCGGGGGCCCACGCACTCCGAAAAAAATCAAATTACAAAGGCGAAAACAAGTTTAATTTATTTAAACAAAACAATTTGAAAAGAAACGGTGATTTGTAATTATTTATGGATTCGGATTGCGCCTCGGTCCGGCCCCTCGTCTAACTGTAAGTAGTACCGATCGGCGAGAGAGCTTTTAGCCCGAATTTCTTCAACCTACAACGAGTTGTGCGAATTCACCGCTAAGCTAACTTCTTGTACGGCATCGACGATATTATTATGTACATTGTCTTGGGCTCTTTGAGAGATCATCTCAAAATGCCACCTGCTAGCGTGGCACCCGCAATCAGCCACTGCCAAGGTCGCTAAGAACATTCACCTTAGGACCATAGTATTGATACGCTTCATTTCTCTACAGCACGACTAATAAAATGCCATAATGGGATTCTAATTGGCACCCTTTATCATAACGAGCCGCTTATCGCTAAGACTGACGACATCAAAGGCCACCTAAAACACGCAGCACCATTGACCATTCCCAATATGAGTACCTCCTCTCGGTTTCCCTCCAAAAACAAATTCGATTCCTGAAACCGTTTCGCTTGTTGCAGCGGCCACCGGATGGTCCAAACGAGATAGCAGGCAAATTACAGTGCGAGGCACCGACGACTTCCAATACAACCCGTTCCTGGTCAACGCGAACGCGGTCAATCCGCCGCCGCTGGCGACCACGGGGCCCTGCTTCAACAACAAGGGCGTCCTGGGCAAATGCTCCCCGTTCCGGTCCTGCTACCCGGCCGACCCGCAGGCGCCCGGCACCTTCGAGAGCTGGATTTCGGGAATGTCCGACACCTGCAGCTACTTCACGGCCCAAGGCAGACAGGTACGGTCTCCGGATCTCGACCTCTCGAGAGGCGAACAAAATATTTTGCTGTTAACCAATTGCGCACCCGTCCGGATTTATGTCTTTATTTACAACCGCAACCACCCAAACTGGTTGGGAATCGACAATAAAACCCGAAAGATTAAAACCAAAACCTGATTTCGCACCGAACCGCCTTCCAGATGTTCGGCGTGTGCTGCACCGCCGCCGACCCGGTCCACCCGGCGACGTCGACCGACCACCCCGAAGAGGCGACAGCGCCCAGCCCCTCGAACTCGTCCAAACAGGCCTCGCCGTACTACCCGCAGATCGCGAACTGGCCGCCGCCGATCCCGACGCACCCCCCAGACCACACGATCCCGCCGTTACCGACCCACCCCCCGTCCCACGGGTTCCCGACCCTGCCCCCGGCGAGCTACCCGACCTTCCCCCCGAGTTACCCGACTTTGCCCCCGGTCAGTTACCCCACCCAGCCCACCCCCGCTAAGCCCACGGCGTGGCCGCCGATAGTGGGCCAGCCCTGGCCCCCGGTCGTCTCCCAACCGACCAGACCCCCGGTCACCCCGACCCGACCCCCCTACAAACCCCCCAGCGCCACCCCCGCGCCAGTGGCGTCCGGCTCTTGCGGGATCAAAAACGGCTACCAAGACCAGGAGCGGATCGTCGGAGGGCAAAACGCGGACGTGGGCGAGTGGCCCTGGATCGCCGCCCTTTTCAACGGAGGGAGGCAATTCTGCGGTGGGTCTTTGATAGACAACATCCACATCCTGTCCGCCGCCCATTGCGTGGCCCAGTAAGGACTTTCGACGGTTTTTGGGCCGATTCTATTAATTTTCTTACAGTATGAGCTCTTGGGATGTCGCGAGATTGACTGTCAGATTGGGGGACCACAACATTAAAACCCCGACCGAGACGAAGCACATAGAAAAACGCGTCAAGAGGGTCGTGAGGCACCGGCACTTCGACTCGAGAACTTTGGTAAGAACTCCTATAGGCCGCGACGAATTGATAAGGGGTTTTTATTGTAGTACAACGATATCGCGATTTTGACGCTGGACGAGCCGGTGCAGTTCACCAACGTGATACGGCCGATCTGCCTCCCCAATACTGGTAAAAGCTACGCCGGCCAAATGGCCACGGTGATCGGCTGGGGCAGTTTGAGAGAAAGTGAGGGAGATCCGGGTGAAAAGGCGATTTTTCTAAACGTTTTTCTTGCAGGTGGCCCCCAACCGGCGGTCCTGCAGGAGGTGAACATTCCGATTTGGAGTAACCAGCAGTGTCAGGTAAAGTACGGTCCTGCAGCTCCTGGAGGGATAGTCGAGCACATGCTTTGCGCCGGAAAGGCCGCCAAAGATTCGTGTAGCGTAAGTTCGCCGATCATTCAATTTTGCATTAATCAACCGGATTTTTCTGCTTTTATCAGGGCGACAGCGGGGGTCCTCTGATGGTGAACGACGGCAAATGGGTCCAGGTAGGGGTGGTGTCGTGGGGTATAGGCTGTGGAAAAGGGCAGTACCCTGGAGTTTACACGAGGGTCGAGAAATTCATGCCCTGGATAACTAAAAACTCCAGGAATTCGTAGATATTATTGTATAAGTCAAATTGATCAAATCGACGATTAGGTTTGTTATGGCCCTTGGAAGGCCGTACACAACATTTTGCCATAACAGATTCTTTTTGTAACTATTTATTTTTTGATAACGCTAATTAAATAAATTATTTTAAAACTCGCTTCGTTGTTGTTGCTGGTAAAAACCCGGCACTTAACTTTTTTCCCTCAGCTCCAAAGATCTTAATGGAAGAGTAGACAAATTAGTTTTTTCCCCACTCTCCTTTAAAATGAAGATTTCGTATAGGAGGTGCTGGTGTTAATTTGTAACGAGATCCGGGAGATGAAACTCGACCAAGTTCCGCCTCCCGACAATTCACAGTAGTTGAAACAAAGCTACACATTGATTTTGTACACAGTTTAGTGGGCGGATTGGATTTCACCCCATTCTGCCTCATTTATTTTAATTGGGGAGGAAAAAGGGCGTTGAAAACAGTGAAAAACCCCGTCTATTATTGCACTCGCTATTTATTATTTCAATTATAAGGTAAATTTATAAACAACACGTAAAAACACCGTCGCTAAAGAAAATTTCTAATTATAAACCGCGTGATGGGTAATTATTTTATTTTATATATAAAATTCTTAAGGTGTAGTAGGTGAATGTATACAGAGGGGGCCATGTGGTGTCCTGGACTTAAAATAGATATATTATATACAATTTGAGGAAATTTCTACAAATGAAATGGCTTTAAGACGCTAAAATACACTTCCAGGTTGTATAAGTCTATAAAGACGAACGTCTAAAGGGCCTGATCCTGTTCGAGTTCAAGGGCCCACACGTGCTGCGGCCAACCTGTGCGCCCTTTCGCCTTGCGGGCCTTGCTCACGTCTTCCTGTTGATAAACAAACAATCAAAACGTATTATAAACAGGCGGCGACGGTTATTATCGTGAAACTGCATCGAGATAACTCGATTTGATCCCCTAAACGATGACGGTCCCCCGGCGGCCGCTATTAAGTGCTATTGAGGGGTGCTAACCGAATTAAAAATTACTTACCGAGGCGTCGCTCTTCGGCGAGATCTGCCCGGTCGAACAGTCATTTACTTGCACGGGGTTGTTTGTCGATTTCCTGCTGATTGACCCTAATTCCGCCGTGAAACCACCCGCAGGGTCGTCCGACTCTAAAGCCTTGACTAGGTAATTTATGTAAGAGGTCGCAAGTCTCAATGTCTTAATCTAAAAATAAGGGGGTGAGTACGTTATCGAATTTGCAATTTCCCAATAATACTTTCGATAATTTCGTGTCTGGGGGTACGTTGGGGATGCAATCTCGCAAATCCGCGTACGCGTTGTTGATGGATTGGGTCCTACGCCTTTCCTTTTTATTCGCCGTGGTGCGCCTTTTCACCACCCTCACGAAAGGTACTTGGGGGGTGTGTTGGGTCGTGTTATCGGCCACCGAAACCGTGGCCTGATACGCTAGAAAAACATGCCCCCTTATTTATAATTTCGCGGAAATATAACGCATCCGACTGTATGGGGGTAAAAAATGTGTTCCTCGGCAAATAAAGGATGTTTATAGATATTTCGTTCAACTCACTTGCTCGGGCGTATTGAGGATGTCGATGATCTGTCGATGTTCTCGTAACCGGAGGGAAGTAAGAGTACGACCCCATCAAGGTATTTTGCATGGTACTACTAGGCGAGGGTGAATCCGAACGGGGGCTGCTAGACCAGAAATTCGATTCATCTCCGGTGCCCAAAGGACTCCCATCTGCTGTCAAAATTTCCGGAAAATTCGTAAAATTCCTCTCGATATAAAAAGGGGGAGACTGCGGCTACTGATTAACGTTGATGAATTATATAAGGCGCGTTTCTGCATTCGGGGGCGTGCTGATGATGGGGAAATTTATTCACTTTACGCCCCCAACTATTTCAATCACGTAACAAATTCGACTAGTTAAGCCATCCATGTGTTAGCTCCATAATATAATGGGGATTTTGAAAAAGCTTCAATATTTGTTTATTTTCGTAATGAAGATCATTTTGTCTACATTTGCGCGACAAATGTGTCGAGTTTCATACAAAATTTCAAATGATATCTTCAACGTAAAATAAAAACAGTTTTATTACAATAAACAAAACTTTTTTCATCCAACAAATAATAATAAAGGGACGGATTTCCACCAGCTGTCGGACCATTTTTTAAATATCCTGAAAACTGATGGAACGGAATTGACTCGGGGAGACTTATTGAAATGCTTAATTTGAAAATTTTGGCGAATTGACTAATATTTAGACTCACCTGAAATGTAATGGTAAGATTGCGAAGTCGGGTACCCATACTGAAAAATTTCAGGATGATGGGCGGAATTATTGTACGCCATGATCACAAACTACACTAAAAAATTTTCACAGTTATTTACTCCCGATGTTGTGTATTATAGTCACTCAATTAAGAAAAGTTTCAGTTTTGATGCCTCGGGCAGTCATATACTGAAAGCTTTCAGCTGCATGTAACTAATTCAGATGTGAAGGCGGAGCTTGCTCTGTTCTGGATGTTCGTATTGCTCAGCCCTTGAAGCCAGGGAGGATCTTCGCCGAGAACCTCCCGATATTTATTGGCGAAATCACAAAAATCGACCTTAAAAACATAATCGAATTATGAAGCCACATCAGGATTCCCTCGAGAATAACAAAAGCGTCATCGATTCAAGCGAGAGGAAAAGTGCGCAGGGCGTCCTTTCTGGATTTCCGAACTTCCTGAAAAAGCTCCGATTTTCGAAATTTCAGGAATTCTCCTGAAAAGCCCTAATTCGGATGCAAAATCTTGAAAATGGTTCTTTTTTATACAGGGTGATGTCTCGGGCAATTGGGTGTCGCCTGCCGGTGTCAGGGATGAAATATTGAAGCAATAAGGTTCGGTTTTACGGGACTTTATCATTCCCTCCCGTTGACAAGTTGAGTAAGATGACCAAGAGAACCGATACAATGCCTCTAATAATTGGTCCATAAACATAAATTTAAAGTAACATGGCTTTCAGCAGTGTCCACTTTCAGTCCCGGCTGGCGCCAAATACGCACATGTCTAGAAGAACGTTCCCACATTACGAACCATCGTGCAAGAACCACTTGACGAACCTAGATAAATCCTAATGCTCATAAGACGTAATCGTAAAGTCACTCAAAATTAAATCAAAATTTCTTAATGATAATGAAATTGGGAAAAATAATGGTCGATGATGATGACGATGGGGTGATAAAGATGGGGTTTGTTTGTGCGTCGGGGGTCCTAAATCGAGATTTACGACCGGCATTCTAATAATAATTCGGATCGGAAGCTGATCATAGTGAGAATTTCCCCTTCTATTTTATCCGCACGTCACGGTCCGTATCTCGACAGAAAACAGAAGCTCTTGTAATCAGCTAAGTGAAGCTCACTTTCAGAAGTCGGGATACCTAAATAAACCCATCACCTTTTTAAAAATCGAACCTTTATGAAAGCCGCATCTGATCGTTTCAGTTCATCGAAGAAAGCTCACATAGACTTGAGATATCAATAGTAAAATAAATAAATCTCACAAGAGCCCTTTTGTTTATAGGTGTCATTCGAAACATTAGTTTTAGAGGGACTGAAATTAATACGCTGACACTCAGACAGACGCCAAGGGCCACTTCCCACTAAAACCATAGGTATCAACATGACAAGACTGACAGCTTACATGAGTCTTTTACGAACGATTTTAGATAAAACCCCATAAAAGAGTACGCGTCGGCGTTTTTGATCTGATCCCTTAATTATCCGAACACGGGAACACGGCATAAGCGATTTAGATTACGGGGGTAGTTCCGACGCTCTATCCATCTATCTCCGCGGATTAGGCGCGGATTTTCGTCGCCAGCGGGGGTTGTTATCGTGAGGCCCCCCGGCGACATTGACGCGTCCAGATTTGTATAAAACCGGGAATTGCCCGTTCACGATTTGCAGAACTATGGAACGAATCGTCCTGGTGAACTGTGCCGTGCTTTGTGTCGTCCTCCTTCTAGTCGAGGCCATCGTCGGCGTCCCCCATAACGTAAGGCCCGCCGATTTTCCGCGACCTTCGTCCCCATAGGGTGGATTTGTTGCAGTATGGCAGCACGGCCCTCGACGGGGAGAAGTCGCGGGACTCCGAGTCGTCGTTCCTGTGGCTCGGGCCGCGCCTGGGCCGCCGGAAGCGCAACAGTCCCGCCGAAGAGGCCAACGCGTACAGGACCTCTGCGGACCTAGACCGCGAGCAGATCGCCACCCTCCTCGACGTGATCCAGGACTCCCCCTGGGCCATAGTCGCGGTCAACGGTTCGTATCCCGAAATTCCCGCTCCGCGATCGGGCTAATCCCACCCCTGGGGGCTTTTTCAGAGGGCAAGCGGCACACGGTGAGTTTCACCCCCCGATTGGGCCGCGAGTCCGGCGAGGACGTCGTGAACGGCGACCGGTGGCTCCAGCAAGATCCCGAGATGTCGGGCGAATTGCTCTCGCAGAGGTCGCCACCCTTCGCCCCCCGTCTGGGGAGGCGACTTTCGCCCTATTCGCCCCGTCTGGGTCGCGAGAACGCCGCCAAGGCGCAGATGCCGTGAATGATCCGGATCTGCAGCTTATTTTATTTATATAAGAAAAACAATAATAGTTCGGATTATAGTCGTATGAAATATATCATGTCTTAATTACTTGAGTGGTTTCCTTTCTCACTTTCTTTTCTAATAGCGGGGGTGTGCATACGACCTTGTAATAGACACAATTGGTCGCAAAAAGCTCTTTTTTGCATTTCTGCACATCAATATATCCAAAAATAATATAACTATCGCCTAACCGTATGTAGGATAAATGCAGGTCCTAATAATACTCAGCCGCAGGAGGGTATTTTTTTCATAGTCCATAATTACCTAATACAGAGACATCAAAAAAATCCTTCATAAAGGGAGGCTATGATAATCGTTCTGTCTCATCTGAAAACTACTAAAAGGATAGAGAGAGAATGAGAGTCACAGCCTCCCTCTATGAAGGATTTTTTGATGTCTCCGTAGAATTGAACAGTTTTCTCAAATAACTAAGTCTGCATGATCATAACAAAAAATAAGCGGTAACCATATAGAAAATACAATTGGAGTATTGCTATATGGAAAAGTCTAATTTATTGGAAAAAATTATTCATCTGCGGCTGGGTATTGCCTGACAATAGGAGCGTTTTCCCTATACTAAAAATATAATTTAAATAATGGCCAAACCAATGAAAACGGAGTTATTGTTATATAACGTAGGGAGGTGAACTTTACCATCCTTTTCCCTTGTCCCGGACACCCTGTAGGTAACGTAAATAGAAGATCAAGACAGGTATATACTAATGTCGTATCGGTTTCGTCTTCTATTTGGTCTTATTTCTGGATTTTGCGGGAATGGTGATAATGGGTTGAATTCAAATAAAAGAAGCAGTTTCGAGACATTGTATTCTAATCTAGCAACATCATAGTAAAATATAAAATATGTAATTACAAAACATAGTTAGTTTTGATCTTTTAGAATACTTATAAAATAATTCAACACTTTTTTAAGTTGGTCGCATTAAGTAGGTTTACGGAAGTTTACTGGAATCGCCGCCGTCATCAGTCCCTATGAAGAAACTCCTAGAGGGTTAGTGGAAAAATTAGCAGCAGCACAACCACATCACATTATTATAAATAATAATATTACAGCAGTATACACTCATGTGATAATAACCTACATAACATTCTACTAACATTCATTAATAATCGGTATCTTATTATTGATAAGTCAAATGAAAGAGGAGGGCGTTTATTCGAGTAGAAAAAATATATAAAACATCGTCAGTTATCAAAATATTATAATAAAATATCAAATATATTCAAATCAGAGCCTGACTAGTATTCTAACTTATCATTTAAGAAAACATCGAAAAATTACATCCATTTTTGCTAATATTCGCCCCCCTCTTGGCAAACTGATGTTAAAACAATCTCTTCTCGTACGAGAAAAGGCCGTGGACGTTGCCCTCGAGCTGGGCCGAATGCGAGCGCAACTCGAATCTCAGTTCGCCGGAGTACATCCAATTTCTGAGATTCGTCAAGGACTTGGTGCCGATATCCTGGCACCCGTGCCGGATCCCGCACTGCAGATAAGGAACGAACCGCAGGACCGATCCCTTATCGACGATGCTGCCGCTCACACCCTGGGCCACTTTCAACTTGTCGACCTCGCTGTGGAAGTACCGGTTCATGGCCGAGCCCATCGTGTCCTTGCGGTCCATCGCCTCTATGCTGCCCATGCCGCGGTACTTCTTCAGGCGCACGCCGTCGGAGAAGAAGTACTCGCCGGGGGCCTCGGAGGTGCCCGCCAAGAGCGAACCCATCATCACTGGAACCAAAATGGCGTCAGTCATGACATGGATTTCTTCCACAAAGTACGACGCATGCGCACAAGCTTGGCGCAGTCCGAGCAAGTGCATATACTGATTTCTAACCAGTTTTTGACTGTTTGCAAACCGTCAAAGTGTCAAACTGGTTGTAACTTCTCGGCCTGGACTAGCTGTTTGTGACATACTCAGGTAATAGCCAGATTAGCTCCTAATTTTGCTACTCTGACCACTTTCTGACTGATCAGAAACTTAGGCAAGGTCGATTCTGCGCACTAAACTATTCGAAAACAGTCAGTGACAGGTTGGAAACCAGTCCACTTTTGACGTGCCTGAACAAAGCTATGATGACAGCAGATCTGTCATGCAGAGGTGACATATCACGAATAACCTCTGTTATCGCTTCGAAACACGTCATTGAAGAAAGTGTTATCTTGTATTAGAAAACGTAAATAAACAGCAAACCTGTTGACGCTCCCAGAGAAAGAGCTTTGATGATATGCCCGATCGACTGAATTCCTCCATCGGCTATAATAGGGATTCCGAACTTCCGAGCGTACTCGGAAACTTTGTAAACTGCGGTGGCTTGAGGACGACCAACAGCCATGACTTCTTGTGTAATGCAAATACTGCCGCTTCCCATGCCAACGCGAAGAGCGTCAGCACCGGCGTCTATCAAATTCTTAGCTTGTCTCACTGTGACAACTGCGAAAAACGAATTTTTTCAAATCGTTTTAGGGTTTTCCGGATTAGCGAGGGTACGAACCATTTCCGGCGATCACCTGTAAGGCGGGGTGGTTCGCCTTGATGTGCTTGATCATGTCGGTCTGGTAGATCGAGTTCCCCTGGGACGAATCGAGGACGATGACGTCGACGCCCGCGTTCACTAGCAGGGATAACCTGTGCTTGTCCTCTTCGCGCGTTCCCATGGCGGCGCCGACGATCAGCTGTTTGTTGTCGTCCTTGGAGGCGGTCGGGTAGTTCTTGGCCTTCTTCAGATCGGTCCGCGCCATGAGCGCGATCAGGTTGCCCTGCGCGTTCACGATCGGCAGTTTCCCCTTTTTGCTCTTCTCCAAAATCGAGTTGGCCTCCTGGAGGGTCACCCCGGACTGCGCCGTCACCAGGTCCTCCAATTTCGTCATAATCTACGAAGAAATTCGATATTTATCTGGTTGATTAATGACATTTCGAATGGTTACGTTTTCGAGTTTTGTGTTGACGCTGTCTTTTCCTTCTAAAAAGTCGATATCTCGGGAGGTCACAATTCCTACTAATTTACCCTCAAGGCGCCCGTTTTCAGTGATGGGGATGCCGCAAAAACCGTGCTCTTTCTTGATTGCCAGAACGTCCGAGACGGAATTGGTCGGGCACAAAACCACCGGGTCGTGGATAAACCCATGTTTGTATTTTTTCACTTTGAGGACTTCATTAGCTTGGTACGAAGGCAAGCAATTGTGGTGGATGATTCCAATACCACCACAAAGCTGTAGATCAATAAAATAACTCGTTAGATGGTGCGATTACCTCAATTGAGACTTGCAAAGCCGCCATTGTAACGTTAACGAAGCAACTGTCATTCTAAGAAAATGGCGGCATTGCAACTGTCAGATTGGTGATAACGTACCGCCATGGCGATCGCCATAGGAGCCTCAGTCACTGTATCCATTGGGGAGGACACTAATGGAGTCTTCAATGTGATTTTCTTAGTCAGGGGGCTTGTCAACTCCTAAAATGATAATTATGACAGATTATAGAGGTGTTACCACAATTTCGATAGCTACTTACTACTACATCGGCTGGGAAGTCTATGTATCCAGGAAGGATGATGAAGTCGCTGAAAATAGAAAATTTTCCTGAATTACTGTGCTCAAGTTTGTGTCCATAGTTGGGGCTTACTTGTAGGTAAGTCCATGGCCTTGCGAAATCATGTCTTCGGCTGATAGTCCGTCCTGGATCATTTTGTCGCCTTCGGTAGCCATCTATAACGAGAATGTATTCAATTATAAGTTGATCTTGGTAGTGTTCAGTGACTTTATTGACAACAAAGTGTGCTCATTAATTTATCCTCGAACTTATCTCAGGATCATCATTCGATAGAGTTATCACAATGATATATATTTCTATTTGTTGCTATAAAAATAAGATTTTGTAATAATTATTGACGCCCGTGTTGTCGTATATACTATATTCCGAATATAAGTAATAATGTGAAAATTGATAACAAATATGTTGTTGTTGAACTCATAACGCCTAATTATGATAAAAATTCTGAGTTGCAACATAAAAATAGCAAACATATTTTGTTAGAATTTTGAAACGTTGTAAAGGTTCATTCATTGATTCTAAATTAAACTGAGCAGATGACACCGACGATATCAGAAGAAATTCATTTCCACGTGGTAGTAAGGTTAAAATATCAAAAATCAATAATATTCGCATTTGATAGCACATGATTTATGCCCCCATTTGAGTCAAATAAATTCAACAGATCTTACCTTTATAGGATGTTAATTCCAATTAGTTTAAATTAAAGGAAATGTTTTAATTGTACCACCGGCTTAAATACAGCCGAAATGTGGCACTCAAGGATTCGATTATTCAAGGCAAGAGTGTAGCGAAGCCAGAAAAAATTTAATCGAACGTGTCGACTGCCATCCCTTTCTAAAATTATGATATGAAAAGAGAGAACCATTAAACGTAGGTCTTACTGAACTGACTTTTGGGAAATTGGAAAAGGCACGTCCTTCATTCAAATTGATAATAGAGAACGATTGAAATGCAATTCATATATTCAATCCCATAGTCAAATTGATGGTTTATTTCTGGAGCCATTTCTTCAACTTTTAATAGAAATCAATTCAATAATTCATGTTTTGAAAATTAACAAGAAAAAGCGCCCTCTTCAACTGTCATAACTTGTGTGAAAATTGCTCCGTATATTTTGCTACACAATATTCCCCTCAAATGCCCCCACCACAGACATCGAATCCCGTACGCGCTATGCCATAGCCATGGCCCAGCTATGCGCACCATATCGAGACCTAGACCGTACAGGCCCGGACTCGGGTATATTATATTACCGGGGGTGGCGTTTATTTTAAATTATATACACGTTTTCTCATTATTGACAAATTATGCGGTGATGGTAGTGTTCCTTAATGGAAAAAAAACAACTTTCCTTCTAACTCTACGACGCGAGGGTGCAACACTGTATCGTCCAAACCACCCCGTTACAGTTCTTGTCGATCAACGCCGATTTCACACCGACCGACCCACATCCCCATCGAACATCCCCACGAGGTCGCATGTCCGAGTCCGCGCAGGAACACCCTCAAAAAAAATCCCCAAATCTCCATCTAACTCTACGACGCGAGGGTGCAACACTGTATCGTCCAAACCACCCCGTTACAGTTCTTGTCGATCAACGCCGATTTCACACCGACCGACCCACATCCCCATCGAACATCCCCACGAGGTCGCATGTCCGAGTCTGCGCAGGAACACCCTCAAAAAAAATCCCCAAATCTCCATCTAACTCTACGACGCGAGGGTGCAACACTGTATCGTCCAAACCACCCCGTTACAGTTCTTGTCGATCAACGCCGATTTCACACCGACCGACCCACATCCCCATCGAACATCCCCACGAGGTCGCATGTCCGAGTCCGCGCAGGAACACCCTCAAAAAAAATCCCCAAATCTCCATCTAACTCTACGACGCGAGGGTGCAACACTGTATCGTCCAAACCACCCCGTTACAGTTCTTGTCGATCAACGCCGATTTTACACCGACCGACCCACATCCCCATCGAACATCCCCACGAGGTCGCATGTCCGAGTCCGCGCAGGAACACCCTCAAAAAAAATCCCCAAATCTCCATCTAACTCTACGACGCGAGGGTACAACACTGTATCGTCCAAACCACCCCGTTACAGTTCTTGTCGATCAACGCCGATTTCACACCGACCGACCCACATCCCCATCGAACATCCCCACGAGGTCGCATGTCCGAGTCCGCGCAGGAACACCCTCAAAAAAAATCCCCAAATCTCCATCTAACTCTACGACGCGAGGGTGCAACACTGTATCGTCCAAACCACCCCGTTACAGTTCTTGTCGATCAACGCCGATTTCACACCGACCGACCCACATCCCCATCGAACATCCCCACGAGGTCGCATGTCCGAGTCTGCGCAGGAACACCCTCAAAAAAAATCCCCAAATCTCCATCTAACTCTACGACGCGAGGGTGCAACACTGTATCGTCCAAACCACCCCGTTACAGTTCTTGTCGATCAACGCCGATTTCACACCGACCGACCCACATCCCCATCGAACATCCCCACGAGGTCGCATGTCCGAGTCCGCGCAGGAACACCCTCAAAAAAAATCCCCAAATCTCCATCTAACTCTACGACGCGAGGGTGCAACACTGTATCGTCCAAACCACCCCGTTACAGTTCTTGTCGATCAACGCCGATTTTACACCGACCGACCCACATCCCCATCGAACATCCCCACGAGGTCGCATGTCCGAGTCCGCGCAGGAACACCCTCAAAAAAAATCCCCAAATCTCCATCTAACTCTACGACGCGAGGGTGCAACACTGTATCGTCCAAACCACCCCGTTACAGTTCTTGTCGATCAACGCCGATTTCACACCGACCGACCCACATCCCCATCGAACATCCCCACGAGGTCGCATGTCCGAGTCCGCGCAGGAACACCCTCAAAAAAAATCCCCAAATCTCCATCTAACTCTACGACGCGAGGGTGCAACACTGTATCGTCCAAACCACCCCGTTACAGTTCTTGTCGATCAACGCCGATTTCACACCGACCGACATACATCCCAATCGAACATCCCCACGAGGTCGCATGTCCGAGTCCGCGCAGGAACACCCTCAAAAAAAATCCCCAAATCTCCATCTAACTCTACGACGCGAGGGTGCAACACTGTATCGTCCAAACCACCCCGTTACAGTTCTTGTCGATCAACGCCGATTTCACACCGACCGACCCACATCCCAATCGAACATCCCCACGAGGTCGCATGTCCGAGTCCGCGCAGGAACACCCTCAAAAAAAATCCCCAAATCTCCATCTAACTCTACGACGCGAGGGTGCAACACTGTATCGTCCAAAGCACCCCGTTACAGTTCTTGTCGATCAACGCCGATTTTACACCGACCGACCCACATCCCCATCGAACATCCCCATGAGGTCGCATGTCCGAGTCCGCGCAGGAACACCCTCAAAAAAAATCCCCAAATCTCCATCTAACTCTACGACGCGAGGGTGCAACACTGTATCGTCCAAACCACCCCGTTACAGTTCTTGTCGATCAACGCCGATTTCACACCGACCGACCCACATCCCCATCGAACATCCCCACGAGGTCGCATGTCCGAGTCCGCGCAGGAACACCCTCAAAAAAAATCCCCAAATCTCCATCTAACTCTACGACGCGAGGGTGCAACACTGTATCGTCCAAACCACCCCGTTACAGTTCTTGTCGATCAACGCCGATTTTACACCGACCGACCCACATCCCCATCGAACATCCCCACGAGGTCGCATGTCCGAGTCCGCGCAGGAACACCCTCAAAAAAAATCCCCAAATCTCCATCTAACTCTACGACGCGAGGGTGCAACACTGTATCGTCCAAACCACCCCGTTACAGTTCTTGTCGATCAACGCCGATTTCACACCGACCGACCCACATCCCCATCGAACATCCCCACGAGGTCGCATGTCCGAGTCCGCGCAGGAACACCCTCAAAAAAAATCCCCAAATCTCCATCTAACTCTACGACGCGAGGGTGCAACACTGTATCGTCCAAACCACCCCGTTACAGTTCTTGTCGATCAACGCCGATTTTACACCGACCGACCCACATCCCCATCGAACATCCCCACGAGGTCGCATGTCCGAGTCCGCGCAGGAACACCCTCAAAAAAAATCCCCAAATCTCCATCTAACTCTACGACGCGAGGGTGCAACACTGTATCGTCCAAACCACCCCGTTACAGTTCTTGTCGATCAACGCCGATTTCACACCGACCGACCCACATCCCAATCGAACATCCCCACGAGGTCGCATGTCCGAGCCCGCGCAGGAACACCCTCAAAAAATACCGCGTCTTCCAGACGGGTTGAAAAATACCGAGTCTTCCAGACGGGTTGAAATATACCGAGTCTGTATAAAGTATAAATTTTTTTCTTGAGTTGTATGGCTACAGGCGATGATCCCTCAAGTAAAATATGGATCAACGCGTCTACTAAACAGTACCTCCTGGGTGACGTGGAAAACTGTTTTAAATTAAATCATGTTACACTTTCATAATACGGAAAGAGCAAATAAATTTTACGAAAGGGATGGCTATGAACATAGTTATGTCTCTATTTTTGATTAGGTTTTCGAATATCAATTGAGACACAACGATTATTTGCTCTCTCCGTAGTAGATGTATGTATGTATGTTATTAGGGTTAAAAATGAAGCTCTTCACCATCTCTTCACGTTGGAAGTTTGACTGATGACAGACGCAGTAAAAAGACGCGACGGCAGGTGAGCGGAATGAATGATCCTGAAAGATTCACTTCTTGTGAATTTCTAGATTTAAGTGATACTACGGCCGCGTTGTATAAAGCAATTGAACCGGGTTTAAGCTTGAACTTAGTTCAATTTCTGTAGAAATGATTGTTGTAACAATTGTAACAACGGAATTTGAACCTAGTTCAAGCTTGAACCCAGTTCACTTTCTTTATACAACGCGGCCTTAGTGAATAATTCTACCTACTATTATATTTATTGCTGGATTTTGCAGACTCCCATGATGCTGAATGGCTAGAATAATCTGAAATAATGACGGACATTCCTGACAACAAGTGATGATTTATGCTGATGTGTAAGTATACTTACCTGCTAGCTCATACTTATATAACTAGACCATCAAAGGCGCTTTAAATTAAAATTATTGTTGCTGTTTGAATAAAACAAATCCGGATTGCTTATTTTTATTCATAATTATAACTCTTTTGCAACAGTTTTCTGAATTTGAGAGAGAGGTGTTAATATCTCGGTTACACACTGTTTTTTACATGTGAATCACCCGGGTTCATACCTTGGTTTAGTCCGAGATTTGACGTGTCTGCTTCCGAATTTTCCTATTTTCACGTTCACCGATTAACTTACCAAATTATACTGTATCGTTCACCTCAAAGTTCGCCTATCATGCCATTCAATTTTACATGCGGTAAATGAGAAGATATTTCATTTAAAGGTTGTAACACACATGAACAAAGTAATTTTATAACTGAAAAACAAAGCATACTTATAGTCTATTCAAAATAAACTGAACATCACGTGACCTAAGTTGTTTAGCAAAATTTAAATGAGAAACATTGACTAATGACAGGTATTTGTCAGGTACTTTGGGGTCACGTGATGTTCAGTTTATCTTGAATAGACTATATTCGTTTTTTTTAAATTAGTTTTCTATTCGATTGGACCTAAAAATAATGAATTTTACCGCCACAGACAATCCTCGCGCAACGGTACGCATGCAGTGCACCTCTTTCTAAGTCACTGGATTAGAAGAAAGCGCTGTGCGTACTCTCGATTTGAGGCGCCCTCATTATTCTCGAAATCGGCCAAAAATGCCGGTCTGATATAGGCAACCAAAAAACACTCACCACGGGATTACAAGAGTTAACATCACGTGACATGGACAGATTGAAAAGTTATGATCAAGTGATGTGACATTACATCACATGACCCATGACTTTACTTTTTTAAAGATGTATCTGGTAAATTTAAAACCACATATCGTTCCGGCTCATAGGGTTGTGGGTCGTTCGGTGTAAAATCGGCGTTGATCGACAAGAACTGTAACGGGGTGGTTTGGACGATACAGTGTTGCACCCTCGCGTCGTAGAGTTAGATGGAGATTTGGGGATTTTTTTTGAGGGTGTTCCTGCGCGGACTCGGACATGCGACCTCGTGGGGATGTTCGATGGGGATGTGGGTCGGTCGGTGTAGAATCGGTGTTGATCGACAAGAACTGTAACGGGGTGGTTTGGACGATACAGTGTTGCACCCTCGCGTCGTAGAGTTAGATGGAGATTTGGGGATTTTTTTTGAGGGTGTTCCTGCGCGGACTCGGACATGCGACCTCGTGGGGATGTTCGATGGGGATGTGGGTCGGTCGGTGTAGAATCGGCGTTGATCGACAAGAACTGTAACGGGGTGGTTTGGACGATACAGTGTTGCACCCTCGCGTCGTAGAGTTAGATGGAGATTTGGGGATTTTTTTTGAGGGTGTTCCTGCGCGGACTGGGACATGCGACCTCGTGGGGATGTTCGATGGGGATGTGGGTCGGTCGGTGTGAAATCGGCGTTGATCGACAAGAACTGTAACGGGGTGGTTTGGACGATACAGTGTTGCACCCTCGCGTCGTAGAGTTATACATATGGAGATTTGGGGATTTTTTTTGAGGGTGTTCCTGCGCGGACTGGGACATGCGACCTCGTGGGGATGTTCGATGGGGATGTGGGTCGGTCGGTGTGAAATCGGCGTTGATCGACAAGAACTGTAACGGGGTGGTTTGGACGATACAGTGTTGCACCCTCGCGTCGTAGAGTTAGATGGAGATTTGGGGATTTTTTTTTGAGGGTGTTCCTGCGCGGACTTGGACATGCGACCTCGTGGGGATGTTCGATGGGGATGTGGGTCGGTCGGTGTAAAATCGGCGTTGATCGACAAGAACTGTAACGGGGTGGTTTGGACGATACAGTGTTGCACCCTCGCGTCGTAGAGTTAGATGGAGATTTGGGGATTTTTTTTTGAGGGTGTTCCTGCGCGGACTCGGACATGCGACCTCGTGGGGATGTTCGATGGGGATGTGGGTCGGTCGGTGTAAAATCGGCGTTGATCGACAAGAACTGTAACGGGGTGGTTTGGACGATACAGTGTTGCACCCTCGCGTCGTAGAGTTAGATGGAGATTTTGGGATTTTTTTTGAGGGTGTTCCTGCGCGGACTTGGACATGCGACCTCGTGGGGATGTTCGATGGGGATGTGGGTCGTTCGGTGTAAAATCGGCGTTGATCGACAAGAACTGTAACGGGGTGGTTTGGACGATACAGTGTTGCACCCTCGCGTCGTAGAGTTAGATGGAGATTTGGGGATTTTTTTTGAGGGTGTTCCTGCGCGGACTGGGACATGCGACCTCGTGGGGATGTTCGATGGGGATGTGGGTCGTTCGGTGTAAAATCGGCGTTGATCGACAAGAACTGTAACGGGGTGGTTTGGACGATACAGTGTTGCACCCTCGCGTCGTAGAGTTAGATGGAGATTTGGGGATTTTTTTTGAGGGTGTTCCTGCGCGGACTTGGACATGCGACCTCGTGGGGATGTTCGATGGGGATGTGGGTCGTTCGGTGTAAAATCGGCGTTGATCGACAAGAACTGTAACGGGGTGGTTTGGACGATACAGTGTTGCACCCTCGCGTCGTAGAGTTAGATGGAGATTTGGGGATTTTTTTTGAGGGTGTTCCTGCGCGGACTTGGACATGCGACCTCGTGGGGATGTTCGATGGGGATGTGGGTCGTTCGGTGTAAAATCGGCGTTGATCGACAAGAACTGTAACGGGGTGGTTTGGACGATACAGTGTTGCACCCTCGCGTCGTAGAGTTAGATGGAGATTTGGGGATTTTTTTTGAGGGTGTTCCTGCGCGGACTCGGACATGCGACCTCGTGGGGATGTTCGATGGGGATGTGGGTCGGTCGGTGTAGAATCGGTGTTGATCGACAAGAACTGTAACGGGGTGGTTTGGACGATACAGTGTTGCACCCTCGCGTCGTAGAGTTAGATGGAGATTTGGGGATTTTTTTTGAGGGTGTTCCTGCGCGGACTGGGACATGCGACCTCGTGGGGATGTTCGATGGGGATGTGGGTCGGTCGGTGTGAAATCGGCGTTGATCGACAAGAACTGTAACGGGGTGGTTTGGACGATACAGTGTTGCACCCTCGCGTCGTAGAGTTAGATGGAGATTTGGGGATTTTTTTTGAGGGTGTTCCTGCGCGGACTGGGACATGCGACCTCGTGGGGATGTTCGATGGGGATGTGGGTCGGTCGGTGTGAAATCGGCGTTGATCGACAAGAACTGTAACGGGGTGGTTTGGACGATACAGTGTTGCACCCTCGCGTCGTAGAGTTATACATATGGAGATTTGGGGATTTTTTTTGAGGGTGTTCCTGCGCGGACTGGGACATGCGACCTCGTGGGGATGTTCGATGGGGATGTGGGTCGGTCGGTGTGAAATCGGCGTTGATCGACAAGAACTGTAACGGGGTGGTTTGGACGATACAGTGTTGCACCCTCGCGTCGTAGAGTTATATGGAGATTTGGGGATTTTTTTTGAGGGTGTTCCTGCGCGGACTGGGACATGCGACCTCGTGGGGATGTTCGATGGGGATGTGGGTCGGTCGGTGTGAAATCGGCGTTGATCGACAAGAACTGTAACGGGGTGGTTTGGACGATACAGTGTTGCACCCTCGCGTCGTAGAGTTAGATGGAGATTTGGGGATTTTTTTTGAGGGTGTTCCTGCGCGGACTCGGACATGCGACCTCGTGGGGATGTTCGATGGGGATGTGGGTCGGTCGGTGTAAAATCGGCGTTGATCGACAAGAACTGTAACGGGGTGGTTTGGACGATACAGTGTTGCACCCTCGCGTCGTAGAGTTAGATGGAGATTTGGGGATTTTTTTTGAGGGTGTTCCTGCGCGGACTGGGACATGCGACCTCGTGGGGATGTTCGATGGGGATGTGGGTCGTTCGGTGTAAAATCGGCGTTGATCGACAAGAACTGTAACGGGGTGGTTTGGACGATACAGTGTTGCACCCTCGCGTCGTAGAGTTAGATGGAGAGTTGTTTTTTTTCCATTAAGGAACACTACCATCACCGCATAATTTGTCAATAATGGGAAAACGTGTATATAATTTAAAATAAACGCCACCCCCGTTAATATAATATACCCGAGTCCGGGCCTGTACGGTCTAGGTCTCGATACGGTGCGCATAGCTGGGCCATGGCTATGGCATAGCGCGTACGGAATTCGATGTCTGTGGTGGGGGCATTTGAGGGGAATATTGTGTAGCATAATATACGGAGCAATTTTCACACAAGTACTGTCATATGTGTCATTTTTATATTGATGTTGCCATTTAACACATAACACAGTGATGCCAAATTTATTTTCATGATTTTTCTGCAATTTTTGATTCAAAATTAAAATTAGAACGTTGTTACATACAATTAAACCTCACAATTAACGGATGAATATCAACAGATCATAGAGAAATGTACATTTAATACAATACTATTCTTTAAAGTTACGGAAACTTCATAACTGGCGGCGTTGTTTTCACCTGTAACCTCAGCCACAGCAGCAAAGTTTATCATTTCTCACGGTTGATAAAGAATCTTCAATCGAATTTAATAGTTGAAAAGATAAATATTTATCTTATTAGTTCTCTATAAATGTAGTTGTGGCAATAATGTAGTTATTAATAACCATGGCTGCTATGTTTAGTGCCTCCGGATGACGTTACAATACAATGGGTGAGCACGATTTGAGACATGCGTGTGTAATGTGTATAACCCCGGGGACCTTTAATTCGTTAATTTTTAGAGAATGGTATCGATACTGAGAGTAACGTCGTAAACATGGGGGCCACCGGAAATCCCAACGCCGCCAGGTTGGCCACCCTCCAAGAGCGAAAAAAGACCATCGAGGAATCCGTTCGGAAATGCACCCAAGAACTCAGGGCACTATGCATACAAGTAAGGCACACCTTTTTATTATGCGATCACCCGAATATTATGCGGTTTCGCTATCTTATCGGAATTCCTAAGCAATAATTTTTAATTGGGTACTGTTTATTTGTCACCTAGGAGGCCGATATTACAGGGGTCGTCCCCCCAGAAATGCCTTTGGAACCGGGAGAGTCGCCTCCTCTTGTAAGGAGGCGTATTGGCACGTCTTACGAGTTATCCGAGAATTTAATTAAGAACTCCAGTAATAAAGATGAACATATCACCGATATCGAGCTCCAAATCCAAGTTCACGCCAACGCAGCCGAGGCTGCTTTAGGACTGGCAAACGAGCAACACATCAGCAAGGTACTATCAAATTCGCAACCTAGAATATCGTGTAAAACGAGATTTTCCGTAGACTTTACGAAGACAGCACATGTTGACTTATCAACATCACAAAGTCCAGTATAAAGATCTCCACGAGAAGTTGTCGACCGCTAAAGATAAAGCGCAACAACAGGCGGTGGTGGCGGAGCAGCTGCACAAGCAGAAGAAGAAGCCGAGACCTCTGGAACAGGAAGACTGCGTATCCGTGACCGCCAACAGTGACCCGTTCCCCAAATCGGAACTCAGACACAGCATCAGGTCGAATAAATGTACAAATGAGGAAGTAGAGATGAGATACGGGAGCTACCAGAGGTCGGCCTCGTATAAAAGCGCGAGCAGCTCCTACTTGCCCGGGACCTACCCCCGATATGAGGAAAATCTAAATTCGGGCTTATACCGCCTGAGCTTGAATGGATACAAAAGTTACATGGAGAGGTAAGAAGAGACATGGCTATTTCCGTTTATTATTTTGAACTGTCATTCATAATTTTCGTACTAATTTAGCGATTTTATTGGTCGAAAAAAAGGACTGGGCTCTGTGATTCGTTAAAAAATGTTTCCACCTAAAATAAAATCGTGTCTATTAAATCCTTTGACTAAGCTGAAGGAGGCAAATTCTGACGTTTTATTTCGCATTTAGGAGGGAAACCATGCACATAGTGGCCCCATACCCTCCCCCCAGCCAGTACAGCCCTCGAATGGCGCACAGCCCTTCGTACCAGCATCAGTACCCCCAAGCCCAGGGCTACCAACATCAGCAGCACCACAAATCGCTGCAAGTCTTCGACTATTCCAACCAGTACAAGACGATGCCGCATTACGGTTCAACCAAGAGTCACCAAAGCAGCCCCACGAATCAAATGAGTCTGCACCATAACAATAACAATAATAACAGGCAACCTAGTCCTTCGAGTAGTCCGAACGCGCAAAAACCCCCGTACTACCCACTACCGCCCCCGCCTGCCAGTTACAGACTTTCTTCAGATTATCGCACCCAGCAGAACCCGCACCAGATCCAGCCGCATCAGCAGTACGAACAGAACGGCATGACGTTGGGTTTGGGCGGATTTTGGAAGCCGACTAAAACCGGGAAAATGGTCTGGTGCGAGTACAGCACCCTCGATCCGAACTGGCCGCGCGATAAGCGATTCGGGAGTCTCGACCGGAGGAAAAATAAGAGGGTGCATAAAAGGGTGTCGCCATCTGTCGATAACAAATCCGCCACTTTGGCCAGTGTGCCCTCGTACACTGATCACGTGAGGACGGCCTCTATCAAATCGCCCCAGGTGATTATTTAACATATTTTGAGTTGACTTTGTCGAAAAAACGGAAAAACGCATGTCTTGTGGTAATTTGGATGGTACCTAAAAACAGCTCATTCTGAGTCGCTATTGAGGAAGTTGATGTAATTCTGGACTTGTGGTGAAATTTTAGTGGTGTGAATGTTATTTCTGCAATTTAAAGCTTATATGAGTGATTTCTTAACAACGACCTCGATACCCCTCAATATCACAAAATTTATAGGCCCAATTTTCCATATTTTATCGATAAGAATGCTAAAATCACCTTCATGAAAGAACATAAACCGTTTGACTGTGGAAAATTTTATTAGCTTCCTAAAAGTTGAATGTCTGTCATGTTTCCTAAGTGATATGGACGATTCGGATTATCGCATACGTTTTCCTGAAAATGACTACCTTTTTATAGTCCCAATACTTGATCAATAAATTATTACTCATAGATCATCAACAGACTGTCTCAGGACAGTCGACAACTAGTTAGGACCCAATCTCTCGGAAGCGTCGGGGCGCAGACCATTGACAGCGTCTGGCCCAGCGACGACAACTCTTCGTGCGAAAGTGACAACCGCAGCATCAACGACGCGAACCAATCCAGGAGGCTGAAGCAGAAGGAATGGATGGAGACTTCGTTGGACGGTCCGGTCTCTCCGACCCATTCCATTCTTTCTAGGCCTCAATCGACGGTGCCATCTGTGCTTTCGCCCGAGGAGAAGTACGTTCCTTCGCCCCCGCGACAGTTAGTCCTGAGTCCTAAGCCACCTTTAGAAATCCCGGCCGAATCTAATCCGTCCCCGAGGATGATACCTGAAACCAATATAGAGATTTTCAACAACAACATCCCGAAAAACTGCACGGTCGTGCAGGCGGGGCACTGTAAGCCCTACCACGAGGAGACGAAACCGTTCGAAATGTCCGATTTTTATAAGTATTCGACCAAATTCAAGAAATCGCCAGTTAAAAAGCAGCCAGTGCGTGAGAGGATTAACGAGTCGCCCGGTCCTCCCGGTTCTGGCGTTCTTAAGAACTTGAACGAAGCTTTCGATGATTCCCAGAAGGTTTACCACTCCGCTAAGAATCACAACTTGAGTTCTGAGTAAGGAAACGGATTTTTCTTTGATGGTGTGGATATTTATTTACCTTGGTTTCGCAGAGTTTGCAGCCCTGGTTTGGATAATTCGGCCTCTCTGAATTCGAGTCTAAACTTCAGTCAGATTTCTTCGGCGAACGTTGCTGAGCACTTCCATGATGAAATGAACGAGTGGTACAAGAACCAGAACTTTCAAATCGATGGTAATTCCGGAGGGTCCGGTACGACCACATCCAAAGGAAAATCCACGGCAACATTGGTCTAATAGTTTATATTTAAATCACACTTTGAAAGACTTGAATATATTGCAATAATTAGATTGTTTGGCGACTTGCTGAGCCACAGTATACTTTCCTCCGCATATCTTATTTTCTGTCGATATGGGGGCGGTATTATCTGCAAGTTCCCAATCATCATCACATGATATAATTAAATTAAATTATAACTCTAGGGAGATTATTTGACGTGCCTTGTGAATACTTTCGGAAAGTTTTATATTTACAAGAAAAACGTTTGCATAAATCTAAGATATTTTTTTAAAGCTAAGATGTTTTTATCGTTAAGGGCAGAACTGTTGCATTTAAAATGTGTGCCTTGGGTCTCTCTCATATCAATTAATAATACTGTTATTAATTTTATATAAAAATTATATTGATCTCAAAAGCGATTGATGATTATTGTTATTCAAAATTTAAATAAAGTGACACGAAAATTGAATAAACCGTTAGTAGAACTTGTCCAGCAATAAATTTTTGGTTTTCATGGATCAAACCAAAGTATTGTACGTATGATATAAGATTGTATTTCGTATTTTTTAAAGTTTTAATACATTTTCTACACGAAAAATGCCTAATTTATTTCCTCGAATTAGTTTTTTTCTAATAAAATAACTAGGTTTATTAATCATTCCCATTATTATAGATATACTGGAATGCTATTTAATTTAGATAAGATAAGAAGAAAACCAATGAGACGGTGTAGTATTTACGTCCTGTTATTGCGATTGTGCAAGGTTATACCATTATACGTAAATACCGGCAACATTAATTGAAAGCGAAATTTGCTCAGGTTGCGCAATTTATTTTTAATTAATAAATATTTATTAATTAAACTAAATTATTCCATGTTGTTCCGATCCTCGGTCTGGTGCAGCTCTTCTGGGATGTGGTCAAGGATATTTGCATTGAATTTAGGTCTCGTTAACCGTAGAGGACGAAATTTGAATGAGGAAATTTTCGAAAATTTAGAAACTTCGCGGTCATTTTCGAATTACCCCGCATTTCCTTCCGCCAGGGTCGCTAGTGTCGCTTCCGCCACGTCCCCTGGGTGGGGGTAATGAAAAGAGCGCAACTTGGTGGCCTCTTCCTTTTTGACTAGCCCGTCGCCTGGTGCGGTTGTTGCTTCGTTAAGTTGTAAATTCAGTGTTCCTATATTTCGAAGATTTTGTTTCTCGTTGCTTCGTTGTAACATCAAACAGTAAGTACAGACATTTCCGCGGAGTTTCCGCAAATTCCCGGCGATTTTCCGCCGGTTTTCTCGCGATTTTCGGGCTCGGTTCGCCATCACCACGTGTACACACGCATTCCGGTCATGTCCGCCATATGTTGAAATCGCCCGGAACACCCAAAAAGCCGATCGAAACGCGCCGGGATCGCCCAGACCCATCGCGATTCCAAATTCCATGCATTTCCGATGGGCGGAAGTCGGTATTTTCGCGTATTTTTCACGATTTTCGCACTTGCGAACGTCACAGCATGGCCGCTCTCTCCGACTTCAACCTGTTGGATCGGCTCGTACGGTCCGCCCGAGTCGGCATCGTCACCCTGCAATTACGAGGATTGTAAAGTGGGATAAATTGTGCACAAATCTCTCGAAATTGCACGTGGAAAGTCGTAAATCGCGCTCCTCCACGCGATCGCCTATCCGGAAAAAGCGATTTTCCCATCTATTAGTATACAGTCATCCGCATGAGTAACTCACCCAAATCAAATGCAGCTGGACTTATAAGGTGACTGAATATTCGACTCACATTTCAGTGATAATGTCCGTACAAAGGGTTGATTTGCTTGAAAAGAAACCGGACTCTTCCTCCATATCTTGCCTACTGGAGAGGTACAGTCGTGTTTAAAGTGATGCGTTCCTAACCTCTTGTTTTTTTCTTTAGTATTTCTCGTTATTAAGCTTGCATTTCTAAGTCGTCCCCTTTTTGACAGCCACGTGGTGCAGGGCCGCCATTTTGACCGATTAGGTAAACAATAACCTGGTTACTGGTTAGAAACGTCATCGGCCGAGTCAAAATGGCTGCCCCGCAAGTCTCCCAGTTTATTTTTATAATTATCACGTGGCCCCGATTTTCACAGCGTATTCTCGTCGTCTTTTCCAGATTTCAAAATGGGTAAAGAGAAGGTTCATATCAACATCGTCGTCATTGGACACGTAGATTCCGGCAAATCGACCACCACCGGCCATTTGATCTACAAATGCGGTGGAATCGACAAGCGTACCATCGAGAAATTCGAGAAGGAGGCCCAGGAAATGGGCAAGGGCTCGTTCAAATACGCCTGGGTTTTGGACAAGTTGAAAGCCGAACGTGAACGTGGTATCACCATCGACATCGCCCTTTGGAAATTCGAAACGGCCAAATTCTACGTCACCATCATCGACGCGCCCGGACACAGGGATTTCATCAAGAACATGATCACCGGAACGTCGCAAGCCGACTGCGCCGTCCTGATCGTGGCGGCCGGCACCGGAGAGTTCGAGGCCGGCATCTCCAAGAACGGGCAGACCCGCGAGCACGCCCTTCTGGCCTTCACCCTGGGCGTGAAACAGCTCGTCGTCGGAGTCAACAAAATGGACTCGACCGAGCCGCCCTACAGCGAGGCCCGTTTCGAGGAGATCAAGAAGGAAGTCTCCTCCTACATCAAGAAGATCGGGTACAACCCGGCAGCTGTCGCTTTCGTGCCCATCTCCGGTTGGCACGGAGATAACATGCTGGAGTCGTCCAGCAAGATGCCCTGGTTCAAGGGGTGGGCCGTCGACCGCAAAGAAGGCAAAGCTGACGGCAAGTGCCTCATCGAAGCTCTGGACGCCATCCTCCCCCCGTCTCGCCCCACCGAGAAACCCCTACGTCTTCCCCTCCAGGTGAGCACTTCACTTTCGACCGACCGCCATTTTGAATGACCATAGTTACGTTGTTATGATGACATTTATGACATTTATTAATGAAAACAGTCCGTGATTGTTATTGGCTTAATCTTTGCTGAATCATCTTCGTAAAATTCGAAAATTACCCCGATTTTCGACTTTCGATTAACAATTTCTTGTTCGATTCGCAGGACGTTTACAAGATTGGTGGTATCGGAACAGTACCAGTCGGCAGAGTCGAGACCGGTGTGCTGAAGCCCGGTATGGTCGTGGTCTTCGCCCCGGCCAACATCACCACTGAAGTCAAGTCGGTGGAGATGCACCACGAGGCCCTGCAGGAGGCCGTTCCCGGCGACAACGTCGGTTTCAACGTGAAGAACGTCTCCGTGAAGGAGTTGCGTCGTGGTTACGTCGCCGGAGACTCTAAAAACGCCCCGCCCCGTGGCGCCGCCGATTTCGTGGCCCAGGTCATCGTTCTGAACCATCCCGGACAGATTTCCAACGGTTACACTCCGGTGCTCGATTGCCACACGGCCCACATCGCCTGCAAATTCGCCGAGATCAAAGAGAAGGTCGACCGTCGTTCGGGGAAGACCACCGAGGAGAATCCCAAAGCCATCAAGTCCGGAGACGCGGCCATCGTCAACTTGGTGCCGTCCAAGCCGATGTGCGTCGAGTCGTTCCAGGAGTTCCCGCCCCTCGGTCGATTCGCCGTCCGCGACATGAGGCAAACCGTCGCCGTAGGTGTCATTAAGAGTGTCAATTTCAAAGATGCTAGTGCCGGCAAAGTCACAAAGGCTGCAGAAAAAGCCTCCAAGAAGAAGTAGTTTTTACAAAAGCTCCGTTATTATTCGATTTTTATATGTTCAATTTTCAATAAATTTGGAGTTTTTAAAGATATTTTTATTTTGAGACTTGTGATTTAGAGAATAATTCCTCAGTTTGACACTTCCAAGTTTATAACTTACTAATAAAAGATTTCTTAAAAATTATCGTTTATTCACCTAGTGTCATTCTGATTCAAAAATCCTCCACCTCTTTTGGGGAAAAGCGATATCTCCTGAATATACAGGATAAAATAAAACAGAGCCCTGTAAGGAATAATCCAACCCCCATAAAGTAAAGTATACTAGAAAAACAGATTGCAGACGAAAATAACTCTATTTAAGTTATTGAGATCGCGAATTCACGTGAATTAATAAATGACGCAGAAGTTGAACTTGAACAACAAAATGACTTTAAGAATTTATTGCTAATGCTAATGGAAATTTCCATTGTTATTGAACGAAACGGTTTATGTGTATAATTGGTTGCCTACTCAATAAATTCAATACAATAAGCGCCACCTAACGGGGAATAGTGAAAACCTTAGGCAAGCTGTACACCTTTTTTTGCAGTGTTTTCCTGTAAGATGGCACTGTGCAGATCTGTTTTACCGACTGTGTGTTTCTACGCGTTCCCAGCCGATTTCTCCAAAACGTTTTTGATGATTTTGCCGCTAAGCCAATGTAAGAAAGGAAAGTGGTTTTGTGAAAGATTTTTGAGTTTCGCTCGGAAAGTTGGCTGCAGAGCCGAGTGAATAGTGGCCGTTTGGACGTGATCCGGGTGTATTTCGCGCCCGCTTCGGTGTTCCGTGTGCACGTTTTGAATTCGCAAACTAATTCCTATTGGCTTTGTGGATGGTTATGTGCAATGTGATCACGTAATGGCGGGTAAGGCGTTTCAGTGGAAATGTGTGGTTAATACCACCGGCCCCCAGCCCCGGCCCCGGCACGGGCATCGCGCCGTTGCCATCAAGGATTTGATGGTCGTTTTCGGCGGCGGCAACGAGGGAATCGTCGACGAACTACATGTTTATAACACGGGTACGAGACAGCTTATGCGGTAAATATGGCGCGGGCGCGGGATTATTCGCGTTTCCACGCGGCCCCTGCCAATTTACCGCCCCCCGAAAACACAAACCAGCCCCCCTAAAGCCCCCGATGGTTAACCCCGAAAGCTCGAAACCGAGATTTTCAAAATTCGCTTCAATCGAGATTGTTTGGTTCGAAAACAAAGATGGCGGTCAAACATCAACATCTCGACCGGGCAGAAGCAACACTTGCCTATAAGCTAACCTAAACAAATTCCGGTAACGAATTTTCGGACCTTTCACTCTCCCTATAAAAAATAATACGCTCAACCGACGTCGCTGATTTTTTTGGTAGAATCTTAAATTTGAAAATGCAATTGAATTACCCCCCGCTGTCATTTTTCCAATGACGTAAAATAACGAAAAATTCGATTGTGTGCTCTAATTTCAGCGGAAACCTTCTAAAAGCGTCAGCGAAAACGATAGCAATTTCGTAAGCTAGAGCGAGACGCGTTCGAAATCCTACCTGAAAATGAAATCAGTGGCGTCCGCGTGATTTTCCTCAAATTCGTCACTAAAGAACTCAAATGTTGATTTCCAGCAACGAACCAATGGTTCGTTCCGATCACGAAAGGGGACGTGCCCCCGGGCTGCGCCGCTTACGGTTTCGTCGTGGACGGGACGCGGCTGCTCGTCTTCGGCGGCATGGTCGAGTACGGCAAGTACAGTAACGAGCTGTACGAGCTGCAGGCCTCCAAGTGGGAGTGGAGACGGCTGAAGCCGAGGGCGCCGAAGTCGGGGCCGTCGCCGTGCCCGCGCCTCGGCCACAGCTTCACGCTGGTCAACAACAAGGTCTACCTGTTCGGCGGCCTGGCCAACGACAGCGCCGACCCCAAGAACAACGTGCCGCGCTATCTCAACGACTTGTACACGCTGGACATACGCACGACGCCCGTCCAGTGGGACATCCCGATCACGAGCGGGCCGTCGCCGCCGCCGCGGGAGTCGCACACGGGGGTCGCGTACGCCGACAAGAAGAACGGGAAGTCGTTCCTGGTGATCTACGGCGGGATGAGCGGTTGCCGATTGGGCGACCTGTGGTTCCTGGAGACGGAGACGCGGACCTGGAGCAAACCGCAAATATCCGGCACGATACCGCTGCCCAGATCCCTCCACACGTCCACCCTGATCGGGCACAGGATGTTCGTCTTCGGCGGCTGGGTCCCGGCCGAGACCGCGGCCGAGGTCAAGACTTGCACCAACGAAAAGGAGTGGAAGTGCACCAGCACCATGGCCTGTCTCAATCTCGGTACGTCCAACACTAACTATGCCGCCATGTTGCTGAAATACCAGTAATTAACCCATAAGTTGAGGTATTTGCTAACAAAATCACTCACTTTGCCACTCCAAACTCTCCAGTAGTCGAAAATGACACCCACAAATAATAATTGCTAGGGCTGTATTTGACAGTTTATAAATTGGGAACCATATTGTTTGGCATGGCAACGTTTATAAATAAATGGCCGCGTTTTCTAAATCAACGTATAGATGTGATGTGGTATTTATTCAACAAACTTTCAATTCACAAAAGTTTGGTTGAATTAGTGGAACACTAGTAATGAGCCTATAAGTTTGGCCAGATTGAGGTACTTACTAACAAAATCATTTACTTTGCCACTCCAAATTCTCCAGTAGTCGAAAATGACACTCATAAATAATAATTGCTAGACCTGTTTTTGACAGTTTATAAATTGGGAACCATATTGTTTGGCATGGCAACGTTTATAAATAAATGGCCGCGTTTTATAAATCAACGTATAGATGTGATGTGGTATTTATTCAACAAACTTTCAATTCACAAAAGTTTGGTTAAATTAGTGGAACATTAGTAATGAGCCTATAAGTTTGGTCATATTGAGGTACTTGGCAACACTTACTTTGCCCCTTCAGATTCCCCAGTAGTCCAGAATGACATCCACAAATAATAATAATTGCTGATTTTGACAGTTGTTAGATTGGAAACCACATTGTTTTGCTTATCAACAGTAATAAATAAATGGCCGCACTTTGTCTATCAACCGATTGATGAAAAATTCTGTCGATTCTGCAGAAACCATGACTTGGGACGACCTGAACATCGACGATTTGGAGGAGAACACGCCGTGCGCGCGTGCCGGCCATTGTTCCGTCGGCGTGAGCACCAGACTGTACATCTGGTCGGGCCGCGACGGGTACAGGAAAGCCTGGAAGAACCAGGTCTGCTGCAAGGACATGTGGTACCTGGAGGTGGACCGTCCGCCCGCGCCCGGCCGCGTGTCGCTGGTCAAGGCGGGCACCCAGTCGTTGGAGGTGAACTGGAACGGGTCGCCGTCGATCCAGGTGTACATCCTGCAGATCCAGAAGTACGACCTGCCGACCCCCGCACCCACGCCGCCGAAGACCCTGGTCCCGATCGCCCCCGCGCCGCCGCCCCTGCTGACGTCCCCGAAGGCGGCGCAGTCGCCGCTGGCCAAGATCGTGATGGCCGCCACGCCGACCGCCCAGGCGGGCAAGATGGTCGTCGCGGCGCCCGCGTCCGCGCCGACGACGCCTAAAGTCGCCACCCCGCTCAAAGGTAAACGTTTCAGGTGACGGGCCGCAATTTAACAAGCAGCTGTCAAAAGCCAGCGCCTTGGTTCCTCTTTTTAAAATACACACGTACACGTCTGAGGGTCGGTGCAGTTTTCTGTAGCATTTCGAACTTAAGGTGCTGGCCGTCAACACGTTTCGGTTGGTAACCTCTATTATTATCCTTATTAATATTGTTTGTATTATAATGGTGGTAGTACTTCATTTTTATTATCGTTTTATTGGCGAGCCGTTAATAAAAGATTTCGATTTGTCTCCAACACTGTCAAACGATTTTGACTTATGCATGATTTGGGAAAATCACCAAGGAGAGATGTTTCTCTGTTTATGGTTTTCCCCGATTTCGATCATGTCGAAATGTGATTTCGATTCGCTTTGTTTCCGGCTCGGAATGGAAGTAACGCAGTGTTCTTATTATTTATAGTTCGAAATGTGGTGAAAAACGCAACGGCTCCACTGTTAATAACCGCACCTGCGCAGAGTGCCGGCAATTCAGATCCCGCACAAGGTGTGGGCATGTTGTCGGGCATACAGGCACTAGCGGCGGCGGCCGCCGCCACCCAAAAAATAACCGTTGCCCCACAAACCACTCAAATAAGAATCGGTGATTATCGCGAGAATCTCGCCCCGTTTCGTCGGTGAGACGAAAATGGCTGAACGCGGTTTTTCTCGTTTTAGCCTCGCCGAACGTCAGGGTCCAGGGCACGACGATGATCAGGCAGACGACGTCGCAGGTGGCAGGCAAGCCGCTGATTGTCCAGAAGGGCAGCAGTATTATCCAGAAGAGTGGAGTGCAACAGGTCGTCACTTTGGTCAAGACTAGCACCGGCATGACCTTGGCCACGCTGCCCAAAGGCGGCAACATCGTCCAGAACAAATCGCCGCAGCAGCAGAAGAACACCATCGTCAAGATCATGCCCAGCAGCCCGGCGAACAAGGTCCTGACGACCGTCAAAGCCATACCGTCGAATTTGATCCAAATGAGCAAAGCCACTGGGAAGTTGGTCCTGTCAAAGAACGCGACCGGGCAGATTCCGACCATCAGCAACCAGCAGGTGATCGTGGTCAGCTCGAACAGCGGGATCAGGAACATGCAGTCTGTCTCGAACGTCCAGGCAGTGCCTACGGTCAAATCGACCACCGTCAATGTTCACCCGATCGCCTCGTCCTCGGCAATAACCGGACTTCAAGGTGTCAAAATCTCGAAACCCATCACGCTTTCGATGCCGATGACCGTGGTCGGATCCCCGAAAGCTTTGACGATTTCGAAAAACACCGTAAGTTTTCTACTGATCAGGTTGTGGATTTGGTTTAATTTCTGTCTAGAAACAGGTTATGATCGGTGGGAAGCCCGTGACCGTTCAAATGGCGGGCGGGAACAAAGTCACGCTGATGCAGCCGCAGCAGAGTCTCGGGAAAATCGTTCGCCTGCCCGTGACGTCGACCATCGCCACGGCTAACAGCAGTTTGGAGCAACCGAAATTGGTTGTGGTTTCCAGACCGAAACCGGTGGTCACTCCGACCACACTTGGTGAGTATTTCCTCTGGGCCGATTCTGTGTGTTTTGATTTGTTGGCTTTGGTACTAATTCCCTTGGGTTCTTTTTTTTTCGTTTAGACTGGGTGCGCACGTTTTTCGAAGGACTCTTTTCGCATGAAAAATGTCCCATGTAAAAAGCGATATGTCGGAGCGCCGCTGTTTGTTGCTTCATGAAACCACGGCAAGAGGGCGTTCATTGCATTGCTTTTATCTCGAGTTTAGGTGTATTTTTTTACTTTAATAATTTATGTTTATTTTATTTATTATTTATTTTTTTGGAAAAGACTTTTTATTTGTGAAGTTTTGTTGGTTACCGTTTGTCATTTAGCAAAAAAATTAGCGTTTTCACTTGTTTCATTTATTTTGGGTGACTTAATGGGGTGGTTCGCGCCTAAAACCTAGAAAAAAAAGACGTGTTCAATTAATTACAGAAAGTCATAAGTTTGTTGCGCTTGTTGGAAAGCACGCAAAGACCTTTCAGATTGCTCGGAGTATAGCCCCATCCTTTTTATTTGTACGGAATAGAAAAGGATGCAGCTATGCTCCGATCAATCCCTTCCAAGAGCTTTGACAACGCGAGGAGTAGGATACGTGAGGGCGTTCGTCTATTCAGTCCTTTTGGCTTTCTTTTCCTTTACGACAAAAAACAAAGTCAGGTGCAGGCATAATAACACGAGTAAGAAAGAGATGATGAACGTGGTGCGGCAGAAAAACCGAGCGCAGTATGTTGGGCAGCTGTTTTAGGCGGGTTGGGAGAGAAGTGAATTTTCTTTAAAGATACTCCGTGCTTGCTTAAAAGCGAGTACTTCACCATTGTTCATAAAAATCCACATTACGCGATATTTATTCACTAAACTTTCAATCCACAAAAGTTTGGTATCGGTTTAATTGAAATACGCGCCCGTGGCAGCACTCATCACGAAACTAACTGCTTGTCAGAATAGATAACCTTAAGGTCCAACATATTCCCCCGCTTAAGGTTTCTACGTCAAAAAGGGCCTCATTCCGCACTGGTTTTTCCTCGTATTAACGTGTTAACCGGCTATCTGTAACCAAAGCTCCCAAAGTAGTGTCGATTCTCAGTCTCCTTGAACAAGACTTGAGAAAGCACCGAGTACCCAAGAATCCCAAGTAAGCGTAGTACTTTCGAGCGGGTACTTGCGGTGCCGGTCGACGTTTCCGGTCCAAGATTTATAGCGTGGTGCCTCATTTGACGTTGCAGCGTCGTCGTCCTTCGACGGGCCGGCCACCACCGACGCCGCGCTGGCCGCCCTCGCCGCCGAGGCCGGTCTGATCGACCCGAAGCCGGTCAAGGAGGTCGCGGCAGAGGAGGGAATCGCCGACGACGTCGAGCAGACCCTGATCAGACAACTGGAGGACTCGGCCGAGGAGGTGACGGCCGCCGCCGAAGCGGCCGAAGAGGGCGCCGTCCTGTTCGACGCCGGCCAGAGCCTCGGGCTCAAAGGGGGCTCCTCGCTGCGCCCCGGACGGTTCGGCCCGATGCCGCGCAAGGGCTGGTACAAGAAGATGGGGCTGCGCGGCGGCAGCAAGGACTCTCTCGAGACGGCGCAGGTACGACCATTGTCTTAATCTCGCAGGTTTAAGGGGCGAAGTAACCTCAAAAACGAGGAATGCGCCCAAAATTCTTTGTTGAAATAATCTCATAGTGAAAAGTTCAAATTCCGTCACTTTTCCTTTTAACTCAGAATCTAACCTTACCTGACTTTGCATTCACGCTCATTGCCTAAAAATCCCGTGTGGCCATTCTGATTGATAAGGCAGTGACACTGAAGTAAGATTAACTCAGATTTCTGCCAAAAGGGCAAAAGCGACTTTTGCCTCTTTGACGTAAAACACAGTAGCGTACTCGAGGGTACCATCAGTCAGTACTTGCTTTCTGACTCCTTTCTGATTTGAGAGATAGAGAACATGGAGCCGATTTGTGTTACTTGTTGGAGACCAGGAAAGTTCGGTTTATTAATTTTCTGCGTTTCTCCACAATCGGTTTCGTACTTTTTAACGTAATATCTATCTTGGATTTTAGGCATTCACGGCCTTCATTTTCTAAATTAGATGATGTTCCAGGTTTTAATTTAGACCGCGTTGTCGTTTGTCGTTGGTAGTGAATTAAATTTGACGTTTCGGCTGTCATATCGCAGCCTTTTTCAGAATAATTCCAGAAAATTAATTCCAAAAAAAACGAAACATTATCTGATTTAGTAATATCGTTTGGGACTTGGAAAGAGGTTGGAAATGGAGAGAGGTTTGTTCGTGCACCTCAAATGAGGACCACTTTGCAACCTGTCAGTGAGTGGTTTCGGGTATTTTAGAACGCAGAATTTGGTAAAATCAATCTTGGATAAGTTTGGGTTCAATCAGAAAGTGGTCAGTGTAGCAAAAAAGCCTTTTTTTGAGAGGTTCTGACCACTTTGACGATTTGTAAACCGTCAGTAACTTATCTGAAGGTTCCTGCAAGAACACCGGACTATCAGTCGAAAAGTGGTCAGAAAACAGTCCGTGCCTCTGCTCGGACTGCTCCAATTAAGCTTGTGCACATGCGTCGTACTTTGTGGACCGATCCACAACTGTTGCACGAACAAGCCTATTAACAGAAATCAGTCCCATAAACCAACTTTTTGCCTTTCCCTGTATTTTGAACCGGTATGTCAGAAAATGACAAAATCAACTGATTGTCACCGTCAGCCCAACGAGCCAACATTCGGTCAAAAATTGTTTGTTGAATTAGTCCCAAAAGTTCAAATTCCGTCATATTTGTCACTCTTTGCCTCTTTGAGTCTTTGACGTAAAACACAGTAGCGTACTTGCGTGCACCATCAGTACAATCGGTTTCGTTTTTTTCAACATAATTTCTAACGTTTGGGACTTGGAAAAAGCGAAAAAGCTTTGAAAATTGAAAAAAATTCGAATGACGTTTATTGCAGGCCACATCATCGGACGAAGTGACAGACGCTAGTTCGATGAACGGGACCACCGCCATGGACACGTCGGGCGAGAACGACCTGAGCGCCCCGGCGCTCGACGACGACGACGCCGGCCAGTCGCAGCCGCAACAAGATGGCGGCGACGGCGACAAGATGGACGACCAGAGCGCCGACGACGGCGACCCGGACGACGGCTACCAGGACAGCGGCGCCGCGTTCGAGCGTCAGCCGGACGGCGTCGAGGAGCCGAAGAAGGACGAGAGCGCGCCGAGCCCGGCCGACGAGCAGCCCGCCATCAAGAAGGAGGACGGCGACGCCCTGTCCGCCCTGGCCGCTGCCGCCCTCGACCACTCGAAAGAAACGAAGAAGACTGACGGCGCCGCCGACGCGCCCGCCGCCGGCAAGGAGCTCTGGCACACGGTCGGCCTGATCAGGGGCAGCAGCTGCGACGTCACCAACTATTTCCTGCTGGACGACTGCGCCGGCCTCACCGTCGACAATCTCCCGGATCTGTCGCAGTACAACAGGATCACCCTGGAACCGGGCACCGCCTACAAGTTCCGGGTCGCCGCCATCAATTCCGTTGGAGTGGGCGACTGGAGCGAGGTACTAACCATCATTTTAGATTTGAGCTTTTTTTAATGGACGTTTTTCGCTAGGTTTCAGCTTTCAAGACTTGCCTGCCCGGCTTCCCCGGGGCGCCTTCGGCGATAAAGATCGCCAAATCCGGAGACGGGGCTCATTTATCATGGGAGCCCCCCAGTACCAACCAGGGCGGCATTTTGGAGTACTCGGTGTACCTGGCAGTGCGTGGAAAGGTGAATATTATTTCATTATGCAACTAGGTAATTTCATTACCGCACGTGTCCACAATTTCACTAAATATACGCATTCATTCACGTTGATCGCTTAGTTCAGGGATTTTTCTTTTTATGAAAATTTAGGTTGGCAATCCCAAACTTCAAAATTAATTATGACAGTTGTCAATTATCTTTTGTTTTTAAGAGTTTTTACAAGTAATATTGGTGTTGAAGTGATGTGGACGTCAGAAAAATAGTATATGAAACTTGTAGGGAATGTTTGCGTAATGTGCTATTATGAATTTGCAGGATAAGGCGAGTCCCCCACAGCAATTGGCGTTCGTGCGCGTCTACTGCGGCCCGAATAGTTCGTGCGTAGTGCCGAATTCTACTTTATCGGCCGCCCACCTGGACACTTCGACTAAGGCAGCGATAATCTTCCGGATCGCCGCCAAAAACGAGAAGGGCTACGGCCCGGCGACTCAAGTTAGGTGGCTGCAAGGTAATGATAAGATTTTAAACTGAAAATCTCATTAAATCGGTTGCGAATGTTTTGAGATTTTGTGTTTCGGTTTTTTTTGAGTAATGTTTGCTGACATTTCGTTTCGTTTGGGCAGATTCGCAGGCCACGAACAAATCGACGAAGCGTCTGCCCGATGAGCGTCCGATGTTCAATAAGAAAATGAAGTTCGAAAAGGATGAGAACTAGATAAGCACTCGCGTGAAAAATTTACGTATGTATAGGCGAATCGGAGGCGAGGGTGTACATTTATAGCTGTGTGTCCTGTCGAAGAAGTCTTTATTTTCCAACTGTGTAACAACCACATCATCAACAAACAACATCAATATTGCCGGATTCGACACTTTTTTTCAGTTGTCTCAAGGAACATTCTGATCGTTTATTTATTTTAATATGGAAAAACTGTGTTAGCGACTTCAAGTCCTATTTCTATATGTTTAATAAAAGTAAATTTAATCAACAGGAAAATCATTGATAATAAGTAATAATTATTACTGTTAGTTTTTGTGTTGGCACCCGCGTTCATTCTGGACCACGGTGTCTCTTTAGGAAAAAAGATGAGTATAAAAGGAGCGTTTGACTGGAATAATAATAAATAATAATATTAATACTTTTCTTCTCTATTTTTTACAATCAGAATTTCAAGCTTTTTAACGATTTTTGAAAATGTAATGATGAATGATCTTGTATTATTTGTAGATTGTTATGATAAGATAACGCTTAGGACTTTTTATTTTCTTTTATTGATTTCAATGATTGATGTTGTCCGTAGTACAAATTGGTCAATTGCGGATATCACAATAATTTTGATTTTGCATATTTCGTTCCCACTTAATTTCGAGCCTCAACTTCATAATCATCAGTGTGCTTTCTCTAATTTTACGGTTACTTTCCATTTTTTATTTTTATTGAATTTTTATGATGAATTTAAATATTTATAAAACATTTTAGCCTATAAGGTATTTTGTTTCGTTTCTAGTTTATATTCAATTCGACGTATTTTTTTTAAGAATACCCGTTTGAACTTGTAAGTGTACATACATATTATTGACTAAAATGAAAATTGTTTGATTATTGAATACATCCGCTATGTTGATAGGTTAGTTGTTGGCATAAGAAACTAAACCAAATACCTTTTTTTCAAATATTTTATAAATATGATCGCATTAAAATTTAAAATAGTTGTAAGTTCTGTTCTCTGTTCTGTTTACGATTTGTCTTCATCAAAATAAAATAACTTACATTTTTTAAATTGTCACTTCATAACTTTGTAAGTTTGTAGGTGATGATTACATTTATTATTTTAGTAGCAATATTATAATACTTTCATTCAGTTTGTTATAAGTTGTAAAGACCTATTGCAAAATAAACATTCTGTTATAAATATATCACTTGAAGTTCGTTATATAAATTATTAGGTAATCTTTTTCATGTTATTATTAATTATTGTAAGTGGGAGCTTGAATGTTTAACTGTTTTTAATATCAGTACAGAGCAACTCTTAACAGTAGTCTTTAAACCAGGTTCATTCGATTTGTTTTATACCGGTATATCATAGTTATTTTGGTTTATTATAAATGAAATCGTTGCATAAATAAAACATTTTAAGTAACTTTTTTTGTTTCTGTAACTTGCAACAATCCCTGCGTTACCCTGGCCTGCCTGTATAAGACAGGATAGCCTTGTGTCCTTCTGGTAACATAGCAATACTTATAGGGAACATTTTTGGATTGGTATGTTCCAACTTTCAATTGAAAACTTCACTACCGTTTTCATTAGTGAAAGGAGTTATCTGATCAGTTTTGGGTAGGGTTGGATAGTGAATTTCTAAAATCTACAAGAAAATTAATTTTATTGGTCAGACTTTGTGATTTAATTTTAAAATTTAATACATCTTTTTTTTGTATTTATAATGGTGTATTGTTCATCAAGAGCTATGTGTTTGTTAATACGACATAGCAATAATAACAATTTTATTACGCCTGACTATTATGCCACCATTCATAATCAACATGTACAAAGCACTATACAATATATACAAAGTAACATAAATACAAAGCTTGAATTGATAATTCAACATGTCAAATCATAATCAAATTAAGAATATCATAATTATCAACAGTTAAAATGAAGAAAATACACAGTGGAAAATAAATAAATAGTTTAGGAGTGCCGAGTTTATTTTATATTATGTATATTATTAGAGCTGGTACATAATTTAATTTCTATATGTACAAAATATCGTGCTGGCTAAGTTATGGCTCGAGAAGCACTACTACAATGTATAAAATGTAATAAAACAATAAACGGAATAAACTTGTAAAAGGTAAAAAGATAGAAGTAATAATCATAATAGTAAACATAATAAGACAGTTGGCGGTTGTTGTTTTGTTGTAATAATCATTGGGGGCTGCGAATATGTACGCTCAAGACATTATCATCATCAGCAGTTGTCCAAGTCCCCAATAGCGATAAACTAAGTAGAGTAGGGCATTTTACCTAAGATTATACAGTGTTTTTTTATTTATTTATTTTTTTATCAAGGGGAGCTCACTTTAATCATTCATTATAATATCCAGTTATGTGAGCAATAGACGAATGTATCGTGAAATATAATGGCAGCTATTTTCATTTATTACTTATACAACAGTATACTGATGAAAAAAACCCAATTTTCTTTACAAAATATCGTTAACAATTATAGTTGACTGGAATAACTCACATCTAGGAGACATTCGTATTCACATAAATACTTGAATTTTTTGTTGTTTATTTTATTTTATTAAAATAGTTCACTATTATAAAATTATCACTTTCCTTCATTCAATTAAATCAAGCTGAGCTTCCTAGACTTAATTACAGTAAATGACCGAAAAAATGTCTTGATCACGTCATGCGGGAGAAAATCACAGATATTCACTTGCGTATTAGATAAATGGCAGTTTTCCTAACTCTCACTGTAGGAGGGCGGCAGGACCAGAGTTCGGGCCGTGTACGGGTCGCGCGGGTAGACCTCCTGCGGCTCCAGGTGGCACACGACCGTCTCCCCGTCGAGCACGGCGGCCAGCGACCGCACCGCGTCCCCGCGGAACGCGCCGGGCCGCGCCATGCGGTACGCGTCCACCTCCGGCGGGCAGCACTTGGCGCTGTGCCGGCTGACCGCCTCCAGGATGCTGCGGTCCGCCGCCGGGCTGTACGGGATCAGCGGCCGGTGGTCGCCGTACGACCGCGACGACTGCCGGCTCATGTCGCTCTGCCGCTTCCCGTCCTCGTCGGACATGTCCGACACCTGGATCTCGTTGCGCTCGATCTCCTCGTAGACGGGGTCGTCCTCGGGCATCAGGCCGCGCATCGGCGACCGGCCGTCGTAGATCTCGGTGTAGGTGTGCTGGTTCCAGTGGCCCGGCCGCGGGAAGTTGCCGTTCTTCTTGCGCGCGCCGTGCGGCTGCGCCGCCTGCGGGTGCTTCGCGTGCGGCACGCCGACGTCCGCGCGGCAGTTGCGCCCGTACTCGGGGTAGTTGAGCGCGATCACGTTGTTCTCGACGATCGCCTGGTGGTGGCTGTTGCAGTCCGGCATGGGGTAGCCCTGGCGGCGCGCCTCTTTGGCATGGTTCAGACGGGCGAGCGGGTCGGCCGACGGGACCGGGTGCGAGCGCGGCGACTCCTCCTGCTCCGAGCCGCCGTGGCCCGAGTCGCGGCTGTACGACTTAAAGGAAATGTTCTGCAAAACGGAAAACGTCCCTCAAAATCCGACGAAATCGGGCGGAGCCGGCCGTCTCCATCCTGCGAAACTAGTAATCACACATGGCCATTCGATATTGCACCTACAACGTTTCAGGGCTGTTTCCTTAGGTCGAAATAAGATGGAAACTTCAAATGAAGAGAGGTCCGCAAAGGCTTGATAGATATACGGTGTCACATTCACCAAAATCTGCTAAATGCTTGAGATGAAAAAGGATGCTTATCTTATGATATGAGCTTTCTAGAAAGCTTTTGTTGACAATAAAACCTTCTTGACTCAAGTTATCATTTTTGTCCAAGGTTTTTGGTTGTAATTGTACTATCATGGTAATACAGTAGAATTTGGATTATCCGTGAGCGGTTAAACCGTGCGGCGGATTCTTCGTGCAGGCTTGATCATCGCCATTTGTATGCTTTTTCAAGAAAATTAGGAATTTCTATTACCATAGGCAAGCTCGACTGTATATAGAATTACCAAAGATACAAGAATCAGCAAAACCCTCTAGAAAGCTCATAAGATAGGCTTCCTTTTTATCCTAAAGTATTGGATGCTATGCCTCTGAAAAATGTTAAAGTGACACCCTGTATGTATCAAGCCTTTGCGGACCTACTTTCATTTGAAGTTTTTGCTGTATTTTGACCTAAAGGAAGCGTTGTCGGTGTAATATTGTATCACCCTGTAGATCGAGTTTCAAGTACAGACAGAGACAACAAGTTCCGCCTAAATTTGACCTAAAAACTCAGTAATAATAATCGATACAAGCAGTTAGCATGTTAGGAAGCCCAAGAAAAGAAGTAGTTAAACAGTTAAGAAGCGTTGTTTCGTTTGGATTTGGGGACGTCGGGGGGAGGGTTGTTTCATACGACATTCACAAACACACACGGATTACGCACCTTCCAATGTAAAGGTTTATTTAAGGGTGCCCAAGTCGAAGCGGATTTGGGTAGGTTGGGCGTGAGGGTGGAGTTTTTGTAGAAGTTACGGAGATAGGGGAGGGTCGAGGTGTTGGAGGGTTCGAGTACCGGGGGCGGCGTGGTGGTGCCTTCCCGGCACGGGCGAGACAGAGTAGCAGCCGTGGTGGCCGAAGTAGACGTGGGCACAGGCGTTCTGCCTATGCGATTGACGTTGGTGCAACTCCGGGAGTTCCATTCGCGCTGCAACTGGAACAGAGAGAAAGGGGACGCCTTCACCGATCACGTCAGTCGCAATAATTAAAATTATGTCGAAAAATAAAACACAGAGAGGCACAGGGGAGAAGGGGTCGGTCAAACAAAAAGCGTTGTTAGTCGAGAGACTGACATGCCAACAAAATGGTCAAACGAAACGTAAAACACGACAACAGAGAGGGAGGCGCGCAATGCACGCACCACCACATCAGCACCACTTTCATCATCATATCAAATAATCATCAGGTATCGGGTAGGTCATATGATAAGTTAGTAAGCGGCTCAAACGACAAATATAAGCAATCGACCACACAGAAGGGTCATCATGTCACACCACTAACAGACTATCGAGAAGCTATTGGTATTAAGTGTCAAGAAGAGCTGCGCGCTGTTTTATTTGTTTGTTTATCTATTTATTTGTTGAAGCAATACCTTGTTGAGATACATTGTGCAGCCGATTGTGGTTGGTAGTGGTGGTACTAGCATTGTTGAGGTCGGTTCTAGTAAGAACCTGGACTAGCGCGGTAGGGCGCAGGTTATTAAGATTATTCGAGATGACTATATTGTTGGTACCCACACTAGTTCCGTGGGGCGACAGTACCGAGTTGTCGGTCGAGTGGGAATTGGTGCCGGACGGGTTCCCGTTCGAGCCCGCGTACAGGCTCGTCCTCCTCTCCTTGTTCGCCAGCCCGGAACTTCCGCCGCTGCTGCTGCCCGCACCACCACCCGGTTTCGAGCACCGCAGACACTTTGGCAACCACGAGTGCCTCCTTATGAACTTACGGTACTCTTTGCGGACCTACATCACAAAGCCAAATTCAGTACTCGTCACTAAGGAATAATGCTACAACACTCACCTTTTCGTTTTGAACACAGTGGAATAGAAATATGAAGAACCCTTGGAGGGAATTCAGTACTGTGAACACGTAAGCCATTGCCGTGGTCTCTTGATTCAGGTAAAAGAAGCCGAAAGTCCACGTCAAACCCAGCAGGAATACCAAAACTATGGCTCCTTTCAGCCAAGCCCTGGAACCACCGCGTCAAGTTACAATCTGGTACCGGATTTCGATGTCAAAATTTATTTGCATAAGGTACTACAATTCACTTCATGCAAAATAAATCATTATAGCTTATGGGTTAGTAGAATAACTCATGCGTTAATAGGTGACTAAATCAACTAGACTACTTCATGATATGTACTCTTTTGGCATGATCGAAAGATAATAAATAAAATTATCTTACAAGTGAGCTTGAAATTTGCTTTGAAGTGCATTTTCTTCCTTTCCACTACCATAGGATAAGATCGCCATGCAAGAAAGAAGAAATTATATTAGAATTAGGTACGACCAAAACCACGGAATCTCGAAATGATGTCCACATGTTATCATAATAATTACGTGGTTAAAAACTTCCACCAAACTAAATACATCGATAACAACAATAGTAACCACAACCAACCAGTTGTCAAAAATTATATCAATAGGTAGCGGTCAAGTTAAAACCTACGGAAAAGGATGTAATCAAAATAACATGCCCAAAAAATTTTGTGCAATTACACTTAAATTCGTCAATTGGGGACCGATGCAAAGCCACTACACTGATAATTTGTATACAACATGGCGGCAACGCAAGTCCCCAATGATTGATGGAATAAAAAATTGGAAAGTAAATCATGGATTTTTGTTAGGATATTATTCATTACCTGGCGCTAGCGAGTCTTGAGTGTTCTTTATTCTTGATGGAGACTGAAGCGCTAGCATGCCGACACATCATCACGACTGCCATAGCTAAGAAAATGAAATTCAACTGGAACAGAAATTAGTTCATTTCAAGAAAAACCCCGCGAAAAGTGCCGAAAAACTCACGACTAGGATTAAAATGACGGGTCCCACGAAGCTGTAAATGAAGTAATTGTCTGTGTCGAGCCAGCAGTGCCGGTCGGTGCCGTATCCTTGCGGGTAAATCAGAGCCGAAATGATTACGATGAGGACGGGGCAACCGTAAGCGACGACGTAATACCATTTCACTCGAGACTTCTCCGCTTCAAACACCTCAATCAGCATCACATACAGCTGGAAACCTGACAGACAAAACGTTTTATTTATACAAGTGTACCCTAATTGCCGCGATTCACCCACCTTCGAAAAACATCCAGATGAAAGCGCACAGGAAGAAGTACTGCAGGAAGCCCGCAATCACTCCGCACACGACCTGATTCTCCGTCTGCCCGATCCCGCACAGGAAAATTATCTCCCCAATTAGGAGGCAGATGCATAAGTTGCAATGAATTGTGGTTCGGTCGCTCTAAAAGATCACCCACAGTTATCAAAAATTACGAACTACCGAAAATTACGAATTCACCTTGAGGCCCCGAAATAACTGAAACGTTATCACGGCCAAAATCAGACAGACGATCGATATGATGCATCCGACGTACGTGATGATCCTGAGCGCGATCTGGTGAGGGATCGGCAGGAAGACGGCGTGGACGTCCATCAGGATCGCGAAATTGGTCAGGTGGTCGCAAAGGCACACCGTGTGCGTCTGATTGGTGCCCTCGACCCGGCAGCCCTCCTCCAGCCACGCGTTCGTGGTGTAATCCCAGAAAACGCACGACGGATTGCTGACGTTCTCGGTCTGGATGTGTTTGAGCGTCAGACGCGCGGGCTCCTTCAACTGTATGTGACGCCCTTTGCCCAGACTGGCCGAGATCACCTTGCTGTTGAGCATACGCGTCACGTTCCTGTTGGCGCCCTCCGAAGAGTCGGGCTGCCACTGGAGGATCTCCTCCAGACGGTCGAACGCCACGAACACCAAACGCACGATCGTCCCGTCGCTGTTCTCCTGCAGCGCCCCTCTGGGCAGCTCGATCGAATCGTTACTCGCCTCCCATTTACCGTCGGACGGAAACACCTCGGTCGTCACGGATTTCGTCTCCAAAACACGCACCGATAGGACTAAAACAGCGAAAGATAATCATCAAAACGCGGTCTGCGCAGCTTTTCGCGCATGTCATTCGGAAGGTAGTTTCGATTACTACTCGACGATGTAGTGTTGACGATATTACTTTCTATTACTTACGTATATTTTTCGTGGTTTGATTGACAGTCTTTTTCCTCATGACCGTGTCGGCTAGGAGGAACGCGTTCTCTTCCAAGCCGATTAGAAGTGAGGTCGCCACTCTCATTTGCTCTTTGTGGCTGAGGTCGCGCCATGACGGATGCTGTGAAGAATCCAGCAGGTTACTCCCGGTCTTGACAACGTCGCTGAGCATTTCAGTGACGATTGCCTCGCGTTCTCTAGTATCTGGAAAGGTTTGAATCTCTTGGGACATCTTGAGCGCCATTTTCTGGATCATTTTGGTCGTGATCATCATGTCGCCGCCGTAGAGCGTCTTGCTGCTGGTGACCTGCGCCAGGTCGTTGGTGATGGAGACCAGGGGGTCCTTGCCGGCGAGGATGCGCTGCTCCAAGCTGGTGAGCCACACGGACCGGCACTGGCTGAGGTCGGGCGCCGGCGGGTTCCATGCGGGCGCCTGGTTGACCTCGACGCATCTCCACTTGGCGAAGCCGGTCGTGCCGCCCGGGCAGGGCTGGATGTTGGTCGCGTTCACCTTCGTCCAGTTCCAGAAGACGCTGCGGACGGTCGTCGGGGCGCAGTGGGTCGCCGCCTCGAAGTCCTTCGTCCAGGCCGGCAGGCTCGGCGGCGGCACGAACGTCTCCGGGTGCGTCATCGCCGCTGAAAGCACCGGAGTTAGTAAAGCTTCCCCAGGGCTTGCTGCCCAACGTTGCTACGACTTGTAATTGTAAAGGTTGCGTCCAGAAACCAGTTGATAATTCGATATTTTTTCTGTCAAAGCGTCTCAAAATGAAATTCACAGCACTGAGTGAGTTCAGAAACTAACATACTACTCGCTCAAAAAATAACAAATTTTTTTGTTATAATTTTGAAATATGAATAAATTACTTCTTCTCATTAAAACAGCCAATAAATTCGTATCAGTCGTCTATTCTGAGCCACATGGGCGCAATAACCTGTAATCATCAGGAATCTAGACTCAATATCTCGGATATGGTAGTGTCTGAACGCAACCTATACGAATATGAGTCGTAGTAATTTTGGGTAAGAGGAGGATTGAGGTGACGTACAGGTGGCCCTTTTGGGGGCGAGCGTCGTGAAGGGCAGGGTGGTGATCTCGTCCGGGATCGGGCGGACCTCGTCGGAGTTGAGGTCGGACTCGACCGCCACTTCGGGCTTGTCCTCGTCGTTCGGCTGCGCCGGGGGCCCGGGTGACGTGGACGGCGTCGTCGAGGAGGCGGCGGTCGGCGCGGACTTGGGCGGCGCGGCGGTCGCCGCCTTCGGGGGCGGCGGCGGCGAGCGGGCCGACGGCTTGGCGGTGCTCCACATGGGCGGCTGCGACGTTATCAGCCAGGGCGGGCTCGGCCGGTTGGTGGTCGTCGTCGTGGTCGCTACAAAATCGGCCGGGGGTGGTGAGGACGTTTCGGCGCCGCTCGATTCCGCGGTCAACAACGAAAGCCGCCCGCGCGAAGGAACTGAGATAGAGGGCGACAACGGGCATTCACGGCCTCGGCCCGGAAATTGTTTTAAATGATAGATTTCCCAAAGATTTCTGTACAACAATGGCCGGAGCCGGGCGCTCTTTCTCTCTCTCTTCCACCGGTTGAATGTCGTCTTCACGGAGCCACGTACGAAAAATATCTCCCCGGAGGAATTTCCGCTTTGTTTGGTGTAGCCGCGTTATATAATTTCAATTAATTTACATTAATTATGCCCAATTTAGATTCCTCTCGCTTTAATTATTTATAATTTTGACGAGTATTTTGACAGGTAAATTAGAGGTTGCCACAACAAGCTCTCTTTAAACGTCTAAGCTCACGTTACCTCACACATTTCGGCCGAATTCTATAGGTGGCTAATTAAATCGAAGTTCCCGTGATAGATCGAATTCGAAAAAATACCTCTTCAAGATGATGTGAAAAAACTTGGATGCTGCTGCCTATACCTCTGATTTCATGTGTAGTACGCGAAATAGAAATTAGAAACGCATTTCAACAATGGAAAGTTGTGTGCGAGTACTTAGCGAGAGACTGGATAGACTTGACATTCTCGCGGGATGGGAGAGTCGTCGAACTTAAAAATTTTAAAATAACTCGGGAAAAAATTTAGTGAAGTCATAAAACGATCGTCCTAATCTCGGTTTATCTCGGCTGACACTCGGAATTATTTATGCCGATGGAACGAGTACTGTTAAATGTTAGAAAGCCGAAACGACGCGGATTATACATTTCGATATCGCGAGATGTCTATTACTATTACTATTATTAACATGGTAATGGTAGCGATTCCGCCTAAAACATTCCCTGGAAATTAAATAGTAATGGTAATAGAGATAGCCGTAAGTAGACGGCCCACGGACGGACGGAATGGTCGCACAAATCCGGGAATTGATTCGAGTTAAATAATCCAAAGAGGACGTTCGTTATATGGGACTTTATGGCTCCAATAATGGTCCTCGTGTACACTGTCAGGCCCATTTATTGCGGCCGCGTATCGGCGCTCGCAAATATAAAATTCAAGAGGACGTCCCGTATTACAATAAACTCTCCACGGGGACCCACAAACAACAATAAGGCCACTTAATTAGGTAAGCCGCGACGGAATTGGATCGCATTAAATTAAATCAAATCAAATGAAATCAAATCGAATTTGTATAGACACGGGTGCGCATCGGGCCGGGGCGCAATTCGCCGGTCTTTTTTGCGGAGTAAACAAGGCGGCTTTGATTGTTGACAGGTTAACGGTTTTCGTTTCGTCTTCGGAATAATGTGTATAATAATTTGCTAGAATACGAGGAAGCATTATGCGGTTTTTCCGCGCCGGTCTCGGCCGAAGTTGAAGGTTATCGAGCGCGATTTTCGTCTGAAACCTTGTAAAACGTGTAATTCGGGCCGCGTAAAAAGAGAGAACACGGAGATTAAGATGTAACATCAGTCGGAGGAGGTATATTTTATCCGGCACGTTGTAATTCGAGTAGAACCTCTTGTCGAACAAACAGTAATGTGTCGGGTCTAACTTACCAGGTAGGCATTGGTAATGGGCCTCGAGGTATTTGTGTGTGCCAGGACAAGGATCTCCGAACATACTTGTGCTGGCCGGGATGCTGCAGTTCTGATTATGGGTGCACCTATACACACAAGTTAACCGCATCTCCATTAATAACACGATCTTGTTGCGATCCCTTTTATTTCTACGTCTACCACTACTAAATTTCACATAAAAGCGCAGAGATGTATATGCTTCCTCGTTTCCCGACAATATTGTATGTTATGCGATTTAATAAATTACCGTCACAATAATATTGAGCCTCAATGTATTTGTTCGTTCCTGGACAAGGGTCTCCGAAAATCTCATCGGTCACGGGTATTGAACAGTTCCTTTGAGAACTACATCTGAAAATAAAACCGCGTTCAGCCCCCGATGGAAAATTAAATCAAAATCCACCCCAACATACAAAAAAAAAACGTAATGGAAACGCGCCCAATCACATGCAATTAATTTGTTAATTCAGACAAAAAAACACGCCCTTTCTTGTGAACAAAAGCACGAAAAACGACCCTCGAAAAAACGATAACATACAATATTGGCAGACAAGGAGGCATACACAAACACATGTTAATAATGGGCGAAAACCCGAGCCGGGTTTTCAAAAATCACAATTTGTTAGCGCAATTCAATCACAATAACTCTGAAGGTTAGTACAATAAAACAAACAGAAGAGGTCCACATATGATGGTGATGATGACATGACAGATGGCTGAAAAATGCAAATGTGTAGTTTTCGGTTGTATTAAATTGATCGGCTAATTAGTATCGACACGGACCTGTTTGTAGCCGCAGAACTTTTAGTACGGATAGTTACGGATTTCACCTGTCCGATTCCATTACGGCAAAGTGCCATGATAAAAACATTACGTTTTCATATGTGGAACGTACTACGTAACACAACGTAACGTACTGATTTAGTATTTCCGCAGGTGCAAAATTTCCTCAAAAGTCTTTTGTGCGAACACACCACCGGATTGTTTCATTTTAATAAATAACGAGCTCAAGTTGAGACTGAAAGCTGCTCTCGCGCTACCACCGCACCGGTAAAATAAATTCGTCATTTCTCCTCTAATATAATAAATAAATATATTAGTTTTTACAATAAATCGGTTAAGGTGATGGCAATTAATCAGGCGATTGTTATTATATACGTAATTAACTATAAAAAATGAGGTCTTCGCGCGATGTATTAAAATGGTGCCTGCAAATCACTATAAAAGCCAAACGTTCAATTAATCCCGTACAGATTTATGGCTACAATATAATGGTGTAATAAAATAAAACTTTAATGAAGAATGTATCAGCTATAGAAGCAATTATTGGGGGCATTAAGGCGAAAATACATTCACGAAATGGAAACGGCAACAAAAATTGCTTTTAAATTAAATTTCGTCTTCTCTGGCTGATTTTCAGGGGCGGCCCCGATGAACGGTTAGGTTAGTAAAAGCGAAAGGAGGGTGGACCGGTACGGCGTTACTCACTTTCCGTGGAGCACCCTCAGGGACTTCGGCGACATGCAGTTGACACTCCAATCGGTATTTCCGTGGTCATTGCAGATCGTTATCGAGAATCGGCCGTAATTAGCTCGGATCAGGTTGATCAGCTCGCCCTCTTTGCATTCGATCTTCAGAGTCTTCCCTTCGCAAGCGTAGGCGGTCTCGTATCGATAAACCTCTGCAACAGAAAAGTCGAGGGAATTCGTTAAATATGAGTCATAGAAAAATCACCGCAGTCATAATCATCATCATGATGATAGTATAGGGGCGCTTTGAAGCGTCCCGAGGCGTTCCTATTTTGATATTCTCTCACTGGAGACAAAAATGCCCTCATTATGCATTCATTGAGTGTTCCGAGCCGTACGGCCTTCAGGTGATAACTTGTACTTACGTACTTTACATTATGGCTTATATTTATGCGAAATTACGTAACTTGACACATACACGCTTTCTTGTGAGTTGTAGTAGGTTTCGCGATTTTTCCACTCTTTGTGCAGTGTGTCTCAAGAAAGGTCGCGGAAATTATTAACAACTATTTACCTGAGTAATAAACCTTGACACGTTTCTAATATACATAGTTAGTGACTAAGAAAGGATCCGCATTATCAGGTGTTTATTATTAGCTGCATTATTTTAATTCGCAGATATGCGGTGGAAATGCCGAAGTATGCATGTAATAGCGTAATAGGAGAGGTAATGATAATTTCATTCGGAATTCGGTTCAGGTATTACGAGGATAGGTTGCGGTTGACTCGTCACACTTAATAACTCAATTTTATAAATAAATAATATTCAACGGTGCGGTCGAGAGATCGATCAATTGAATTTATTTATCGAGGGCGATGGAAATTGCACGGATGAATAAATCTCGTATTATCAACATTTTAATTATAGTTATCTTAAAATATGCATTTTTTTCCAAGTCGCTATCATCTGGATAAAATTGAACCGAGAAAAGCACTTAAGGCGAATAGTATTGAACTCTTAAATGCCGATGGTGTTTGGGGATTTATCGGGTGATAATTATTTATAAAGATGATTCATATGGTGTTATAAACGTTAAATGTAATGAATTACGATAGGAAAACAAAATGGATGACGGGTAAATTTATAAAAATGCTATCAAAACTTTGTTTGTGTAGCCGCGGGTCAACATTAGAGCGATATAATGCAGGGGGTTATCAAACGCGTCGATTTATGACCCTCTGTCAATAAAATTTATTTTGCCCATAAGTCCCCTCATTGGCCATTACGTTTTAAGTAGAAATTGCGGAAAGCAATTTCTTCGTAATAAAACGACGATTTTGATGATCAAGCGGTCAGGCCATCTCCGGCAATTCCGGCCCTGGAGCATCGTCGCCCAATAATTCACACCTAATAATTCTCGATGATGCGCCCGGGCGGACGTACCCAAAGTAAATAATATCAAACAGTGATGTCCTCTCGACGCTATCAACAAAACGAATATTATGTTTCAATTAAACTTTGTTATTGCTCTTCGATCACGGACAAATTTAAATGAAACTTTCCTCAGAACAAACATTTACGTCACAATTCCAACAATCCCGTGACAACGCTCGAGCTTTGATGCAATATTACCGAGGCTAAGGGATTAAGCATCAATTTGCCTAGACAGGATAACTTTCAATATTGGCAAAGGGATCGATTTCCACTTCCTCACGTAACAACGCACACATCAGCCATTATACCTGAATCCCACCTATCTCGCATGTATAAACTGGATTTAGTCGGGGGAAATGCGATTAAAAACGGAGAAAGTGAGATTATGACGCTCTCGAGCCCAAGTTACACACTTAACCGTCGAGTCTTTCGCGGATTAGGAGTATGTACGAGGGTAAATCAAATCTATCCGACGAGACGGGATAACGCAAAAAGAGGAGAAACTCTCTAGCCGGGGGTCGTTTGTTTATAATAATGAACGTTCGGCAAATTCGATGGGGGTGGCGGCGGCGGCGGTGCGCGGTTGTTGTGGGCGTGGGCAGAAATTGGGGTCGTCATTAAAATGCCATTAAAACGAATTGGAATGCGCGATGCAAAGGCGATGTGTTCGGGGCTCGAGTAAATTTTCATTAGAGGGAAAAACCGACCGGAGCCCCGGCTCCCTTTAGCGCACGCATTCACATTTCGCATATACGCTCGCCCACCTATGCGTTATGCATATGCGGCGGCGGGTGATGGGAATTAGAATAAGTTGGTCGAGTGGTCTCGAACCGTTCAGCGTCAAACTATTTCAGATTCCATTCTTCTCGAGTGGGTGCTCGACGGCGAACGAGTGCAGAAAGTCCGCTTTATTCAATCCTGAATGCCTAATTACAGTGTTTTACGTACTCTCCTTTTAGTTTCGAGTGGGGAGCTAGGAGAGGGCCTGAAACGTGAGAGTTAAAGCCAGAGGACATCGCCCGCTTAAGAAACCCTCTTAAAACCGTTCTACTGGAATGTAGTGGCCACCGTACCGCTCTCTCGCACACACATACACGACCCGCTAATATCGCTAATGCCCTTTTACCCTCACCTGGCCCTCGACGGGCGGGTGCATGCGTGTTACGTCACACCCCCGCCTGAAAATTTGAATATTTTATTGATACGCCGCGGTCACGACAAAACGTTATATTTCACAACGGCTTCAGATCCGAATCAAAATTACGACCGCGACTTTTCCGAAAATTGTTCGAATTAATTCGAAACGAAACGAATCCGCGAATCTATCGCGATAAGGGGATCCGAAATTCCCCGGATTATTTATGGCCGTCCTGAAGGTGGTTGTGGTGGAAATTACATCATTTCGACGGGAATGTTTGTGTATAAAGTTTCGTGACCGAGATGAGGTACAGAGTGAGAGAAAGAGAGAAAGCGCCGGCCAGGATTTTCGAGATTAAAAGTTGACGTATTTATTATGCCATATGGGCCAGAAAAATTTCTTTGCTTGGAGTTGGAGGTTTAATGGGCTTTTTTCTTCCCTTCTCCGCGAGCATATAAATCAATTCATCAGCGCCCCATTCAAAGGCTCGTTATAACGTGGCCGCGTCTCGGCCGTGGCTGTGCGGCTAATAAATCGCCAGAAAGCGTCGAATCAATTTTTCGGTCTCGCGTCCGAGTGTCGGGACGGAAATTTCAGTGAAACCACGAGGTTCGGTTCACACATTGTGTGTGTGCATCTAGTTTTAGTAATTACCTGTTGTGAGCAGCATTCCTCGGCGGACGAGGCCCGAGCTCGACTTACATGCGTACATATACTGCATGCAGAAGGCAGGAGCGAAGAGCGAACCGCGCCGTGCCATGATGGCCGCTACGTTGCCGCTTCGCCCCGGCCTCTTTCCTCTTTGGTCTTTCGCTTTGCCATTTGGCCATTTCCATATACAAGAGCAAGAGAAGAGCGAGCATCGCCGAGAGGCCGAGAGCGGTTATTGCGTAACCCCGGCCTGGGCGGGTCGGGAGAGGAGAGGGCGACCCTTTTTCCCTAACTGGATTTGGTCCTTAGTTAATCTCGAGGATGCTCAACTGGCGGCGAAATAGTTAAGGTGTCGCCCGGAGCAGTGTGATTGTTTGGTGAATTATTGATTGCGCGACTGAAAGGTGCGGTGCGCCGGGTGTCGGGGACAAATCCGTCGCTGAACGGTCGGCACAGAACGAAATAAATTTAATAAATGATTAAGTGATGAATGTATAACTTACGAGAGGAGAACAAGAATTTTATAAAAGTTGACGTGAAAGCTACGTTTTATTACCTCACTTAAATTTTTACGATCTTCCCTGAAAGCACGTCTTGTATGAGAAATTGTTAGGGCATTGCCTTCCTTGTCACTATTTTTTATGATCAAATTTGGGGCTCATGTATCTTGTGAATTGTCACAAGTTGTAATTCCAGGTACCCCGTGTAGATACGCGCGCACCCCACTTACCACTTACAAATTCTCTTTTCCTTTCTTCGCCCACCCCTCGCGCCGGGACGCAGCCTACCCTATCTGCGACCTGGGCCCATATAACCTACATAATGTACAAACCGAGGGCTTGTGATGCTTTTTATAATAGTCGATTCGCCGATTTCGCGTTCTCGAATGTTTTGTCTCAGTCAGCGTGTTCGATTTCGAAAAGTGTCATTCGAGCATTTCTCACCGCCACATCTGCATCGAATCGAATCCACATCATCATCAGAACCCAATCCCTTCCGGTCGAGACAATCTTAAAAGCCCTTACAGCTCGAGAGGAGACGAGACGATGACGGTAGGTACGTAAACCAGATACAGATGCAGAATTGAACCGGCCGATTTCCGAGCGCCGATGTCTCCATCGCGTTCGGAAACCGACAGGTGATTAAAACACAAAAGCCGCGGTCGAGTGTAATTGGAATTACTAAAGTTCTATTCAAACCGTTCAACATGTTGGTGTATATTATTTGATGTGTACTAAGCTCACAATACAAAGGTGGCACACACAATGTGTCTTCTTCTATTGCCTCGTTAGTGTGCCGTATACACCTCGCAACCTTAAATTAATCCAAACACAATTTATTGCCTAATTACTAGAGAACAAGCCAAAGCAAATAATTAATTCGCTCGATCTTACAAAGCAAACACACGTACATTATGTTTGAATCAACCCGCGCGATACTCTCCGTCTCGGCACCACCACTCCACCCCGTATTTGTGATGTCAAAAATTGTCTCCACCGACTGATGGTCGGTACGCGCTCGGTGTTGTTGGCTCGAATCCCGCTACTTTTTTAGATTAAAAATAAAACCACTTAAATTCTTATTTTTACCTAACTGTTAATTAAAGGTCGCTCAAGAAGATTCCAGTTTTGACAGCGTCTCAAAACACGAGCACTTAAAAGTCGCATCCTGTTTCGTCTATCACTTTTTTCTCTAAAGGGTGAAAGGTGGCGCGCGCAGTTCCCTTCGAAAATTGCGTTAAATTAGCCGTGATTGTTCCGCCACTTGAACGTCAAACATTTTTTCCGTATACGGCGTGTGTGTTTACGAATTCATACGTTGCCTACCTTTTTATGCAGATTATAATGTTGAATACGAACTGCCACCTATGATTTAATAATGTGCAGCGAGCATAAATAATATACACATTGAGAGAATGTAAAATAAGCGGAATCAAGAATCGTAGTGTAAGTAGTGTGCGATTACGGTATAAACTATAGGTGATGGGTTTGAACACCTAAAAACCGTCGAGCATTTTAAACGAGATTTTTTCCTCAGATATAAGTATACAAAACACACGCAAACGTAACGCAGCACATAACAAAAGGAATGCGTGATAAGAATAAGACGAAACGACCGGGGAAGAGAAAAATTAAATATTGACTTATTGGAAGTTGCAGCAGGAAGCTCATTGAAATTACGAATCAGTGCCTGCGACTCTCTATTTATCTATTTGGCCCCCGCATCGGAATATAAAACAGGGAGTTCATTTCGAAATGAGCCCGGCACTGCGGGGTTGAAATCGAATATCTATTTAGACACAACAGGATGAGGGTCGGGGGAGCGAGTCCAATATCAAAAAAGGAATCGAATTATTATTCCATACCTTTTTGCAGTGTGCGTTCCAAGTCGGAGGAGGAACCTTTTACTAATTCCACTTCTGATATAACTGTACCGACGGTATTTAAGTTTAATTAATTTAGGTGTAGCCGGCTGTTTCCATATTCCGGTCGAATTGTCCTGAATTATCCGTAAATCTGGGTACAAAGGAGCACAACAGTTTAAGACTTTTTAAGGCCAGACAATCCGTTCAAGCCCCCGGCATAACGAAGTATCAGATATTTCGGATTCCGGGCATCGTCAAATGCACAAAACGTAATAAATTAACGGCAGAACTGGCTGAATTAGAGAGCGAACAACCCGATCCCTTATCCCTATCCCTATCTGACATTATCCCGTTATAAATAAATTGATTGTGCCGGTGTACCGCCAAGCCGAGCCGAGCCAAAGCCAAGCCAAGCCTAGCCGAACCGAGTCAAGTCGAGCCGAAACACGGGAGAGGAAGAGGAGACAGGGAGACGGCCGAATTTTGGGAATTAAGCCAAAAGACTCGGGAGAAAAATGTGGCACGGGGAGCGATTACCGGAAACGTCGGTATATAAAAGGTAGAGGTAAGCGGTAAATTTGAGTTCAGTTGTTGCGGTATCAAATAAATTGCGAGGTCAGCGAATTTTGAGCCGGCTCTTCCGCCGCAAATCCCGCCGTGAACGTGAAAGTTAATTCGCGGAGGCGGGGAAGGAGGAAACAATTATAAATGGTTAGTTCGCCGTGCACCGAAAGGAAATTAGTTATAAATCGGTGGAAAGATAGAAAAACCGGAAAGGACGTTTGCGGAGCTCGAGAGAGGCGCACAATGGAAACGGTCAGACCGGGCACGTTTGCGGACGCTTCACGTATTATACGCGAGCATCGGAATTTTCGATAATCGCTTAGTTTGCGATTCAAAATCGCGGCGCCCTAATTGAAGATATGGACGGGGATCCGATTAACGTCGGCCGCGCGATAAATTGTCCGCATCGCAACAATGCCAAAGTATAACCAATTTAGACGGTGCGTATTGTATTATTGTCCGTGATCCGAACCGAAGCAATTGCCATGACGTAATTATCTCTAATTTCCCTAACACCGGCCCGATGAATAAAACATGGGCGGAAACAAAAGTGCTGGAATGAATTCCGGCGTCTTCTGTAAATAACCAAATCCCTCCCTTTTCCCGACAAAGAAACACTTCAATAATCCAAATGTATTTGTCCAATTTGGAAAATTGGCATTTATTAATAGTAATATGTCTGTAATAACAAAAATGCGTCACTCTGAGGACGGCACGGGTACAGGTACTACAGGTAATGGAAAAGGCGGCAAATTACGTGCCGCCTTTTCCAAATGAACATGTTTTCCTATTATAACCATCAGGAACTACCAGCCGAGGCCGAACGTTACGTTACGAGTTGGAGATTAGGCAGTACCGCCGGTGAGTAACGGTCCCTCTATGATGGAATACACGAATGAATTTGGCCTTAGACCATGGCAAAAATAAATCTCCTCGCCGGCAAATATCGAAAACGTGGTGCGTCTGGTAATTAATAATTATTATCAGGAGCGATCGAGTGGTTTCGTTATTTATTGTAGTGACCACGAGGCGATTGCGGAACATAACGATTTGTTCCAAGCCTGTATATACCGCAACGAGAAAGCCTGATTTATTATTAATTAATACTTTAAATCCGCTGCACCCAATTTTAATGCACATATCGCCGGCCCTAATAAGACCGCATTAGAAAGGAAACCCAACAAGAAAAATCGATTAGGTATCCATAAATCTTTTTCATTGTCCTTTTTCCACATTTTATCACATCGCATTATTATTATAACTTCTAATAATCATTTAATTTATTCAAATTCGCATATCCGCGTATGAAATTTGCGATAAATCAGTCTTCATCCGAGTGGGCGGATGTCTGTTTCCGAGATTGGCGGATTTATTAATAATTGTCGCCTTATTATTTATCCCGTTGCGTTTCTCGTCTATTATGTCGGGAGAGGAGGCGAACCTGAAGAGTGCGTGTATTGTCGAGATTAACTAACTCGGCTTGATTTATAAATGGGAATTCATCCCGCGCGCTCCCGACTTGAAAGGATTAGTGTGCCGAGAGGCGGCGCGCATTCATGGCGGATCAAAAACAATTCACGATTACCTACCTAGAAAATATAATGGAGGAGTGGAGGAACGGTGCTGTATATCAAAGTCTCGGTGCAAGTGACATGCAAGAATATAAAGGGGGAGAGGACCGTCGCGAGGGGGCGCGCGGGGCGAGGGCGATCGCCGGCCGAAGAGCCGAGAGTCTCGGGGCTTCATCACAGTTCACAATGCGTTGTCAACGTGCCTTAATACTTTCTACGATCATATACGGGTAGGGACATTGCTTATTATTATGATCCGCAAGAACATCATAAAGATTTTATGCGCGAATTTACAACCCTACTCATGTTTTGTCCCGACGATGCCCGAATACGTGGGACCCGGTGCGACAAAACAAACTTTTACTGTACATTAAAGGCGCAAGGACGACGCGCTCTCCTCTCGGATGATAATAATAATTAATTTTTGTTCTTTACGTCACATAAATATGCAAACTCGGGCAATTTCCTACGGGCGACCTAACGACCCTCACTCCGCTCCGGTGGAAATAAGAAGAAACCCCGGCCGGGAGTGAGCCGTGAAACTGTCGGTCTCTCGGATTGGATTAGTTCAGTTTCGGGTGTCCTCTTCGTCAAATTAGGATTACGTCAGCGCCTTGAATTCGTTTCGGATTTGATTGCTTTCGAGCCCGTTTATTGTTAAATTACTACATGTGTAAAACGCTGTATAGGTAGGTGGTGGGTACCTCCGTTGCCGCAATCCCACACTGGATCTCCTCGAAGGCTCGGACCTGCAGCTCTCGGCTTTTCGATATTCCCCGAGTGGGGGTGGGTGTCAAGGCTGCATGACTGTGCGTGCATTCTCTCTTATATCATTGCCATTCCTAGGACCCGGCCTAGGCGCACAATCTGATCCGATGACATCCGGCCCACGCACCTCTCCATGGTAATCACGGCCGTCGGAGGTATTTCATCCCCCGGTTCCCGGTCGTGAGGCCGATTTTTCCGCTCGTTATTCGCCGGTTATTGCACGGATCTGGTCCCCGCTCTCCCCCAATAATAGTTGCGATACTTCCATCCTCGTGTTTTCATTTCATTGAATCGTGGTATCGTATCAGACAAACCGGTCCAAACGCCAACTGGTCGACGGGCGCCGTTGCCAAGTCTCCGAGTACCATCAACTTTAGCCCATCAACCCCGTCGTCCATCCGAGATCCACGAGCCCGAGCCGAGAAGAGCTCGAGACCGAGACCGAGAAGAAGAGGAAGAAGAACGAGGAAGAGGAGAGTGGTGCATCTTGAATTAAGAATCTCCTTTAACGCCCGGACCGGTGCGAAATCGCCAACGAGGTTTTCCATAATTAATTCAAAGATTTACGGCGAATCTGTTGGAATCCTTCTCGGTGGCGCGGCTCGGGCTTGCGGGAGCGCCGCCCAGTTTCGCCCTCATAAAATGATGACTGTCCCAGGTCGGATATTAAACCTGCCCCGTCCCTGTAATGGCCCGAGGACGTTTACCGTCTTTTACAGCTAAAATCGCCGCGTTTTCCTATTTTCGCACCGACAATATTTACCGAACCGCGCCGACGGACGACCTTATAATGGCAGAGACGACCGTCCGCATGACGTCTCGTGCCCCTTACTTTTAATTCGACGGAATCTCTCCGTGTAAACCTGGAAAACCGATGTATTCTGTTTCACGTTTCACGAGTATTGTCTACAGTTTTCTCTCGAAAACGCCCGTTGATTGCTTTGTGTCGGAGGAACTTTCCCGTGTTCGTGTTGAGATGTCAGTTACTTAAGACAGGCTCTGTACATAGAAAAGTTTTCGTTCGTTGTGGTGTGTTCGTTTCATCTCCATCGAGGGTACGGGCGTTCTACTCGAATTGTACGTCAACCATTATACGGCATTATCTCCCGTTTCGGGTTTATGTATGCCGTACGCGTTATCTGTTTGTCATTTCTCAACAATTTCTGAAGGTATTTTACCGATCGGTGGCCCGTATCGGTTTATTAGAGTGTGTTTGGCTAATTGATCTGTTAAGTGGCTCATTTGGGAGCGCCGGTCCCCGGCTTCGCTTATCTCGGCCGTAAAACAATTTCGGAGTCGAGAGACCTTTTCCAGCCGGGCATCCGTCATACTTTTATCTCCTACCACGACTACCTACCTATCTGCTCTAGTCTACTAGACACATTTACGCTCCTTTGGCCCTCAGTCCGATCCGTATAGGAGAAGGACGAGCTTAGAGAGAATTGTTGTTTCCCAACTTTTCTGGAGGGATCGTTTTAACTTTAATTTCGTGTGGAGATAGTGTTTCCTCCAAAGGAAGCTGTTTAAAATGCGAGTAGGTACGTAGTCTCGCATACCAAGGTACGAAATGAAACAAACGTTTTATTTATGAGCAATGTACTAAAGGCCCGTATTTATTGTTAAGCTGGTGTTTAAACATAGCAATGCTCTCTTCGTTCTTTTAGGAGCGCGTCTTTCTATTCCAGCGTTCGCTCGGTTCGGAACGAAACGAGTTCTCCTTGCATATCTCTTATAAAGTCGGGTCGGCCGAAGGCAACTATATCTACATACTCTATAGTGGGTACGCTTTAAAAGTCGATTTTTCGAGACAGTCAAATTTTACTTCTTCACTTCTCGAGGCATTCGAGATTATGTTGTCAATTTAGATTGTCGTTGGTACTGCGGCGGTCATAAACCTGAATCATTCCGGCTTCGGCTTCGGGGACCTCTTGCCGGCCGAATTACCTGATGGGCTCTCCGGCTCTCTAACGTTTGTCGAGGAATATTTTATTGCCCGCTCGTCTTGATTTATTTTTACGACGGTCCGGCCCGGAGAAAGTTCCTACGGGTAATTAACGCACCTCCACTTCACCCAGCTCTTACGTTATGTTACGATCATCGTTATTATTACGTGTATGCCGGACGAGAAAACGGTAAATAAACAATAAGCGGATAAATCACGGCGTAATGAATAGTCTCAGGCATCGCTTTAACCGCAACCGATCCTCCACTCGAATATCTCAACTAAGTGAGTGTTGCTTACATCAAAACTTTCTACGAGCCGTACCTACGCCGTCACTCTTGTGCGCCGCGCCTCGACCTCAAATATTCCATCATCAGACGGGGGCGATTTTTTGCGTTCCACCCCGCGAAAGCGCGTCTCAATCGACACCCCGAAATGGAGTCGCCCACACCTGAGTGACGTATTTCGGTGTCGGCGGAGTGGTGCCGAAAAAAGCTCGCCCCGTCAGCCCGGTAAGCAACATTCATATCGATGCGGGTATTTGTTCGCGTTATGTTGACTTACGTCGGGAAATGATGACGTATTATGCGCCTATGCGGCGGATTTGTGTGCGACCGTTCCGAGTTCGACGGCTGATGGGCCTGGCGGGCCGGGACCCTCCTCTGATTGGTGACTGCACCGCTAATATAGATGAATAACTTTGTCAAAGGCGGAAATTTACGAGCCTCTTTTCACCGGCCGGCGAACCCGGCCCGACAGCCCGTAACCGGCATTATTTCGTCCTCCACCTTTCACGGACGCGGCGCAGCGGCCATAATCTAAGCCGGAGCGTTCACACCTGCCTCCTGCCTCCGATCCGACGGAAAATGCGAGCCGTGCACAAACGAAACGCGCACACACCGTTTTATACGCGCGAAGAAAGAGAGAGAGTGTCTGGCGACCTCGGCCGTCGACTTAACTATGTCTTCCAGCCGCGTTAATTATCGCAATTAAAACGAGACTCTGAGCGAAACGGATTGACGGCACCGTCCATTGACTGCCACCCCACCGTGAATTATTCGAGATTACCGGGTTCGGTTTTGGTCGGAGCCGAAGGTCGCGCGAGGGTCTCGGTCGGATCGACCGGCGGGATAATTATTATGAAGGGTCGTTTCTTCCCTTTCGTCCCGGATTTTTCGTCCGGCATCCGGAGAGCGAGTTAAATGCTCCGCGCGGAAAAGCTGTTGTGTGCGCTCCACGGGGACCCATAAAAAGTCATTGCTTTATTGAGGCGCCGTCGAATCCCATCCCTTATTCGCTCGCACTCGAGAGCCGTCCCTTCAAGATGTTTTATATCGATATAAAGGAACTATCATAATGGCGAGTTTGCGTTAACGTCCGCTCCGATCGCCGACAGGAACTCGAAATGTTAGTACCGAACGTGGGTATTGTATTATAAAAGCTCCGTCAAATTCCATCACTATAAAAGGACGGGAGGATAACAGAGAGGAAGACGACCGGGCGGTGGGGCGCGCAAAGGGGGGGTTGGGCGCATTCGGAATTAATCACACGGGTTAGGATTAATGCGGCTTGAAATTACGCCGATTGCGTCCGAATCCCGGATCTCGACGGATTTTTATCCCGCATAACGTTCCTTATCGTTTTCGTATCACGTACACCTCTCGATACTCCGTATGCCGGCCGAGGAGATATCGAGGCGCTGCTCGTTCCGTTGCCCGGTCTCGGCCTATCCGCGATAAATTCAATTAGTACTTGGGTCATGAATGGTTGCGCGGTTATTTATGATAGGTGTCAAACGGTTTAATAGAGCCTGCTGGCGAGGTGTTTGCGAAAGGGCTCCCGCGCGACACGGACGTTAAAATAAAAGACGCGGAGGACGGGGAGGACGAGGAGCGGATGAATTCCGAGGAGGTTCGCCGGATCGGTCGGAATCCGACGTCGGAGTGTATCCAATTAAACCAGTTTATACATAATCAAAGATTGTGAAACTCTCGTTATGTCCTCGGAAACTCTCTCACATACTATTTGGAAAGAGAGACAAAGACCGAAACCACTCGACAACGAAAACAACAACAACGACGACGGAATAAAGACGGCCACCATTTATTTAGTTAGGAAAGAAAGTGAATTTCTACCGAGTGGATATATTAATAATCCGGTTGATAAAGTGATTTTGAAGTTGGTGCGCGCGAGGCGGTGTGTGGTGACGGTCCGGACGCCGGAATAGCCGCCGCCGCCACCGCCATCCGTAAAGGGACGTGGGGTGTTGGTATTGATTTATTTCCCGTGCCAGAGATCTCCCGCTGCTGGTGCTCTCTCTGGCAATCAGTCCACCCCCCGTTTACCCTAAGGCCGGGAGGAAGCTACTCAAAATCGAGGTGCATAAATTTATTGCTCGAGTATTATGCACGCGCGAAACTGTTTACAGAGGTAATCGCCGACGATTTACATAAAATCCACCCTCCAACTTTTAAAAGGGTTTACGTCGTTAACATCAAAACAATTTCATCCGCGTACACTCCGCCACTATAGTCCTTAACGCAATTACCCCACCTATTCTCATCTCGACACCCCCCGTACAAAAATAAAGCGATCCCACTTTCAAAAGTCTCCTTTCGTTCACCCCGAATTACGAAACAGGCGCGGATATCCCTACCCGGTTGCCGTTTCTGGGCAATTATGCGACCGATGTAGACCGCGATGGCGGGGAGAAATGCGGGTATCGCATAGGTGCGTTCGGGAATGGGGGTGCTAATGCGGCGCGTTCTGTAACACAATCGTCGATTGAAAGAGATGATTCGGCCATTTGTACAAGTCGGAGCCCGTCATATCATTCGGATTACCTATCTCGGGCCATTAAGTCGCCGGAACGGTCGGGGGTGCATAACTATGAGCCCCCGAAAGCCCCGGCGTCAGTGGCGCACCTGATTTCGAACGATTCCGAGCGAAAGTACGGGCGTTTTCGGTGCGATTGTTATCGTCCGCACCGAAACGCGGGCAGGCCGCGGTGCACGGTCGGCCGCTCGCGGTAATGACTAATTACGGCGTTTGATGCGATCTCTTGGCAGCTTTTTGGGCATATCAAAGCGCCATCAATCCCTCGAAAAAATCCGCCGCGGAATGACGGATTCCGAATATCCCGGTGATGACGACGTCGCAGTCGTTCTCGTCGGGTTTATTTTATTTGCCGTTTATTGTGAAAGCACCGGGCGAGAGGCGGGGGCGCAATTTCCTTAATTCGACGGCAAAATATCGACAACGGGTAGGAATTTGTTGGGGCAATCGTGGATTGATTTCCAGCGGAAATATTCAGAGTAGGTACGCCATTGGTTTGTGACTAACTCATTTATCCACTTCCCGTTTGCCTGCAGCTTCCAATCGGCGCATACCTCGCTCACCCCTCGTTATTTATCGCCACCATTTTTATCCGTATGACGTTTTATTAATTATCGGAGACGCTCGGTCGACCGGACGCGGTGCACCGTCGCCGCCGTCGTCGCCGCTCGAGGGACCAACGGCCCGAAAACCGTTCCGTGATGTTTCGGTTCTTTCGCAGTAAATTAATTTCCTCGCTCGTAAACGGACCCTTATCGACGTCCGATCGCCCCCCATAAACACGGCCGAATGTTCGATTTTGACGATTTTCGAGAAGTTCGCGACTAATTGGGCCGCCTCGAGGCCGCTCGCGGACTTTTATCGCCCGATCGGTCCGTATTACCATTACATAACGACAAAAACGTGGCCGGCGTGATAACGTCGATTCGGGTTGAAATCCGAGGCATCACTTCGGATGCGACCGTTAGACGCGTTTGATTTCCCCTAATGCGACCCTGATAAAATGAACCCCGTGGCCCGCGAGTCGGGCGAAGTGACGAACGCGCCACGCATTGCATATTGATTTGCGCCTCTCCGGCCCCGGTCGCAAGATGCCGCACATTGCCCCGTCCAGAAATGCGACCAGCCATTGCAACTATGCACCGGATCCGCCGTTTCGGCGGTTTTTCCGCCTCCGAGAGGTGACGGAATGCGAGGCCTCCACGCGGCCCGACACGTTATCCTCATTTCCCTCTCGTTAACCGGCATAAATTAGCGATAAATTACGGTTATTACCGTATAATCCGCGCCTGCTCAAAAATTCGCCCGGATTGCTACAAGTCGACTAGGTAAATATGGAAATGAAACGTTTTACTCTGTAATAACCTTGTTAGAAAATCTATTAAAACCGTGGAGAGTACTTGGAGAGGCTTGGCCGTCACTAAAGGTAATAATAACGATCATAACAATAACAATAAGGTGAAGGCAATGAATATAAATGAAAAATATCCGTGATGGTAGATTCGTTCGATTTAATTTTATTGTGTGCGTTTATTTAGGTATTGAGATTTTTGAAAAATGTTAATTGGATTTGGGATTAGGCGCGGTCGTGACGGCGATAAATAATAGGTCGGGTTTTCGGTTTCGGGGGTGGAATAAGCCCGCCGTCCGATTCGAAGCTATTAATTAACGGCGCTTACTCGGCGAGGGAGTGAGAGAGGTTAGGTTAGCCGGAGTTTGTGAACGCCTCCCCTCAAATCTACAATGTATCGGGAAGGTAATAATAATTACAATCTCTCTAAAACACTCGAGATTAAGAAAGTTATGGAGATTTAATGACGGTTGAAAATACCGCAAGTCTCTCGCTTTCTCAGGCGGGTCTCCCGTGATGCTTATTCTTGTTTTCGTTCCTTCCCTCTTGCCCCCGTTTCGTTCTTCATTTTCTCACATTTCGCCCCGTCTCTCGGGGTCCCCGGGGTATTTTCGCCTCAACTACATCGCGTTTGGTCAGAGATGATGATCCGGCCTCCGCTCCGTATAAAAATGGAGCAGTTTTAACGCGTTAACGGCTAATTTACATCACGGAATTATTATTATTAAGCGGCAGCCTTGCCAGCTTTCGAGCTGATGATGTTTGTTTCGGTGCTTCGACCCCTGAATTAACGACAATTTAACATATTCCCCTAATTAAAACGAATTAAACTGTACAATTCCGAGCCAGCGCCGCCTCATAATAGGCCTTCCAGTTTCGAACAGCCACACACGCTTCAAAAACGTCTTCCAACAAATTAATTACCGACGAAATTAATTTAAGACCGACAAAATCGGACCACCCCCACGCAAACTGTACCACTGACAGGACCTCTACGTCTTAATTAAGAAAAATTACGATTTCGACCACACATGCGACACGAGGGAAATTATCATCAGGTGAAAGGCACCGAGTCCCCACCATTTCGCCGAGGATCGTTTCCTCAATCACGCATCGGACTGCGGATCATTGATTAAAATCATTTATGATGAAAAAGGACCCAACCGGCATGATCCATTACGATGATTATCGTGATTTGAATATTCAACATCATTAAATCCGAAATAAAAATAGCCGGAGATCGGCGAAGCCGTTACACGTAGCACTTTCGGTACCGTTACATTTCAAGTAAGTACTCAACCTCTTCTCTGGCGGGTTCTTTTGTTGCGGGAACTTGCGGCCGCCGGTTTCCGTACTTTCCGGGGCCGGACAATAAGCCGGCTTAATCGACCTCATCGCGAAAAGGGACACGTTGGCCCGTGACGGCTTTTTCCGATCGAGCCCGGGGACGTGTTTGCGGAAAACCCTACATTATCGGGTTAAATAGCGTTGTAATTCGGGCCCTCGACCCTTCCCTTTGAGGCATAACCGTACCACGTCGCCGTATTCGCTAATTGCGTGCGGCGGCCGCCGGTTCCGGTGCGGCCGGATCGAAAGTCCGAAATCGGATCCTCGCAAATCGAATCGTGACCGACTCTCCTCTGATAAAAAGGCCGCAATAAAATGAGAGGCCCGCGCGCGCGTGCATCTGCCGGTGACGCATGGCCCATTTCGCCCCCCTAATGGCCAAACACCGCTCATGCTAGTTATCCGCCGCGAAGCTAACCCGATATCGGCCCTCGAACTGTTTATTTTCAATCGCCATTTCCACCCCTTTCCGACTCCGCATGCCGGCCCGAGCCGCTAAGCCCTAATAGGCCTTTCGGAAGCGCTTTCTTATAGCGCGAAGTTTACACTTACGTTCGGCCGTCCGCGCCTTTCAATTGGGCCGGCGCTCGGACCCGGTGGATCCGGCGGTGCGCACTTTCTCTCCTTTCTTCCTCTCATTAAGCGATTACGTTATGCCGCAGCCGAACCGAACCGGGGACCAAACCGAAACCGAGGCCGTAAAAGCAAAAGCGCCGGATCGATTCGACCAACAAAACTGTTTGTTCGCCCTCTTCATTACCAATAAACCCGAGCTTATGGTAAAATATTCCTTAATCCTCGTTAACTACACGAGACCGCACTTTTCCGCAATCCGACCCGGATTCGGGCCTACGAAAAACAACCGTAAACCTTTTATATGTGTTATTATTCCGTCCGGTCCGGTGATTGATTCATTACAAATATCATTTAGGAAAGCCGAAGCCGGGCCGCGTTCAATAGATTGTTTTGTGTATACTTTATATACCATCATCAGAGAGAAAAAAAAACACATTGTTTCGTGATGGCTTTTGTTATAGTATAGGTCTTTTCTTGATGGGAAATACGAGAATTAGTTACAGCGCCGTATACCTATATCGAGAAGGCCTAAAGTGGCTTTTTATTAGGTCTCTCGGCTTTTAAACTTGTACGGTTAATTCGTATTTGGCTTGATCAAATAGACCAATCAAATCACAGTTTCGCGGAATACAGGTACCTACACACGCAGCATTCATCCGCGGTAACTGCGCACCGAAGTGAGATAAATTCCCCCTGCCAAACGTGAGGCAAATATAAATGCGCCTCCAAAGCGCCGTTTCACAACATAACATAGTTCCCAATATAATGGGGAACATACGCAAAGCGCGCCGGATTTATTATTTACACTGGATGTACCTGGACTTGGATGAAAAACGGGATATGTCCCGATTATTATGCAAGTAAGTGTACATACCGGGGTCGCTGGAAAAGAGCGATCTGGGATGCCGAGTCGGCATCGGGGAAAAAAATCTGAACCGATTGAACTTTTGCGTCGCTTTTATAAAAACCGAGCCTCAAATTACTTTCCCTCTCCGGTCCTGTAATTAATCCGACGATTTCGGTACAATTACAGAATCGGTAAAATTCGTCGTAATGGCAGGATCGACCGTATAAAAGAGAGAAAATGTTAATCCTCATGTGGGATTATTCTCATTTAGATAACATAAATAGGGAATGAGCGCCTCAAGCGTTTTGATTAATTATCGGTGATGGGCCGAGGCCGGGCTGGATTTTTTTCCCAATAACGGTTCAAATTTAAGTTTGATTAATTATTGAGTAGATAATTAATGGCGGTTTCCCAGTGGCTAGAGCGATAATAATTATTAGTGATCGCCTGATGTCGGCTAATTGCCCTGGCCCCGGCGCGTTCGTTATATTATAATAAATGCGGGATTAAAAATAGACAAAACGTAAACATTTGTGATGCGGCGAGCATTCACTAATTCACTAAATAATTAAAAAGCGCACGATATATCGCATAGTATTCGCGTGTGTACCGTTAGAAATACGGCCCATTATGAACACCCGTACAGCGACGACACCGTCCCTGGATGTCACTTCCACCGGCTTGAATAAATTTTACTGTAACGATAACGATTGTTCAATATTTCAGCGGATTTCGCTCCACAATTGCCCAATTACCGAACAACTCCGACAATGATAATAATAATAATATTCAATCTAGTTATTCCACCTATTATCGCCATAATCGTCATCGATGTACTCGCACCTGCACTAATAGCGTGTGAAAATTGTTGATTTCTAATTATTTAATCATTTATTATTACGGAACGTACCGCTTGAGTTATTATTATTCTATACGGCTGTATGTGGCTAATACATTTATAGATCAACCAACTACGTACAGTATGGTACACGCAATGCTAGTAATTATACCCACATGTTAGTCTCTCTTATTATATGAGTTTAGAAAAACTTGGCACGGATTCATGCATTATTTTATTTTATAGAGCCCCCCCGAAGGAGCCAGTTCGAGTTCCTGCAGGCGTCTGGTTAATAATCCAGAAATACAACCTACAAGTTTTATTGTTATTAGATCTCATGAATAACTTACTGGTGATTGCTAATAACGATCGATAATAGCGTAATGACTGTAAAGAAATGCGGCTTTATTAATAAACTAGTCTCGCTATTTTTAGTTTAATCGGAATTTTTGTACGTGGACCTGTTTTCTATCTTTATACACACAAATATACGAGTTGTCGTATAATTTATTTAGGTATTGTTCCGGAAAGTTTTCTAGTTGTTGTTTGTCAGTATTTTGTGTTTCTGATATCGTTCGAGTTCACTTGATAAAATTCGGCAACTTTGTAGTTTTCTCCTCACCTTTTTCCTCCACCGAGCATGCGAGAATTGCCACCTTTTAGAAGTACAAACAAGATGTCAAACAAACTTGCCGCTTTACTAGATTTTATTTGATGTTTTCTCCCTCGGAACTCATTCTTATACTTACACGAATATACCTATACGACAATAATCTCGCCGACAGAAACCGCATTTCTTTTCGATATCTAATTTTCGATTCGGCACAAAGCGAACGCCAGAATACACAAACGTTACCATGGCTCGGTAAGGACGAACGCCGGCGAAAGGGCAGGTCAAAGCACCCGGGTCCGATATTTACGATGCGAAATACGCTTTCCACCAACCGAAAAAAACCAAATCGACCGAGCCTCCGAAATGCAGCCGTAGATCATGAACGGGCGCCTTGACCCCATCATCCGGCCGACAATTCACGCCAGAAGGTGGCGAGCGCGAACCGGGAGTTGATGACTTTAATTCGACAGCGGACACCGCCGCATATTTCCAACTCGATTTTGAATGAAAAACGCCTCGGTGCCGGAGTGGGTGTCGGGCGCATCGCGAATGTGCGATATCGAATTTCGCCACCCGGAGACGTTCCTTCGCGAGTGGGCGAAGGCCCCTAAACACCCGCGAAGACGCCGGCATGTGTACGTACGAGCGTTTCGGTGGTGCGAGTTGCACCGTTCTAATGTTGTAACATTCTCCGCGGCAAGCAAAGGAACCCTTGTCGCTAGAAAATCAATAGGGAGACTTGAGAGCACGGCCGATTGTGTGTATACCGGCAGCGAGTTCGCAAGATGGGTTCCCGGCCCCCGGCTTACCTGTTCAGGCCCCGTCGACATGCACCTGCAGTGCCCTCCTGAATCGGCAATCGGGCCGATCGCCCGAAAATACACAAGGAGTCGAGTCGCGTCTCCTCAAACGGTCGAGATTATCGTTCCGCCGGCGATAAAGCGAAAACGGCGCTGCTCTCTCATAATTGAATTTTATTCGAGGAGAGAGGGATGAAACATCGGGGAGATATATCGGGCGCAACTGTGCCGAGTTGTGCGGCTCGCCCTCCCAAAGTGGGCACGTTTTCGCATCTAGTCGCCGAAAATAAACAAAATGATTTATCCGCACCCCGTCCCCGGCATTCCGGGCTCCCTGACGGTCGAGCGAATTTCGGTCGCAATCTGCGATTCCGGCCGGATCTCTTCGCGTTCGAGTCGGGACGTAAAATGCACCAATTTCCGGCGTCGCCACGATTTCGACACGGGAATAGGTGCGAAACGGGCGAGCACAAAGTGTCCGGGGCTCTCGCCACTTCACCTAAGTGTAAGTTTGCGGCGGCTTAACAATAATAAAGGAAAAAACCGCTCGGAGATCCGGATTAGACGGTCGAAGAGAAAGACGTCGGGCTCTCCTTTTTAAATCGGGGCAATCGCAAAGCACGTATTACATGAAATACATCGACGGGAAGGGGAGGGGCAAGAAGAAAAGGCCGGCGGATCGGGGGAGAAGCGAGGGCTGGCACTGTTTACAGATGAATTAGGGCCTGGACCACGTCCAACGCAAAAATAACAGGTATAAGGGAAGGCGAATCCCCGCGAACAATACAATAATACAACGACACGAAATGGCACAGATTTCGACGGCGGAAAAATTCGTGCCGACGAAAATCATTCGAGCTCACAACGAATCCCGTGTTCAACATATTTTCGTGATTCTAAAGTTTGTTATCGTCGTCATTAATCAGTGATACTTAACAGTAGTAAATACGTTAACATTCCATTATATACGAACGGTTTATATTGTGTATTATAATAATGATCGACGGAAAGTTGATGATGCTATGCGATGCGGAACGGAACGAATCGGGGAAAAAATCACGGCCATCAGTTGAAAACAATTAAAACAGTCCGTACCTAGTCTGCAATTAAGGATAATAGAAAATTGATTAATGCCTTCCTGCATTTTTATCAAAGGGAGCGAGCGCGGTATTGTCCGGAAAAAGAGTAGTTAGTCTATCGACTTCAACAACACCGGCGCGGCACCGAGGGAAATTATTGTCACACAAGAATCGTTTGTAATTAATATAGAACGAGCTTGTGCGATAGAAGAGCATTAGCGCCTACCTAATGGGACCCGCTCGATGCAAACACAAGCATTCCGTGTTGCATCAAACACAAATTTGTGTCGATATTTGTCTAAAGTTCCGAACTCGACCCGACCCACCCCACGGGGCGGAGGAATTTATCAAAAAGCACATATCGCGTATGGGTACGGTTTAGATAATTTCGAATAATTCGATCGGAGGGTAAGTGGAGGAGAAAGCTCTGACGGATTGACGTCTGATATAAGAAATATTCGTATGGGAATGCAAAAAAAAGTTGTAAACTCCAAGTGGGGTGAAAAGTTGGGATGTTTTCCGCCGGTGCAGAAACATGTTTCCGTTGGGATAAGAGAGAAACCTATATAATTTAATTTATTTGATAGCATGCCGTAACAGAAAAAATATGGTTCGCTTAATTTCAACGGTAACACAGAATGCTGCAATTTGTTCCGCTGGAAACGTACTGCAACTTAATTACAGTTTAAGCTCGAGAGTATCGAACTAAGGCCGTGTTATTGGTCCTAGACGAGTGTTGTTTGCGTTCCATGTCACCGAGCTTTGGCTCCCGTTTGTGCTGGTGGAATTAAAACATCGAATCGGTGCCTTCCTCAATATTATCAACAGTTTTCCCCGTTCACAAACAGTTAAATCTCTCGAACATTTAATTATCAACTACTCCCGAGTCGCAGCGATCTCCCCACACATGTTGTGGCTTATTATTCCTCAACGTTTTAATTAGTTTCTTGGGTGTAACTTAACGGCAAACGGGAACTAGTCGAGAGAGCCCCCAATTAAATAACGCTCCCGGAATTTACAACCGACCATTTACCGCCAACAATTACGGCGCGCACAAATATCGGGGCGAAAACGTTTCGGTAAAAGAAACCGAATCGACCGTAAACCGAAAATTAAAATACCAGACCACCGCAATAACAAGCCGATCGATTTTATCGACGTAGTCCCGATGACATCTTGATTTCGAGCCATCAAATCTAGGAAAATTACACACAGTCACGCTCAAATATTGCCTTTATTATGCACCAAATGGCGGGGAAAAAAACTTGTTCGTCAATTACGCGACCTCGCGGCTCCTGTCAGCGTCGCCGGCTCATAAACCGGCATTAGCATTATTTTTAGAGGATTTAAATCAAGGTGCGACTTAATCCCCGGCCGCGTATTGCACAATTAGCGTCTTTGCTTTGCGGCCGATGACATCGCACCTCTCTCTCCGGTTTCGGTCTCTCGGATCGGATCGATCTAAGACTCGCCCGCGGACCGTGTCTCTCCGGCCCTTATCCGCCTCGGAGACGATCATGCCGATGATTCTCGGGCGAAACGGAGGCGTGATTACGTCACCGAATCGACTGTTTACAAACAACGTGCGATATCGTGCGGTCATGACCCGCCGATAAATCCGCATCCCGACCGGCGGCCGATTCGTACTTATTGGTCCAAACGAAAATATCCAATACGCACTCGAATGCATAACGCGCCGGGAAACGGGCACGGGCGCAAATTAGCCGAATCAAAGAATGAACGTCTCCGGGGTGCTCGAGATAACGACACAATGCCGCTCTCGCAGACGATCGGCGTAAAATCCGACGAGCAAATTGGGCGCCGATAGCGCTGAAATATCGCGGGGGGGAAACACTCACCTATACTTTTGCCCATTGTCTCCGATATCACAACGAAAGAGAAGAGTAGAAGCAGCAGGCCGGGCCGGACCTTCCCATGCCAGGCCATGGCACCGTCACCCTGCAAAACAGAAACAAATCACGATTAGATCGATCGCCTATCTCCCCCGCCGGTTCCTTTTTTAATTACGGACGAACGTATTATCGCCGTTTCCGTGATAATTTTATTCAAAGGTCCGTGTTTAATAATAGAAATGTGTATGTAATGTACGGTGCGCGAGCCGTATCGGCCGCAATCTATGTGTCGTGTTATTGCGGCGACACTAAAACATGACTGCCTTTCACGGGGTTATTTTCACGAGAACCGCCGGCGGTTCCGGGGCCGGCTCGACTCCCGGCGGTTCGGGAGCCCCGATCGCGATTACGGAACCCGCGGATTCGGGGGCGCGATCCGCCCTCCCCGGACCGGCGCCCCCGCGCTGTCAACCTGATTGTTTTCGTAACGTGCATATTCCGTGATAGTGTCGCTACGTTAATGCGGCGCGTTAGTGCCGCAACGTATCTGATGTTGTCGAGATAGCGCGGCGCTCTCCAATATCCCCTAATTGCGTCTCCGTACAATGGCGGCCGGCCGTCGCGGGGAAAGAGGCGGCGGGATCGATCGATCAATCACCATCGGTCCGCTAATATTTGCGTTAGGCGCGGTAACAAAAACGGCTAATTATTGAGTGTATCGGTGATTTGCGGGATGAATTCACGTTCGGCGCGCATTTCGGTAATGAGTCGATAATGGAATGATGTTATTCGGCGCCGATAATGAATATCCGGACCTTATTCGAGCCGGCTCGTACGAGCGGGAGAGCGTTATTTAGTGCGGCCAATGTTCGTGACAGCAGTGTACCGTCACCGTCGTATCGTTTACGGCCCCTCGCCTGGGATTTAGCCTATCTCACAGCCCCATGCCTTGTCCTTCCCACTATCCGGCCCATATTACATATTTTTATCGGAATCCGCTCCACTTACGTTGCGCCGCGTTACGTTGCGCCACGTTACGGCACGTCGCGGCGCCGTCTCCCCGCGGGGATGATTCCGTCCGATCCCCTCACGTATTTTATTTAAGCCGCATCCTCCACTTCCGGGCGGACATTTAATTAAGCGTTCTTAACCGGCCGACGACCTAAGTAAATATTCAGAAATCCCGATGGCCGGATCGATTTGTGTATCTAGCACTCGTACGACTGTAACCTGGGCGCGGGAACGTCCACTCGCCAGGTCCCCTGTAAACTTTCGGGCAGATTATGCGGCCAGGGCCGGGCCGGGGCGAGTGGCCCCGTTTCGTTTTATTGCTAATTCGGCCGCGCCGACAATGGCGGAGGGACTCGAACCGCGCGGTACGAGACGTAAAACATTCACAAACCCCTCAATCAATTCCCTAACAAAAGGACAAAACCTCTAGAGTTCGAGTTCCCTTTAGGCTTCGGGCTTCACAGTCTTCAGCCGGAGGTGTCGGTAAGTGCGGCGGGTGCAATCGGGAGCGAAACGAGACCAGTGCGAATTCCGGGTTAATTAAAAATAGTCGCGCAATCTCAGGAAAAGTTACGACTTAATTACGGTAAAAAGTGGACGTTTTTCATGTTTAGATCCAATTTTGATGTGATCGAACGAGGGCGTAACCGTATACCGCCGTAGGTAATGGGGTAAATACCCCGATCTGACCCATTATTCATTTATATACGTTAAGGTGGGTGGCGGAAAGACGGAAATACTTGCGATGAGGGATTTATTTTTAGGTAATAATGAATTATTAAGGTGGCGGAGGCCGGTAATGTAATTTCGTGGTGTCGGAATTCGGAATGGCCGGCGGGTCGAGAAATTTCTTGGAGCCTCCGGGGCCGAGCGCCAATTTGTGCGCCGGGGAGCCGGCGTTATTATTTGCCGTGCCATAATTGAGGCAGTACGGGAATATTATAGAGGGGTGAATGGGTATATACATAATAATATGTAGGAGTGTTGCATGGGGCGGCATTTTAGCGCTGGATCGCGTGCGACCGTTATCGTGTAGACTTGTGTGTATGTGGCTATTTAACATGTACTGCATTGTCAGAAATCAGATGATACACCCGTTACAAACTTTTTCACAATAGCCTCTCGAAAATCCGGCGACGGACTAAAAACGCGACCGCGATCCGCGAAAACGGCTTTAAATGCAGCCGCATGTATGATTTACTTTCGCCGACGATTCCGACGCCCGAAACCCCGATGAAAGCCCGTACGTGCATTCATCTCTTTGCGATCGCAACTTCACTTTCCATTCACCTTTTCCGCTACAACGACTTGACAAATACGTTCTATAATGCATTTAACGACACGCCGTGTACATTCACACACGAAATTCGATTTCCACCGACAACTTCAAAGTCAACTCGCCAACTCGACTCTTATCAAAATTTATACGCAAACTAAACTGAACCAAACTTAATTAAACTAAACTAAATAAAACCATTAACCATCGACATCATCATCCTCATCATCAATGCGAAGAGAGGATTCTTTGTACTTAGTGGGAACTATGAAAAAAAGGTGGTTGGAATTCAATAAACAACGGATCGATTATTTACTGGCTAATTAGCATAAAGCATTCATGGATTACTCACCGCCTGAAACAGACGGAGGACGAGCGGGAGAGGGTCCGAGGTGTCTAAGGACGATAATGTCCGCGTCTAATTCGATGGGCGATAATAATGGCTGAGTTGGCACTTTTCGGAATCGTCCGGTAAAAATATTGACTCGCGATCGGCTGTTCGCGCCTCTCGTAATTACTACAAACCGCATGGTCAATGCATACATAAAGCCAGGTATTGACAGTGCGAACAAAGGCGCGGTGTGTTGCAATATGACTCGCAAATATCCTGTGAGCAAGGACGACGTACACCGATTTTAATTGGCGCCAATCACCGATTTCCATTAGGATTATGAAAGGGCACACTGTTTTCATTTTCGATATTTCTGTCCGATTGTTACAGGGCATGTCGTCCTCGAAATGCGCCGCGAGAGGGTTCATAATGATTTCATTATTTTTCACCCGCTTTCGGCTCGGAACCAGAAAATGATGCGTTGTGCAGAGGCAGGCGAGCACCGGGTAGTTCGGTTTTGTTTTTCAAGTGATGTTTATAATACGGCTATGCCTAGTTGAGATTTTCCGAAATGATTTTTGTCGAAATTTCCGGCTTTCAATTCCGCTCCGGCTGTGCAATAATTACATCTCGTTTTTATTTAAACGCCGTATAAAACAGTATAAATAAATCATATCCAGATTTTCCCGTGTCGATTGTGTCATTGTTGCAACTTTGGGCCATAAAACGGATCGAACATTAATACAAACAATTAATTATAGCGTGAATGTGTAATTCTGCAAGCAGATAAATTTTAATCATTTGCATCGATGACTATTTAAAGTACGTTTATTTGTATGTTGTTAGCGGAAGAAACTGAGTATGAAATTGGAACAGAGCTCGGCAATTATACCGCAAAAAGACCAGTTAGTACAAAAGTTAGCTAGCTGCTACGTCGGCTGTACCGCCCGAGCTCGGACTGGGCCGGGGCTGAAGCCGGGCTATGTGATGGCGGTCGAAAGTCGAAAGATAAGAAAACCAAGACGTTAAAATGTCACGGGGGATAAAATTCGGTGTAGCGAGCTGATATAGTTGCATTAAATGCCAAGCGAAATGCACGAAACGCTGTCAACTATAAACACGTGACGGCTGAAAAGTGCCCGACGAATCTTTTTTACAATTTCATAAAACGCCGCCGTATTTAATAACGGCGAGGGAAATTGAATTAAATTCAGTGCCGGAATTAAATGGGAGACTTGATTTGTGTCGCCAGGACGATTTTCTTATATACCTACTCGTCGAATTGCGAAAAGCCTCAAGCATCCACTCCGATCCGCGGCGCTGCCTGGATGGAATTTACGTATATTTCGACAATTCCGCAACTTAGCATTTACACGGCGGGATAGCTGGAAAAATGGAATAATGGAATATTGATGATCCTTTCAGAGTACGTTGATGCGGTCAAACGTTCCGAACCGTTCGATCCGCTCTCGGTTCGGACCGTGACGAAAAAGGTTAGTCCTGTTAAGAATTAATCGTTGTTTACGGGCCCCCGAAGCATTCGTCCGATATGAATAATAAATGCGATCGTTGTTGGCGAACGAAATTCGGTCAAACGCGATCGACCGGCCGGCGAAAAGCATCGGCCGTCCGCGCGCGCCCGATTAAAATTCGCCGCGCCGCGATGGCGACTTATCCGCGGGCCCGGATCGTGCGCGGAAAAATCCGCCGCCGAGTCCGTGCCCTATTTCATGCGGCCTTATCGTGTCGTAGGTGGTTTACATTCGAACCTACATGAATGCGATCGCCGGCCCGCTCCACACGCGCGTCGCCGATATCGTGTGCGCGCCGATACATATTTCACCGTCCCGACGCGCGCGGCCCTCGCCCATTCCGGATTTCGGCCTGATCAATGAACTTGAAAACCGCCCGAAGGGGGCCCACCCCCGCGAGCGCCCGGAATCGTTCCGCGCAGTGGCGTGCGGGTCGGGGGGGGGGGGGGGGGGGCGATCGGCCGTACGCGGGGGGATGTGTATTAGCGGAGGTGGGAGCCGTCGAGCAGCCGTGATTAATACTGCTTGAGCATGCGATCTGATTTGTGTAAATTGGCAACATTGTATGGAAGCGGGGATGCACAAAGCCCCGATGCACCAGCCCCGACTTCCGAGGAGACTCGCGCCACCATCAATTAACCCACCATCATCGCGTATAATCCGCATTACTCATCCCCTTTCTGTAACGTGCCGGAATATTAAAATCGATGCCTTTAATGTCAGCGCCGGACGAATCGATGCGATCGGGTTGAGGGCGCATCCGGAAAAAGGCCACTCGTTTCATTAGGATAATGCGGAACCGGTAGCGGGATGAATGGGCACGCGAAATGCATAAATTTTATTATATGGCAAAACGAAAACTTCACGCTTCCTTGTACATATTTATAAACGAAACAACTTGTTTGTGCCACGGCCTACAACGCTATACATATTTAGCGAGCGGTTATCACATGAAATACACCGATTTGAGTGTGGGAGCGATTTCGCACGACGCACAACGGTCTAGACGCAATCGAGCCATCGGGGCCATCAATCTTTGGGCCCTTAAAGCCCCGGAAAAATCTACGAAATTAGCCCCGCTCCCGGGTTGTTTATCGTGCGGATAGGCCTAAGTGGCTGGTGTTTAATTTCGGGCTCGTGCGAGGCCCGGTCTCGATTTAAAAATCGAAGTAATGACTGTCGGCCGAAAGGGAAGAAAACTGTCCGTGTATTGTTCGGGAAATGATCGTGCACATGCACCGGTGGCGTGTCCCGCCGCCATTAAACTCGCCAATATTTGTTACACTCATCGACATAATATTCAGCGATTCTCCATCATCATCATCATCAGGGAGGAAAAATTGACCCGATTATGGGCTCGGTGAAGGAGAGTGCGGTCCGAAAACAATCAAGGAAATTTCCACGAGAAAAAGGACGATTATTAAGCGCTTATGCAAACCTCCCCCGGTGCGGCGGCGATGGCGATGGCGGCGGTGGGCGCTCGAGCTTTCACGCGAAAGTGATTTTTAATGTTGATGGGCGAAAAAACAAACGGCTTTCAACTCAAAACCACACCGATGCAAAAACTAGGTACGTAAACGCAGAGCCATCATTACCCGCGGAAATCTCGCGAACTCGCAATTGTGGACATTAGCGGCGCCTTTCATCTAGCCCCGGCCCAATCGCGTCCTTTTATCTCCGTTTTACATCTCCTACTATTGCAAACACATCAATCAACCTGTGCGGACGTAATAAACGGCGTATACCTTCGATTGATCAACCATTATAATGGATAGCAGTTAATAGCTTACGGGGGATGATCCCCCGAATCATCAGTGGGAGATCATAAACGTTTTTAAATTAGCCTTCGACTTTCTCCCATTATTATATTTTAACGAGCTTTTCGAAAAGTCGAGACTCGAGGCCCGAACGCGGGTCACAAGACAATTATTTATTTATTCTCCCTGCGATGTTTAGTATGGTCGGGTTGGCGAGATTAAGCATTCGAATGGCAAAAAGAAAGAGGAAGCACCTACTAAACATTCGAGATAAATTCTAAGAGTAAGACAATACGAATAAATCTCGTCGCTTAAATCTATTTCCTCGGGCACCAAACAAGAGGAGTATCGCGTTAGCGATGTGTTATGTAGACGAAAACTAGCGACGTTCATTATTTCTCGACGCTTAGGCAAGTATTTCTTCAATTCCCGTTAGCGTCGGCCCATTCCATTCACTACGCGCCGGGAATGCCCTGGCAAACATCCAAATCAACGAAAAAGGATGGGAAAAAATCTCTGACAATCATTAATGAATTCGGCCGGCCATTAGCTCCGTGCAATGAGACTATTCTTGCATTTGAATGAGCCGAGTAAACTCCGCCATCGATTCACGTTTAATGAATATAAACGCCGAGAGCAACGCGCTCTATCTACGTAAATACCTAACGCAACTGGCACCGGATCAGAGTCGAAATATTATCAGGGCTTGATTCAAATTTGCTTCCGAATTAACCGCCATTGTGAACGAGACCTAAGAAAAATTCTCGGGGCACTCGTTTCTGCAAATAAGTTCGACCCCTGAAGGGGTCTTTAAAAAAGCAGCGGGGGTGGCCGAAATTTGCGCGTTTTATATCGATTTTCGTCTTTTTATTTCAACGGCGCCCCCCTGTTTACCCCCCTCGGAGCGCCCACACACAGTTTGATAAATTAATTATGAAGTCCGGGACCACCCAAAATCGGTGATATATCCTTTTCGAATTGTTATCATAAAAGCCGCGCGGTGGTGGCTGCGGATCAATGGGCCCTCTAATAAAGGGGAACCTCTTTGTTCTTGTATATAGTGGTGATGAGAGAGCGAAAAGCGACTTGAACTTAAATTGACTTATTATTACGGCAAAGTCGGCGTGGTCAACCTCAAAACAGCCAATCTCCCTTCGGGCGCGATTCCCTGTGAGATTGTTAATTAAATATTGTCTCTTATCCAATTAGAAAATTAATATCGGGATCTCGGATGCTCGGATGGAGCGGAAGTGTGAAATTTTAATAACGCCGTCGAGTTATTCAGAATTTCAGAAAATTGAGAGCGCGCTGAATTTCCTCAAATACGAAATAAAGACAAATCGATAATGATCGAGCTTTTGACGGATTCCGTGTCGACTACGATCTCGAACGAAAATTACGACTACAGCGCATTGTTAACTGGTGATAAATTTATGCAAAATTATTAAAATTACGGAGCAAACTCACTTTTATAAAGCATTATCCATATTAAATGAGTGAATAAAAAACACTTTGGTAATCCACCGGGGCCGACGTCGGAGCGTGAGGACGAGAGGAGAGCACTTCGCAGCACGGCGACGAGAACTGAGAACTGAGAACTGAGACCGACTCGACTCGGCCGACTCGTGGAACTGAAAGCCATCTTCTTCTTGAAAGTGAAGCAGAGACGGCGATAACTGCGCCTCCAGGTGGACGGAATTCCAAATTCCGACCACTCGAAATCTACCTGTGCCGTGTTGCGCTACTACGGGAATATAGGTAGGTGGGTACACTTCGGGCCGATGAGCGCGAATTTCGCCCCCCGATCTCGATTTCCCCGGGCGCGTTCGTTCCCGGAATCGGCCCCCCGTCCCCGGCGACGCCGCGCCGCCCCCGACCGCCGCCCTGCGTCTGATTATGGCGGCGGCGAGTATAGGTGCGCAATAATTAATCATTTAATCAATTAAGGCGACGCCGTTATGGCGAGGGAAAAAACGAACGAAAACGGGATGATGGATCCTGGCGTTTAATCCGGGAGCCCGGATCGAATTAGCGCCCCAATTTCGAACTAATTACGTATATACTCGAGTATGCCCAGAGCCACTCGGGCCAGACAAAAGCGCCAGGTGTATTATAATACCCGGTGGCCCCCCGAAAACGCATCGGAAACCCGGATACGAGAAGTAGACGAAACTGTGTCTCGTCGCTTCGGCCATCAACTTATCGTTAAAAATTATAATACAACGGGGAAAAAACCGTCCCTCACTTTTCGATGGGCACTATTAACAACTTTTACATTAGGCAGGTAAGTACGACACCGTTTTTCCGAGTAAATCCGGCGACTTCAAAAGTGGGAATATTAAAGTTGTTCGTTATTTACTAACTACACTTATCTACTTACTACTGCTTTACCGTTTTATTTTTGTTCAGCTAGGAGGAGTGCTCTGGGCATGATAATAGCAACATTCGGTTGAAAGATGAAATGTAAACCGCTATTTCCGTTATGCGCATGCAGTTATTTCGTCTGAAAAATTCAGAATTCGTATCGTAAGTGGAATTTCTGTAATTAGACCTTACCGACCGCAATCGCATTATACGAATGCATGGTAGACCGGTGATTAATTATCATTCGAATAATGTGCAGAATGTTACTCGGAAGATATGCATGCGTATACCGAAATAGCGAAAACAACTGGAAAAAAGGTGCCACCTTTTACCGTCATAATAATTCCGACTAGGTAGTCTGGTCTAGTTTATAGGATGATAAATCTGCTGTTGAAAATATGCATGTAGGTGTGTTTCTGTATATGACAAAGAGGTGTGGGGCTGTGTTCTGATGGTTCGGGGTGTTTTAAGTGAAATATGATGTGAATTTAGAAAAGTCGCGTTTTCTTTGGGGAGGGTTTGTGCAGGCGGCGAGGCGGCGGTATTACTCCGAGGGCGGTTTTATATAGAGAAATAATGGTCGAATTTTTGCGGCGAAGAGGAATTGGTTAACGACGTGTACGAGAAGCCATATGTTGCATGTCGTTGGATGACAAGCGGCGAATAAACACATTATGTCGTTGATAATCTTGGTCCCCGCACGTGTATGACTAACACCACATGATATGCAGTTATAATTCGAAAGATAAATAGGGGTTGATATTATCCATTCTCCTGCAGTTTTTACATAAATCGTCGCCCCAGACACAGTATGGCGCGGCGGGCATTGTTACGCGAATAATAAAGGTTCCCTCCTTGCCCTGTTTCGCATTGATAAGCTCCCGGCCCGGAATGAGTCGATTGTTATATTTGTTAGTCACTCGAATCGGGGTAATTTTGGATTTTTCTCTCGTGGGTATAGAGAGGAGAGAATAAGGGACCGGTCGTGCCTGCGACTGCAGATAGCGCCATAATAGACACTCGAACTCTTTCGGACGTATTTTTAAGCCCATTGAGACTGCTTAATTGCTCAGGATAGAGGAATCAATTCGGGCCGCTCGCGCCGAATTCGCGCACCCACAGGACCTCTCTCTGTCTCTTCTGCTTCACCCCAATTATCGATCGCCGATCGGAAAATCCCCTGCGATCGGGGTCGATCCTCGGTTTAACCATTGTCGGCGGTGTGTACACACGGAGACGCCGCGTTCGAAACCACTTTCCGGGATAGATGGGAGTGTTAAAATTTAATTTAGCGCCGAGTTAATTGTTACAATATTAAAACAAATTGTTCCCTTTGATAATAATTTCGGAGCGATCCGCGCCTGCTCGCTTAAATTATTAACGATGTGAAAATGATTAACACTCGGGAGAGACTAAATGAGGCTTCGCCCCATTTAAATCGGTCCGCATCCAATACCGCCACAGTCAAGTCGCAGTCGGGGATATTTCGGCAGTGGGAAATTTTAAATATTCGCCTTTGCGCCGGCAGATGTTGCAGCGGCATAGCCGGCGACGAGACAACGCCGATGTTTAGACAATAAAACAGGAGGAACGCCGGGTGATTAACACAACTCGAAACATTATTTGAAATAAACGAAGGTGCAAAAAACATCGCAGGCTTTGAAAGGGACTTCAAAGCGAAGTCCGGACGGGAGAGCGTTCTTTCCAAACACAAGAGCGCGGCCCCCGAACAATAAGCGAAATGGAACGCCGACTCTTAGCTGACACACAAATCAAAACGGACACGTGAATGTGCCCGTTTACCTAGTAGACGTTGAAATGCCTCGACAATTATTTAAATTGCTGCAAACGGAAGGAAAAATCATAACAATTTTGATGGGAGATCAACGGAGCGTGGCCGCCGGAAAAATCATTTCCTGCATGGATCTCGGATTATCGCCGAAATTGTATCAAAATTTCGCCCTCTCTCGAAGAGGCGAATAACTCGATCGTTAAACTTTTATTACTCGGAATAAAAACCGAGGAATTCGGTATAGCAACCACTCCGCCATTCTTCGCAACTACCTCCCAAAACCAGTAAATTTCATTCTTATTTATGTAAATGACAAGTGCGAGGCAGAACTCGCGAGGTGATAAATATTAATCTACTTAGAACGAGTCGAATTGCCGCGTCCACAATTACGGGGGTTAAGGCACTCGACGATTATTCGGCGGTTTCGCCTCTATGAGAGCTCCTCGTTCGCATAGTCGACGTCGTTTTTGCAGATTCGAGTGTGAAAATCCGGGAGATGCAAATTTATTCAGTCGCGGTTAATTAGCGGCGTCTCCGATCGGTTGTGCGTTTACGCGAAATCGGCCCATCGTCGAAAGGAGCGATGGGCCTCCCGGTCGCACCGAAAAATGGGCCACAATCACGGCGACAAGATTAATGTTACGTGATGAATTTTAAACGTGTTCAGTATACTGTGACAATCGCGCACTCCCGATATATGAGCCCGTGTTATTATGCGCGCGGAAAAAAGAGCGCTGAGAGAATGAAGCACTCCATGAAAAAATGATTGAAGAGACGAAAGCCAGGGAATTTGAACATACCATTAGGTTGTTTACCTCCTGGAAAATGCGGAAAATCCCGGAAGAGTTATGGAATTTGTTCATTGTTAAGGTTGTACCGGATTTGTTTTCCCGCATTCCTGCACGGGGGCACCGTGTCTGTGTACACATATGTAGGTATGTATGTATTCCCAGGGTTAATCGGAATAATTATTTTCGTGTCTTGTGCAAACACCCGTTCCTCCCCCAAGTGTGTCCGAGCCGGTCCGGCCGGGCGCGGGGGCAAAGGGTGCCATTTCCGTTTCTATTACATTGACGATTCCGGTGAGGTAATGGGTTTGGACGGAGAGGTTCAAATGCGAGTCCGTAGGGGATTCGCCGTTGTTATCATGAACTGTGTCATTTAGGAGAGAAACCATTAATGCCGATTTTCGGATATATTGCATATTGATGTCCGACTCGGGGGGAAACGTGCTCTTTATGGACAGTCCCGTCATTTAGGGGACTTGAGACGACATATGTACCGAATTTTCGGGGGGTAACTTCGCACTAACCGTCCTCAGGCCGGTCATAATTTATCGCCGCCGGAAGTAACCACGATTTTATTTAGCTGCGCCTACAATAAATTCCCCCGAGTGGTTTCAACCCCAAAACTTCTACGAAGATTATTAAACCGAACATCATGTTAACAACAAAACGAAACAGGAAGAAAAAACAACGCAATTCGATAGGGTATAGGTCCACCTTTCGGGCCCTGTTTGTTATCCACATTAAAACGAGGGAGGCGTTCTTCCTTTTAATAAGTGTCTATCTGAACTTCGGAGCAATATATGGGTGGAAAAGTTTTTATAAACTTGGACTTAATTTTAATTAATGAATGCCAGCGCGCACTCAGTTCGAAACTTCTTATCGTTAAATGTTTAATGTCCCACAATCCGGATAGCCATCTAAAAGTGCATTAAGGTCGAAAACTACACCACTACAAGAGGACGGCTGATGCAGTTTGCGTTTAAAATATAATAAAATATAATCGCTTATAGACGCAGCATTTAGGTTAAATCGTCTCTGAATTATTTACCACGGTTATCAAGTTCGATAATCGAATTGAACTGTTTTCCAAATATAACGATAATAACATTATAAAAGTACACACAGTAGTCATGTGTATCTACGTAGTCAGTTTGATATAGGCTTTGGATTGTATTAATGGTGCAGGTTTGTGTCAACAAGTGCACGGAAATCAAATATGTATGGAAAAGTTTCATTCAAAACTATCGCTCCGAGCCGAATATATAGGGGATAGATTGAATTTTTTCCAGAGCTGAGGCCGAGTTTTATTTGTGGCAATAAAAAGTTATGGCAATTCCGATTTTATTTCCTATCATATAACAAAAAAATCCGGCCGATCAAATAATTACGTTATCGATATTTAAAAGCGTTATAAATTCCAAATCGGAATTGGAATTTTTCAATATAAAATCCTTACATTACTGCATTTCCCGCTTGATTTTCGGCGGGAGTAAAAGAATAACATGAAAAGGCACATGCAATTCTTGGGCGCATCAGAGTATCAAAGTATAAACACAGGTATGATGTAATTACAGCGATATTTCATTACAATAATTATGGCAGCGCTCCTGTGAAGTTTTTAATTACAATCATATCTACCTAGCTGTTAGTGCATCAGACGTGAGCTTTGAGTCGATGTCAAAGTGCGACAAATTCAACACACGTATCCGTAATTTGCAACAAGCCCAGAGTTAATATTAATATTAACATTCTCCAAGCTGGCTGAACATGTAAGCATATTAAGGGGATGTTGTACCGTGGCGCTTAAATGTCAAATTCATTAAGAGTCTTCAAGTCAACTGAAGCTATAAGAGCTATCCTATGTATGTAGGTTATGTTAAGTGAATGTCCTTTGTAACTTCCAAAAACTTGCGCGCGTTATCTAGGGCACTGGATGATGATGTAGGATGTAGGTGGGAAGTTTACGTAAAGAATAAGGAACCGTTTCGTATTCTTGTTATATTTTTAGCGGCTTTTCCATTAGTAAATCATCCGATCGATTCCGGGAGGGAAACTCGTAATAACCTTGTTAACAAGTTTGGGCATTAAATAGGTTGGTACGAGCCGAGCGTCAAAATAACGCCCGGAACACTCGGAATTATTTCACCTTTAACCCCCTCGATTCGATCGATGTCCGTAAGTTATTGAAAAGGTTCGCCCACTACTTATGTGCCTGATGGCAGTCCCCTTTTCAGCTTTCCGCCGGCGCTCATATTCAGTGAAAAAGTGTGACGACCCGGTCCGAAAACTCCCAAGCCGTAATTTTTATCGACGGGATCGACGGGGCCGAGGCAATACCGAATTCTCCGAGGGTCCAAAGAGACCTACGAGTCCTACGAGTATTACGAGTCGTACGGCGCCGTAGGTATTTAGTACTGGTAGTGAGTGGAGTGAACCCTATGGCACCTCGGTTGAACGTTCCGGTTGTTATTGACTGGCGCAACTCGCACGGAAAGGATAAAAATATTAATAAAATTCCTTTAACTGTGTGCCGAGGAGGCGAAAGGATCGTTTGGTAAAAATTGGATTAACCCTTGGGTGTGTTGGAAATTCGAGTGTGGATGGGTATTTAACTTGGGTTACAGAAGCTTCATTATGCGTAAAATGTTGTTTTTGTTTGGGTGTATTATTCGCAATTTCGTATAAACATCCAAAGTTCGCATTTGCACACAATTATAATTCAAATTGCAGAATATGCGGTTGGATCCATTACAGGCCGACTTCCCTCGGGCTTAACAAAGGCCATTCCAGATCCCGCTTTAACTGGCCTACAATAGGGATTAGTCATGTAAAGGCATTATAACACTAGCGATCTATTTCCATATTGATTAACGCCGCTTCGATGTGCGGTTGTGTTTTATTTCACGGCTCGAACACCTGACCCGAGAATGGAGAGAATCGAGAGAATCGAGGGAACCGACAGAACCGAAAACCTATCCCACACGGTACATAAATAACCAAAGAAGACCCATCTCTGATGATGATGGCTGATGGAGTTTTTGGAAAATTTTCAGGGCCCTCATCAATCATATGCGGAAAGTTCATTTGCAGCTGCGCCCCCGTTTTTCCCAAGACTTTTTCTGCACGCCCTTCCACAGTCTACGGGGATCTGATGAATGGAATTTTTCTCTATACTCGAAATTACATCACTTTCTTATAGGCGTACGGAATACGGCACATGCACAGCATACGCTACGCCGCAGATCACTATTAGATATACAAAACATACACATAACATACATGTGGTTACCGTAATAAATAGAAGCGCGCTGCCATCCACGAAATAAATGACACCCTAATTACGTCCCGTTCATCTCCGACCGACCAATGAAGAACAATGGCGAAAAAACTAATAACTGGAGGAAAAGCGCACCATGCAGCACGGAAAAGATTCGGCCGAAATAAATAAATTTCTGTTCCACTTTATGCTCCCGTAATTATATCACGGTTTTTGTCGAGGCGCACAGTATGCAGCCATTAATCAATCCGTACCAGATAAAGGTCGTGATTGTTAAAAAAAATCATAATAATAAGGAGGCCAATTTTATCGGGGGCGATAAATCTGCGACCAGATACGATCAACAGTATAATCCGCATAACCGAATCCGGGCGCAAATAAAACTAGGCACCTATTGTTACTATCAAGCATGATGAGTACATACTCTACCTTCGGGGCGAGTCCGTATTAATCTACATCAAGTCCGGATTTACCTGCAACAAAACGTGGCTTTATAGTCATCAGTATCAATTATGCCCGATTATGAGAGCGGAGAGAGTAAGTGGTTGCGAAATAGGACGGGGCCGTATCGAGCGCGCCCTTCCGCGTCCGCGTTAAACTTTTTCCCAATTATCACGGCCGCTTATCGCGCGCGGGGGTCGCGCGGAAAGGGTTGCACGCGTCGGGTGCCCAACCTGGCGCACCGAAATCCACCGTAAAATATTGGTCAATATCCCGGAGGGCCGTCCATTTCGCATTATCACGCGGCATTGGGCACCGTCCGGATCGGCACTCCCGATCGGGGGTCACGGCGACTCTAATTCGCCCCCGGCTCCCTCTCGCCCGCTCAGATTGAGACGTTACGGGCCGGATCCGCCGGATTCGGCCCCGGAAGGGCGAGAATCCGCCCTCTTGTTTGTGCGCCTAATTGTCGGATGTGTTTTTAAGCGAAATTGGATTAAAACTAGTCGGGCCGCTAATCAGTTTAATTCGATAGTCCGGCGCGCGAAAGGCCGGAGCAAAAATAAAATTAAAAGCGTCCGCCAATTCCCTAATCAAATTCGGCGCGACAGGACACCGGCAGCGCCCTTGGCTCGCCGGGCGCGTTAGACTATAAACCTAGATTAGTGCGGTGACGTCAGCCCCCGCGCGTGGGGGGTGGACTCGCCCCCGTCGCGCCCGTGCGATCCGGAGCAGTTTCGGTTTCCGTTCGATCGCCATCCAGATGAACAGATGGGCAGATGGCAGCGCCCAGATAAGTGGCGAGACAGTGGATGCGCGCTTTCTCGAGAGCGCGGCCTCGGGGGGTGGCCCCTTCAACCCCGTCCGTGTCGACGCCGCTTCCGGTGCAGTCCCACGTGCAGACTTTGTCCGCCGACTGCGGGGAGTGGGAAATTCGAAAAAATATCAATTAGGGGTGGCGAAGATTCGAAATTGCCACCAGGCCTCGGTTGGGAAGCACGGAAGGACCGAAGAGTGTGGGGCTGTGGGGTGCGAACGACCCCAGTCGAGCGTGTCGAGGGTCGAGGGCGAGGGAGCCCATCTAATGGTTCACTTGGCTATTACGGCCGAAAAATCTGACGAGTACTCGCCACTTTTCAAGTGCGGGGGGTGGTTTAATGCAGAACCTCCCCAGACAGCGAGAGAGAGGCGCGTATATCAACTGGCTGACGTACAAATTCAATATTTCATGGATTAAATGGGCTGCATCCGAACTCGCTCCCTTATAATTACGATTTTTCTCTCTCCCCCCCGAATATCGATTCGGTTAATTTACATATTTACACCGGGAGAGTTCTCCGACAGAAAAATGCATGTATATTTTAACGTAATACTTATCGATCTGCCCCCGCGTGTATATTCTTCCGGCGGTTCTCAGTTTACAATTCCTTCTTCACCTCATTTTAAAAGGCTTTTACGTGGCCCCGTTTCTCCTCACACTCAAAAACATTGTTACCAACAACAATACATCGTGTCCGCACACACGTCGACACAAACACGCACTTTCTTTATATACAAATCTGGCGATCTTAAAACAAATTTCCACTCAAATGCGGACCCTCGCATTCTTTCCCACAATATTATATTATGCCAATTCCGACCGTTTTCACGACCTTATCGTGAGTACACGCTCGAGTATTTTTTACCCTTCTCATCATCATCGTCGTCGCAGCCGACTATCCCCTCGCCGATAGTGAGGAGCGAATAAGATTTCCATTTTTCGAGTAAATACGGGAGAGCCCCCCACGCCGGACGTAATTATCATCAAGTGTCGGAGGGTTGGAAATTCGCCATCATCACCATTGAAAACGTTTGAGGCATCAAAAGCCAAATTGGCACGTTTGAAGCTCCATATTATGAATTTTAAATCACATGTTACCACTCGCATTAACAAACTGTCAATTTAGGCCAGACTGGAAAAAGTTGGGCGCGCGTTATTTCGTGACATGGCCGGAAAACGTGTTCGGTAATGGAGGGACGAGATGTTGGCAAAACAGGGTGGATGTTATAAATAAAAGCGGCGGATATAAAAGGGCAATCGAAGACGGGGGCCTCATTGTGCGGCCGCTCCGGTAAAAACGGACGCCCCTAAATTGCACACGCATCGCGGGGGAGGTCGGAAAAAGTTTAATTTTACAACGAATCGAGGAGGAAGTTAAACAGAGGGGCATAAAAACATGACTCGTCGGTGAGGGTTGGGGGGTTCACCGTTTTCCGCGCCATATTGTTCGGAGAGGACGACCCCAGATTTATATATGTTGTTTAGAAGTTAAAATAAAATAAGACCGTGTGTCGGAAGTTAATTCGGTTTGTTTACAAACCTATAAAAAAGAATTATACATTTCGGCATGTACTCTCTAACGTGTATTGTAGAGCCACTTGGCATGTTACTTTAAAACATTGGCCAAATAACCGACATAAAAACACGTAACAAAATAAATATGGGTCATACTTATTTTCGACGGTGCGTAACTCCAACAACTTATACTATTACCAACGTTTTCACTTTTATTATACCCATTACTCAGTACCGCATGCATTTACATAGGTAGGCAGAGAGTTGTAAAAATTTCTAGATTAGATAAATTGATTTAAAACGTTGTAGTGTTTAAGGTTAATGGGTTCCGCCCTGAACATTTTCTTCCTCATCATCATCAGGTGCACTTTCTATGCTGATGATGGAGTTTAAGCGGCGAAACTGGAGAATGCACGTTAACGGATTTTGTTAATAATGGAAAGGACAAGAGGAAGCGCTCGACGAGGCCCGAAACTTGCGGCAAAGCCACTTTTATATTATAAAATATTCCTAATGCCTCCCCCCCTACCGACGAGAGAATGGCTGAAACTGATGTGTTGAGAATTTACGGGAATTTCGACGATATTTCATGAAGCGATCGAAAACGCGCACATTAATTTACACGAAAACACAATGCTTCTGTCAGAATTATTAATCTTACACCCGCAAAATATTTTTCGACTTGTTTAGATTTTTTAAAACTCTCAGAACCTTCCCACGAACGAAAGAAACAAGCACGGCATCGATAAATTTCAGAATATTTATTTTCCCTCACCACATTATGAAAAATCGGGAAAACTACCTGATATTCTGGACACGTTTCGACTCGAGTTTGTATTAAAATTCCCGTCTGTATGCGTGGCCCAGAGGAAACAAATTCTTACAAAAAAATATAACATAATACAAAACCCACCACCATCACTGCCACCTTTTTCCATCCACATCGGTCTCTCATTTAATTGCTTTTAATGTTGACAAATTATCGTTTGATTGTAATGAGACAAGTCATCACCCGCAACGAGTACGAGAACACACATCTCGAGTGTCCCCTGTATAAATAAAGTGACCGACCTGGTGATGTGGGTACGGTGACGTCCAATATTAATGCGGCGCGTTATTCAATAACCGACCCTCGAAAAAACTTACACCCGCGAAACAGTAGCGCATTTACAATACGAGAGATAAATTACCGGCTAAATTCCCATTAATTTTGTCCATCGCCGTACATTTGTCAAGAGTTGAACGCGCCGTTATTTATCGCGGTTTGTGCGGGAAAGTTATAGAACTTAAAAAGCCCACAGTTATTTCGCCAAATACGAATAAAATGCCGCAGACTCGGGTTCTGGAGTTTTTTTCGAAAATGCGAAATGTATCAGGTTACGCGTACGCGCACTTGAAATATGAATTTACAAGTAACTCGCGACCTTTGAACGTCAAACATCTGCACTAAACCCGAGTACCGCACATACATAACGCATTCATAAGACACAATACGATAATAAAACGAAATATGGGGAGAAAGTATTAGAAGACTTCACAGCCACGACCGCCATAAATCTATTTTGAGTTGTCAAAGCTTTGTCGTAAACGGAAGCCGAAATTATGTAGTGGAAGAGCAGAGAGAAGTGTGTGCACCTTGAATGGGGATTATTCGAGCATGTCATTTCGGATTAATAAGGAAATTAGGTTGATCTACTATAGGCCCGAACTTTAACGAAAACGTGTCCTTGTCGCTTGACATGGTCTACCGAACTGAAAATCCGAAAGGTGGTTACGTTCCTAAATGGGGACTATTATTAGTAAATATTATCACACGTGGGCACGGACATTTCTGAAAGAATTACATTATTAATACGGGGTCAATTGCAGAAACGAGGCTGTATAATACATTAAAATCACGGAGGTTGTTTGAAAATGATTAAGGTTAGGGTTTCGTTTCGGTCGGCGTTTCGATGTCGATTGATATCACGTTTCTTGTATTATAAAAGTACCATTGTATAAATATTTACTCCACTATTTAGCATTCTATATATATGTATACTGGGCTACATTGATTAGGGTTAATGATAAATTTGCTGGGTTGTAAAACATTTCGCAAATGGGTTATTCTGGTGGTGATATCGGGGGAATGAGCAGATTTTTAGGGGATATGAATTTCAGGATTACGAGCGTAATTAAAAATTACTTTCGGAGGTTTTAATAATGAAACCGCTTCCGAGAGAGAAACTTTCAAGTGTAAAACAAAACTCCCGATATTTAATAATGTGTCTTTTGAGTTCCATTAAGGAGGAATTTTGGTGAGATAACTAATGCCTCTGAAATTGCTCATTAAAGAAATGTTTGAGATAACGAGTAATCCCCGTTTACGAGGGAAGGATTGATAGGAACGTGCTCGTTTCACAAGAACCGGCCAAACATAAACTGATTTTAGACCATTTTCGATATTATTCAAAACATGAAAAATTACTTTGGCGAAATATTTTAAAAGGAATTTAAATCTATAACGGCATTCTTGTGTAATTTCAAAACGAGCCGATAGAATCGTCCTCTCTCATCGGTGCTATCGTCGGCATCATCATCATCTGCCTATAAATCCGAGTTCGTCGAAAGCCACTGCCGATACGCCACCTTGACCGGGATTTGGCTTTTGTTTACAATTTCCTCCAAGGGTGGAACTACCCCCTGTGGTTTTTATCTCGGCTATAACCAGCCGATATTGAAAGTCTTAGCTCCGGCATTATCTCTCCCAGGTATACTCTCCGACATACCTGAATCCCCAGCGTTTTTATACTAACCACTCCAAATATATTTTCGGTGCATGGCCACATAAAATCCATAACACGAGCACGGGCTTCACCTCCAGTTTACCAGTTTATATACCTACGTCACTCATCTCAAATATTAATCTCCACGAATTATTTTGTAACGCCTGGTGATAATCGGCTGACAAATAGACTCGTCTCATCTCTGCGCTGTTTGTCCTCGCTTTTACCTTTTTAACACACTCGCTAATAGACTTATTTACGAGTTACGAAAACAACAGATGACGGTATGAACGGTACAAGAAAGCTAAGCCCATAGTCATAATTAGAGATCATCCATTGAATAAATTACAAAGCCCGAAAACAGCCGATCATTAGAGCCGATTCGACTGGACTATAAATTCAAATAAACTCGGATAACGCGTCCACATCGGCCGCAATATTTTGTAAACTGTTACATTAATGACCGCTGGTACATTTCTAGAATTTTTTCGAATATTTATCCCCAACGGAAGCTATATATATTCCTCTAATTTACTGTAAAGCATTTTAAATAGAAAATGGTAGACTTCCGTTGCGTATACTTGGTTGAAATTAATTTTAACAAACTCGTGTCTGTTGTATAAATAAATAAGTAATAAATAAATAAATTAACGAATAATTAGGAGAGCGCTTCTTTTAGATTTTCGTATTACAGTATTATAGGCGTAATAATCCGTAGGCGGTTGCCTGTAATTTTTTCCCTTCGTGTTTTTCGGCTAATGACACGCAATGATGATGGCGGGCTACCGTTCTGTGTGAGAGGCCAAACTAAACAACCGGATGGTACACGAGCGTCAGGTTATTATTACATGGGCGGCACCATCATGTATATCCTAGCCGGGCTTATACCCGTCGAATGGGGTTCACATTGTCGGAGGGTACAACACAATTCGTAGGTAATGAAATGCCCATAACGTCGGACAAAAATAAACATCGACTCGACACATCCCGAAATTAACACGTTCCCGCACAATGAGCGGCTATTTATCCACGGACTCGATACAATGGCCCGATCTTGATTTCGAACGGTCACACCTGAATGGCCGCCGCTCTCTAGGAAGGGCAACGGAACGAAAGTCACAAAATTTCCGGATCGCCGGGCGGCGGCGCGGCGCCCCCAATTAATTTCGACTTCGAATTCGGCCATTTTTCACGAGCCGAAGCTCATCGCCCAACTGCTATAATTTTCAATTAGGGAGCGGTGTTGATGGAGGAAATTAAACAGGACTTCCCCATCGTATACACAGATTAGATTAAAACCGCGCGATGAGAGTCGTTGAAAAAATCCATGACGACCCGACAAACTGGCTGCACTACGGCGCAGTTTAGAAGCGTTTTGCGGTTAACACAATCCGAAAGCCGCGTTCACGCGATTTACTCGTCGCGCGGACGGCCCACCATCATCGAGGTGATAAATTCGGAATTTCTAACGCGTTATGGAAATGGCGCTTTTAATGTTTATTTACACTCGTAATGTGTATACTTTCCGACCTAAATAGCTTGCGCAAATGCGATTTCCCAGTGAAATTTCAGACGAATCGCTAATTCGAGAAGTTAGTACGTATTATAACACGGTGCGATGGCGATGGTGAAAGGATCTTTGTTGCTCGGGTTGGGAAATCTCGAGATTGAAGCGAACTTATAACACAGCAACACAACACAACAGATGGAACATGATCGATAAGGTATTAAAATACCAGAACAACGCGATATGATCCTGTATGACCGTGTGGAAACCAGGAATTTCACTCGAAAGGAAATAAAACGACACCGCTTCCATCGGGATCGGCCCAAATACGGTTTTTTTAATCATTTTCGAAAATAGTTCGGCCCGACTCGGATGATGGGTATTTATGGCAACTGTGTAGAGGAATGTGACTGGGGGCAATCCGCCTTGGCCGTTAAGTTAAACGCGCGAGCCAGTTTAAAAGCGCCCATAAAACGGCCGAAATGAACTCATCAAAATAAAAAGCGAAAGAAAATTTTGATGGACCATTTTCATCGACTTGTCAGAATCCATTATCCATTTGTTTTCGCATTTCGACTGTTTCGCACGAACACAATGAACGGGACTCACCAAACCGAGCGAACTCGCCTCTTCTCCTCTATGCGCTCTCCGCCGTGAGTCTGACGTGCATAGTTCGGGCTCCAGATGCGGACTCGGTGGTCCGACAGAGACCGCCGCCAACGGAAAGAGATTCAGATAGAGACGCGATATAAAGTTCAATCTTCGCTATGTAAGCTATCTGGTTCCAAGGTGGAATACATTCAGCCGGATTTCGCTATGGGGCGGCGAGGCTCGGCTTAGCCCGGCCGTGCGCTTGCCGCGGTCGCCGAAAATATCGCGCAGCCAGAAACCAGACGAAATCGAATCCAGGAAAATTCCGATTTTCCGCCGCCGTCTCTCCCGCCCCTCGGAGCGAAATTGATTCGTTTTATTGCTGAAACAATACCGCATGCGATATGAGACCTCTCGTCGGACCCGTACGCACCCCATAAACTTTATTACGCGATCGAACGACCACCACTTAAAGTACTGGTGAAGAGAGTGCCGAGCGCCCCACGACAATCACAGGCCGTAAATGCGCCTCGTCCGGATTAAAATCGACAAGCTCTCCACTCTACACACACGCCGGCATGGCGCAGCCTGGCATCTTATATCCAGCGAGGTGAGAGCAGATGTTTGTACACGATTTACAAACCCGGAACCGAATCGAAAACCAAGCGAGTGGAGTAGTCGTACTCACAGGATAGGATACGGGCGAGTAATATGGGAAAATCTTATCGGAAAAATCCGTCAATATTGATCCTTTTAAAGAGCCGGGCTAATAGTGTCAATAAAATGCGCCCACTTGAGGTGCATTATCTGGAATTTTCCGTTCTCGAGTGCACGGCACGATTAGATTCGCCCGACGTGCCGACATGTTGCTTTAATTTTGCCGGCAGCCCCGGCCTCGCACCGAGCGAACAACCCCTCAAAGTGTTATTGGAAAAGTGGGTTGCGTAACTTCCAATGTGTATGTTTACAATGTATGATGTATACAAGATGTTAGGACTGCTCCCTTCGCAGGACCCTTATTTATGATCTGCTTTCAAATTCAAAAGTGATGCAAAGTGGGATCCTTTGCAAGTCGCCTTTATCAAATCAATTCGAGGCTAGTTCCAGGAGCATCGGCGCGACCGATAGCCCGTTTTGTCGACTCCGGTTTTATGGGATGACGCCGGCGAGAGAGGGTCGAGGACCCTTTAATGAAAATGTAAAGAGTCCCGATCTGATAACGAGGTAAAAATGTCGACGTATAGCGCTGCTCTCACCTATATAGAAAAAACCGAATCGAGATAAACAAAGACAAATTGCATTCGGTATGGGTGAATGTCGACAAACTAGTGATCATTGAGTCACTCGCTGTGGGAATATTTTATCAGGCGATGAGGGATTTCTGGTGATTGATAAATGACCTGATGACGTTTTTTATTTTAATCAGACCCCGGGAAATTTTGATTCCCTTTTGCGACATATAATACATACAGACGAGCTGATTTCGCCTCCAACTCCTAGTTCCTGACTCAGGCTAGATAAGATCGTTCGGTTTTATTAGCGTGACGAGAGAGACAATTTCAGGAATCCGAGTCTTTAAAATATTTACGCGCATTTCCAATGAGCGAGTCACACCCCGAATTCGCCGACATAACGCGTACCATCAGGCGGTGGGAATTTTCGCGTTTCCCGATTGCCGACGACGGCGGTAACAGAGCAGTGGTAGTTCAGTTTTCTGCTTTACCTCACCGATGGAATGTTGGCGAAGCGAAGAGTGGAAGAGCTCTCCTCGAGAGTCTCGCACTTCAACGGCCTTGCAACTTAACGTAGTACCTGCCCGGCTGGTCGGCTCAAATGAGAGTTGAACGTCCGAAAGTGACCGATGATTTCGTTTCGTGAATACGTCGAACGGGCGATATTTCCATTACCCGCAAGGATCGCAACTGTGTAGGTCACTCGCACATTCGCCGAAATGCAGCACCAAAGTCGACATTCGCGCACGCCATGCGTCAATCATCCCGCGTGCGCCCGTCATCCGGGATCCGTCATCTTTTTATCGTCGCAGCCGGACCGCAAATAGGAATCGCCGTTTTCGGAAACAATAGCGCGGAAAAAACACCTTCCGTGTGCCACGCCGTTTGTAATCCTCTCTCACAGTCGAGGCGTCGTAAAGTTCCCGTACTTACATTAAACCCACATTTTTAGCCCTCCATTAGCAGATTAGATTAGAAATATCTATAATTAAATTACAAACACTGCTAGATTCACATAAACTCTCTTCGTTAATACGAAAATCCACCATAACGATAATGTATATTATTAATTATTATTATTGTAGAAAAAACATGCCGTGTGATTTTAGAATTAGGTTTCACCGAGTAAAGTCTACGTTTTATGTCGACATTCCGGCGGTCTTATAATAATACTGTGTATCCATCCGCCTTAGCGCGCCTTAAGACCTTCCCGAAGCAATTAGCGGCTCAAATGAGGGACTCTCCAATGTTTAATTTCGTAGATTACGATTTGTTCAGCGGATTCACGCAATTCAGCTAATCCCGCGGGTTGAGAGAGCGAACTCGAAGAAAGGACCGCGCAATAAGGCGAGGAGTATGAGCGATCTGGCATCCGAAAACGGATTAAATCGTTCGAGGATGGTCCGTGTAATTTTATCGGTGCCCCGCCGAATCCGCATCACATGGGTGAAACTTGGCCCAATTTCGGTCGAACAGGACGGTGACTGACTGGCGCGCACGAGTTCGGCGCGCGAGAGGGTTGGAAATTAGACCAAAGTTCATACGGCATCAAGCCAGCAAGTTGTCAAAGCCATGTTATATCAATTAAATAACTAATTAGTTGTAAAACAAGTCGCAACTACTATCGATCAAGCGAGTTTGAGTTAGAATGCCACCGGTTTTTTGCCTCGGAAATGGAAAATCGCCGGCTCGCCGTTGCCGGTACCACATTCAATTAACACATGCGGACTTAAAAACCGCCATCACGATGGGTCGTTAGTGGGATGCGATCCGAGAAATACCCGCGCCCATGCCTAAACAGGAGTCCCATCACTTGGACGGAGAAAAACGACCTACGGCATCAAAGTCTTGATTTTATTCGATGGCTCAATCCCTGCGGACTTTCAACTTACAAACAAATCGATCGCGAGTGTCAAGTGACTTGTCTATTACAGATACCGCCTGGTAAATTGGGATTCGATTTGATACACCTTACGTAGCAGTACCACCCGACCCGTACACGCTATAGGTATCCATTTCTAAATAAAAATCCGGGATTGCTCTTTCTATGCCGGCCTTTCGAATGTAAGTCGACAAACAACCCCATCCATTTCACGACGATAAGACAGTTCGCGTGCAAATCAACCGTACTTAATTTCGTATAAAAGTGTTCAGGTTCGCCATTAGCCATGCCGGAGTACCGGAGGCCGCGTATCGAGTTCCGGGCGTATGGATTTCGCACTAATAGGTCGCAGCTACCTCTATCCGATAATAATTTGGCGGAATTAATTAGGTTTCGTTAATTAATTTGGTGCGCCGCGGCCCACACCCCGCCGCCCCGTCCCCCACACGCACGGACACAAGTGGCGGATCTCATTACGCGCCCCTATAAAAAATTATCAGTAAATAAACACTTTCTCGAGTGTCTTTCAAAGTCTCAACTTTTAACGAGTTTCCCAAACTGAGTGTGTATGTACAGCGCGCGGAAAAGAACCCGCGGAATCGTCTTGGCTCCCGGGTCGAGTTATTTGCTCTCATATTCGAGTATAGATATAATTTTCCGGTGCGCAGTCTGGGGCGGCCGTCGATGCCGGGGGAAACGTGATTATGGTCCGGGTAATTAATTATTAAATAATAATTAAAGCGGGAAAAAATAGAGCCCGACAGGTCGGGGACCGTTATAAATAATTTAGGGTAATCACCGGTTAAAAGCATAAAAAGCAATTTTCACATCGACTCGTATTAATTTCGCGTCTTTTTATGATATTGTTTGCAGATTGTGTAGTCATCGTCGGGGTCATCGGCGTGTAATACAATTTAAGCGCAAAAACCTGACGGAAGGAGAGCTCGAACTCGACTCGGCTCGGCGAGCGCGGGGGGCCTCCCCTCGCGAGTCTTCAAAAATCGCTTTTGAATCGAGACAGTGGTAGGGTTGGATAATCCCGGATTCGGGGGAGGGTGCGTGAGTGATTGGAGGCAAACGCGGCCGTTTCTCCCGTAGTACTCGGTATAAGTACCGGGGCAGACGGAATATCATTGAAGCCGAAAGAGGGAAAAGGTGGCCGAGTTCGGAGCCGACATAATGGCATCGAGACTTCCAACTCGACGAGGACCCGGCCATGATTAAAAAAAAGCAATATTTCAACCTAATGCGGCTTACTCTTGTCGTCTAATGCATTACGGAAATATGCATATATGCAGTCGCTGATGCTTATTTGTATCAAACCGTCGTCGGCGTCGTCGAGACGAGGCATCACCGGCTAAATAATAATAACCTAGGTAGGTAGGTATGAGACGTTAAAATAAGAAGAAAGGGGGAAACTTTTATAAAAAAAAGCTTATATGTGATGCGTTCGTTCCAAGATTTTCATATGAAAATGCTCGTGACAGAAAGTCGAAGAGAGGGCAGAGATAAAACGTATAAGTAGGCGTAAAAGCTAGTAAATGAGATTCGTTAAAACAAAACTCTGAAATACACGAGCCACATCGGCCGCGGTGATCTACAGCATTAATATACCGGAGAGCTAGCCTTTCAGCCCATATCCATTAATAAAGGTGCTGCTATCAATTTTGAAATGTACGCGCACATTAAATACAAAACTCGAAATTTTAATCTGTTTTTGATACCTGTATATGATTCGAACAAGCGAACAGCATTATGCTATCTACGGGTCCATTAATTCAGGCGAGGTGAGCGTTCCCAGTCTGCCAAAACACGTATGGGCGCGGAATGTTGGCCGTTGGCATTGGGCACACAACATGTGCCGACCAATACCCGCTAACAATCCGAAATTACCGCCGATTCCGGGCGCGGGGGAGACGTGACTCGAAAAATGCAACTCTCTTCCGAGGAAAACGATTGAAATTTATGCCAAAACGGCCTTAGCGTACACGCACTCGCATGTATACCGCAAAAGTCGTCACGGAAAAATACCGTCTAAATACTAAATAATATATCGATCTGGTACATCGAGGCTCTATTATTATCAAACTCCCATAATAATTTAAAAGACGATCCGAACTTTGTTGCTGTACGGGGGCCCCATCGCCATCAACATTGATTTTATCGTGAAAGTTACATCAACACTCCCACACTATTTAGCTCTTCTGGGATGGCCGAATAAGACGACGTCGCATTCGACTCAATTATCTCTGTATCAATTATCGAAGTGCTCGCGTGCACCCGGTTGTTCATTTATTGTGTTATTCCCGAACCTCCTGGTGATTGTTATTTACGTCCGAGCGAAAGTAGGAATTGGTGAAATTTCCCACAATCGGGCTTCACATATCAATCGCGAGATGATGATAATGCAGCGACACGACTCTGATATCCGACACGGAACGATTTTCTGCGGATTTCCACCCCCTCTAAGCCCCGAATATAACTCGGGATGGCGGGAACGGAGGGGCGAAACGGAACGGGGGAGGCCGGAGCGGGATCGTTCGCGTCCCGATGGATACGAAGAAAGCGAGGTTAATTAAAATCATTGTGTCCTCCTAAGCGATTTTTCACGACGAGTGGACTCGCACCGGTGTTAGAGGTGAGGAAAAAACCGGACTGAAGTTATTTAGCCGAGTAGAATTGATGAAATCGTTGGATTTTTTTCCCTCCTATTCGATGGTGGAGGCAGTCCTCCCACTATTGCCCGCTGCCGTAACGAAAGAGAGGACGTTCGTAAATAGAGATCACGTACTAACCGCAATAACGCTACTGGCAGCAAACTAAAACATCGTCTATTCGAGATTAATTCGATATCAATGCGCTACGAGGAATTCGCCTTTCACAACAACACCTATAAAGTATAATAATAATCGTCGTCTTAAGAAAGCGCCTCAAAAATCGATTCAGTCGGCTCTCTCCATCAGCTCGCCGGCTCTATGGCTCGGTAGATGGTCGACGATATGCACGTTTAAAAGTTATGCCAAGTCATTCGAGAGATGATATAAGTAGGTAGAGGTATACATTCAAATCAACCAAGGAGAAATCAATGATAAAATTTCACCATTTGCTTTTGTTGCTTTGTTGCCGGTAAATACCGCTTCAATTTGCGAAATCGCACATGAATTAGAACGATATTACACAACCGCCCCTTCGGAATGGCACCCAGAACGAATAATAAAACGGAATAAGCCTGGATGGCCGACATAATATCAGGCAGGTGTTCCGAAAAGCGACCGGATCCGTGTTATCCAGCCATGCGGATAGTGACTATTATGTAAAAATTGTCAAGATGGCGCCTTAATTAACGTTAATTTGCGAATACACGCTGTCAGAACTGATACGAAGCCTACGCCGATGTGTTCCAGAGGTAAGAGATGACCCGATGTCAATACCGGCAGATGAAGGAATTAATCTCGCGCGATAACTAATACCTCGACGGTCCTGTTGTACGGGCGAAATTTATTGGTATAAACAGACCGCTAAACAGTGTTTCTTTAACCGTTCGATGTCGTGACGCCTATTATAGAAAAGTTTATTTTATAATAAATCAGAGAGAGAGAAGTCCGCGAGGTTGCTCGGTAAAAATCCGGCCGGTCGCGAGTTCCGTTATTAATTCGGAAGTTTTAATTCGTTTAGAAAAAGTCGGGGAATTATCAGAATGATAATAATTGCACGTCTCCCGGGAGCGTTTGCGGAGCCCTGGGGTCTGGCGACGGCGCCCCCAGAACATTATTGACCGTCCCGAGCACGTGAAAATGTAAGGGAGCCGGCGGAGGAGAAACAAAGAGAACGCTGCGACATAAATAATAAGTACTCGTTGTAGGAAGAAATTTCCGAAAGGTGTATAGGTAACATTGTGATGTAAAACACGGCTGTATTATGGAGTGCACACGGACCGAATAAAAAAAATTAATAAAGGAAATCCGCCTACTCCTTCGGTGTAATGCCATTAATTTTCGCTTGATTTTCCTCGCGCCGAATTTATGCCGCTTCCGCTTTCCCCCGAACCCGAACATCCTATTTTGATTTACAGGTGTAATCTGCATACACTTTTTCGAATATAAATCCGACGCCAGGGTCGGCACCTACCTCTGGGGAAACTCCACCACCATATACACACATTTATACGCATACACACACACACGTACGGGAGAATTACAAATTAGGTGGTGAAGTTTTTCGTGTCGATCAAAACCCGATATGAATAATGGGCAAAACCTGATTTAGGTCCAGGGTCGGTATAAATTAATTCGGTTAGACGCGTCCCGTTTTTCGGGCCGAATCCTACAACCTTTTTTTGGACCGTCGACCCAGGACGGCCGTACATTCGTATAATAGGTGGAATTCCGAACGTTTTCTTGCGGTCCGGTGCCGGTTTCGAGATTTCCATCGCGCGAAAAGGTCTGCTACACTCTCGGAGATCCGAAATCGAGATCATTTCATATCTCGTCGCACCCCATTCGGGCGAAAATAATTCACGAAAGTGCATTATCCCGTAATCGAGCCGAAAATCGACCCACTGGAACCTTGAGTGTCCCACGGCCATGAATACAGGGACCTGACACACAAACGCGTACCGAGTATTCTTATCTTATCGTCCAACTGAAGCACTTATCAGTGGGGCGCATAATACACGATGCATCGTTATTTATGGTCCGCATTATGCGGCGCAGATAAGGCGGTTACCGTTTTCGGTTCAATTCGATTTTCGAACCGGACCGGACGAAATCCCCATTAAGTGTTATTAGACTCATTAAATCGAGAAAACCTCAATCTAGTCCCGTCACATTATAATAACGTGAAAAACTTCGACTTCCGTTAATTCTCGGATTTTTCATCAAGTATTACCGTTCTATTAGGCCGAAACGTATCGCGTAAGATCAATCATCGAATAGTTGGCGAAACCTAATACCGAATTGTAATTTTCGATCGATTTTATATAGTTAATTATCGCGTTTGATCCGATATAAAAATTCCAATCCGAATTCCCAACAGATAAAATTTATCACTACGTTTTTCGAGTGTGGGTGGAATTTCTCGTGAAATAAAAGGAAAATCTAGCCATGCCAAGCCACAATTGTTACGGCCACTTGAAAATAAATATTAAAAAAAGAAACGGTGAGCCGGGACGCGCTAAAAACAGAATTAATGTTCGTGTCATTTACTCTAATCTAAAGCCGGTTGGAAATATTATGTCTTGCAATATTTAATGTTAATTATGCGATGTTATGAGCTTTCACGGATATACAAACAAAAGAGACCACCAACATCCAAAAGACCCGAACACGTTCATTAAATTGCTCAACGACTAGGAATAATGACATACAAGTTTCATTAGTGATTTGAACATTTTTTTCTCGACAATGCATCCGTTGTTCGCGTCGGAGAAAGTCGCCGGACTAAACAATGGTCCACTTGAGCGTGGCCGAGAGGAGAAATTCGACGATCCGGCCCTGAAAAATCTCCGAAATTCTTAGGGGGGACGACGACGAACGGTTCGACCGTAGCATCAAGGTGAAGACATCCGACGGGCCGCCATTTTAACGCTTACGCCGGATTATAAAAGTATCCCTTTACCCCGACGAGCTTCATTTTCAGGGAGCTTTCCCGCTCAAGAGGGCGAATTCGGTAAAAAAAAAATTCCAGGCGAAATGAAGCCATTCATTTTCGAGCGCCGCGTGGACTTTAATGCCGGTTCGGTGTAAACAGACAAATTAACTAAACATACCTTTAATTTAGTCCTCAGCAACTTATCACACTAACACTTTGTACATATTGTATGTATTCACAAGGCACAATCACTAAAAAGCACTGGACACACTTTCTAGGGGTATGCATTTAAGACTTTACTCGTGGTTCCCATTTACCGGCAGACGGAGCTTATATTCCCATAATAAAATCAACGGATATGATGGATCATGAATAATCCGATTCGGGGACCTCCACAATCATTATAGCAGTCATTCACGATTAAGAAAATTCTCAGGCATCGCGAAAATTTCTTCGGCGACGGTGATGGTGACGACTTCGACGGTCCGGAGCCACTGAAGATGCGATTTTTCGGCGAGATTCGTCTCCGCGAGGGCCGAGGAGACTTCGTCGCTGGCTGGTGAAGGTATGCGTTGTGAAAGCTCAAATGGCAGGCGAGCTTTGGTCGGCCCACGGCGAACTTCTACCTTCGGCGGCGAGAACTCAACTAACCGAAACTACATTTCACGAATCGGATTTTCGCGGCGAGCGGACCCGATCGGCGCCCGAGCCGGCGTCGCGCTCCTCCGACGGGGGAATAACCGGGAAATTCGTAATCGCGAAGCTCGCACCGGAAAAGCTCGGACGGCCCGAAAGGCGGCCGCCCCGTGGGCGAGTCCCCGCGATCGATTTCGGCGAAAAAGCCGAAGGATACTCGGGTTGTTTACCTCACTTAAGGCGATTTCGTACTTAATCGCGCGTTTTAAAATTTCAAATCTGGTGGGCCTTTTATTGCAGGCTTTGCTTGGCCGGAGAGGAAAAAACGGCTGTGTGGTGGTCAAAATTGAGCGATAAAATTAATTAACGACATAAAACGCTTTCTTTTATTTAACAGCGGACTTGATGGACTCAATAAAAGACCAGGACGAGGGTCATTTGCTCTCCGCTCTGCAAAAGGATTGATTCGCCACAGCTCGAAAGAGCGGCTCGTCCCATGCATCAGAGATATTTGTTATCCGCATACGTACGACTTCCGTTTCTAATATAAGCGCGATTATGATAATGACAATAATAAAAGAGACTGATTAATTAGCGGTGCGCCCGGCATAATTAGCCCGATCCTAATGGCCTGCACGGTGGCGAGGTGGGTGATATTTTCCGAAGGACTCACCTGTACAGACATTAAACGGGAAACACCACTGGCCGGTGTCGAGGCAACGAGACAATAACTGGCGGCAATTCGTTGGAGTAATGGACATTGTGTGGCAACAATTTATTGTCGGCAAATCATCGAAAAATAATAAATGAAGAAAGTTTCGGCCGGTGAAATTGCCTTTGAGCCTCACCAACCGGCAACGTAGCGCGAATGATGAATGGCCCGAAGTACGTATATACCCGTAATCGTCCCGAGTTTGCAGGAGTCGGTCCCACCTATGACGGTTAAATTTCGGTCGAATTGAGCCCGCCGACCGACCCATCGCAAGAGGCGATAATTCGACGCCGCGCTCGCAGGTGAGGTTATTAGCGAGCGTAATTATTACTAGAAAGAGGTGTGCAAGTCGAGCATAAAGCGACCGGCTGTGTGCGCCCGTAAAGCGGCTCTTCGAGTTACGTATGCGGCATCGGGAGAGCCGTTCGAAGTATAGTCGAGTGCCGGGACAATTAGGGAGCCGGATCCTATACGTTATCGTAATCGAGTTAGGGCCGCTAATTCGAACTTGTGAATGTGCTGTTAACAATTGCGAAAATCTCTAAGTAGTTCTTATTAGGGGCTGTAATTTATAAATGCGATTGTTGGCTGCATCTGATGCCGAGCTTAGTCATTCCCGGATAATTTCATTTGCAAACAGAATTTCCTCGGCACACAGTCTCTCTCTCCGCTCTCCGGTCTTGTTTACTTTAAGTTCCTCGCGCAAAGAATATGGTAAACAACCAGCACCAGCCATTCCATTAAACTCGCAATTAGTCATAATAACTAACCGTTCGCGGGAACTCTCGATTATTACATTGTCTCCGTAATTATCGCCATCGAGTGCGATTAGGAAACAGGAGGATTCCCGACCGAAATCGTTAGGTCATCGCGTGGCTCTCGGATATAAAGGAGCGGAATGACGTCATATCACCCGAAGAGTGAAAAATGGGAAGCTCTGATGATGGCCGAAACCGAAAGAACCGAAAGAAGTGTGCCGGTGCCCTCGGGCGACTCGGAGGGCCGGCCCTGTCGGAAATTAGTAGCGAGCGACTTTAGGTCTTCCGATTTGAGACCATCGCGATGATGATGGTAGGCCGGGTGTGAAGAGCGATCTCGGATCTTCTCCACGGTCGCCGGTGCTGGGGCGAGGAGGGGGGCGAAGACGAAGGTCTCGGCTAGACAGGTGGCGGAATTTGAGATTTCCACCTAATTATTATAATAAAGTCAGGCCAAGGGCCTAATGACGGCGGGCGTGGGCATGCGCACGGCCGCCGTGAACTCTTGGCGCCTCACAACGTGCCCCCGACCCGAGACCACAGGAGTTACCTCCATGCTCCGCGCAAAGCGGAGCGGGGCGAGCCGGCTCGGAAAGTCGGAGAGAACAAGCCACAATTAAAACAGACGCCACCTCGAACTAAGCCCCGAGAAAGCGATCGTCGGCTGGGGAAATTCCAATATCGACTAATTTCCTTTGAGGGTGATTTTTGGCCAAACAAGTCGGCTCGCTTCCTCCGCCGATCCGGCGCGATTTAAAGGGGACAGCGGATGACGCGGTTCGGCTAAAGTATTCGATTGTTGTCGGATTTCGGCGGCCTCTTCTGCTCCTCGAGGTCCGGAGTCGGAATTCTGGCCGCGAGCCGGCATTAAAAGTGTGCGGCGAATTTCGTGTAACCGGCCCACACATCGACATGCCTAGGCGGCATCCATTAACATACGTATAAATATAGAGTAAAACTGCCATGGGCTCCAGTTTAGAGATTGTATTAGGAGAGTCGCGGCTCGTCTCTACATTATTATACGTCTGTTTGATTCAATTAAAATGGTGCTTTTTCGGAACGATATCAAATTTGCTGAATTGGATACAGTTCTCGAAATTAATTAATTAGTGGAGGGGTTCATTAACTTTTCACTCCGATATTTGCATGTTTCGAATAATTTCATCATTTTATCCGTACTATCACATGTAACAATTTCGATATTATACCGGATTTTCGTATTAAAAGCTTTTTCATTGGGAACCGGATTTTGAAACGGAACCGTGATGATAAAAATTTTCAGGTGCTTCTGATGGGCGAGTTGAATATTTATGCGAGACAAATTACGTTGAGCTTTCGCCTAGAAGAGTATCGATCGGGCCATTTAAGTTATCAATCATTTTAGGGTATTAGCGACCTTTCATAGGTGGAAGAGTGCAGAGTTTCACACTGAAAGCACCATACACGTATACACACCAGGTCTACATGGTTTAGTAATAATACTAATAATAATAATAATAGTAATAATAATAACGCATGTAGACGGTAAAAACGTTGGTGTGGATACTGCTGTTAGATTTTATATTCAAGTATCGATTTTGAAATGATATTTTATGACATGTTAAAGTAATAAAAACATATAAACGTCAAATTAAATTTATTTGTAACATAAAGTGGCTTTAACAGGCCGTGAATAGTTGTGTATGTGTACACAAGTAGGTTCCCGAAGATAGGTACCCATTACAAAGCTCAGTCACAAATTTAATTTATTAGATGAGATCATTTAAAATATTGCCGCGATGGTGGAATTAATTGCGCTGATATCATTCGATTCAATTTTTAATCCAGAATTAATTACCCCCGTTCTTTATTAATTTTTATTGTTTTTTACCGTTATTATTAGGTCCGCCGAAACGGGTCCGTCAAGTCAATTCGAAGTCGAGTCTCGTATAATAAATATATATACATATATATATATTTATGGTGGATGGCAGAGAGAGGAAGAGAGAGAGGACCGTTCTGAAAATTATTAAACATTAAATTGCGCTTAATTGTCGTAAATCACAAATGGGCAAAACAAACGTTTAATATTTGCAGTTCCCGCCGTGACGCCCATCATAGAGGAGCACGCAAAAACCGTGTACCTTTGTGTGTACCCATTGTTTGCCGTTCTAATTGATTTGCACCGGCGGTTCTCTTTGAAATTAACCAATATATGATTGAAAATGAAAGATTTTCCATTCGTTTCTTTGCATATGTCGAACCTTTGTCACCGTGTTTGCTTTCCAGCTTATTTTTAAATTTTAGCAAATATTTGCTTATGATATATCGTCAATATTTACAACTATTTTCATTATTATTATAGATCTCCTCATATTGTGAGAAATAACATTTCACACTTTTCGGGAGAAAAAACCAACGTTTAAATAAAGTTTCCATTATTATGAATTCATTAACCTACTTCTGGTTGAACCGATGAAGAACAGACGAAAAGGCGAGGGCTATTTGAAAATGAATAAAGTAGAACTGCTCATCCGTCTGTTCTCTGTCGGTTTTTACCTGATTCACGGCTTTCCGCGCTTATTATACGTAACAAATATCTGCTTTTATGCGGACTACCCAAATTAATAGCCAAAAAACGAAAGGGCTTCATTCGTAAAAGCGTTTCTTTTATACATCACGAACCCTGGGAATATTCGCTCGCAGAGATTTAAAGCCGGTTTCGGCCTGGTTTAACATTACCGTATCACAATTCGAAAACTATATTAAAACCGCTTGAAATATAGTCGTAATATAATATAACAATATTTCGGGTTTGATTTAGACCCGAAATTCTATTGTAATTAAGAGCACACGACCCTATATTAATTCAAGATAATAACACACGAAACGCGATTAGTTTATTAGCGCCTGGTGACGTAATTGGCGGCCTTACGCCCTCCTCTACACTTTTCACTTTATTCAAAAATAGAATAACGGCAGCACCCATACAGGATTTCTTATCGGTCGCATAAAAGACCGAAATCGGTTATGCGATAATATGTTAACGTCCGGACGCGAGCATTTCGAAATAAATCTAATGGCATTGTCAAATATTATAATAGGATGGGATCGAATTTCATATGGGCATCGGCCGTTGGAAATAATAGACAAATTACGGTTTCGGCGACCTACTACGAAGAGAACCAACGGCCGATGAAACGAAGGAGCGCGCGGGGTTAATCACCCCCGCATCGCGAAATAATCTTCCGGGGCCCACCAGGGGGAGAGATGAGAAACCGAAACTGCGACGTTTTGTTCTTTTGACGACTCGTTTTCGTTTCGTTTTGCGGCGCGAGAAGGACGAGGGAATTTATATCGGTCTGGTTTGATGCCCACCAAAGGATACGGCCTAGCTGCGTTATTAATGATTATTAAAAGGTGTGCATAAAATATGGTCCTCTCCGCTTTTGTTGGTAGGGATGCCAGGCGCGACCGGCTCTCTCTCGCAACTCTCCCATCACCATCGAGCATCCGAGCCGAGTTGAACGTACGTACGCGAATCCGTAGGTGTTTTCGGGCGCGATTGTCAAAGCGCCTTTTCGCGCTTCCCCGGCCGAAATGCCCCCCATTAAACGACAGCCCGGCTAATTTTATTATTTGCGGCCGGCAAATAAAGCAACGTCGCGATCACGCAACGGACGGAGTGCGTTTAGCGGCCGCACTTAATAACAGTGTATCGATCATTCCGCTCCTGCAATTACCTGGCACCTTCTGCAGGGACGTAACACATTCGCCGGCTGTGCCGGTCTCGCGTGAGCCCGCCGCGCCCCGTGCCCCCCGAAAAACGGGGCCCGCTCGCCGATCGCGGCCTTTGGCGCGCCGTAAGGCCGGTACTGTTCTATGATCCGTCACGGGCATAAATTCCCGCCGGGATGATTTATTCGTCGAAATTATCCGTAATACAACCCACACATGGCTCGGGAACACGCTCGCATCGCGCGGGCATAACAAGAACGACTGTTCCCAAAGCGGGCAGAGCCCGAAAGCTCCGAAAGTTTCGGCCGCGACAACGCAAAACACGGCGGGCGATTAAAAAATTAATAAACGATTCCGGGTAGAAAGTTCGAGGAGAACCGGGGAAAAATCCGATCGGAAAGTCATAACGTTAATGAAAGCGTTAACAATAAAACGTCCGGGGACGGTAATTTATGCCCGAGTCGACCGCGCGGCTCACCGGAACCGGGCTCCGGATTATCGCCAAAGCCAGATTAAAGTTCTCCGGGCGACCTCGGCCCTTATCGCGATAGTTCTGTTTACAGGCCACTTGACTGAAAGTGAACCACCCCCGAGTTTCCGTAGATCATGTGTTTCTGGGAACGTCGGACGGGGTTGTTTTTCTGGCGGGTCGCACCTCCGACGCATTTATCACGAATTTAACTGAAAGTCCGGAATAGATTATTTAATTATAATTTAGGACGTATAGAGGCGGACCCGAAACGGAGCCCTGAGGGAAATCAAATTGCTTCGAAATTAAGTTATTAAAATAAATAGTTTCGGGACCATTACTTAAAAGTGAATTTGTCTCAATTCCGGTTCTACGTACGGACTATTACTGTTTGTTGGGTTAGGTATGAGAATGGACGAAAGACCGGTCACGTACGGCGAGACGTGCAAATCACTCCGAAATGGGACTTTTATTTATTTTAAGGATTCCGTGATGAAAGTTCATTTGTAAAAGCGGCAATTTACCTCTCAATTGGCACAAAAATAATCTAAATGAGGAATGCAAATGCCGCAGTAATTGTTATGACGACTCGTAATTTCGTACAGTTTAAGCGCTGCGTTACGAACGTGTGGGGGATTGATGAAATCTCGGCTCGTCCGTATACATGACGTTTTCTGGTATAGCGCGCCGGCTCAATAAAATATTATATGCATTAACATTGAATGAGGCATATTTTAAAGTCACAGTGCGAAGGTGTTGTGCGTAATGCGGAAAAAAACGTATTGAAATCCGTCGCTTTTTACTGTATTCGTTGACAGAGCGTTCATATATCCTCAAACGGATGGCATATTTTACTACGCCGGATGGAAATTGATAAATAGGTGAACATCTCTTTGAAAGGCACTGAATCTGTCGAGGCGAAGACCCAAAGATCATACGTACACACATGTGCGCACCTACAACGAGTTTTCAACCTCCCATAGAGTCAAACCCGAAGGAGGTTGGTTTGTTGATTATTAAAATAATTTTTCACTGCATTTCCATATACCAAGTTCCTATTTAACAGGTAAATTTAATCGGCTACACTCCCCGGCTCTCGAAAAACCATTAGAAATTCCACATTTCCACCAGCCATGAGATGACAATTTGCATTTATTTATTACCTGTCGCAATATTACTCAACTTTGCGAAAGAAGTTTCTCTCGGCTTTGTTTCACGTTTCAACTCTGCCATGGCGATGCTACTCTGTGCTGTGGCTGCACTGTGTGCATCAAAATTGCTAATGAAAAGGGAATTTAAATCTGCGGGACGGCTTTAGGGGAGATATACTCAATAAATTTGATTTTAAATTAGTTTGTAATGCCCTCTCCATCAGATTTCCGTGTTTAATCCTAAAAACAGAACTGGAAATAATGAATATCTCGGCGGATTTGAGGGAGAACCGCGTGTAATAACTGGAGAGTTTAAATCGCATTCTCGTATACCAGGGGTAAAAGGTATAATAAAATATTTCTACGGTTTGCGCGAAACACATGTGTGAAAACGCTCGGAATTTATTATTATATTAAAATATAAATTTCGAACAGACAAAACGGTCGCTCTATTTTCACGATCTCTCTTGACAACAATATTTACGATGATGGTTCTTTTTACGATTTTCAATTAAAATTGTAATTTCAAATTTTGACGCCTTTGTACTCCACCACTATGGCTCCCATAGTTTCCTAATAATTACACGTTTCCATATTTTCATATGGCAGTTTATTATCAGGATGTGGCAAATGAGTAATAAAAACAAAACCGCCCAAAATAACTAATTGCACTTTATATTTTCTTCCCCCGGTTTCCTCCAAGCCCATTTATTCCGGTAAAAACCCTTTTTTAAGCGATAATAAATTAAAAAGTAGGTACAACAGGTTTTTTGCACGAACACTAAATCAAAACAACAGTATAATTTCGACCAGGGGTATATAATAAGTTATTAAAAATGTGGCATTCGTCGTTATGGCCAGCAAAAAGCTTCTCTATATTTGGAATTAATCTAAAATTTTCAAGGGATAGGAGGGTAACTTTGTTTGAATTTTGTAACAAATTCGACCCAGTCGAGGGTGTATTGAAGCAAGCCTTTTAACCGCGAACATATTGGGCCCAGATGCTACCAGACAGCGGTCATTTCATTTAATTTTTAATTACCTACCATAGAGAAACCCCTCATACTTTAATGTCGTCGATTCCGTGCCACCGTATATTTTTCGGCAACATACTCAGGTTCCGGGAGAGATGCGGCGAATTAATTCGATTAATAAAGAGCATCGTCAGGTCCTCCGGTTGGCGATGCAACGGTGGCAGTACGGGCGTATAATGGGCGACAGCCCAAGAATGGTACAGCTGCTAACGGTCTCAAAAAGCCGTATTACCGTTAATGCAAGTAATTTGTGTACCCATCTAACAATTTCAAAGTCATTACGGTCCGAAAGAGGCGTTTCGAAATGGGAAAAAATGCAACTTTATGCCCTCGACGGATTTGCGCGGAGTGGTGGCGGATTTTTCACCTGGTAACAGAGTTGGAAACGGTGTGCTCCTGCAGATATATCTGCACACAGCATGTTTGCTAGACCGTCCGGGCGATATATCTGCACTTGTAAATGGCTCATTAGAATTGCAACATCCTGTGCGTAGTAATGTGTAATATATTCAACAGGTTTACTGGTAGAGAAAAATTCTACTCGAGATTAAATAAATCCAACGCCATATAGTTAGCTTATACCTACGTACTATCCGTCTGTCTATAATAATAGGTAGAACTGAAACTTATAAAGAGCTTTTCCATTATCAAAAAATACATGTGGTAGCTAATTTTTACCGATTAAAATACGTGATGGCCGGGACAACACCGTACGTGACGACGATGATGATGATGATGATGATGATGATGGTGCCCCGTCCGGGTTTTCATTAATAAATCCTCAAAGTATTAACACGGTCGAAATTAAGATTGGAAAGTCTGAGAAAAAAATATAAATTGAAGACGAGATGAACCAATATGAATTTAATGAGCTTCTGTAATTGAAATACCATGTTCGGACGTAGCGCCCCTCGTTCCGCTCAACTTGGAGCACCGGAGCCAAGTAATCTTCCATATCGATATTTTGTAGTTATGATAGCATTTACACGAAAACACTATTGAGATTTCAGCTCGATGACTCCGAGACTCCATCGGGACTTTTCTTCATATTGTTCAAATTCATCTATACAGGTAATATTATTATTATTACTATTATTAATCTGCATCAATTAGAATATATCTACAAATTAGTGACTCAAATTTGATTCCTATAATATATATTGCATTCCGGTTGCGTGATTTCAATCAATTATTAACGCTTGGTATACATGTAGAGTGAAATTTCAGTCAATAAATCCGGTGGAAGTACCTGGTGCCGGAAAAATGATTTTCGATGAGACTGATATGAATGTAAATCTAAGCAATAAAACCAATAATTACACGACTAATTATCGAGCAAATTAATCCTCGAATACACGAGTATATGAAATTAATTAATCTCGTAACGTGTCCCGTTGAGTCGAGTGGAGCTGAGAGCCGAGAGCCGAGCTGAACTGAACTGGGAGCAAGATTAAAAATGAACTCGGACTTTCGGAAGCTGCGGCGATAATCGATTACCTTACATTACACGACGAGGTTCTCCGAGACGGTTTGGTTTGGTAGATCTGTTAAAAGGAAATAAATAAGAACGGGGCGCGGGGGCCGGCAGGGAGAGAGAAAAAGAGAACGAATTTACGAGTGTATCATGCGTATGCCTAATTAATTAGAGGTGCGAGATCCAGTGGCGTGTAGAAATAATTTCTGGGGGAAATAAAATAAATAATGCCGGCAGCGACATTCGCGAGTTCATATCTGAATAAATTCATTTGCATAGCCTTCAGCTAATTCATCGCGTACCCACAACCACTTAGCGCAAGTTCCCCGTGTACGGTAGGTGACAATACCTACGTATTATCAACGGGGAACACCGTATTCCAATTTCGCGTCTCGCAACCTTCCAGAATCCCTTCGCCTGGTGCACACGGCGCGTTACCCTCAAAAGTGGCACGTTTATTTGATTACACAACCATATCAATTGATTAGATGGTACAGTCGCCTTCCCGGTCGATCAGAATCACGTCCCCGTAATTATCCAGACGGAGTGTACTCTGCGCGGTATAACGTTCGGATATGATGGAATCGATCACGGCAGATTACCGTAATTTTCGCACATCGCAGATAACCGAGATGATTGCCTTTAGTCCTGATCGAAACGCAAAATATTTCGTTTTAATCAAATAAAGGAAATGAAACGTCTGGATGATGTTTATTTTTTTCCGAAACAATCAGAAAGATTTTAATTCGTTTTATCGCATAATCGATAAGGCCTTTTTATTTCGGTACACAATAAGAGATAGGTGCGCACACTGTTTCGCCGTTTCGCTGTTTTGTTTAGTCGGTTTTAATTAATTACATTATTCTGTCTGCCGGATTCACCCCCACAGCAAATGGACCCCTCACTTTGCTAATAAGATTTTTTCGTAACTTAATTAACCGGCAGCTTCGCTTCGATCGAATCAAAACATTTCTGAAGTTTACAACTGCTCTCTCTCCTGCACTATATAGAGTTACCTTTTAGCGGGGCCACTAATAAGCCAAATTGGCGCACAATAGTGTGTGCGTTCCGTCGGCTCGGCCCTCGGCGGCTTCTAAAATTCGCAATTTCATCATGCGACCGAATTTACGAAAAGTCCTCGAGTTCGGATGATGGTGCACTCCTCCTCTTGTGGCACACAGCCGGCGCATACAAGGCGGAGGTCGGCTCGGCGAAACCCATCCACATTCTGCTGTTGCCAAGCGGCAGCTCATTTATGTACCGCCAACCTCGGTGCACCAATTAGCGACAAACGAAGAAGGTTTTCCCACTAGCAACAAATTGTTCTCGTGCTTTTTCCCTCGCGGGGTGGAAAAAAGCCGCTTTGTGCAGGTGGGGCGGTCGCGGTGCGGTAAGTACGTAGACTGGAAATTGTCAGGCCGTTTTAATCAAGCAATCAATACCAGATTTTATAAAAGCCACCCCCGCGCCAACGCCGGTCGCTTTAATCTTCGCAACACAGGGAAACAATGGGCCGATATTGTTGTACTGTCATTTTATATACAGGCATCAGACAGGCGGGCGTCCCTCCCCTTCGTAGGGGCGGCGGTGGCGTAATTTCGGCGGATTGTTCGTCATTAAATCAGCGGCGTCCCCGTAATAACCGGCGGCGATTGTGACGAGTTTACCTGTCGCCGGTGTACGGGAAACGAGACTAAAAAAGATCCGAGCCGGGGATGCGGTAAGGCGATTCGTGTCTCCGTGCTGCAGTTATGGAAATGCATTCGGCGTAAAAACGGAACGAGCGCAGACGAAATAGAATCATTAGTAGAATCTCGCGAGATACCGAGGGAACACACGTTGCAGGAAACCGGTCCGGCTGATGCTGACTTGGAGTTAATTGAACAGAATCGGACTCGCAACAGCAGCGTTCCGAACATTTACATACATGTTCAATATATGTGATGTAATCAAGTGATTCCGTGCAAAAATTCCGGATTTATTCAGGCTGCATCTGAATTTAATTTCCTAAATAAATATTGAAGTTGAGATTATTATCCGGTATTTTAAAAAAGTCGATGCGAATGTACGTACGTACGTATATACACGTTTAATTGATTTTAAAACTCGCTTCGCCCGAACCGACCTCGTCTTGATTTTTATCCGGATTGCCGGGACTCGGACGTTTGTGAAATTAACATTTATTTATTGTAAAATTAATAATGGTAGGTGGGACCGTTTTATCGGTAAATCGACCACCCTAAAAAATATCGACGTGTATTTATCACACGTGTGCAAGCATATAAACATAAAGCATAACATACATAAGAGTCGTATGTGTATGTAGGAGAAATGTGGAGAGAAAGACCGGGCCAAGGGCCATTCACACCGCAAGTACGAGGCACGAAATGGCGAAACCGCGACCAACGTGTTATTAATTTAATTTGGACCCAGTAAATTTTTGTATTTTTGTTGTTATATCCACAGAGTGCGAGTAATTGAACGGGAGCCTCGGCCGGCGGCCAACCGGCAATCGAACTATGTGTACATCGTCTAATTACGATGCAAAATTCCAATTCCGTCCGCATGAATTTGTTGATAATTGGCATTAACAGTTTATTCTGTTGATCAATAAAGGCCGGAATCACAATCGAAATAACAATCCCGTTATGGCCGCTGTGCATTTTTCACCAGGGGACCAAATAATGATGGCGAACCGTAAAAGTTGTCAAAGCGTAAAATCGTCCCGGAATTTAATTCTTCTGATTTTCCATCGATTGAGTCACCACAAAACCGCCACTGATGGTTCTATTTATCGCCAGTAACCGCAGAGATGCGTCAAAAAGAATTTCTGCATGAAATTCATCACGGCAAAAGTGGTGACACATAACAAGATCCTATTAAAACGACTTTTCTTGCCCAATAAAAATCACCACCCCGATGCCTGTGGTCGAGGCGGTTTCACCTACCATAACGTAGGCATTCACGAGGCGCGCATTATCGATTTTATAGCCCGTATCTTCCGCCGCAATTAATTATTTTATTTTAATGCCTATGGATAAGTAGAGAAACGATCGTAAAAGCTCATTTCTCTAAACATATCTATGTGCTTAGAAACATGAATAATTTTTAATCCCTCCCCCTCCAACGCATCGGCCGTGATTATTAGAAATTAAAATGATTTACAGGTCAAAGGGATGAGAGATCGCATTTTGCACAAATTCCCACCTCCATATAATTTGCCGGAATTATGGGCCAGTGGTGATAATCGCAAAAAACTCATTAAACACGACCGAACCCCACGGATTTAAAACTTTCAAAACGTAGTTGGCGTTTGGTTTCAGCACCAAAATATGCGCTACACCTAAAATTCGGAGCTTCAATACAACAACAACAACCCTTTCGAGACTCACAACTTTAATAAATTGCCCCCGCTTTCGTTGTCCTTTCATTCGCCTCTGTATTGTATATAGTATATGAAACATGAAAGATGTATACAAATTGATGGACGGAATCGTCCCGCGATCACAAAAAGGACGTGATTATATATTAACGACATGAAATCGTAGACGCAAATTGAAATTTTACCTCTAAACTACTATACTATTTATACATTATCAACATACTATCCGCAGTATATGGACAGTGTTAAAATATGTACTTGAAATGAACAAGCAAATTTCGAACCGATACCGATTCCCATTAATTAAGGATGAGATTTCATCAATGAATTAGATTCCCAAATTCACCCCTTATTCATTAATAAGCACAGTAATTAATCACAAACCATCAAATCTATTATTCACGGGGTATGCTTAGATCGTATTACGCACACAGTCCAACAGTATCGATCAACCTACCTTTACATCTACTCTTGTATCAATCCATGAATGTACTTACACATATGCATGCGCGTTACGTTATGTAGGGTTATTATATAAAATATAATACCGTCGATACTAAATCGATGTTAGACGTAACCCTCGTTAGTGTCCTAAAAGGATTTACGCCGTTTATTTAAGTATAATACAGTTGTGTGTACGTGTAGATGGGGTGCTATTGATACAACGTTAATAATTATTTTATCAATACCGTTTTTAAATCGACTTTAATGGCGGCGGAGGTCATCAAGGGTTTCTTTATACATCCACCCTCGCACAATTTGTCATATTATTCGCTGTATCGGTTCGTGATAATGACAACATGAATGGGCGAACGCTAGATCGGAGATATAAACCCGAGCGTTTCCTAAAGACAACATCCGTGTACGATTCTTATACGCTTTTTGATTTGTTTGTTCTCGCCAGTTTGTTTACGAATCGGATATTATACACTTTTTTTTGGTAATAATTAGGAGTTATTAGGGAAATCTCTTTTCGGCACGTGTATTATTAGGTCTGCAGCCTGTATGTAATTATTCCCCGGGCCCAGGGTGCGCGTATGTATCATTTATTGGTATGATAGACATTATAGAGTCTTGAACACAATGGGGTTTCACGCCTATACTCTAATTACAGACGACAATCGTTCCAGCTATGTGTGTTCGTACTCGTACAGCTCTCGTCTTATTCACAATTCAATTAGAACCGATATTATTGTTCGAGTGTGTACAAACAATGCGTGAACGCGATCAATCGCCGGCTATACGCTGTGTTATGCTATACGGTGCACAAATCGCCGCCAATTAATTCGGCCAAAAAGGTGGATGATAATTTCAGGTGTTTGACTTTAGCTCTCCGGTCTATACGCTCTGGGGGGCGTATAAATATTAATACATTTGAGGGTGGGTATATATTCCCGAGTGTTTTTGCGAGGCGGCAGGAAAACACGGTTCGCGAGGAGAAGAAGAAGGGCAGATTTTATCGAACGTGAGAGTCTGAAATTTAGCCGTAATCCTTCCATATTGAATACACTAAGTGCTGATTTCGGTGTTCCGCTTTTCCCCCCAAATCCCAATTCCCACATGGTCTGGAAATGTCCCCCGACATTCAGATCTCGCGCAATATTTCCGCAATCTCGCGTATTCATTCACTCATCTACATACATAGTGTTCAACACTGGAGATTTCTTCGGCAGGAGGACTTGTCTTTAAGTGCCTACTTATTACCGACCTCTGTGTAACACCGAGGCTTTTGCCCCTGCGAAATTGTTCGAATTAGGGCGGGAATATTCCCATGCACGAGCCGAATAAAAACTTTCTATGCCTAAATCACTTCAAACTGCCACCATTATGAAAGATGAGCACGTTTTAAAGACAAATCCCTACAAAATCAGGACTCGCTTCAACAACTTTGATAACTCGTAAAAAATCCCAACAGCAATTACTCAGGCGCGTTCTTCTCATTAAATAGTGCGGGAGACGGAGGGGAAGAGAGAGCGAGAGTCCGGAAAAAACGTCTAGATCGAAGCTTGCACTCACATGAAATTAAATGCGAATCCAATCAAAGGCCGAACATCAACTTCCCGAGCGCCCCGTGGAAACGGTATACCTACCTAACGGCCTGAAATCGGCGCGGATCCCGCTCCGGGATCTCGCAATCCTGTCGAGAAAAGTAATTAATCCCATTGTCACGAGATTGCAGCGGGATCGTTGCACAAGCGATAGTTATTTTCGCGTAAAGTTATAAATAAAAGGCTTATAACATTAGTAATTGCGAAATGCTTTTAATTTTGCTTCGAATCGGCCTTCGCGTCGTGATTCTTTTTATTCTCTAACATAATTGCAGCATTATTGTCGAGAGCCGCTCAGCCGGGCTGAGCCCGAGCGATCAGGTGTACACACATACCTTCACCAGATTACGTGTTACCTGTACCGAACCTAATTATATTTCTTTCAAATACTTATCCATGTACGTATTATTTATTTATTATTATTATTATTATGGGTACGTATAGAAATAATGCATGTACGGCGTCAGGTATATAAGGTACAAGTGACCCCGTAATGAAGCCTGACTTTTGAAAAGTGGCCCGGGGCGTAATCGCTATCCGTCATTAATATTGTGGCGACCAAAATCTCCACATTTGTTATTTCTTATTATTGTACATACATATTATACTTTATACATCTGCCACACTTTCTCATTTCGGCATCTTTTGAAACTCATCTTTACTTCGACTCTTGTAGTAATTCTCTTGCTATTTTATTGCTCGATCCTTTTCCATTCTTCAAAATTCAGTTTTAGTCACGTACGCTCTTTCCTATTTTTATGACTTTTTCTACCCTCACTTTCCAAATTTCATCTTTCCGACAGTTGGTCTTTCGCCTTCTAACTGAACGGTCTTCGCTACAATTGAAATAAAGACAAACATTTTTTTATATACAACTCGGCGCATTATTCCGAAATACGAGAACACCCCGAATCACCCCACAAATTGGTGACCCCGACGTGATCTACCGCGTTGATAAGTGGCGATTTACGTGTTCTATAGTTTTTGTTTTCGTTCATAAAAACCGGTGCGCGAATCGTGAAACAAGACAATGACCGAACATGGGCAAAACGGAGCTAATCCTGCAGGTGCGGTGGACCGTGTCGCAATGAAAGCGCCACCATTCAACCCCGCCGATCCAGAACTCTGGTTCTTACTCCTGGAGAGTAATTTCGACGCCGCCGGGATAACACAGGACAGCACCAAGTTCTCCCATGCCCTTAGCGGACTCGATCCGAGGTACGCAGGCGAAATTCGAGACGTCCTCACCAAACCCAAAGAGGAGCGAACTTATGTTTTATTTAAAACTGAGCTCATTAAACGGATGGGAGCTTCCCAGGAGCACAACACACGCCGTTTGCTCGAGAACGAACCGTTAGGCGACCGGAAGCCTTCGCAATTTTTGCGTCACCTCCGAAATTTGGCTGGAAAAGCGTTCCCGGAGAAAACGCTTGAGACTCTCTGGTCCAGTCGCTTGCCCAAGCACATGCAGGCCCTCCTTGCCGGACTGCGCGACATGTCGCTGGAAACCAAGTCAGAAGTTGCGGATTCCATGGGCGAAGTTTACGGCTCGCAAAGGGGCGTAATAATGGAAGCCGCCACAGCGGGGGCCACCGCGAGCCCATCGTCATCATTGGACTCCAGGATGGAAAGCCTGGAACGAGGACTCGCCAGTCTTATGAAGAAACTGGACGGGATTGAAATTGGCCAAGTTTCCTCACAACGTCCGTCGAGGTCAGATTCCGACCGTCGCTCGCGTTCGCGCTCGCGTACTCGCTCCCGAAGTCAATCGCAACAGCGGAAGTACGATACGTGCTGGTACCACTGGAAGTTCGGCGACCAGGCAAGGAAGTGCGAAAAGCCGTGTAAATTCACGTCTTCAACTCCATCACCCGCTTCGGGAAACTAGAAGGGCAGTCGTTGATGACGGCCGACGACACCAGCCCGCCAACATCACGCCGTTTGTTCGTTCGGGAAAAAGAGACAGGTACCATGTACTTAATCGACACCGGTGCCGATCTATGTGTGTACCCCTATTCTCGACTTCCCAAACCCCATGTGAAATCGGAGTATGAACTCTCCGCCGCGAACGGTACTGTGATCGCGACTTTCGGGACAATTAATTTAGGCCTCAATCTAGGACTCCGTCGGCAATTTACGTGGCGATTCGTCGTCGCTGACGTGTCAAAACCAATCATTGGTGCGGATTTTCTATCCCATTACGGACTGCTGGTTGACATAAAAAACAAACGTTTGCTCGACTCAACTACTCAACTCACCTCCGACGGAAAGGTGACTGAGTGTGAAGTACTCAGCATAAAGACAATTTCGGGCTCATCACCATGCCACAACCTTCTGCAGCAGTTCCCAGAAATTACGCGGCCAGCCGGAGCATCTCGGGTAGGTGGTCATTCAACGAAACACTACATCGTCACCACACCCGGCCCTCCGGTCGCGCAAAAACCGCGGAGACTCGCCCCCGACAAACTCCGGGCCGCAAAAAAGGAGTTCGAGTTAATGCTTCAGCTGGGCATCGCTCGTCCATCAAAAAGTCCGTGGTCTTCACCACTACACATGGTACCAAAGAAAGGAGATGAGTGGAGACCGTGTGGCGACTATCGCGCCCTTAATGCGCGAACGTGCCCGGATCGGTACCCGGTCAAACACATCCAAGACTTTTCGCAAACGTTACGCGGTAAAACGATATTTTCCACGATCGATTTAGTGCGTGCGTTTAACCAAATACCGGTTGCCGACGAGGACATACCAAAAACCGCGATAACTACTCCGTTCGGACTTTTCGAGTTCGCGTACATGACTTTTGGATTGCGCAACGCTGCTCAAACCTTTCAGCGGTTCATGGACGAGGTGCTACAAGGTCTGCAGTTTTGTTATGTGTATATAGACGATATTCTTGTCGCGTCATCCTCTATTGACGAACATTTACAGCACCTGGAAACTCTTTTCGATCGGCTTAAGAAGTACGGCGTGGTCATAAATCCGTCGAAATGTGTATTCGGGCAACCTGAAGTGACGTTCCTCGGTTATCGCGTATCCGCGTTTGGGACGCGCCCCGTTTCCGAGAAAGTGGACGTTATAAGACAATTTCCCCGCCCGGACACTGTGAAAAAGTTGCGTCAATTTTTGGGCATGCTGAACTTTTATCGAAGGTTCCAGTCCGACGCCGCCAAAGTTCAAGCGCCACTTAATAATTTGCTTCAGGGAAACGTTAAGGGCAAAACACCAATCAACTGGACACCTGATTCCGAGCGAGCTTTTCAAGCCTGCAAGGAGAGCCTCGCTGAAGCTACTTTGCTGGCCCATCCCGAAATGAATGCGCCTCTGGCGATTTTCACAGACGCATCGGATTTCGCAGTAGGAGCGTCCCTGCAGCAATGGGTAAGCGATGGATGGCAACCTCTGGATTTCTTTTCAAAAAAACTAAGTTCGGCTGAAATCAAATACGGTGCGTACGACCGCGAACTTTTGGCAATTTACCTGGCCGTGAAACACTTTCGCCACATGGTGGAAGGACGTGCGTTCGCCATTTACACGGACCACAAGCCGATTACGTTTGCCTTCCAGAAGAAAAATCAAGAGTGCTCGCCTCGGCAATTTCGGCACCTTGATTTTATCTCCCAATTCACCACCGATATTCGCCATATATCAGGAGAGGACAACGTGGTCGCGGACGCCCTATCGCGCATCGACGAAGTCGAATTCAAACTCGATTTCGAAGCGCTAGCGGCCGAACAACAAGACGACGAAGAAATCAAAGAACACATTGGAGATGATTCTGCCCTCCAACTGAAATTAGTGCGCATTCCAGACACACAAGTGTCCATTTTCTGTGACGTTTCCACGAGGACAGCTCGCCCTTTCATCACAAAAAGTTTCCGCCGGGCAGCCTTTAACTCAATTCATCGATTGGCGCATCCTGGAGTTCGATCAACGGTCAAGCTCGTAACTCAACGTTACGTGTGGCCGTCTATCAAAGCAGACTGCAGAGAATGGGCCCGAAATTGTTTACAATGCCAACAATCCAAAATCACTCGCCACGTTTCTGCACCAATCGGAACCTTTGCGCCACCGTCTGCGCGATTCGAGCACGTGCACATCGACATCATCATCATGCCGTGGTCGGAAGGATATCGGTATTGTCTCACCATGGTTGACCGATACAGCCGTTGGCCGGAGGCCGTTCCCATGTGCGACCAAGAAGCGACGACGGTGGCCCGTGCCTTTTACGATACCTGGATATCTCGCTACGGGACTCCATTGCGAATTACGACCGACCAGGGGAGGCAATTCGAGTCGTACCTTTTCAAACAACTGAATTGTTTGCTAGGTACCACTCACCTCAGAACGACCGCCTATCACCCCTCGGCTAATGGCATGGTCGAACGTCTCCACCGGCAATTAAAAGCCGCAATCATGTGCCACGAAAACGATCGATGGACGGAGGCATTACCAACAGTCCTTCTGGGTATTCGTGCAGCCTGGAAGGATGATTTGAAAGGCACTGCAGCAGACGCACTTTATGGCCAACCTCTCCGTCTACCTGGCGAATTTCTGGGTTGCCATAATACGACCGGGGACGAGGACAACGCGGCTCAATTCGTGAAAGATCTTCGGGTTCACATCCGAGACCTCAGACCCGTCGACGGGACTCGTCATGGTGTAAAGAAGACTTTCGTATTTCAGGATCTCGCGTCTTCCGAATACGTTTTTGTTCGCCATGACAGTCCGAAACAATGTCTGCAACAACCATATGATGGCCCTTACAAAGTTGTCCGGCGATCGGACAAGACTTTCGTCATTCACAAAAACGGTCGAGATATGACAGTCTCTATCGATCGACTCAAACCGGCTTACGTCATGGCTGATGATTCCGCGGAAACCGCGACCAATCTACGAGTAGAAGACCCGGTTATAATTTCAGATCCTCCAACCACACGAGGACCAGAACCGGCCAGCGATCAACATCGAACGCGATCAGGCCGACACGTTCGCTTCCCGGACAGACTTCAAGCTGGATTCTCTTAATGTAAATTCTAGCAGGGGGGTACTGTGGCGACCAAAATCTCCACATTTGTTATTTCTTATTATTGTACATACATATTATACTTTATACATCTGCCACACTTTCTCATTTCGGCATCTTTTGAAACTCATCTTTACTTCGACTCTTGTAGTAATTCTCTTGCTATTTTATTGCTCGATCCTTTTCCATTCTTCAAAATTCAGTTTTAGTCACGTACGCTCTTTCCTATTTTTATGACTTTTTCTACCCTCACTTTCCAAATTTCATCTTTCCGACAGTTGGTCTTTCGCCTTCTAACTGAACGGTCTTCGCTACAATTGAAATAAAGACAAACATTTTTTTATATACAACTCGGCGCATTATTCCGAAATACGAGAACACCCCGAATCACCCCACAATATCTCTCAAATATAATTCTATGATGATGATTACGATGATGATATAATAGTCATTGCGGTCAAGATTATTCGCAATTAAATTCGATGAAGGGGCGCGATATCGATCGGACCTTGGCTTAATGGCTTATTGGGTCGGGAAAAGTGTTCAAACTAACTACATTAATTTATAGCGATCGGCTCTCACTTCGCTTTACCCGCACTATGCTATATTATGTTACGTTATGTTATGTTGTACTTATAGGTACCGGGTACGAGATGTACGAGGTACGAGCCGGAGAGTGGTACCACCGCCTTATATTGGGTGTACGAGACAAGCCCGCACCTCCTTCACTCGGGATTACACACTCTGAAAAAGTCTTTATCGCACCATTACAAGTTTTAAGCTACTTATTATTTCCGACCAAGTTTCGAGTTACCTACCTCTACCGATTTCTGTTTCACACTTGCGTCCCGGCCTCTCGGCCCGATTCCTGCCCACCCACCCGACGGCGCAAAGCCCTCGGTGCGAGCTCAGGTTGTTAGGTATTTAGGCTATGTGTTTAGAACGAATTTTCCGGGGGGATTATGTAAGATCGGCCCATCCGCAGTTTTCCGGGAAGATCACGTCGCAAAAAGGGGCCCACATTCGCATAGTTCACCGCATCGCGCGACCGCGGTGGGAAAATAAATGAGATATTTGTGCGTGTGTGGTTAAGAAGTAATAATTATCGAGTCTGGGTTCGCGGATCAAAACTTCTTCGAAACAAAGTGGTTTTTAAGAATGGCACTTTTTGCGGCCGACATTAGTAGAGCATTCCCCGTCAAATCGTTTCAGAGAATCACGAGGCGATCATTAAGTTTCTGACTGTGTAGCTATTGTATTTTGCTACTAATTAGGTAGAATGTGAAATCGATTCGGAGCGCGAGGGTTAAATGCTAATATGACGAAAGCTCGCGCACCGACAGCCGACACTCAAATTGAATACGTATCTACAATCAACCGGAATTTAAAAGCTTTGTTATATCTTCACGCAATACGGCTATTTTTAATAAATAAAGGAAAATGTCCGAACAGGCGCACCGATGTTTATATTTGTGTACACTCGCAAGTTAAATATTTACATTTTTACGTCGGCTATTTGCGCTCGCGGAACGGCGAAATTACCATGATCATTTTGAGCTCTTAATTTCCAGACCGAGTCCGTTATTAAGCGATTCATCGGTCGACGATCGAGGGTCGAGAGAGGGTTCAGGGTGGTGGCGGTCGTGTTGTTGTTGTTGCCAATGGTGGCGCGGTGCTGGCGGTGGTGGCAAACTCAAACACATTTGCCACTTGCGACGAGCCTAAAACAAACAAATTTACCCACCCCCTTATTCGGCGAGCGCCCTCAAAACTCCAGGGGGGGCGAAGTGAGAGGCGCAAACGACGTCGGGCAAAACCCCAAAAATCTGTAACAATACTCAAAGGAAGCCACCGGGTGGCCGCATAATGAGCCTCATTATTTCGCCGGCTATTAACCGCTGCGAGAGCCGGGCGCAATTTTCGATCCGCAATAATCATCCTCGCGAGTCGCGACCGACCGTTTTAATAGATTTCGCGTGATATTTTTGTTGTTTTGGGATAATTCGATGGTTTTTTGAATCTACATAGATAATGCGGCCGATTCGAGGATTAATGACGGTCCGGGTCTGATGGGGCCGCCCGTCCTGGTTTAATTTTCCATTAGGAGGTTTTGATTGGAAGCTTTTTGGTAAGTGGTCGAAATAGCGATAACAATGAAGAATGCGGCGCAGGCCGTGCCGGTAACCTGAGCATGTGTGCGTGAATAATTCGGATATTTTAAACAACACCAAGTTCATCGTCCATTTAAAACTTATCAAGATTGGTGGTCCATTTATGGTTTAGGAGAATTCCTCGGATGACATACTACAAGTAAGGTACATTAATTAGTCTGTCCGTTTGTTTCTCTTTTTGTACGCGCAGAGGTATACAATACGATCGTCCGGCCGGCTCGCGTGCGCACTAAATAATCGTACGTATATACGCTGCCACATCGGCATCGCCATCGGTTCGAATGCGATTTTTTCGCAAAGTCGTTCCGAGTTTTTGTTTTTTGCCACCATCCGATGTGACATAATCCTGTTTTATGGGTTCGCACTCGGTGCGCGCCGACGATTTTCGCTACTGCGGATCCCGGCGACGCAAATTCTATGAATGATCGATCGAGATTCGAGACCGGCCCTATGATAGTAATAATAATAATGCGCGAACCCTTCGGCTCGACTTTCCGAACGCTAATCGGCGGGGAAATTGCGACGGTGATCGATCCCGAAATCGAAATTGCGCGCAATATTCGGGGGAGACCGACCGCCGGATCCGAGCCGGGGGAGGGTCGATAATTTTGTTAAATATTAGTTCGAGCGAAGTGCACCTAGGTTTATCCCTTCTCGCTTGGCTTTGCCTCAGACTCGGAGGGACCGGGATCAATATAGACGTGAGCGTTTTTCAGCCGGTTAATGTCGCGAGGTGGCGCTCCCGGATCCCGGCGGATCCCGAAAGAATCCCAAATCCGGGAGATCCTTTTAAGGTCGTTACCCATCGGCCGGGAGTTTAAAAATTTCGGATTCATAGTCTCGGGGTTTATCGATCATCGGTCCGCGCGCTGTTTGGGGAGGGCGGACTGCGGGTGGCTTATCATCAGTTGCGGGTTGTCGGGTTAGAGGGTTTCTCCGACATGTGTGCGGCGAACTTTTGATGGTGTTGGTGTAAGTTGCGGAGGAACTTGTAAATCGATTCGGCCGAGCTTACGTTATAGCGCACACACTCTATTTTAACGCGCCGTTAAAGTTACGCCGTGTTCTTTAATTTGCGGCCGTCCCCCCGACCCCTACGTACCGTAAAATGTAAACGTCATAAAAAATACATATCAGTTAGCAAAGTTCGTAATCATATTACCGGTGTTTCTACATTATGTGACCCTCGCGTATAGTGTCGAACGTGCCGTTAAAAGGGGGCATAGGTAAACTCTCCAAATTGCCCGAACTTACTCCCGGAGTGAATTGAGATTGCTGTTTAAGAAGTTCGCCGCGTTTGCCACATCCGAAATGCCGGCGAATTTAGGGCCGATTACGGACAAAACTTGATGTTGTTTCCGGTTTTATACCGAAATCACCTGCCATAATACGACCGCCTTGCGGGAGTAACACCCGAATAAATTTTACGGCGACCCACGGCCTAGACTCGAACTTTTGGCTCGAGCCGGAATCGAAATTTCGACATGCCATAAATAAATCATTAATCCTGTTAATGTTCGTAAAGCCTTTGCGGTCGCCCTTAATGACGTCTGCTTCAATGGAAATATTTTCCGGGGCGGGTCGACCATCGTCCGCCGTCCCGACATACCGAGTGTCCCACGGGGAATGTCGCAACTAAGCGTGGGATCGCGGCCGGCGCGTTTTCCCCGGGACACCCCGTATGCACACGATGCAGAAGACGAGAGGGAGTTGGCCTGTTTTTGTTAAACAATATTGATGGCCTCTGGCTCCGAAGTCGTATTTCCTAAATGTACTCGGATACTTAGTTCAAATTTATAGTCATAACGATCTTTCCGCGATTTTGGGCCCGTTGTGCCCTACTCTCCCCCCGCATCACGCTGTCGCGGTTGTCGTTAATAATTACAATAACGCTTTCTCGCAGTCTTGCGACGACGAACCGGCCGGGCCGCCGCTCACGAATTCAATTCTAAATCACATCGGCTGACGTTAGGGCTTCTCGGGGATTTGCTTACCCTTCATTTTTGTGCGTTCCACTTGTAAAGTCTCCTCTAAATACGACGTTATCATCATTTCTCGCACTCCACTTTCATAAAGTTTATTTCGAAACACCGCGACGCCTTCGCGGGGACGCAAAAACTAAAATATTCAAACGCGAAACACTCGCAGATTACACCGTACAGACGACTTTTCTCCGTTCTCGAGAATAATTAATGAGGACCGATATAACGGCGCGTAGTGCTTACCACCCTCATCCTCTCTCTCCCTACTTACTTTTCCCATATTTATTTATTCCTTCTACGGCTTATAATGGGAATTATGCCGTTAGTTATACGTATAGTATGCGTATGGGATAGGACTATGCTGGTATAGAGCGTAAAGAAAATTTAATAAGGTGCTCGAAAAAGTCGCTTTTGCGGTGTAAATGGATGTGCGTTCGTGGCTAGATGGAGGCAGGCCGGATTTATTGCGTGCGTTTGTTTTCCGGTGTGTAAGTTATGTTTGGTCAGTTTATTAGCAAAATTGCAGGAAATAAATACAGCAAATGACATGTAGAATTAATCTTGTGACAAGCATGACATGAAAAGACCGAGCGAAGGCAAAAAATCCGCCTCACAAGTTGATAAAATAGGTACGATATGAGGCCCTTTAATAAATTCTGCAACGTCAAAAACAAGAAAAGACATTAACTCGAATAAAATTGCAATAGCGCACGGTGATGCATAACCGAGCAACAAATAAAAATTCGGACCAACATGTGTAGCAGCGCGAAAGTCGTCGTCGGTGTCAAATTGTCAAAAAGTCGGGCGGCGATATTGCGCCACGTCCCGTTTCGCTTTTGGCCCCATAGTTCCTCCTCCCGAAGTTCTGTTTATGAAAGCCTTCCGTCGAATTTCCGACGTCGCCGTGTGCACCGCCGCTCGCGGGGGATAAACAAAGACGCGAATAATGACCGGCCGGAATTATGCAGAAATTTCATTAGCCCCGTGCAACTCTCGCTACATCCAAAACGCTGCGAAACCGCCAGGACCGAACGCAATCCATCACCGCGTTGATACCTCCACAATTTACACGGCCATAATAACGGCACCCGCCGCCCTCGCCATTCTTACCATCACCGCAACCCCGCCGAAACAGACCCGCAATATGTCGATACGACCTCCACTATTACTTCCCGCTCCCGCTGTTACATTATCCGGACCTGGGCAAAATGCATCAAACTTTATAAATCTATGGGCCCATACATGCATAATACAATACCTATCACCGTTCTATTATATATTCTATTGTATCGCATTGTATTGCATCGATGATGCACGTCCACACGTACAAATACTTAGGTTAATGGCAATGATAATGACGGAAATAAAGTGGATTAACAGTTTATATATTTTTATCTAATTCAGAATCCGGCCAACATGTGGGGTATTAGTTTTTACCCGATTCCATGGGTTTTGCTGCGGCGGTAAGCGTAAGCTTTGCGCAAGTTGCGACCACTGTCAATGGGGAATTATCGGCTCAAAGGCCAATCAATATGTTTTTCCGCGACGCACATTATGAATATGGTGTTCCGATTATTAGAACGTACACATTCCATTTTCCTACCACGCTCTCATCCGGATATACGTTTTGATCGGATTACGATTTAGTGCGCCCTTTCAGTTACCTAACACAGATTTTCGGGTTACCGAACGACTACACCTATACGGTTCGGTGTTATTCCGTCGTGTGTTCTGGCAGATTCGAAATTATCTGTAGGAAAATGAGTGGAGCGATCAAGGTGATGCACCACGAACAAAGAAGTTTAATTAATTGAAGGGTTCAAACTTGTGCTTGCGCCCGTGCATGATGGCTGGTGCACAAAGGGTTAAGCTATTCGAAAACGCAGCAGGCAGCAGGTGAAATGCTCGAGTATTATATGATTGCGGAACGAAGGAAATCGAGTGTTCGCTTTCCAGCAGACCGGGAGACGGTGCGACCCCCCCATAAAGTCCGGACTCGTATCGCATTTGTTTAATGGTTTCGGTACGGTTTCCCGCAGAATTGCGCCCCGCTTTCACTACAAGTTTACGCGATAATTCACGTCCATTCATAACCCTAATGAAAAACTTTGGATCCCTCTGAAAGCAAATATTAATTAACAAAGAGAGGTCGGCACGACGCACACACACGTACCGTCTTTGTTGTCGCATTACGCGGGAGTACAAGACTTTTTTGCGAAACGTATTTCACGAGTGCATATCTTGATTGCGGCCGATTTATTATTTCGCATTAGAGGGAGCCGGGAAAGCGCAATTAACCGGCGACGCCCCAAAACGCATAAAATTAAGCGCACCCGGAATCTCTCAAGGCGAGGGGGTGATCTCGCCCCCTCCGCGACGGCGAATTAGGCTCTATAAGTTTTTTCTTCCCCCGTCGGAACTCGCGAAGACATCGCTCTCGCCATCCTCGATCCGGATTTGATCCGATCCGGGAGCGCGCGGCCCTAGGTGGGGTTTCGAGCGTTTACAAAAGGAAATCGGAGCCCCCGGAATCGCTTTAAACCCGACTTAAAACCCGGAGTACATATTTCAACCTCAACCTCAGCTGCATTCCCCGCTTACGTTTATTTATTGCGGCCTCGCTTATACGACTATTAAATTAATTGTTCCGCCAAATTCGGGCCGCACCACTGACAAAGCTCAAATATTTAACACGTTTCCACCAATTATTTATCACTTGATTTACACTCCGCCCTACAAACGACCTTATTAGGGGCCACGTCAACCCCCACTTTTATTGACTGGTAAAAGGGACAACAAAAGCGCCGTGTCCTCGTTTCCGTCTTAATATCATATTCCGGACGGATGGGTGAGGAGAGGAGACTTTTGTCGAATCTTTTTGCGTATTTCGTGTGTGACGAGACTTAATTCGGAGAGCAGGCGAGCCACGTCCGGAATTGCGGCCGCGTAATGAGGGGACGTCCGCGACTCCGGTACTCCAGACTCCGGAGTCTTTTTCGGAATCCTCGGCCACCTCGAACGGAATTAACAGCCGATATTTCGCGTTCACATCATAAATATTCAGAAATACCGCCGCTTTTCGACCCATAACTCGGACGAATCCGAAATTTTCCGCCGCGGAGGCTCCTGAATTATCGACGCCTTAAATCACACCGTGAAAGCCTGTAATTCTCTCAATTTGTTGTCGGTAGGCGTGACTGGGAAATCGTGACGTAATGCGTGCATTATTACGGGTCAGTAGTACACACCTAGGTCGCCGACCCGGGGATGATATCGTAAATCAGGGAAATAATAACCATTGTATGTACAAAGATGGGGCCGGAATGTATCGAATACTTTTTTAATACACCATAAATCCAGGAATAAAATAAAACGATATAATACCGTACCTACCTATACGGCGCAGCATAGCCGTACCACCTCATAGCATAACGTATAGCATCAGGCACTTTTGTAAATAAAACGGTATAGAATTCCGTCGTGTCAGAAAAATCCGTCAACTATAGGTCTATACATATCTCAACAATCGGTTAAAGTTAATATTGAAATTATATTTCATTAGTAGTCGTCTCAGTAGTCGCGGAATCGGGCTTGGATTTTCGAGTCAATATTAATCTTTAAAATTAAGGCATTGAAATCTTTTCTTTTTTCACTCACCATTTGAAAATTCTTCAAACGAAAGACAACCATTTTTTAAGAATGGTATTTTTTTCGTAAGTGCTTCGATTTCTGAGATATTATTCATGAAAGTCAAAATTTCTAAAATTACGGCATTGAAATCTTTTCTTTTTTCACCGACAATCGAAAAATTCTTCAAACAAAAGTTGTAGATATCGACAAAACAAACACTTTTTGGAGAATAGTATTTTTTCGTGAGTGCTTCGATTTTTGAGATATCATTCATGAAAGTCAAAATTTCTAAAATTGAGGCATTGAAAGCTTTTCTTTTTTCAGCGATAATCAAAAAATTCTTCCAACAAAAGTTGTAGATATCGGCGAAACAAATATTTTTTGAAGAATTGTCATTTTCCGTAAGGGCTCCGATTTTTGAGATTCTACTCATAGCCTCAGGTTCAATATTTATTCTATAATATCAAAACATTCAAATTAGACCTGTTTCATCTCACGACTTGATAATGTCCTGGACGCGGAGGATTCGTCAATTAATTAAGTAAATCCATGATTTATCCCCGCTTTTTTCAGCCGGCTATACAACACTTATTCCTAGAGCGAGACATTAGAGGAGCCAAGTCGCTCGCACAGGATCCCATGAATCTCTGTCACCGTTCACGCTTTCGCTTTCGGGCCCTTCGCCCCTTTTAGTAAATTATTAAGGCCTTATTAAATTCATCATAAAATTCCGAGACTATTCGTTTCGGCGAATCGTAACGGGCCGAGAGGAAAAAATAATAATCATAACCGGAATGACTAATGAATCGGCCGTACACATCCTGTGTGGTCCGGGCACAAAAACCGTTTCACACCCGGCGCGTACGGGGTGGCCCCGCCTCGCACACCTATTAACAATTGCTAAGTACTCATTACGTCTGAATAAATATAGACCGGAGTCGGGAGCGCAGCTCTCATAAATAACAGTGCCCGGACCCATCACGGAAAGATCGGGGAAGCGGCTGTTCGGAGCTGCTCCTCGGGCCCGTCAAAATAACGTACGTACTCGCATATAATAATTCCACTTTTTCGCCTTATTCCCCGACGGAATCGCCGCGAAACGGAACCAGACCAGACCGGAGCGGGCATAAACACGTTGCCGGACTAATTGATCGATAAAGTTGGGCCGTTCTTCCGGACGGTCTGCGAGCGCCGATAGTTTTAATTTAAAAAATAAGGCGAAAAAATCCCTCCGACTGGCACGGCGCTGAGTGCGGATATACTTGGCAAACAATCGCATCCAGTCTCGTCACAATAGCCATGCTAAAACATAATCAAAAGTTTCTGGCCGCACACAAAAGACGACAACTTACAGCGCGCGATATTATCTACGCGGGTTACCCCGAAATTGCGCGACCCCTGATATAATAATATCATTTCTTAATCTTAATTATTTCGCCGTATCTGATGACCCGGGGGAGCGGGCGATTCCCAGACTCGTCCGATCGACGAAATCCGGCGAGATTTCGCCACCTTTGAACCGGCACGGGCAAATTCTCTTTCGAGTTGTCAATTTGCTTTGCGGCGTTTGAAATTTTTATTGGCGTCATCCCAACGCCGCCGCCCTCTCCCGGTTGATGGCCCGACGTAACTCGACGTAATACAATACATCGTAGGTATTAAATCGATGAAAATCGAGTTGGGGCGCCCCTCTCCTCGAACCGAAGGAAAAATCGTAATTCGTAATTATTACAAATAACCGTCATTTCGCTCGTTATTTTGAGTAATCGGAATCTTGTTAGGTGATTAATTGTCCGTTTTGTCGTATAATCCGTTAATAACGCGGTATTTAATAAAGTAGAGCGATTAGTATTAATGATGTAAATTTGACGAGAAAACTTGGTGATTTATGTTGATCAGGAAAAACCGGGCGGAAAGCTCACCGATCCCGCTAGCTAGTCCGGATTCGGGCAGACGAGACTAGGACCGGGGAGAGCCTAGGATGAGGCGGGAGTTAATAAAAGAAAAGACGGGGGAAAACGGGGCCGGCGGTTTTCGGTTCCGGTTCCTGCAGCGTCTTCGGATTCGCGACCGGGGGGCCCCCGTGCAGATAATATATTCAGGCGGAGGACTGTCATTTATTCCGGTCGCGATTGTGTACGGCTATACGTATACGGTGGCAAAAGTGAGTGGAGATGCGGGAGAGGACGGGAGAGCTGGGTCGTCGAACGAAAATGCCGTTTATACGACCGCTAACGGCGCAGAGCCGAGCGCGGTTCCAAATTTACACGATTGAGAAGATCGATAACGTTACCTGCGGTACCTGCGAACTCCGACATGCCATACCCTACATGTATAAGCATGCGGCGGGGCAATTTGCCGCCTAGATTAATACATAAACCAATTATTTTAATCGTTAGCGCCAGACATCGCGCTCGAACCGCATGGCACCCTCCTCGGGAAAAATTAGCGCAGTCATTTCTTCTCCCGCATATCGTTTTGTTGTTATCGAGCACGGGGGGCGGGGGTCGGTTTCGCCCCGGCCGGGATCAATATTGGGCGTTTAGGGGTTTTGCCTAATTCGATGAGCAAACGTGCGAGTTTCGCTCGCACACACTCTCTCCGGCCCTGTTCTCTGTTGACTTGTTTGTTTCGTCGTGTCCTCGCCTTGTGGCGCTGTCTAGACGAGCTTATTATTATGAAGACGCGTTTTCTCAGGCCCTCTTTATTTTTATTACCGTATTCTCCTCTTTCTCCTTCACTTAAACGTAATGAGAAAGTAAGTATCCGAGATTATCCTCTCGTGCACTAATCTGATAATTAATAGTGGATAGGTTAGGTATTAGTGTGTTAGTGACAGAACTTTTTAAATAATCTCACCTCGATCGGTTCGGTTTATGTGTTAGTTAGTTAGTTACTTAGTTAGTTAGTTGAGATAGTTCCAATCGTACGTTTTAACTTGACTAATTGTGATTTCGATAAATCCTTTGAATTAGAGTTTTCAATAGCGGTTGGCTTTGCTTTTAGAAATTAACTCGATTGAAAAGTTCCAAGGTAAAGACAACTTTTCAAGCTTATACGTTTAAACTTGTACAAAAAGAGAGCTCTCTCTACTAATGGAACGGTTGAATAATAACAATCGGTTTGGTCTGGTCTTGTCTGGTCTGGTGGAAATTGTTTGATCCAAACTGAAATTTGTCAGAGTCTGAGGTATGCATGCCTACACGAATGTATAGAATTGTGAAGGAATTTAGGTGTCAGTCTACTCATTAAAACAAAGCTTTCTGTATACTATAGACCGTGGCCGGAAATGGCATTCATATCACAGTCCATAAATCCCTTTATATACGACCAGCGCGGCTTAGGCTAGCTTAGGTGATACGATTTTTAGGGCCGGTTTCTCTCTTCTCTTTATTGCTAATAATATTTTGATTAGATTACCTAGTAGCCATCATGTCCGCGAGTTTTGATAAGTTTCGCGGATTATTAAATTTCGTCTCATCTCATCTCATCTCGTCTGGTATCAATTAGCCAAATGAGAAATTAGCAATCAAAAAAATGTGGGTGTAGTCGGTAACGCCCTTGTCGTTTGCGCTAAGGCCAATGGAAAATTTGTTTGGTCGCTGGGGTCGTCTTTTTCTCCCCGTTTTTCGCGTATTTCGAGGGAGGTGGGTAATTTTTGCGGCGATTTTACGACGAAGTATAAAAATCAAGTTGCATAAACACTTTTATTGCACCCGCAGCAGCCGCAGCGTGTTTTATTACTGTTCGGTTTCGCTACTAGTTTGTTTCCAATCAGAGAGCCATCAGGGCCGGAGATAAAGTCCGCGGGAGTCCATTCGAGAGTTCGATTCGACTTCTCTCTATTGTTGTTGTTATGTTATGTTTTACGTTGCGCTCTCGAATCTCTCGAAAAGGGATGACTATCGCTGGCCGAAGCCTAAATATAGTTATTACAAGGAATTTCGGGCCAATCAAGTCATTACGGATGAGGTTTTCGGTTAAATTATTAATAATTGTGTGAATGCTCCTGGAACGGCAAGAGACAATGGACAAAAACAATTTTAAAAACATTTAGTACTCCTCAAGTTTGTGTTTTTATTTTACTTAAGTGCGTTGCTTTTTTTCTTAATTTTTGAGAGAGCGTTTCCCCGTTTCGTCTCGTCTTGATGACAACCGATGATAGCGATGCATGTAAAATTGTCATAATCATACGGGAAACACAAATTGAGCTGAAATTTTAACCACCACTAAACTTCTACTCTCTCCCTATTTTATTTAACACTCCACATGTTAGAGTTAATGGCCCGGAATATCCTATTTTTAATGTCTTAATTTCTCGCGCGCCGGTCACATTGAATAATTTCCCGAAGTCTTTGAATATTTAATAGGAAACTTTTGAAATTACATTCCGACAAATAAGAAATTGCTACTTAAACAAAACCGTCTATAGGGATTAGATTTTTACGTCTGGAAGACCTGAGGGTTCGATACTAAAAAAAGAGGAAGGGGCGGGAGGGTTTTCTATTAAATTATTATTATCCATTCGGTTTTTAGGTTGAAAAAGTCTTCAGAATTCTATTATCGATGCGGTTTTACCTGGTGAAAACAACAACGGCAAATATGAAATTCAATCCGAGCAGCCGAGCCGGATGTTCTTTAAAGAAAGCCCTTTTGTGTCTCTCACGACTAAAACTCGACGGGCACTTACTCGGATGAGGGCATTTTGCAAATGCGAGAAAATCGAACCGTGCAATTTAAAGGTTTATTAAATGGTTATCGTTGTTTATCAGGTTTTTCGGGCATAATTCTCAACTAAATTGCGGCCATAAAATCTTCAAGTACGGTGGCGGCGGTGGTAGTCGGTGGTGGCGTTCCAATCTTCTTGTAAAATTCCTTCCTTCCTATTTGTAGTGCGGGTGTGTATATCAGATAGGGAGGCGAGCTAACATGCGACACCAGAAGCTATAGCTTCCAATGTTTATCAAACCCCTGTAATAAAATAACCCTTCAAAAGCTAAAATATTATTTTCACATAGACCAGATTGTAAAGTGTCACTTTTCATAACAATCGAGGTGGCTGAAAAGGCACTAATGTATGATATACTACGAGTATAGACTGTTTCAATATTAGTCGACATAATTTTATTTTTTAACAGTTTTGGCTTTTTTATTTGTATAAATATTTAAGCTAAATTAATTATGGGATTCGTCAATTTCCTGTATTTATGTGAATATTGACACATGCCACGGGATGGCACTTTCCTGGTTCGTTATAAACGTATCTAAGACGACACATATGCATCTACTGTTACGCTAGGTATATCCGAATAATTGCATTGTGGGCGTACGTGAGTGTAATTTAATACATTCATGAATGTTAATGTTGGCAAAAAAGATCATGTTTTTTATCATGAACCGATTTGTTAATCCGAAATGCAAAATTTCAACAAAGGTATCATGTGCCGTTCATTTAGCTTTTGTATACCCGTCGAACAATGCGATAGACAGTGCGCTTTTTCGGTAAGCGATTAATTTAGCAAAAAGCTCGTTCAATTACATCCTTTGTACATAGCTCTTACGGTCTTTTTGTTGTAGGTATTACCCACGTGAATTTTCGGTCTTCGATGAAGTGTAGCGAGCACCCGGTTGAGTTATCGACAGTGTCATCTTCCTCAACGGCGAGTAACTGAAAAGTGATTTCCTAACCACGCATGTATAATATTCAAGATAACGCAATTTGACAAGGTTTATAAATCAAAACTACTCTAGTGTAAGATACGTATCTGTATGACAAAGTGACATAAGTTTTATTTCGTATCAATAATGGGTTTCGAGGTATCACTTTTCATCTATCAACCGTTCAGAAACCAGAAATGGAATATTTTAAATAATAATAATTCTCCTCACCCTTCAGGCAGTCGAACGATCGTGGAACGACGAGTCACCGCGGTATCGTCCGAAATAATTATTTTGATAAATGAATGGAAGTTCACTGTCGAAGCGGCCGACGTGTCACGCCGAAAAACCGTCACGGATTATTCCGGGCGCCGGGATTTGGGCCACCGGCTTTCCGCTCTGTATCAATAAATGGGTCGGTTGCATTTCTGGGTTGATGTGTCACGCGTCTCGCGGTCTCGGGCACGATCCGGGATCGAGACGAGAGAACGAGACTGGGCAAAAACTTCCTTATGCATTGCTTACTCGACCTGACTCGAGTTGTCTGCGTGTGCCTTTCCGGGAGTCTCCAGCATCCTCCTCGAACAATCGAATCACCGGAATAAGCCGGGGCGCGCCGTCGGTGAAATCCTAACGAGTTCGGAAATTATCCGGGCATTTTCCGGGCGTTGTACTTCCGTGTTAATCCCAAGAGTAATCGCCGAAATCGGTTTATTCCGCCCAATCTTGAACCACCAGAAATAATAGTCTTTGATTACCCTCCCCCTAAATACCTAATTAGCCTATCGATATTTCCAGCCGGGGCGTTCGTTTAATGCAAATCGGCCGTTATTTCGTCGCAAACTGCGACGACCGGCCCGCTAAAATATTCCGAAGGCGGTTTGGGCGCACATTCGAGCACCGCATCCGGAAATTCCGGAACTACATAATAGCGACCCGGCTCGCGGCCGGATCATCGGGACAAACGTAATTTAAATTTCGATTTTACACCGGCGCTTCGCCCCATTCAGGGCGCCCCGGAATTCTCGATGACGAAACCGAGGCGTAATAATCAGTCGCGTTTTAATTACCCGATGCGACGTTCGTAAATCGCGCGACTCCGGCGGGATATTAATAAAATAATCGCCGACGTAAATTAAAAATGTTTTATAAGGTCGTTCGCGTGTCGATGGTATTCGCGCTAATGGAACCGGTCGGTCTAGGTATCGCCGCGCGTAAGGACGAAAGGGTCGCCGGCGTTTTCGAAAAACCCGTGAAACCGACTCGGGCGCACTGTGCGAAGGCCGTCCGGGTCTCCGGCTCTTCGGCGCTCGGCGAGATGCGGACGCGAGACGGAACGAGACGGGAGAACGGGACGGACGAACACCTCCATGCCTTCTAATAAAGACTGCCGACGGAGAACGTTTATAAAGAATCTTACATTAATTGCGTACGGACACACATGAAGCGGCGGACCCCGGGAGAAGGGAGCGGCCGGACGGGTCCGGCTCGGACGCGCCCGTCCGTGTGGTCATTTTCCGAAATTCCAGTCGCCGGATTATGTTATTACGATTTTTTCCGAGGCGGTCTCCCCGCGATTCGGCCCCTCCGAGTTCGAGTGTGCGCCATCGGCCCGCGACGGGTATTATTTGTATCGTGTCGGGCCTTTTATTTCTTGTAACGGTCCGAGTTTCGAGATTCGGACCCATCGCCATCACGAATCTCCGCCGTAATATAATGATACCACCGGATGGGTTCGCCCGGTGCACTTGGAGCGGGCAACATTGTTGTACGGGTGTAGGCACCATACGCGGCCGAATTCCTCACCTTTTAACAATTTCAACCTTAATCGTAAACTTCCCACATTTGCATATTTATGCACGAGAAAATGTTAAGACTGTAATCACGCGCACATCGCACACAAAATTTCTTCATTACATTATCATTATCTTCGAATTTTAAAACGCTTTATAAAAGAATTTTAAACTTGCGACATTTTCGAGACTTTATAATTTCCAATAATAAAGTCGGTCGGATAACTGGGACTCAGCAATTTCTGGATGTATTTAAATCGAGGAAACCACTCGAACTTGAGTAGGAGAAGATATCAACTTTGAAATATCTGAAATCTGCAAATAACGGTTAAAGTTGCAGTCGACTGTGTCCTTAACAGTGGCATAAAATATTTTTATAGACATTGGTTTTCCATCCATTAATTTCTATTATATGGAAACCGGTGGAACAACATGTGAAATTGGCGGAGGAATCAATAGGAAGCGAAATTAAACAACAATAAAATTCAAATAAACCAGGCCAGAATCGTGGAGACAAAGAACCCACTTTTATTGGCATTTTGCTAAACAGTGCGCAAGATTAGAACCAAAAGCCCTTATTATCATCATTCTTTTCAGAAAAGCCCTCGAGCTCACACGACTACTTCCAGTTAGTGAGTAACTAGTAGCGATGGGTAATTTAATTTCCATTATTACAATCTATAAATGGGCCAGTTCTTTCTGGATTCTTACATTACATTATATTTTTCAAGAGGATTGTTCGGTCGTCCGAAATACGCTTTCTCTCAATGTCTCCTCGCCACGGGTTTGATATTAATTTGGTCCGCCATAAAAAGTTATTACAAGAACTAGTTAGGTAAGTTCAATTTGTTACAAATATATCAGTGTCAGTTAGACGCCACTGGCACATCATTTAAAATTGTAAGTAAATTCTTGAATGTGTGGCAACGCCGACAAAAAGTCCCATTGTACAAAGTCGATTTTTATCCAATTAGTGCTCAATTGCCCGTTAAATTGCGAGACAAAAAGATCTCACATATTTCCATCTCGAGTCGGCGGCGAAAATTCCACTTTCACCATTTGTAACGACCGATCGAGATCGGGTCAAGACTCGGATTGAATTTATTTAAATCGCGTCCACGCCGAAATGATATAGCTGGAAGGCTGGAAGGGAAATTCACGAGTATAGACTGGTAACCTTTATTTCGCGATTTATTGCAGATCTCTGATCTCTCCCTGTCAAATGTCAGACTTCATCTGCGGTCTCGAAATTCGGTGTCGTTATTCATTGTCTGCATGCGTATAAATACCCTCGCAGTTGAGATTTCAGTACTAATTAACAGCCGGGCGAAAGAGCACATGAGATCCAGACGACGATAAACAAACCTAGTCGATACGAAAATAACATAAACATAGACGAGAGAAAAGAAGAAGGAGAAGAAGAAGAGGAAAGAGCCATGCACGTATGCATTTCTAGAAGAAGCGAGAGAGCACTGAGGCCTCTCTGTGGAAGCTGAAAGCGATAAATAAAGTGGCGAAAACACGAAACAGCCATCCGCGCGGTTCGGTGGTGGTACTTTGGCATTAAAATAATAAATACCTTGAAAATATGTGGGAACGTTGTCAGGGTATGTGATCTCGTTTTCGTGAGTGCATCAGTACGGACGGAACGATTCCCCCCTGAAAATATTCGGCTCGCCGAATTGTTTACATCATTTCATCCGGACCAGAATACGAACGATTTATAAATCGATGGAAATTTTTCATAAATAATTAACCCCATAACCGGAGCAGATGTTCGAAAGCGATACGACTGGAATTGGACAATTAAAAACGCCTACTTATTAAAGATCAAGTCTTTATGGGAAGAAATTATAACTAATTAGAATATAACCACAATTTCTAAATAGCTGTATATTAAGATAATGTAATCAGGGAAGGACCAATTATAAGGCACTTCTTTTTGATCATTACACATTGTATGTTAATGATAATTCGCGCAACTTCATTCGGACCGGACCGCTCTATTATATTTTTGTTTGGCTTTTACACTCACACACCGTGATATTAGTGAATGTTAGTGCCCACATGTGTGCACTTAAAATACAAAACGGTGCTCTGATAATAATTATGTTGCTTATATAATAATATAATTTTCATAATCGCTCTTTGTTTCGGCTCTAATTTAATATAGGTACCTAATTATCTCGAATGTGTAGTGAAATTATCCGGATGAAGGGGTGCAACTACGACCGCTAGGGACGAGGGGGGCGATTCGGCCGTATTGATATTGATGAAACGGAAGAGCCGGGAAAAAGCGGTGAGCACAATACATAAAATGGCGTCAAATTTCTTTTATGCCGCTAATTGCATGTAAAATGGCGCGAGGGTTGATTTACACCGCTACCCTTGTAGGTTGCAGAATGCATCCGAGTAAAGTGGGCAATCGAGCGTGCCGGCTTGCTATTATAATTACATAACATAATCTACCCCCGTTCCTGTTTCCTTTATACGTTTTCCGCTTCATTCTGGCACCCGGTCGCAGCCAGCGGCCCCGTCGAGCGAGCTGTTGACCCAAACCGCGCTAAAACGCGGACGCCGTTTTTCCTATTAACGCCCGCTCCATTACTTAATCATTCGTCGACAATTTAAAAAAAGACCCGACGAGAAAACGCATCACCTTATAATTCAGACTTCGGTTCAGATTTGGGCGACGTCACGGCGAGAGGGGATTATTTGGCCGACTTCCACGTTGTTTCACGTGAAAAATCGAGGTGGATATTCCGGGTCGTAATTAGAATCGGGGGGCATTATAAAGTTTATCGCACCCTTAACGGTTAGTTTGAAATTTACGTCGGCGCTCAGTACTCCCGCAGAAAGGGAGACGCGGCGAGCAGGTAATGTCCTGAAACTTTAATCAAAAGAAAATTTTAAAATCCTTCGCTGAAATTATGTTTATTGCCGCGTTCGCCGCATTAAACAATGCAAGAACTGCAGTTAATGACAATATAGCGTGACGTAACCGAGAGGCGACGCAGATTAATTTATAATTCGAGAATGATATGTGTCTGGTGGTGTTCTTATTTTTTCCCAAAAAAAACCGGAAAAAAAGTTTTTATACGTTATTATAAAACTTTGTTCGGTCGTAAAGTTGCCGCCACGAAAATAAAATATTTACTTACATACTAGTTACACTATTAGGAGTATTTTTATGTCATGAAAGGTCAGAGCCCGGGTTCATTACCTCTACTTACGCTTTATAACTCATTCTTTCGAAAATTGCACTTAAGATTTAATGCGCTGCAGCGTTTCCTCGCATTAAAATTACTGCAATTTGCCACCGAGGGCGGAAACGGCGCTCCGCGTCGCCCTCTCCCACCCGGCGCCATCGGCGACGATTAATAATTTTTCTCCAATTTACGTTTCGTTACACGATCGCCCCGCAGGTATTCCCCCGCGGGCGAGATGGCCCCGACTTCGGCCGATATTTATTGGAGAAATCGGACGCATAGGTCGAATTTTAGTGCGCAGTTAAAATTTCGCATAAAAAAATGTCCCGAGAAAGGCAGTAAAACCGCCATTAGAATTTTGATGATTGCCGTTAAGCGATATCGAATCGGAACGTATTCGGCCGGATTTTTTCCCTGCTCACATTCGATATCGATATGAATTATTCCGGGACCCGCGGCTCATCCTTTCGCATTTACATAAATTTTTTCCCGATCCTCGCGATCCCCACAAGAAAGTTACGTTAACGAAACATTTCCGACTTAATCTCGACGCGGCCGATAGAAAATGAATGACTCTTGGGAGTCTCGGGGTTATTATACTCACTTAGAGTGGAGAGAAAAAATCAAACAAGTTTTTGGCTTATCTGCTCCCATAATAATTCCAGACGGCATCATCGGCATCAGAGTGCAGCGTCAAAAACTCGATTCGAACAAACTCGAGGCGAAACTCGCTCTGAATGAAATTCAAAACCATTGTTGTTGGCGTTAATTAGTGCGGCCCAGAGTGTAGATAACAATATCATATCGGAAAGAACTGGAAAGGATCTAACCGAACTAAACCTGGGCTGAAAAATAACAATACGTGCGCTCGCGTTTTTGCACCGAATTTTTGTAAAATGTAGCTCCCCCAGTCGCGGTCATGGTTGAGATGCCCATACCTTGGGTGTATACCCACAATTACGTGTAATTGGAAGCAATTATTGAGCATATTTAAAATAATATTTATCGCTTCTGCGGCATGATGGCGAACGCGACAGGACAGGAAATTAATAATGACCGTTCGCTTTCCGTGCAGACTAGGGAAAAAATGACTGGTACAGGAGCAGATGCGTGTAAATTTCAGCTATTAGTTGTTTTAAGAGTTGGCAGGATCATTTGTACATGCGTTCGTACAGCTGTAGTAAAACCCCCGCTGTTAAATCCGAGACCGAACCGCACCGGGGATCACGTAACGTATTAGACCCGGCACCTTTTCGAAAAATTTTATAGTGGTCCGCCTAACCCGGATACATTGTGGCCATTAGGTGTACAGCATCCCCTTAGTCACTAGGTCGCGGTTATAACAGAACTCGATCCGGGGGCGAATTAGGACGACCCTTAAAATAGTTTTCCGATGGAGGAATTTCATTACCGGAGACATCTTTTATGTGTATGTTTCATGATATAATAAATTTTAAGTCGGTGGTGAATTGTAAAGCAGTAAAACTATTTTGCATATTATTTGGCGTATTTAGCATCCCACTTAATTTGCATGTACATGCTCTGAAAGAATATATTAATACCAAAAGAGGAGACCCATTTTCCCTGGTGTAATTCTTAAATGCGTACCGGATGCTTATGCGTTTTTGGAAATTTCGGTGTCGCTGTCGAACTCCCGGTTGCGAGAGGGTTTTATTTATTGTGCGAAACTTTCCGCCGAGCCTCCGGTCCCTTTGAACCTGAGCCCTTTAGCCGAGAGAGCACCGTTTCGGTCACACGTTCATGTGCGAGCGCATTTCGGATTCCGGTTATTGTTTATGACAGGCCGTGTAGTGAAGGGAGGAAAATAATGGCCCCTCATATTTTTAAATTCCACTGTATATTATATTGATCATGTGTGCGTGAGTGGTGTGCACACACTCGGTGTAGATCATGTTTCGCCTATTATTTAATGCTCCGATCCGCGGGCCGGACCGGAGGAAACATGTCCCGGGCTTAATTGAGAAAACCCTCATTGTTTTTTCACCCTCCATTTAATCCGCAGCTAAAAATAATTTTTCATACACCCGCGTTATGGGGCAAGAGTCCATTCGAAAAATTCCATAATGATACGGTGATGTACGGTTTGTGTGCTGTAAATTTAACGCGGCTATCGATCGCGAACGATATACGAGGGTCGAATGTTATAGGGGGGGTGTGGGTTCGATTGTTATTAGGAATTGCATTCGGCATAATGCACGTTGTTAATTTTGTATGCGGCAATAAAGTCGTTATCACATGAAATCGGCGAAATACTTATACGCAACATTAAACATTTCATTTCCAACACGAATCCGTGTTTTCACCCTTTATAATTTCCTGGCCGTATCGAAAATAATGAGGCGAGCCCGAGAACAAAGGCCTGTATTTATTTAAATCGCCTCTAATTCTTAATCTTTTTACGAGACTCTTACGTAAACGATATCAAATTAGATGTTCGCCGTCTACATAACCGTCGTGTTCGGTGCTTTTTTGCCCCTTTTCGGGTAAATTAAAGGGCGAGGTGTATAAATCACCGGCGACAGCCAAATGGACGCCAATAACCCCACCATCGCATATTAATAACGGCCGCTACAAATATGTGCACACTATATCTGTTATAACGGCTACTACCTATAATTACATGCACACATCGCATCTGAGGAAAGCACATTCGTATATTACATGGCCGCGGCCATGTCTATGACGGGCAGGTGCGGAGGTTCGAATTTTCCGGCCACTTTCCATTTCCATGCGAGGGCAAAACAAACAGCGGCCGCCGTCATTAGCGAGGGTCAAGTCGGGTCGGCGTCGTCGGTGCCTTTTGTGCGGCCGTTTTTATGTGCGAAATCCGCAAATAGTCGCACACAAGACACCGCGAAAAGTGGCACTTTTCGACACTTTGTTATGGGGAATTTGGCCGCCTTTGGTTCAAAGTAAGTTCCAACTTAAAACCACTTTGAACGGCAGCAGTAAATCTAACTGCGAATTTCCTCTCGCTTTTTCATCCAAGTTTTCCGAGCTCTCTCTGCACGGCGCGCCGTACCCATACGCGAAACTTCATTTCGCTATTGCATTTATTATCGCAATTGCAGTTTCTCCCGTTCTCACGTCTCACGTGCACTCGCCTAACGTGAGTGCTTACATAAGTACGAAATAAAAATTCGAAAAGTCACGATGCGCAACGACCTTACGGCGCGGCCGACAATTGTTCGACTTAATGCACCCATAGGAGGCTGCCGCAGTCGTCGTACGGTCATAATTCCCGTCGAATAGTAAAAAATCCCATCTCCACTTTACAACCTCGCTTACTAATATTGCATTTTTATCGTCCCATTGGCCATCCGGACCGGACAATGGCGTGTAAAAATCGATCCGGGTGCCGGGAGCCGGACGATACTGCAACATAACACAACACGACCGAACATAACGTAACGGTGGCCCCAAGTCCGCGTCCGGATTCCGGATTCGAGTGGGTGAGACGTGATCCCCACGTCCCGGCCCTAAATTCGGTTTAAACCTAACTCGGTTTGGTTTATTATAACCGGACTCTTGACGCCGCCGCCGGCTCCGCCGCCGCCGCAAGGGCAGTTTCGGCCTAACGAGGCCCATTTCCTTAGCACCTCGTTAAGGCGACATTTCAATGTTTTGAAAATTTATCGCCCTTTTTAACAAGCCCATTCGGTGTACGAGCCGACATTATTGATAACGCTCGCATAAGTCACCCCCAGTTGTAAAATTTTGATTGCGCCATTATTTTAATTTCTGTATTTGCACGTAGATATGTAGGTACCTGGGCAATCAAAATTGCATGCTTGCCGTGGCACATATACATATTCATACACCCTTGTTAGCAGAGAAATAATTTTGTTTACCCTTCAACATTCCAGTTTTCAGAAATCATATAAACGAAACTAAAAATAATTTCGCGCGAGTCGGTGCATGGCCATTAGAGATGTAGCTGCGCTAATTTGAAAATATGTTTTAAAGGAAAAATTCATCATCATCATCGCAGGTTTTAAAATTGTTATGAGCATCGATAAAAACGTGTTCGGCGTAAAACCTTAATAACTGCATCGTAAACAAAGAGGAACGTTAAAGAATCTTGAGAAAGTAAAAATCTCTATTCTCAATCATAATCCCCGTTTAAGGTTTTATTCCTAATTACATTGTGACATTACGTCGGTAATTTATGGGGAGGAAACCGAATAAAACTTCGTATTTTAGCCCAACTGGTGCGGTAATTTTATGAGATAGCGAGCGGTGTTAAAACGTTTTAATTGATCTCTGAAAGCTTCGCGTAAGTGAAGCTCGCTTTATTTATGTATGTTGGACGATTTTTGCAATTTTTCGCCTACCTTTCCCCTCCGGCCGTGTCTATACCGATCAGAATTTGTTTTAAACAACTGTTTAGGTTTAGATTGATTTGCAGCGATGCGTTTTCTGTTTTGTTTGGTGTTTTCTTGATTAAATTCCTGCTGGGAGAGGGATTGAAGGCTTACAGAACAGAATACGGCGCGCTCGTCAAAAGTTAGAGTAATGTTTACAGTGCATTTCGCCCACCCGCCGAGTCGGCTAAATGGTGAACTTTTAAAAATTTCGGGGATCACGATTTTGATTGTTAGATTATTTCAATCCCGGCAGATTTCGATAGTTATTAATCTTGATGCGGTTTCGAGCCCGCGGGGTTACTCGTTATCTCGGTGCACTTGCACATGCACTCGGCTCGCCTCTGCGCGGAATTCCGATAGGATGTTAACACTGGAGATTGCGTTTAACGACAACCGCGTCAATCGAATCCTCCGTATAACTCGGCACCGAACTGAACATGTGACGGCCGATGCTAATTACTAATTACCGTCATAATGCCGGAGTGCTCATCCGCTAACGATTTCGACTTAGATAAAAAATAAAATTCCCGCAGTTTTGAATACTTTATCGCCTATAAAGCGGCATTTTCCCACCGATGAAACACGCTGTAAATCGAGCTGGAGATGTAATAATAAAAACACATTTCGACTGTCCACACGCATTACCGCATGCAAATTACGATGTAGGTACATACCCGGTCATACATAATGTATACAGTTACCGAAAGTGATGCGATAGTTAGGTAGGTCGAATGGAAAAATGCAATTACCTCGCCCGAAATCGTGATGGGATTGTCGGCCTCTGAAAACACCGTTCGCTTTTCACCGTCATTCATAACCATTTAGAGAATATTTTATTTGTTCTATTACATCAGTCGAAATTTTAACGTCTGCAATAAAATCTGAAATGTAACGTTTATTTGAGAACAGGAGCGTTTTTTATTGTTCCCTAAACTTTCATTTCAGAAAGCACTTCATTAAAACACCGTTTATACCCCCTCTACCCGCCGGCCACCCCTCGCCGCCCCCACAGTAAGTTTCCAATAATTCAGACAGGTTTTTTTCTGCCTCTTGTTCTTCTCGTTCGTCTTTATGTCGGTGATTAAATTCGGCCCCACCTCGCGGTAATAACACATTAGAAGGTTCCATCGTGAGGCTCGCGTGTGTGTGCGCGCATTTTAATAATCGGAGGCTCTTTCATTCAAGATATTAAAAAGTGTTTTCATTGAAAAGTTCTCCCGGTATACGTTCCCGGTCCGGGGGATAGTTGGAAAAACAGAATATTGGTTCCGGTTCGACAATCTTCCTGAAAGGGGAAATTGTTATAGATTTTCATATAGCCGGATATTTCTCCGAATCTGGAGTAGAGAGGCACATATTGGGTCCTCGCCGCATCGAAATTAACTTGCGAAAACGCGAATAGATGAAGCGGCAGACGGTTTCATCGGAAACGGCCGCAGATTTTATGGCGGCCGCCGATTCCGCTATCTCGAAAAGTCCGGCATAAAGTGGCGAGAGGAGATCCCCATCGAGAGAGAGAGTGCCGATGCAGTTTTAATGGTCGCCTGTTGAGAGGGCCTGAATCTCGCATATCAATGGCCTAAGTGCATCGGGTTGATATGCAGGATGTGCGTCAGGTAATAACGAAACTGCTTTCCCTCTATCGCCGGCCATAATGCGCCATAAATTAATTCTTTGCCGCGCTGACCGCCATTGTCGTGTCATACATACAGATTGGGAATTAGTGGTCCGCATTTGTATCTGTAACTTACTTAAGGATGCATTCGATCCATCATTGCATTTACTTCTATTGAAGCTCAAACTGCCATATGGTCACCGCATAAATCACTCGATTATCCCACGGAAAACCAGTGCGAAATGCCTACTTACAACCATTCTCGACTCGTTGTCGACATTAATCAGCCGAATTGGGCCACTAAATCGAAGGATAATTTAAAATTATCGCGCACAAAACGACAACGACCCCTGCGAGTGCATCGACGATTCCGCACGAATTATTCATACGGTACGTATGCGGACTTCCCACAACTGATAAAATAAAAATCACAAATAACATGCAGAAGATAAAATTGCAGGACACATGCATCGCGTAAATACATACGTGGATCATTCAAATACTCCCATTAGTCATTTCCCCTCAATGTGTAACAGAAAACAATTGTCTTCTCTATACGTGCCCGCCTCAAGAATGTTGAAAATTTAAACCTCGAACGAAATCTAATATAAAATAACACGAGTTCTTTTTAGATTAGATCGTGCGCGGGGTGGTTAAAAGGAATTTATAATGTTGATAGCCTATTCGCACTAGTTCGTGTAGAAAATCTCCCTCGATTTATAAACGCTCTCTTTCACCCGTTATATTTATTAGGCAGTCTCGGTTCTAATTTAAAGCCCGCATGGATCTCCATCAGATCAGGTACATCTCACCCCGTAACAACTTTATCTAACTTCATTCGAGACATCATACAGACACCTCGGGCTTTTCCTATTGTTTCGTTTCGTTTCGTCGTTATTAATAAACCAATTAGTGCGTCACGCACTAGTTCTCTCAATAATATCTCGACTGTAATAACAGCAAACCACAAATATGATAATTCTGGATTTTTTCCATTTATGCATGGTTTTAACAGCTGTAATAATTACTGTCAAGCCGTGTACTTTGTCTAAGTTATCTGCAGTTATTTCCTCATAAAGCTGCGCTTCACGGATGATGCTCGGGAAATGAACTTTTGAACAGAATAATTTGTTTCTCTTTACGTCCGCCTCATTTTTTATTTTTATCTATCCAAACAATTCCGATTATGCAACGTTACAGCCACCTACCGTCATCTTAATACGAGTAATGAAATAGATGATCGGATTAAAAACTAATTAACGTGTCACAGACGTAGGAATTAAACGTAATTTATTCTTTCTTCTGGATAGAATTACTTGAACGACCCACCCGAGTGACATTTCACCACTAGACGTCGTGGTCGCGCAGAACGGGAATCGATCATTTTTCCCTCGGTCGGCCCGTTAATGAGGGTCGTACGTAGGCCGGCAGCTCATAATAATAACGCGGACGTCGCCTGTGACACCGCTTTCAATTCGCGACTCCCATGCAAATAAACTATGATAAAGCGTCGCGGGGACGACGGCCGCAGAGCCGCATCGGGACCGCTGCTAAGCGACTAAGTGCTTTATCAATAGGTTTTAGATCCTCAAGAGTTCAAATTAATTAGTTGCTTAGTTCGAGCCACGCGGAGATCCATGCGCCCAGATTGGCCGCGACTACGACCGGCGCGCGGTATTAAATTGCATTATCCCGCTAACCATTAGCCCATTCTCAATTCCATTTGTACTAAACGGGACGGACAATCCGCAGGAAATCGCCGCCTCCCGCAGCACGGTCCCCGCGGACGCCGGCGCGGCGGCGGCGGCCCGTAATTCCAGATATCGGCCCTGAGGTCTTTTCGGCGCGGGACGCCACCCCCGGGGGCCGGCCGGCCGATGAATGGTAATGCCGGAATTCCTACGGAGTCGGGTTTCTTCACCCCGGATCGTCGGCCGTATCAATTGGCGCGTCCGCCGTTTCCAGTACTTTTTTAATCCGGGAATGTGCGCGCCTACTGATATTTGTATGGGTTTTCGTTTTAATTGAATTTAACGCTTACGGTAATGTCTTGCTAGTAGGTGGCGGGATCGGTGGAACGCACTCGCCGAACGGTTATTGGCCACGGATCTTGTTATTAAAAACACACCGATGGCAAATTATTGACCGGTGGATAAACAGCCGGAGCTGCAGGCGCCCGGTCCATTAATCTGCTGAGAGACTATTTTTCGCAATTGTTACATAAATATTATTACTACTTGATCATCAGTAGCTGGAGAGCTTTTGGCCGGCTCTCGAGAAATAAATATAATTAGGCGAACGTTGGCTACATAAACATTATCGCGGTCGGGTTTTTTCAGTATCGAATCGGCACCACGAATTTATGTTTATTTAGAGAAATAACAATAATTCGCGCAAAATCATCATGAGTAGGTCGGTTTATTGCCGCGTCACAAATCAATCCCGTGCTGTGTTTGGTCTTAATTGCGTTATTTACCAATTTCACTGTAAGTTACAGATTTTTTTGTCTGAATTTATCGATGCGAAATAATATTGTATTGATAACAGCTAGAAAACGTCTATCGGATAGATGTGCATCGATACGTCGGGGGCCATAACGGAGTCGCGGGTGCGGAATGTTATAACGAAAGCCGATAAGCAAATAAAGTCTTAATCGCACGTTCGTTCTGATATTCCGAATATAAGTAGCTCGTTATTTTTATTCATTATTATCTGTAGCAGAAAGAGGTTCGCTCGGAGACGGAGAGTCGAAATGATATACATTTTCAAAATGCAATTCTATGCTAATTTCGCTCCGGAGTTGACCGACAGACGGCATACATTACGGGCCCGTTCCCGTTCCGTTCGACATGTCGAAGAGACGATTTACGATCGCGCACTCCTAGACCATCGCTTTGTCTTTCTCTCCTACGAAAATCTCGGTTATTTCGGAAAAAACGCGAAATTCCTGGCAGATCCACCTCGGTCGCGATCCGAGATTTCTCCCCGGATTCGAGAGATGCCATTATAACTCTCTCTTACTATTATTAGACCCTCTTATTTATGCGTAATCGGCACACTCCTTCAATTTCTTTCCTCTGTTATGCGGTATTGAATTACTTATCATAAATTTGATTCATCATTAGATCTTTCATTATAATAGAAATCGATGTTGATTGATCACAATGGAGGATATAAATCGAATCCCACATGCATAATTATAGTACTTTCCATTCTAAATTCAGCATATCATCAATTATTACATAATTTCTTTATAGCTTCATGGCTAACCATAAGCAACGTACGAAGCGAGTGGAATGAATGACAAAATATTGAGACTTTCTTTTCTCATTCGGTGTTTTCAATGAGATGAGTACGTCCAAGTGCGGAAAGACGGATAGATAGGCAGGTATGTATGTTCGCGGATGGGGTTATAAAATGTTATCGCATGAAATTCATTTACGTGCGAAATAACACCACGAGAGTACGGTTGAGTGTTTTTCTTTGTATTGGCAGGATAGGCTATCATGCAAGGTGTTCCTGACACATATATAATATGTCGGTCTACTTCACTGTACAACATAGCTTCTCAATTAAAACATCAGCGCGCGAGAGGGGAACGAGCGAACCTTATTAACTGGTAGCGACCGCAGCAGCATTCACTGGGACTGCATCATGGACGTCGTCATCCGCCATAAAAATAATTATGTGTACCATAAATGCGCAAAATGCCCCACGACAAAAGCTTTAAACAATACCGCCTTTATGTCCCTCGACGCCCGAAACAATTACAATAAACAAGCTTACCGAGAGGGTAACTCGACTCGGAGAGTAAGACTTCAATTTTACTAGGTACCTACGGATGTAAGTGAGAATTAAGAGCGCCTATTTTTAATTAGGCAGGAAACGTCGTCGCCATCTGGGATATTACGAACACACATCTCATCCCGTTTCATCTTATTCTCCCCCGAAACGAAACCGAACGGAGGAATGTATGGAAACGGGAGATTTAATACATCACGTGACTTTAAAACATCCTGTGACAGTTTACTGGCGTAATCAAAGTGTTTGCGCCATAACAAACGCATTAAGAATTATTATTATTCCGTATAAAAGTCTGTAATTTACGATTGGTATTTAGATATTGAGTAATATGGAATTGTGCGCAATAAAAAGATAGAGGCTCGCAATAAAACCGTCTGAATTATTGTTATAAGGAATTAATTTCTATATGTGATGTCAGGACCCCCGACGGGTTTCTTCGATCGGCGGTAATGTCCTCGCATCCTATTTAGATTTGGTACGGTTTGGTCAAATCAAATGCCGAGGAAATGGGAATCGAGAGCCTTTAATCATTTCGCCAATTGGAAATGCGGTGTTTATTTTCTTGTTTTCCCCGTTCGCTTCCAGTCCGTTTTTGCCGCATTCATACATGAAAAGCGCATTCTGGTAATTCAGCTGTCAATTTTTTCCCCACATTCGAATACGGCGCGTATAGATTGGCGGAAGATGAAATAAGAATCAGGGACCCGTAAAATATGACCGACGATGCTTTATACAGTGGCGCATCGGAAAAGTATTTGCCACTATACATGCAAATGGACTTTTGTCACGGCATCGCTCCACCCGGAATATATTGCGGCCTCATATACGACAAATTATTACTAAAAATTAATTCTATACATCTACATCTTGCCCCGACGCTAATACCCGTAATCATGGACATTAAGGAATTAGAAAAATCGATATCGCCTATAATTTACGCAGGGGTTTCTTCGATCGTATAACTTTCTACAATACTTCCTCGTATCCACTCGCCGGAATAATGCACTCCACTTTGTGATGTGTGACTTGTCGAAAACGTTTGGTCACACATACAAATTTTTATAATTTCGTTCCGGTATCGGTCGGCCGTGCCACATTTGGTCTAGTTAATCAAAGCATATCGATTCGGCCGAGCATATTGTACGGAGGTCTATTCAAATTTTTCCACATGGACGTCGCCGTATTATAATAATAAAAAAAAATGTAATTTTTCATCGAATGGGTCCCATTGTGTATTAAACGTAGGAACGTAGGGCGGCATCGCCGAGACACCAAACCGACATGACATACCGAATCGACCGCGGGAAAGCGATATCGTACATGCCGCACTCCGACTCGCACTCGCACAGAAGCCAATTAATCCCCCCCGACTTTATACAATATTATCAATTCCCCGAATTTGCGAAGGAACTGGTGAAAAATTGAAGGAGAGGAGTGGAAAATCCCATTCGGGGACGTATCAGATGTGAACATCTCAGCGGAATCCGTCTGGTTCGGCATCGGCAGGAAATTAAATGTAGAAATAATCGCGCGGAGCAGGAACAAATCACGGAAAGTAAATATTTTCAATTACGTTTCGGTCCTAAGTTTTTGCATCGCTTCTTGTTCGAGAGGTTCGAGGGGCCGTGTCGTGATACATCTCGGGTGTACCGTTTCATTTCAGCGAAGAAGCAATTATTTCGAGCACCGTTCGTGAATTATAAATATGACAGTCTCGTATATTAATGACAACGGGTATAAATCCGAAGGTCGCTATATAGTTATTAAAACGTGAGCCATACGTGTGTGCCTATGAGGAATACATTCGTATAACAATTATTCAGGTGGAATTGGACGATTACCCGCAGGAACTCCGCAGAGTATCGTCCTCTCGTCCTGGACCGTACTCGGCCCGGCTCTCTCTCGGCTTAACGCAAAAAGCCGGGGATTAATCCACGTGTCGCTCAAGTTTTTAAGGGGAAACGTAAATATTTGTTTAATTACACATGCAGACAACACATGCGACCTATCGTTTTGTTTTAAACAATACCATAATTTCAGCTGTCATACGGGGCCGAACCTGAACCGAACCAAAATAAACTCTTAAATACTTACATATACGGCTCGCGGTTTTATTTTATTGCATTCCCGGTTCGAGTTAACACGCCATTTTATGGCCGATGGCCGCAACACACACAACGAGCCAACAATGGGATAGATAACCCGCCGTCAAATTATTAATCGAACCCTGTGGACCGATCAAACACCATTAACCTGCGCCCTTTCGAAATGCTTATTTTACGTCGGTCTCATCGCATCGTATTTATTTAACCCAGTCAGTTATGTTTGTAGCTCAAAGTCTACAACAATCTCGGATAAGACCCGCCGAACATCGAGCATCGCACGGCTCGGCTCCAGCCGCTCTTTGCTTTGCTCTTTCTATCTCAACTCAACTCAACTCAACGGGCACGGGAACGGGAACGGGAGAGCGTTCGGCGACAGTAATAAAATTATGTAAAGAGGAAAATACCGACGAGGACGACGTGCACTGATGGATACAAGTATCCATGTGCGATACTTATAACGCTCAGTTACAGATCAAAGCGACGCATAAGTCTTTAGTCCGGGGGAGGCTTTGTCATTTCCCATTTTGTCCCGTCGAAATTCCCCCCGACAATAGAACAGAGAGCGCGCACACATCAGAGGGACCTGTCCGATACAAAACCCCTAAAACCTCCATCAAATTCCCCGCTCATTAAACAGTAAAACCAGTGCGGATATTTTAGTAACAACCATCGTCGAAATGCAAATTTCGATTTCGCTACAGGACCTTTTAAAGGGGAGGATTGATAGAAAAATCGCTTCCATTTAAATCCCGTCTCTTCAATATTCCATTAGAGAGCGCGCGTTGCACCCTTGGATCCCCATCACTCATCATCAGCTATCTAAATTCATGGCCATAATTTTATTCCTGTATATTCGCTATTTACAGTGGTGATTTACTCATACATTACCATACATTGCCGATCGCGTATAATAACCGATCGAAATATCGCTCATTCAATTAAACGCCGATATAATTATTATATTAATAAACTAATAAAGCGATGCGGTATCTCGGCTTTCGCATAATAACCCCACGAAATTATTTCGCTCTCGGATAATGAGGATGTAATTGAATATGCAAATAATCCTTCCATCGGATTGCGGAATTAATATCATTTCGATCGATTTCGATCGATGATCGGTCGATGTCGGGAAACGACGCGCCCCGTCGGCGGGGTTCAGATGAGACCGAAAGCGGTACTTCGCGTCCCGCCGGATGGCGCGCGGAGCAGAACCGAGCGAGATGAACAGCCGAACAGGTGTCAGATATGGGTGTGGAGGAGTGCGCGAGGAAAGGGGGGAACTCATTACAAGTTTTATGGCTGGTTATTTGAAAGGCCGCGGCCGCGGGCGAACCGTTCGTCGGCGCGAGGAGACCGCGATGCGAGCCAGAGGAGAGCTCTCTTACACGCCCATCATGCACTCCGTGCCATCACCTGGAGTTGAACCCATGCACGAACCGATAAAATACCCAAAGCGAGAGCGAGCGTTCACACAGCCCCCGACCGGCCTGCGCCACTGGCCGCGAGTCGCCGGTGCCCATGAATATTCACACGATTCCGGCCGATTGTGGATGGCTCTCCTTTTCGAAAATGCTCGATGATGCGCTGATTTATTTACCGTGTAGGCATACCTGTGAGTACCTCTCGTGCATTCGCGGAGCGACTTTCCTTTCATTGCGCGTCCTGGAAGTCGGAATCGATATCGACGTCCTGCCGCATGAATAATTATAATCGTCCGCCGGTCCGTAACATCTCTATGAGATCGCTCCGGCGTCATGAGCGCGCCGAGAGCTTCCTTAAGCCCATCGTCGTTATTAAATGTTACTTCTGTCGGGGACATGTTTCATTTATTTCCCGTTTGAAGTGGCTCCTCGCCAAATGAAAAATATACATACACGTGAGGAGTTATAGGAATCGCAGTGTGCATACCGGCTGCCGGTTCTCCATTACTGGAGTACCCTCGGAAACGCCATTTGATTACAGTGTCACAAGCACAAAGCCCTCGCACTAAATTCGACAGCCACTCCCGACAATTATACCGCCAGTTTTCTCATTATAACTTACCGTCAAACATCGAACGGGCGAACGGCCGATCGATCGATAATAAATTATTACACGATCGGCCGTTTTTCAACATATTCAAATGTACGGCGCGGTACGGGATGGGAGATTATTATTTGTATGTGAAGTAATTGGTGATCATCACCGGGGCGATTCAGGTACTAATTGCGTTACAAAAATAATACGTTCTCCACTTGTTCCTTCTTTAAAAAAGTCATGAAAGATGTAATGTAAGAGTAAGGTGAGATTTTGCAAGTGCGCATGGTCGGTCTCTCAAGCCCCGCCTGATGAGATTGAGCGCCGTCGACCGTAGTGAATGTTTTTTTGGTTGCATAAATGTTTTGGCTGATTTCGATTTTCGATGATGATGCGGGCGCGTTTCCTTCTACTTCTAATCCCGTCAGTTAGAAATAAAAATTATATTTTTAGGTTAGGGTTCAGTCCATTTTGTTATTCCGAAATTATTTTCCCTGGGAAAATATTGCTCTCATTGAAATTAAATCGAGAACTAATTAATAAAAATGAATACTTGGTTTTTCAGTCATATAATTACTTTGTTTTTGAGTGTCTGTACAGTGTGTCCCACAATTCCACCGACGAACTTTAACCGTAAGAAAATATGACGATTTGACTGAGGATTTGACCTATTTCACTTAGGTGAATGTTGTCGGTGTGAAGAGGTCGACGGCTTCAAAGTTGAAGTAGTAAATATACGGTTTTTATTGAAGAAGTTCATCATCGAAGCCGTAACATAAAAAAACATTATTATTAAACATTTACCTAGGTAAGCGGAATAGGTCAAATCGTCATATTTTGTGACGATCTGAATTCGGTTCAAGTTTGTTGGTGGAATTGGGGGACACTCTGTATTTGTTTAAATTACAACATAACCTTTAAATATGTCTTTTAATTTTCGCCTGTAAAATTAATATGGCGTGATAGTTAATCGGTGAACGTGAAAATAGGGAAGTTCGGAAACAGACACGTCAAATGTCGAACTCAAGATATTATAAACGCGGGTGATTCACATGTGAAAAACTGGACAGCAACAATAATTTTAAATTAACGCGCGCGTAGCGCGCTTCAATTGTCTAGTAGGTATAAATAAATCGAATGTAATGAACAGTGCGCTGTAATTTATGTGCGCCCATGCCGCAATTACAATTGTTCCGTCTGTTAGAAAATTATTGGTTTATTGCGTTCTATAAACATAATTGCTTGTACCGAGGATATTACCAATTAAAAACGTGGTTTCTGCATCGACGTTCCTTGTAATACGCGAAGAATGTCTGATAACACGTTCGATATGTATGGCGATACGATAATACGATGCGATACTGTACGATAGTATAAGTAGCCGTTGGTGCAACGGTCGGGTCGGCAGACTCGTTATTAGGAATCGAACGCATCGATTCTTAGATATTCAAATTGTTGAATCGAGATAGGCCGAATAATTAATAAGACTGCACGTCTCCCTTGTCAATTACGGTAGGTATAGGTGAAATGTTATTTTATTTTCGTCAACATGAGGAATTTTAATTGGCGCCGTTGCCGGCCGCCTGTTTTGACAATTCGAAGTTGGTCCGTTTCTTTTAACGTTATATTAATAAGGACGATTGAAAAAAATTGACGCGATCCTTATCGCGCGATTTCTGGGGTGAGAGATGAAATGTTTTCACTCAATATTTAGTGGCGTTCTGAAGATGTCAGATGTCCGATTAAATTTCGCATAATTTATAATAAACGCATTCGCGCAGGCACTGCGGATGGCAAGGCAACATCAGATACGTAGCCTTTTTTATGTTTCGAGACGCGAGTATAAAAGGCGCACAACACTACCTACTACCACTGCCTACCTACCTGATGGTGTACCGTACAGAGAGAAAGGAGCCTTTTTGGTGGTCCTTTTCGTACGAGATACACTTTAGTGAGTGACTGAAATAAACTCGCCTTCGTTGATTCATTGTGAGTTGTGACTTTTTTGCGGAACGATGTCAGAGAGTGTGGTGGCGGCGGGCATGGCGGGCACGGCGGAATTTTCAAGTGGCTTTTACGCTCCTCCAGCCCGCCGTCAGGCTAATGTTACTGAGGAGGTAATATAATTACGGCTTACTAAAGTTTCGACTTGTGCTAAAAGGATTGCATTGTTAAAACGTGTATATGTGTAGCTAAAAATTCTTTAAAGATTCAACTTTACTGCAAATAGTAAATGTCAGTTTGGCCATAAATTTCGCCACGTTAAAATTTCAGATCTCGTCTGATGCGGCGGCGGCGTAGCGGTGTACACTCGGCGCTGATGCCTTTAAAAAATAGCATTTGCAGAAGTCATCGAGTAGCAATACATCGTCTTAGCGTCGTACCTTTAGGAGCATAAACCGTATTATTCTCTTCGAGGTTGCATTTTAGTGGCGATATATCAACGGGAGAACGTCCGAGCCTTGACTTTGCCGATTTGCCCACAAAGTATGAGCCACCCGCGTATATACCTATACAACGAACCGGCGATTAACCCCCAATAAGGCGGCCGTAAACGCGCCATTTGCATATTACGATCACCCTTAACCGGAGATAATTCACAGATTAAAAAATGAATTAATTAACACGACGGGGGCGTTTTTCCCGCATTTTTTCAACTATTTTACGACGTCATTATCGGGTTTCGACGGGGTTTGTGTGTCGCGTTAAAAATTAACGGCGGAATGATGAGGGTGGCGCTTTTATTATTGGCACCCGGAGCTTTTCCGAAGTAAGCGGGTTGTATAACCGTGTCGGCGGTCGCGGGTGTGCGCATCCCTTAGGAAAACCCGCTAGGAGCGATATCGGATGCGCGCCGATTAAATAAATAAATAGCGGATCCCGCGGATCGGCCGAAGATCTAAGGCGCGACGCGCGTAAGTGAGGCGTAAAAGCGACCATCGCGCGCCTCGAGGGTTGTTCGTCCGGGCGGGTCCCCGTGTAAAACACCGTACCGCATTGCCCGCGCTAAATGTCAGGGGGTTCCCTCCCGGGGACGGCGGCGCGGATGCGGCCGCTGCACGAGATCACAATGCCATCATCAAATTGAATTCATATCGTTTCGAGTTGCCGCGGAGCGGCCTCCGGGCTCCGGGTCCCCGATCCGGGGCCCAAGATTTATATCTCACGTCACCTAGCGCACCGACGGTTTAAACAAAACAAACGACTCCGGCATCCACTCCGGGCCGCAACGGCTCGCCGAGGGAAAACCACTCTGCTCGCACATAATTCATTAGCGAAACAATTAGACACCCCCTCGGAGCATTTTTATGCCACCGGGTCCGAAAAATTCGGAAAATGCCGAACGCGCCGCCCGGGCCCGGCTTTATTAAAAATGTATACGCGACGGTGTGCATTATGCGGCGGAACTCAGGTGTTGCCGTAATCAATTACGTTTCCGTCACCCGATGCGCGCATCATCACGAGATCCGTGCAATTTATTTAAATTTGATTAATACCCGGTAAAGATATAAATTTACGAAAATGAAGTGCTAATGTTGAATATGCATATTAGCGACACACGATACGGATGGAAGCAAACAGAGTTTCGGTCGGGAATTTATGACGGAATTAATTATCGGAGAAGAGTTGAATATTATTGAAAGCGCGCCCTCTCCTCATCTCGCTCTCCCTCCCGGCCCGTTTTTAATAAAGATGGGATTAATACGAGAGCAACTTTTTACTCAACGCCGAATACACAAATGAAAAGTTTCTTCTTTGTACGGATTATGTTTCTTACGCTTACCTACAACAATTTACAAGAGTTGTGACAGCTAAAGACCGAAACTTTTTTACCTTTCTAGTAAATTACTAAGTCTCGGTGTGCCTGTGCTCCCAGGCTGTTAGTGCTCGCCTACATACTTTGCCGATTGAATACGTATATACCCCTCCATAATACTTACATGCGATTTCTTATATCCTCCCCGTGCCCCATAAGTATAATATCTAATTGGTAAAGTGTGGAAGGGTCTCAATTTTACGACCTGTACTTATTTAGGGGGTCGTATAGCGCGAAAGTACTGTAAGTATATCTCTCTCCTCCGCGCCGGTTTAGTTTCCATTCCGGTTTTCTCCGGGTGTATCATGATAAGTCAGTGGATTTCTATTTTATGAGAATTGGTGCGAGTGTTTCATTTTATACCCCTCAGACAATAAAAAATGGGGAACAAATTCGTTTCGGAATTCCCCCAAGAGACATCAATTTCGAATCTGAACGCCCGATCACACACATTTCAATTAAATTGCGCGTAATTGCCGGTCATTACGGGTCCGTCCTCTTTATTTTTACATAAAGCCACCACCTACCTGTACACCGTTTTTGCCTCGATCCAAATGATATCTTCGTTTCGTTATAATGACCCGCCGACGAAACGGGGATTCCGTTTTGATGATGATATAAAGAGAGGAGGCGGCAATTTGGAACGTATGATTGAATAAAAATAATCGCCACGAAGCCTCCGACGCCATTTAATCATTTCGCGGCCATCTCTTACTCGAAATAATTGTCGTTGCGTGTTAATGAGGCCCGACAACGGTACGGTGTCGGTGGTGGCGGTGGCGGCGGCGACCCGAGACTAGGAAGGCTTTCTGCATTTCTGCCAACTTCAGCACACACACACACACACACATATACAGAGACAGACATCAGTGGCGTAACTAAACTTTAAGTCTAATTAAATTGTGGCCGTAGTTAGTTTTTAATTATACGCGCGGCACACAGGAAGGGCCGTATATTAAAAATATAAACAAAATTTATGCAATCCACCCTCATCCCTTAATCACCGTTCATTCCCCTAATTAAATTTACGCCGAAACCGCCAACCGACGCATTTTCCATTTACACGCCACTATGCACCCCGTTGAATAGTGGTACAAGATTCAAATTGTTAGTCAGCATTCCCCGGCTGCCGTCTCTCGATAAGAAGAATGGGCGAATATTCATTTGGAGCAGAAAGTCGGAGATTTCGCGGTACGGTAAGTATGCCGAAGTAAAAAATTTGCTCTTTTATGTTCGTTATGGATGCAGATACCGTATTAGGTTATTAATGCTCCGAGCTGCACTGGAATTGAGTCAACAACAAAGCATCATGTACTTCTGTCGCTTCTAAATGAGTACATTTCTCTGCGTCGGAAAAGTCGGAAATAAAATTTGCGCCGTAATTGAATTCGAATTTACAATCCTCTGATGGCAATTTATGCGCGATCGTACAACTTATACCTATGAAATTTATTTATTTATATGTACGTGTGGCCTATTATACCTCCATACATATCCAACAGATGAAACCAGAATGAATCTGTTGCTTTTTAATTAAACTTTTAATAACTAAACCGCACCACCATGTTCAAACCGAATCAACAAAATACGATTCATCTATTTATATACACGTATAAATATCCTTTCCATAGATTTGTTCAATTTATTATTATTATTAGAGTGGATGGCATCATGATGACGGTGTTTTTAAACTGAAATGTGAGTGATAATGCCGCCGATGGGGTTGGCCGGAAATGGGTGCAAATTTGCATGAATACCTAAATTTAGGTACGTACCTATGTATACTTACGTCTCGACCGCAATTTGGACTCAGCTGGTGCACTATTTTAGCGTCTGTTTATACAGTTCTTTGCATAATTAATGTGCGCTGTTTAAATAGAGGTGGGCGCCCACCCCGAACACAATCGCTCCGACCGAAAACCGAGAACCATCAGAGAGAAGAGCGGAGAGGTTCGCATTTTCAATAAAACGTCTAGCCGTCAGTTGGAATCTGAATAAGGGGGCTTTTTATGAAACTGGTCGCGAGTGAGCGCAAGTGGGCAACCTTGATTAGGGCCGGCATGCAAATCCCACGGAAAATATGACCCCGTGTCTCTTCGGGCGCTCGTGGGGCCCGGGCATAAAGTATTTATCAATTAGGCGAGCAGCGACCGTTGCGTATCTGGAAAATGCAATTCTTTTGTTGTCCACGAACCAACATATCGAGAGTGAAACGGCCCGTCTGGCATATGTACGTACGACATCCGATTCTTTTGTCTGCGGACGCGATTTTTGCGCCGAGTTCGCATTGAAATGAGATGTGCGCTTGATATATTCAAATAGATTAACCGATTAATGTCTGGACCTTCCGACGTTCGCCGTCCGCAAACAAAGAATCAATCCGCTTGACTCATTATACCATTGTAATCATGTCCGTGCACCTTGATTTGCAACTCCGCATTCCCCGAGCATTATTCCATCGCCGATACCGCAGATCCTCTCAGTATTGCGTTTTCAGTTTTCAGTTTCACATGGAATATCATGAAAAATCCCCGCATTTCGCCGGCCGAACACGTCCGACTTAATCACCGGCGCATCTGATGCATCACCCTCACCCCCAATCATCCCTCTTTTAAACGTATAACGCATCAAATCTAGATTATTCCTTAATTGCTCGGCAGCGCAAAATGGAAAGAATGAAAACGTATATTCGTTTGAAACGAAAACGATAACTTCCACTTAATTTGAGAAACGACTTTGATTTCTCATTATTTACGTATAAACGTTTTAAATGCAATATCTAATTAAATTCCCTGTTTACTGGAGACTTCTCTGAACGAGGAGATGAAATACTCAATATTAAGATCCAAAGACAAAGGTAATTAAAAACCGAAACATTATTTTTGCTCCAATTCACGAGGCGCGGGCGAGGAGCTTCTTTATCTCTACGAATTCTTATTTATTTCCGCGTCGCGCCGGAATAATTAATTGACATAATTTCGGCGGAATTGTCGACGGTAGGCACGATTCCCCAGGGTTAATTATCCGCAATCAATTCGGCTAATTGTTTTTCGTTCGGAATAAAATCCGGCCGGATTATGATCATTATTAGAAAGAAAATCCCGTCATTATTATCAACCGGGCACCCGGATTTGAACCGATAACGCGTCACTATACAATTTAACATTTTAGGTAGATACGTGTGCATGTCAAAACACCACGCCTGGGCCCTCGTATCTCCCTAAATACGATCGTAATTTATAAATGCTGTGTGGAATAATACTTTTAATCAACTGTTAAATGGTGATAAGCGCTTTTGTGTTATAGCGCGCGCAACGTCTGTCAATGGGGCGCACATGAACCGGTGCCCTTTTCAGATATTCCGACGTAATTTATTGTTATTCATCAACAACAGAAATCCCGGTGGTCTGATAACCTCTCTCCTAATGGAAAAGATTCCGTCCGTTCGTCCGTATACTATATGTGTGCAGTTTCCTTTTTCTCCTGTCGGTTTGTCGGCTCTTGTAGTTGATGTGCGAAATGGAGTTGGCGAGGGTCGTTGTGTATAATGCGCTTTATTTAAGTTGTTTAGGGTCGGAATTGGTGGGTAAAGTGTGTTTCTAAAAAGAGAACGAATGCGCGATGTATCGTGCAGTCTTAGCACATTTTGTCCGGGTCATGTAGCGGAATATCAAGTCGGGGGGATGAAATAGTGCGGGCCTTTATGAAGTGTGTGGGTCAAGCCGTCATGCGAGGGCCCCGAGAGCGCACCCTCCCCGTGCGCTCCCATCGCGTCCATGAATATGCCACTCACGCCCGCTTTTCACTGGTACCAATTTCTGATAAAAATGGGATTTCTGCAGTCACCCGTTATCAAGTGAGGACATTATATTGGCTTTAAAGGGATCAGCCCAGTATTCTGGACGGGCTTACGTTCAATGCGGAACGGCCAGAGCGTCAAATTTAAATTTAAAATCTCGGGTGCATCTCAATACACATATTTGCGTCTCAATAGACAATCGCGTCGGCCACAAAGGAGGGCGCTTCCGATCGGAGTTATACGAGCTTTCGTTCCATTTTTTTCTTCGTCCTTCCCCCACCGGTGACGGGACTAACAATGATAAGGCTGCGGGGGATTATCGTGTCGGCCGGTTGTGCATCGGTTTACATTACCGATGATTAATTTTTGAATTCGCCACGATCCCTCGAGGTTTTGGACGCTCGCTCGTCGGTGTCAACGGAACCGAACGAAATGAAACGGTTAATTCGCGCAGACGGAAATACAAGCGAGTTTGCATAAATTATTCCAAATTCCTGTTGTTGTATTTCATGTTTGTTTGTCGTTTTAACGAGGACTGGCTGTAGATACAAAGACAAAAGTTTTTACGTGTGGCGTTACGAACATTGTTTATCGCGGCTCACAAATTTGCGAGATGGTGTTTCTTTTACGCGTCCGAGAGAGAGCGAGCGAGGCGGAGTTGCGGCAAGTAAGTAAATTTTCGCTCGCGGTTCCTGAAATATGTTCCAGAGTTGTACTAAATTATCGAGTAAATTCCAATAAAGGGGGAAGTGTTAAGAAATTTCGGCACAAACATATAAAGTTATACCGCGCGGCGAGATACCGGCGCGGCACTAAATGTTTCGGATAATCGGGATGATGTAAATATTCCCGATTCTCGTGTGCGAGATTATTCCATCAGAGAGTGCAAGGCGAGCCTTAAGGGATCACGACGACTTTCCGTATAAATTACGACTATGTGTGCCAATATAAAGTCATCCTGGATGGATGTACGACGGCATAAACAAAGATTCATTAGAACATGTGCACCCCGAGTCACTACAAATTTAAAGTCCCTCTACAGTCTGCTGAAATTGGATCCCTCACATTGACCTCCTTTACTAATCAACCCTGCTTTAGTTTACACCCTTTCCACGTATGTAAATCCTCCCCGGAGCGCATCCGCGCTACTAACGCCAAATTAGTTTTCTTCTCAATTAATAAATTACCCGGAACATTAAAAATTCAACGCTTCGCCACCGGCCGGCACAGAAGTCCCGGAGTCTCTCCGAGTAGGTCTGGTGTCGTTTCGAGTAGTCCCGGAATATCTTCGGTGTGCCTTTTGGTCGCGCCCTCGTAAAAAGCCGATTCTCTCTCTCTCCCTCCCGTTTCACCTGATGCATCAACTTTTAATTTCCAAGCAATTCCGCACAATGTTTATTGCGCACCGACATAACTAACATACATTGCGAATGGACTTTAAAATTCAACAAAATCAAGCGCTCCCAGAAGCGAAATGAAATTCCATCGAAGCCCTGGCACATAATTGCATACTGCATTTCGGTCAAAACTAAATGAACTTATAATTAAATTAAAATGTGAAAATAGAGCCCTCGAAACAATGTACTGTGAAAATATGACAGGGGTAATGGACGCAATGTTTCTGATATTAATTGCGAGTTGATAACGAATTTTTATTTAATTTGAACACTATTTTATCAGACAAGTTTTGAGCAGCAAAGGGCCAGAAACCGTGAAACTGTATATAAATACCTACCTAGTTCATTAAAGGTGCAATTAAAGAAATGACGAGGTTTATTATGTTATAGATGGCATTCAGCATCAGCACCACCTGGGACGTTAGTTAGTAACGAGTATGGAATATCACGACGACCCACCCCACACGCAACATAAAGGCTCCGGTGTCTCTTAAATCAGCAAGAACTTTCCGGGCATGGGGAAACAGCAAAAGGGAAGAAGCATAACAAAGAGATTTGTTCCCAAACAAAGAGTTAATAATTATACAATACCATCAGCGATACTGATGCCTTCTTAAAACATCCTCGTTTTCTTTGTACGGCGCTAGTTTTTGTCTCGTCTTTTTCATCCCGCTAATTAAAGGATTTTTCTTGGATTTCACGTCAGCTAGGTGGAGAAGATTAGCGAGCACTAAGAGAGGGCACGGAACGAAACAAAGCGCACTTTCCTTCCCACCTGCAGTAATTATGTGTCGGCGACGCAAAATTATTTGTCGAATTTTAAACTCGCATTATGATAAAACGCCTATTAAAATTAATTTATGTTGTAAAGGTGATATTGCCGCTCGCACTTGCTGTTTAACTATGCCACTAAACTTACTCAACAATGGAGCGTTAATGCAAAGATTATTACCGTGCATTAATAAAATATTTGTCTAATTAGAAGTTGTGGAACCGGCAATTCGCCTTCCTTTATGAGCTCCTTCCCACATTTTCCGAAAATGTCATAGCTATAGGACTACGGCCACCCCTAACCCGCCCACCCCCTTCTATTCGAACTGCGTTATATGGTTCAACTTTTAACCACTACACTGATGGAAATTTCAAACAAGACTTTTCGATTAGATACCGCGAAATAAAGGAAATCTAGTCAAGTCATATGCACATGCAGATGGATTTGAAATTTAAATTCGCTACCCATCTATTTAAATAAACATTATTTCGAGTATTTGCCATTTAAATTCTCGCGAAACGCTACCCTCTGGGACCTGGGGGTGTCAAATATCGTCGATACCTATGGATAAGAGCAGCCGGTTTTCGTTTTTCTCTATACTAGCGAAAAAATTCACGTTTAATATTATACGGATCGAGTAGCTCGTTGCTCGGGGAGTTAATGATTTTCAGGGGGCGAGGCGAAAGGATTGGGGTGGGTTTTTGCATGATTCCCGGCTGTGGTGGCGGCGGCGGGTGTTTGCTGAGTGTGGATGACACGGTAAAATTGCAGTATTAGGTATGAGGCGGGGGGTGGGGGCGGTTTGGTTTTGTTGTCTTAGAGCTTATGTTTTTGGCAAGCGCAAGGCGAAGAGGGCGAGGGTGCGGTAACTCCGGCATTGATTGAAAAGGTAATAACTAAAAAGCGAATCAAAGAGGCGTTTTGTGCCAGAAGAATATATATCCCGTAGTCGGTTACAATCTTCCCTTATCGCATCCCGGTTCGAGAGACGCTGCTTGAATTTTACGTATGACAACTTCAAAGCGCCGGGAAAATTGGGGATTCCGAAGTTCCCTTCAATCAGATAGATAGTGAAAGGCGGGGTATATCGGCGAACTTACCGACTCGGAATAACACATAAACATAGGTGAAACGGGGGGATGGAGATTTTAATTTCGATCAGCAACAAAAAACAATCGAGCTTTGTGAAACGGAAAGTTTTCGGCTAACGACAGCATCGATTTTAGCTTAAAGTCTTTTGTGATTTATTTTCTATTCATTCCAAATTTGCCTCCTCTCGTCGCGTCGCCCAAAGTCCCAATTAATTATATGCCCTCAATATCCAGCCGAACATCCCCACGTGCATAATGGAGGCCGAAGCCGCCGAAAAGCCAGAAATTTTCACAAAGGGCAGGACACCATACTTATAATAAAGTTTCCCCATTGTGCGGTGCCATCCGACTCGCGAGAGACTCCTCGAGTCGCACCATAATAACAAATACTAACGCCCTTCTTCGAGGGACCTCTCAAGTTTTGAGGAATAACGCCAAATTTAATTAATGCGCCTCTCGGCCGCCAGTGTAATTGGAAACCGCGGATGTGCAATAAAACTGCGATAACATCTTACCTGCTCTAGAATGAAAGTGGCTAATTTGCACATGATGTCATTGATTACTTAGTACTTTGCTCGCGCCAGATGTTGAATAGTCTTCCAGCAGTTGAGTGCGCATCTCGAAAGACCGACAAAACTCGGATCCGGGGCAAAGGACAGCGAAAAGGTAAAAATAAGTCGAAATCTCTTGTCATCCATCAGCGCAATTATACCGAGACCTACACCTCCGAAGCTCAAAAACGAAGAAGCACCGAAGACAAAGTGATTCATTTCAATGACGATTAACGTCACGGTTATTGAGTAATGTTGTGAGGAAGCTTTTCGCGAATTACCAATTAAAATTCGATATTACTCTCGGAGAAACAAACAATTACATTAAAAACGAAACACTGAGTTATTTTCTCAATTACTTTTAGATTGAATGGGGCTTTTAATTCAATACACTGGACCTTTTGAGCTTTTTCTCCCCCATTGCCATCACGGATCACGGATTGGAGATCGGGGGTTCGACTTTAACCGTAACGATTACAACATAAAATTAGGTATCCACACTTGTTTGTTTGTTTCAATAGAATTGGGTTAGGTTTAAATAAACACCGTGCATAATACGTGGGGTTTGATCGATTGGCGAGTCTTTAATTGGCACACCTTTGTCGTCGTGCCGGGGGTGGTCGGGGCTTAGCTCGGACATCGATTCGAGGGTGCAGTGGCCTCGGGAGCGGGATGAGCGAAGATTAAGGGTTTCTCTGGTGACGGTGCCGGGGAAAATCCGTAGAATCTCGGGCAATTGCGCTTGATAAATCAGTTATTATTGTATTTTCCGTTGAAGCGGTCAATCGGTCTCTTCCCAAAGGCCGCCGAACAAAGACGCGTGCATTATTGTTCCTAATGGACAAGAAGGCCGAGACGGTGCATGTCGGCGCTTCGTACTAAAACGGATTTGATATTTTTTCGGTGTTTCGCCGGCGGCGTCGAAATTGAATTTATTGACGGCGGAATAACGCAACCTCCGTATTATTCGATTGAATATTCAATTTACAATCAATTCTTCAGTCGTCCGGTCCCTTGTTAGCGGATAGCGGAGATTAGTAATTTACCAAAATGCGCTGTCAAAGATTAATTTTACACATAAACGTTGGCGGAATAGTAATCCCCATTCCGAAATGAATTTATGGTAATTTTATTGCATTACGAAAAATTCAAGCCGGCTATAATTCAATTCCTCTAACGTCTACACGGGAAAATTGCGATTTTTGAAAGTCAGATCATCCCCCCCGACCCCAATAACCGATACATTCCACCACAGAATTAATACTATTTGCTCTCGTCGTCGTCGGAGACGCCTTTAAAATTATCGCTTTTAATAAATATCAACGGCGAATTTCGAAATTACCGCGCCCCCAACTGGATTATGATGAAGCCTTGAACAATATTATTAAACATAACATCCCTCTCCCGTTAAAGTATCCGGAAGTTGTAAGCAATTACATGATTTATGCTATCGTTTAAAAGCCATTAGCCGGTCGCAAATCTCTAATTACCAAACTTGGAGGTTCGAGGTAAGTATATGTATAGCGTACGTACAGAATCCATGCAGCCATGAGAAATTATTAAATACTATTGTTCCAAGTTTGAGACAAATTGAAAAACCTTGTTCCATCCACGCCATTAGTATTATTATAACATAATAAAGGCGAGCATAAAGCGGATATATATTTGTTATGCTCAGTTACGGTCACAGATTAGCGAAAGTTTATGCAGTCGAAATTCGCTTTTCAAGTTTGCATGATCCCATTCGATATACTGGCGTCCGAAAAATTCAATGAATAACAAATACCGAACCGGCCAGCCTCTATTTCTATTCCATCCGTCCTTGCATATCGTATCGCACTAGACTCAGGTATTTGTCCTGATAAACCGTACTATAAAAGTATAAAACAGACCGCGGCTTGCTGGGCCAGGTATGCATACATCAAAATGTAGCTCCTACACATTACCAATAATAATACTAATAATAATAATATCGGATGCCTTTCAATACTCGAAACGATTAATTACAAATTAATTAACTTACGTAGCCACGTACGAACATATATCAATCACTTTTGCGTTGTTTACAAGTCTACGTCGTGATGTAGAGGTAAAAGGTTAGGCTGCCTGATTGGAATCTATTTTATGCTTGTACCTGTACGCCGAACTGTACGCATACGTGATCTATTATTGTTTGCATTTTTTTCCCGTGTTGTTTTCTGTTTTTGTCGTAGTTGTTTTTGGTAAATGAAGTGGTTTGTGCGTCGGGGTTGCGAAAAATTGAAATCGATTGGTCCTGTCCCGGTTTCATGTTATGAATAATGCATTCGGTCCTTTATTAAGCGATAAAATTGTTAAGTAAAACGGCATTTTTGGGGGGCGAGCTATCTGCGTACACCCGTAGTAATGTCGTGCGTTTGAATCCCAAATCTAGCTTCATAATTTAAATGGGTGACCACGACGAACGCCTCTTCAATCTCATCATTCTTCCTCATTTACCCCTTGTCAAGCGGGGCCTTTAACGCCCTCTGTCCCCCTTTCGCTTCGGCCCGGACAGATTTCATCCCCACATTTCAATTTTGAATATAAATAAGGCGGCTCGAGTCGAAATTCGGATCGATTTTTATAGTGCGCCCTTGGCTGTCTCGTTTTAAATCGTGTATTATAAGGGTCGGGATCGAGGGGGGCGAGAACGAGAGAGAGTCATGAGGTTTTATTACTTGGAAAGCCCAATGTTAAAAGTTTCACTATGGTGTGTCATGTACCCAGGTTCACTGTTTAGAATATGCTTGAATATTATTAAAACTTTGCTCTACCAGTAGCATAATTTCAGTCTTCTTTACGAACCCGTCACATTTATATACGGCGAACGAGCCGCTTCAGCGCACTTTCACACAAAAATTCAAATGAGATACCCGCGCGCGCGTTGCACAAAATTAATTTAAACCGCAACTGTAAACAATCAAGTGCAATTCAATCTGGCGGCGCAGGCAGAGACAGAGGCGAGGAGGCGAAATTCAGGTCGGGATAAATAAACAAGCGGCCAGGGGAAATGCGACGAAAATGTCATTATGAATGTCGCGGAAGGGCGTTCTCATTTCGCAAAATCACAGACGCTCGCTCGGACAGCGACAGCGCCCGGATCGAGTGCGCAAAACGCGGGAATAAATTACTCGACTAAATGTCGTGAAATTGCTACGGAATCGGAGGGGATGTGATAATTTGCGATAGCTTACTTTCGCGAACGTGCGAGTTTTAAGAGAGTTTCCCGAATTTAAATTTGAATAAGGCACCCGAAATTTATTCATAATTAGTAATTTAAATATTTCCATCGAGAGAAAAAGTGAAATGTCTGGTTTGGAAGTCTATGGAAAGTTAGTTACGGATAAATGTTTAAGGAGTGAGTGGGTAATACTCCCTCGGAACCTTTTTAAAAGCTAAAATACCAGCGCGCGATCCGCTTGAATATGAATTGATCGAACTTTCTCCGAGCTTTAGGTGGCGCGGCGAGACTAAAACAACGGCGAATTCCAATTCGATATTCACACCGATGCGATGATGGCGGAAGAAGGAACCCGCATTTTCACCTACCCTTAACTTAAATTAGCCGATTTCGGTCAATCAAAAATCGGCGTTCAGGTCCCGAGAGGGGGTGACGATGTACGATTCACGTCGGTAATATTAATCGACAGTCGGGCCGATTCTTTTTCAATTTAAACTGGTTTGATTTATCTCGGTATATCGTCGAAAATGCCGAGATGATTTGTGGCCGCTCCGGGAACGGGGCGACTTCTTGCGGAAAGTTTAATTGCATATTTTCACTGTACCTATGAATACATACATACGTACCCGCCGACGACTACATCATATCGTATCGTGCCCACCACAGGCCTCGAACTCTTCTCGACTATAGGGGTGATAGAACTTTTCACTTGGTTTTTGAAGAATCGATTCCCTGTAGAGCCTGCATATATACATAGCAATGAACAGCAACTTTGTACGGAGTAAACATACAGGATTACCATACCCACAAACACAGACAAATATATGCATTATACAGGGTTACAGAGGGACACGCACACACACATGCACACACACATATCGCAAATACGACTGCACGGGGCTTTGAAATTTCTCCACAGAAACAATGCCACTCGTGACAGCGATTGATAAATTAAACAGTATTTTAGGACAGTCGCTGTGTGTAAAAATCAACTTCTTCTCCTGAATACACTGGATATCGGCGGGTTGATTTATGACGGGTTCGTCGCTCTCCGAAAAAGGCCGCCGATATTCGCGTATTTAATTTCGCCCTTTCATTTTTTAATCATCGCCGCATTTAGGGCCCAGAAGCGCCGCCGCTCGCCTCCCGGAGTCCGTCGTTCGTCGGGAAAGCGCGTCCTCTTTTTTCGAAAAGTGTGAGAACGGCATCCGACGTGGCAGGTCGTACCGAAGATTATTTCGTAATAAAAGCGATTATTGCCGCATACCTCAATACGAGAACGGCCCGCGTTGACAGATTTATCGGCTCCTATGTAGCGTACACACGACGCAATTAAGACATAATTACGACCGATAAAAATCCTATGAGGTTGTGGCGCTGGTGAAAGAGATTTCCGAAAAAATTTAATGCCCTACCTTCTGACTGAATAAAATAAAACGCGGTGGCGACTGAAAGGCTCGACTCGACACTCGAGACTGATTATTTAAAAAGTTAAGGCCGTTTTCAAGGAAACTATGTAGCCACGGTACGTTAATAATAATAATAATGATAATATTGGTAGAACAATTCAATAAATGATATGTGAGATATAGACGTTGTGTTTGTGTTCGGTTCTGATTTGATGTGTATCGAATTAAAGCTACACGTTTTTGCCTTTCTCCGTTTCCCTTCGATGTACCACCTTCACCTTTCAATCGATTTGTCAAGATTTATCTATTGAATGGGCATTGTTAATTGTTTTACTATATTACAAGTCTCCGGATTAATTTCGCAACCGGTATATCCACGTTTGATTGCTGCCCCAGTCCGATGAACAACAACATCATGCACCACTTAATGTGAAAACACGAAATACAAGAAACACCTCGAAGCGCTGACAGATCCAGTACCGGGCAGCGAACGCGTGATGGGTTTGATTAGACTAACCTAATTATGGTTCGAGCTGTCATAATATCTCCGGGGAGCTTGAGGCGAATTCTACCGGACTTTAATTTAATAGATGTTTTCAGCCGGCGCGCTCCCGATCGAAAGCAACAGTCGGAACTGGCTGAACCGAACTCGGAAAGGAAATTCTCAACAGTTAACAGTTTCCAGCACATCGAGAAACCGAATGTCGGCGCAATTATTGTCGAGACGATCATTTCGAAACCTGACCCATTACAGAAAATGGATTTCCATTCACACCTACCTAGTATAGGTTACTATACTATAAGTCTACTGAGCTATGCTGTAACTGACAGATTTTATATTGTTATTACTGTACGATTATGCGAACGCAGCTACAATTACGGCTCTTAAATCATAATACCCACCGTCCCGATCGTTTCGCAATAATCCCATTTATAACCGAATATTTTTTTTCACGATTGGCCTCACAATCACATCATTATTATATCGTTATTAACGTTATTATTAAATGTAATTAGATTGAGGTGAGTACCTCCTGTGGTAATAACGATCTCGCTTTCTAATTTTTCTAAATGTTAACAACCGGAAAGATTTCGCAAAACTTTTTCCACGGCCAAAATAATCGGAGGACATTATTATAAGAATTGGCGTCGCTGTCCGTTCGCTTTTGATGTAGAGATTCGATTGATTGGCTACATTTCCAGCGCCGTTTCGCTTTGATTGCTTCGATTGAAATTGCACAAAGAGGCGCGTTTTTAAAACCTCCCTCTGTAAATCAATTTATTGACACTTTGACACTTGATCAGGAATATTAAAAAGCCGCCCACTCCTGTACCCACACACGCGCGAATACATACGCATATCAATTTTGAATAAACCTATGCGACTAACGTTACGTCGAAATACATAATATTTGCAGGTTTTTTCCGGCTTCAATTGATGCACTATTATGCATGCCCGGGGCACGATAAGCAAGCCATTAATCATGCCCATTTCTGAACGAAACATTTTTTAATAATAACCTGAAGTAGGTAAAGTTGGCACACTCGCCGTGAATCATTCCGTGAATGCTAGATGAGCTTTTTTTCTATTGATTCTCTAATGCGATTGACAGTACGTGCAATGACCACCTATCGATTTGTGATGCATTAATATAGTTTATTATTATCATTTAATCGCGCGATGGCTGAATCGAAATAAAATACAAAGACAATTACCCCACGCCACAGGGAAGACGGGGTGCAACACAAAAATGACCGAACACAAAGGCCTGGAGAGCTTTTGGAGCTTTAACAACACCATCTCGCGACCTCTACCGGTAAATGATTCAAAAGAACCAAGCGATGTGGTAAAACATTTCGAGATTGAAACTTTCATCACGTTATGTTGGCTGTGCTCAAAAGAGGGCGCTAATAAAAATAAATTCAAAGAATATTTATTTCCATTAACAAATCTATTTGTATGACGATAAAGCTCTATTAAATTCATTTACCATGACGTGCCAGCTCACCTGCGCTGAAATGATAATTAAGTGATTTTCGCTCGATTAATTTTGAGCTTTTCCCTCCTAGATGGAGCTTTCACTCTTGTACTGAAATTCGTCCTGTTTTCAAATCTTAGGCAACCAGTAGAAAAGTAAATCCCTTTAGATTAAATTTATGCGCAAATAATTGAGTAAGGGTTTCGGATAATTTTTCGCTTGCCCTAGCGGATTCTTTAGAGAATGAAGTAGGTAGGTGTTTTTTTTTTGGGACGACCTTATTCTTAACGGCTGGACCAATTTTATGTATAAGGCGCCCTTAGGTTCATTACTTATGCACGTAAGCACAATAAATACGTCCTCTCAGTGCACACCGGATTTTATCTACGTTACATCTGCTTAGAATTTTTTGTTTTAGAAAAGATCTGCTATTGTCGGTGAGAAAGTATGATAATCATCTGGTAAAAAGCCGAAGGTACTTTATACCTACCTAGAGACGGTCTGAGATAAGGTCCGTTGGATAAATAAGAGATATTTACATAACAGTGGTGTAAAATCCGATTGTAAATTAGTTTTATTAGTAATTAGTAAACGCGCTCCATCCTAAATTAGTAGCGGCGTTAACGTTTTGAATTGTTTACATATCGTATAAGTGGGCGCAATTAAACGCGCTTTGGAGCCTAAACATAAACACAATGAACACGCGCAATTAATTGTTCCGCGAGTATATTATAAGAGCCGGGCGTATCTGGCATCTACGAGCCCCCGAGTATGGTCCAAAAATTGGCTTTCTGAAAATGGAGCGAATTGTGTTCGAACGAGGGGGACAAAAGATTCGGTTATAAAAGGGCTTTAACCTCTCGGTGGCTGAGATCTGGGAGCGATTTAAATTAGGAAAGCGCGCGCGTGCCAAGAGCGCATAACAATGCGTTTGATTAACGCTGCTGCACATATGCCGCGCTGCACCCCTAAACGTGATCTTGAGGAGAAAGCTGCACCGGGGCGTCTTAGGGTAAGAAACGGCAAATCGGCAAATCACAGCTGCCATAAGGGTTTATTATGCGTCCAGCTGCTCGACAAGATCATACCATAGCGCGCGTTATTACCCCAAAATTTCCTAATTACACTTCAACCCCCCTTTTTATATTTAAAAGAAAGGTGACTGATTACAGCCATTATCCCTCGGGTCCTCGGGATATGTAAAAAACCATTGTTAATGAGAGAAACTAATTGCGAGTGCCGGGATTAATATTTCACGTCATCGTTCACATTATCATTAATTTAATTGCGAGCGCTTGCGCTGGTCGAGGAAAAGCGCAAGCCGCCAGCCCGGTCGGGGAGCTACCCCATCTAGGAAATTCAAGAAAAAGGGAGCGATGTCCCCTCTCGCAAAAGCCACGTGCCCTTCTTCATGCAGGCAGCTGTACCGGGCAAGACGTTACAACTGATAAATCTCGGAATTCGGCTGCGACTTCAATACCTGTCAATAAAATAATATTGACAGGTATATTCCCACAGGGGACCCTGTATAACTCCCGAACCGAACGCTACATATTGGGGATCAAAGTTACCGTTACGGGTCTCGATGGAAAACGGCGCTTATTTTGGCTTATAATTTCGATCTCTTGACCTCAAACCGATTAAGGATAACTGGAGCAGTCATTCATATAACTCCAACTGGCAACGCTCGAAATATCAACTTATCTTTGTTTATAACCACATCCCTAATAGAGTAGTTGGCGCAATTTTAGCAATTTTGACCTATATAAACCGGAAATTCTTGTAGCGATGATAAAATTCATAAACATGATGTGTAACATCTCGAAAACGAACGGCGAACGACTGAACGACTCCTTATACCTTTTCAATAATACAAAGAGTTTTTAGGGCTTTTTACAGGTACCAATACAGGTGCACCACCTACCTGGTCTGTTATATCCAGAGCTTTTCACCCACTAATCCTATTCATGGCACACAAACACACGTGACATATTATTGTCGGGTGCTACATTTTAATTTGTCCGTAATTGTAGAGAATTTACCGTTCCTATTATTTGACGAAATTACGGTTGAGGGGGTCGGGATACGTTATCGGTCGATATCAATTGAGGGGGTTGCATGGGTGGCGTCGTTATCCCGCATCCACGTTAATAGCGGCGTCGGTTTCGAAAACATATGCTCGATTCCCATTCATTTCCATCGTTATTATTACAACCCGTGGTCATAATCGAACGCGATTCCGCTTTTAATAAGAGCTATTATTTTATTCGCAATAAAAATCCGCAATCGTGTAATAACGGCAATCGGTTTATCAGATAGGTGTCGACTGGTTAATTGACGCGCCGCGCCGTCTCGGTAATTCGAGGGCTGTAACAATTTGATTTTCGACCTGTTTTCACATTTCGGTGTAATTAGAAGCACGTGTCCACTTCCTAGTTCGTTAACGGCTGCGTCCTACGTTATATCTAAGGTTTACCGATCCGTACGAAGTGGCACCTGGTTTGGCTCGCGCGAAGAACAGGGTGGATATCAACGGCCGATAAGGGCGCGCACCCTAACGTACGCACATACACCCTGCATCGCCTCCCCCAGTCGCAAACAAACAACAAAAAAGAGAGGACCATCTCGCCATCGGCCGCCCTCGAATACAAACAGCACGTTGCCTTATTTCATTCGTTATCACTTATTATCACCGGCTTTAACAGTCGGTCGTCTGCAGAATGTCGAAAATCTCGAGTACCTCGAAGGACGATAACGGCATCAATTATCCTCGTGGTTGAAAAGTGCCGGGCGGATCGATATAGACGGACGAAATCCACGTGTTTGTTCACAGACGCGCCCTTATGGGGTGAAGTACAGTGCAATGCACACATGCTGGCGGGTGCATTCGCTTTCGAACGGCAACTCGCATATGGTGACCCGACAATAGGGGGGCACCCCGAACCGCTAAGGGCAATGCTCCACTCTGAATATTGATCGAGCTCCGTGCGCGATGAGGGGGTGCGAAATTACGCCAACGTCATTCATCCCGCATTTCGCCTCTGACTCATAAACGCTTTTGTGAGCGCGCACATGTCGCGTATATTATATTTCCCGTTCGCCATAAATCTATTAAAGCGCGATTTTTCATCGGGGGCTCGATCCGGCTCGTTCCCGGTCGGGTCGGCACCCTTCGAGCCCTCGGGGACGGGCGATGCACGCGATGGAGGAGGACCGGCGATGATGATGTACAAAAGTAATACGATTCCCGTTTCACCTTAGACTTGTAGGAAGTCGCTAAAAAGGCCTCGTCATGCTTTGAATCACACACAAACACGTGCATAATTACACACGGAGAGCCCTTCTTGGCTCTTCCTTCCGTTCCTTTCAGCGAGCGCGTGCACTGGCGTTTTATTCAAACAGAAAATATCGCACTCCTGAAATTATTCCGCAGACGGTATTATCCTCGCGGGGTGCACGGTACAAAGCTGGGAGACCGGAGACGTGGACCTTTCCTCCCACATCGCATTGGCGATGATAAATCGCACTAATGAACTTCTTATTCTCAACGTATCTGCCTGTTTGTATATGGATATAAGATGCTGGAAAGTCTGGAACTTGTCCGCGTTCGGCTGAGGGTTCCGGCATCGAGGTGCGGGTGCGGGGTGGTACCGCTGGTAGGGAGTTCACGACAGCAAAGTTCCGCCGGAAGTTGCCTATAACCTGCACGGCTTGCACGTTTGAACAATCGGTTTATTTTCGTTTCCTCGACCTTACAGTTTCCCCGTCCTTCTGGAATGTGACTCGTCGAGCCCATTCCGAGCCGCATTTAGTGATGATACAATCAAAACGCATTTGCATACAAAAATCAGTTTGTCCCGGGTGCATTAGGTCAACCGATTAGACTTTCTAAGAAGCTTTCATGAATCTTGCAAAAAGAGATCCGAAGTGAGATTGCGCTTAGGACACCAACGGATTCTCCACGAAATTACACATCGTCAGTTACAAAACTTACAAGTGTTTATGGGTTATCGAGGCGTTTATATTTATGCGGACCACAGACCAGTGGCTGTGTACTCTGATGCAATGTGTCACGGTGGATGTAAAAAATTTGAAACCAAAACCGCAGATTTACGATACCATGTGTTGCCGACACGCATTAAGCTCTGTATATGTGGGTATAGGGAAGGCATATGTCAATTTTGACATATCCTCCCTGCTCCCGACATGTGTCTCCATATCCATAACTTCCCCACTGATTCCCGATGGATGCGGAAAACGGTGGAGAAAATTTCGATTATTTCCGAAAACCGGATGCGGCTTGCGGCTGCCTCGCATAATACAATAATAATCCGCCCCCGACTTATTTTCCGGAGTCGGGGTGAAATAAATAAAATCCTCGAACGCCCTTCGAAGGCGCACATGTCGTAAATCAAGATCTTAAATAAGAGAGACCCCACCTATGGATGATGCGAACACTCCCTGAAAAGAAACACACGCCTCAAATTTTAAGAGCCTGGGAACCCGACATCGCCAGACGTGATCTTCAAAAATCACCGAGAGAATAATTTGGCCGCATCATAACAGCAGGGTTAAGAGTCAGATCGTTATCGGATTATTTTCGAATATTTTATCAGATTTGTTCTCGGTGTTGTTACTCTGCCGCATTTTCCAATTGGATGTATAGGCCTGGATCTGGACTCCACTAGGTACTACCTACAGGTAATAACCAGTCTTTGCAATAATGATAGCGATGGAGCAAAGACCTGCATGTAAGTACTATTACGGACAATAAATTCCGCAAAAACCGGAAAGGAAATTCTAGCTTAGAAACCATTAAGCCCCAGCCTCTCAGTGATTAGTTATACACCGAGTGGCCAGCGGTCGCGAGCCGGAGGGGTCTCTCCTCTCTCTGATCAAGTTCTGCACGACTATCAACTTTTTATTCAGTTTAATAATAAACCTCTTATCAAACTTCTCAGAAGCGAGGACGTATGTAGATGTTTAGATGGTGATAACAAACGGAAGAGTTACCCCCTCTGACACGAAATAAAATAACTCTTGAACTTGTAAGATTTATAGTACTTGACACTATTGTGGAAAACAGGATGCCGATCAGACTACATACTCGCCAGATAACAACACAATATCGCGGGTGGTTCTTCCCGTTCGAGTCCGAGTCGATGCGAGCACGAAAGGAGGTGCGCTGGCTGGCTCTTTCATATTTGGATCGGCCGGGCCCGGAGTGCCGCAAAGCAAATTGGCGCGCTTTCGCCGTGTTATAGGCGATTCCCACCGTAATCCCTTATTTGTTCCACTTGTGAGGTAGAGAGATGTTGTGCAGAAGGTCGGACAGAAGGGCTTTCCGAGAAGTGCGGATCTATTGTGGGCTCTCCATTATCGCCACTAGACCGTGCCGGATCGAATTACAGCTTCCGGCGCCACCTTCAGTGCGACTTTTTTAGCGGTTTTCTCGTCGATAAAATCCAGGTCGGGCGGACATGCGGCGCACAATGAAAGCGAAAAGGCGCAATGAAAATGTCCGAACTTCTCAGGTGAGCCCGCCCGGTCGTAAACATCCTCTCGTTCGGTTATCGGGGGGAGGTAAATCTGACAGAAAGCGCTCTCTGTGAAGAATCGCTTTGTGGAAATCGTCGACGAGGACCTCCGGTTAATTGCGAGCGAATTTAAAGCCGCGCTGATCCGGCGATGCCCACGGTCGGAAAAAAACGCACGAATTCGCCGCGGGCACGTTCCACGTTATGGTTTTACTTTCGTTAGAATCCGTGGCTTGTATTCGTGACCAACATTATGGAGTACCCGCCCAATTTACCGGCCATAAGTGACTCGTCTCGTCGCGAAAATCGCCCATTAGCGCCGTCGACGACGGCGCGGGCGTACACCGGAAGCGGGCCCTCGGGATTTCGGCCCGCAGGATGGGCCGCCGTACCGTTCGATCCGGGCCGGATTTATCGCTTTGTTTTTGTCGCAATTGACGAGTTCACTATGATGATGACATTGACCATTATTTCGCGCCAAAACATTCGGCATTCCCGCAGGTAATCGCGAGGTTTTTTTCGCCAGTGGCGTCCGCACCGGCACCTCGCGACCATTTCCGCCATCGACCGCACTCGGGACCCGGTGGAAAAACGGCCACTTTTCAAAAACGCTGGCACCTCGGCAAATCGACTCGGTAAATCCTTTCGGCTATTGGAGGAAAAAAACGCCGAGATTTTCGAGTGGGTGAGCCCTTTCGTCCGGGTGAGCCTTTGGTGTGGGCTTCGTCGGGGATGTCCCTCGGTGAATTTCGATTAGGTAGGGTGTGGCAGCGGTGGATGTTGTCTACGCCTATGTATTTTTATACCATGGACCGGTGAGGCAGGTTTATATGCAGGCTAACGACCTGAACATAGATTCCCGCGTTTGTCGGTTAGAGGAACTACATTAAAGACGAGAGAGGGAGGACGAAATGTAGGTACCTCTACCTATATATTGAGGAAAAAAAGCGACAACTATCAATTTAATCGGTTTCATTGATGGTACGCGGGAAAATACCTACAGCAATGCCGCCTTTATCAATATTACTATGACTATTATTAAATATTATAAAACTTTTTTCAAGGCTCGTTATTGATTACGTAATTCGTTATAATTGTTATTTCGTTTATTTTTGCCTTCATTTCTGGAGCGAATCGATTGTGGATTGCGGCTCTATAATTGGAAAACGTCTCGGGCATTATGAGAGAACCCGACTTGGGTATTTGTTGTATAATTTAGCCTAAGTCCTTTGGAATACCAAATGGAATGGACCCCCATGGAGCCCCGCGAGATTTTTTTCTTGTATAGTGGCCGTGAGTCCGTGGTACCAAAGATGATACAGATAAATACCGCCAGCATCTTTCCACTTTCTACTATTTGTCATATTTTAACTACCCCCATACTTCCCATACTACCCCAGATTCGTCACTATAACTACGGAAGAGCTGAATTATTTACAGCAACTTTCAGTTACTTTGTGGGTGTCGAACGAAACATGACACATGGCCCTTCAGCGCTCCCGTAGGTCGCCGAAGAATTCATCGACAAAACTGGCACGAATTGGTCCGGGTACCGGAAACTCGGCCGGCCTATGTTGAGTACGTGTGTGCCTATGTCGAGTCCGGGCTTAGGTTGTCTCGTAAAATAAATTCCAAGGATAATCTCGCATATGGCATGAAATCGAGGAACTATTAAAAAGGCTGAAAATCTGCATGAATGTCGGCGAAGTCACTTGGATCTCCCGCCCGAACATAACCACTCTCTTGAGTGTTTGCTTCTTCTTTCTGCTCTCTTCAGCTCTTCTCTAGCCCGTGCAACCAGATGTGAACTCCAACGGTCACGCATTTTTTCGCAAGACATCTGCAACTTCGTGAGATGAGCTTTAATTAGAGACATCCCGGCGCTACGTAATACGCCTCCTAACGAGGACATTGATGACAATGACACCAAGCGCAGCGTATCGCATGAATATAAGCCGAGGGGACCCTATACCTGATATCAAGCACCATTCCTAGCCCACTAGAGAAATTTGCATCCGAACCGAAAACCAGACTTATTTTCCTGGAAGATTCTATTATGTCTTATTAGTCTTAGTCTTACGCAAACCGCAAAAAATTCGCCTTCGATCCTTTTTCAATGATCTAAAGCGCTTGGTATTCGGAATGCATTTCTGTTGGTAATAATTACCATAATCCTTTAAATTTCTGATAAGTTTCTGTTGAGGCAAGTGTTGCCGAGGAAATTATCGCATCACGAGGAATGTCGGCTCAGTGGCCGTGTAAAGGTGCTCATTTATTCCATGAAGAGTAATGACTAACGTGCAGAGGAAATTGCTTTGAATGTTGATCGGAGTAAATACGGAGAGAAGTGTGAATTAGTTCCATCCTTCGAGATTCGAGAGGTGCTAAGAAGGCCGGAGTTTTTCACAGGCCCCTTGATTAGAGGAAATGATAATAAGACGAGGGCCCTGCCGGTTTCCTACGTTCCGAGTTAAAATTGTTACGTAATGGTCGGCGATCCTTTCCCGGTTATTTTAGACCTTAATGTAACCCGTTGTCCTTGGGCCGAAGTATCTTTCTCGCCGTGAATTCTCCGAACCGATTGTTTGTATGGGCTTTTCTAAGGACAATTTGAGGATTTTTCCGGTTCGAATGTTCAATATTTGCAATTTAACGGATACTTATTATTGGGATGGGACGTTGCGCGGGAAAATTGCTAATCGGCGAGAGCCGAGGCGAACTTGTGCCAAGGCAATCGCAATCCGATGACGTTATGCGCGTACAAGGCGCCGAATTTATAAATGCGGGAATAATCACAATCGACATAATCGGCATAGCAAGCGGCACAATCAAATGTCGTAAAGTATTTGATTTCATCATCATAACGAACCTCTGACGCTATCTATGCTAATGTCCGGCCTGAAGTCAGATCCCGAGAGAAAAAAGCCACCTTGAGGAGCCTTCCTCGTTTGATTACGTCGCGATTACCCGCGGTAATGGGCCCCGCGAATTTCGCGGCGGGCCTTTCGTCAATGGGGGATTCCTGCGTTATGAACGAGAAATCTCGTAGATATCGTTTTAAAAGTCGAGGGAAGTTCATCGGTCGAAGTGGCGGTTAGGCCTAACTGCCACGCCTCTTAACTCTTGCCTCATCATTATTTCTTCTGGACCTGATGCTGGAGATACTGCACCGCACACATCTCTCCGACTCCGAGACTCTCGGATAGTTTCTCGACTACGAACATGTGGTACTGTTTTTACTTTTTATGCACCAGCGTGAGGTCTCGGTGAAGCTCCAACGATCTTCCACCATCGTTATCAGACATGAAAAATGGAGCAATTGAAAAAAAACCCAACCGCGGCTTGCACATTTCCAACGCGATTCCCACGCATATTCGAAATATACGACTGGAAATTTGTCGATTTTCGTATGAGCGTGCGGACTGTGTTAGATAAATATGAATCGGGACGAAAAAAAACTTAATACGTGAGATGGAATCTAATCAAATTTTCGTATTACAAGACCTCAACGGTCGTCCTTGACGAACCAGCTGATCTTTAGAGGCCATTATCATCAACGTCTCTTGTATCGATAAACACTGTGTAAATAAAATTCTTTTGAACTTTGCGCTATTTATACTCCTATTCTTATATAATAAATACGTAAATGATCAATGAAAATAAAACAATAAAAATAAGTAATCACTCGATTCGTGTAGGTACAAGAGAAACTATTTCCGGCACATAGGAATAATAAAGTTGGGGAGAGATGCCAACGCGACTGGCAAGTACTCCTATGAATTTTAAAAAGTCAAAGTCTTATTAATTTTTCATATTCGTGTTGAATTCAACCGGCACGTATAAAAAGACCGTTGTAACAATTTTATGAACAACCCTTTCTATTTATAGATTAGTTTCCATTATCACAAATGTATTTCACTTATCGAGAACTCTATCGCTTTACGAAACGATTATTTCCTTTATATGAATACGATCGAGAGGAATTCTCATACGCGTACTTTAGAGATCCTAAGCCCGATTCCCTGATGGATTTTTTATAATTGCCGGTGTAAAACTCGAGCGTATTATTCGGTTTTAACAAGTCTGTAATTAGCGAGGGTTCGAGATAAATGATTTCGCTTCTTCTGGAACTGCGGTGGAACTCGCCGTTCCGCGAGTGATGGCCGATGGCTGAAAATCGAGACTTCGGATTTTTTACCATCAGCGGTAATGATGACCGATGTTATAAAACCGGTACAATCTCCCACACGATTCGAATGCGATAAGAGCCGTAGATTGGTCTTGATTTCGATTGAACTTGAACAGGAAGCGCCGGTGTGGGTGATGCAGTCACGTCGAAGGCCCTTTCACATCTTCTGGGAACAGGTTGAAGAATGCGAGCTTTTGGCACAAACGACCGCGGCAAATCCGCCCCAAAAACGCCCTATAAAAGCTCAATACCACCCGGTATCGGCATTGATGGCATAAGTATACCCGGTCTGGAATGTTTCTGGTAGAGTAAATTCAATCGCATTGATAAAAACTTTCAATGAAGTCCTTATGGGAATCGAATTGGCGCCAAATCCCACATCGCATACCGACGAACTGTCGAATTAAATTACGTGTGGATATTTCTGATTTTGATATTATTAAGCCGCCACCCGCATCGGCGGCGTTTTTAAATGACCGCACGGGCACCGCAGTCAGCTGACTGGGCACTAACAAAGTCTTTCGAGAGTGCAATAATACACAGTTAGGTTTTTGACCCAGTCTCGAATCTTTGTCCGAGACGGCTCTTCGAGAGCCAACGAGAGAGCCGGCCCGCTCGATTCCGCGCCCAGCCAGGACCGGATCAGCTGTTCAAACCGAACCGTTCACATTCATAAATCTCGAAATGCCCGTCTATTTCTCGTTCTGTGGGATTTTTCCGTCGGGGGTGGACGGACCTGACATCGTCAACTTGTCTTTCCGGGGGATCTCTGTGTTTGTGTGTTGCGGCGCTGTCGTCCACCTGCACAAAGAGGCTGTTAAATCCGAACAATTACATTAAGGTGAATGGTACGAGAGAGGAGATAGCATCTCCGAAGGACCATGGGATGCTGGACATCCCGCCAATTCTGCCCACATATTGGCGGGATAATTTCCCTCCAATAGTCCGGATGCCATAATGACCTGTTATCTCGGGGTGGGTCCGTGAAGCTCCGTGAGCGAAGATTAATTGGGATCGGGAGGCCGAAGACCGGCGAAGGTGGGCGCGGGAATCGATACGATTCATAATCGTAATCGCACGATGACGAAAAATGAAAACGAAGACGCGCCTCAGCTGATCGCGGGAAACCGAAACGAGTCGAATTCCGCTCGGACTTGCGGAGGGCATTTAAGAATGCGAGTAACCACCTGAAATCTTCCTTTCACCTTGCACCAGTCTGGGATGCGTTCGCCTCCGCGCTCTCCCGCCATCGCCTCCCAGAATGTGACGTTCTTCTGACGAATTCGCGCGGGATTTCGTCAAAAGAACAACTCGCTCACGACCATTATAACAGTCAACCGTCGAAGGATTCTTTCTTTGATAACGCTGATTAAGTCACGGGCCGCTCCACAACTTTCGAGCATAAAGAAATAGGTTCACGACTGGTCCTAGCTAGACGAGTCAGTCTAGAATTTTAAAATGCTAATGCCCGAACTGGAGGCCCTCATTGTTCGGTAACGGCCCACCGGAGAAACTTGACGGTGTCGAGTAACGTACCCGACCATTTTTTCTCTCTTAAAAAAATCGACGTGGATTTCGTTTCGATCTACTTATTTATTATTGCTCTTTTTTTTAATACTTTCGAGTCTGAGGGCAAAACGTCCGGAAAACGGAGGGTGCGTCCTAGGAACAAGAGTCTCTCTCCGGGGTCGATTATTAAGCATTGTGCCATCTCATCAACCCAGCTTCAAAGTGTCAAGCTTTGTTCGGTCAACCGTGAAATGTAAGGCAGCTTTTTGATCCGATGCCGTGCGGGATACTCCTTAAATCGACGCCTTCAGGTCACAGGAGCGTATCCACGGATATGGGTTTCATCGGAGACGCGTTCACGGTTCAGTTGCCATTTCAATCAATGCATTTCCTTTGTTGCCTTATGGTAAATGCAGCCGCTGCATCGAAATTAGGAACCGGCAAGAACTCGCCAGACCAGAAGATGATGAAGAAGAATATAAGAAGGCCGGACAAAGAAAAACATCTCACTACGACTAGTACTATCATCATCATTATCTCGTTATTATCATCGTCCGCCGCGGTACGGCCCTGGGAACGCGCACCGATCCAGTCTGCGCGGTATTGACAACTGATCATTATTTTAATTCTGGTCAGCGCGGACACGTGGGCTTGTCATTACATCGTGTAATTTGTTGTAGATTCAGATGTGTAAGGACAAATTCGGCAAAACGGATGAACGGGACGTGCGGAAAGGACGTGGCCGACGCTGAAAGCGTTTCCTTTCGACTTTCGAGTACTCGCACAAGTGGAGAGGGAGCCCGCCTCTATCTCCCGGATTTTTTATTATGGTCCTTTTGAACCAATTAACCTTGGAGTCGTGGGTAAGCGCGAATTCCTGAGCTCGCCGTTTTATTTGAACGTATTTGAATAGAGTTCGTTAAAACAAAACTAAATAATAGCGCTATTGAGTACGGAGCGTACACACACACCTCACCTTAGAGAAGTGCTTGCTCGACCGGATAGTCTTGTATCCGGCCAGTAAAAGGGCAATAAGAGAAGACAATGGTAGGTGCGTTCACCCGCCATCCACTTGTTCAAAACAAACCGACGACTCGATCTATAAACTAACATTAACGAGGAAGCTGCGTCTTATGTCATACGGTACATACCGAGACCGAGCCGATACGTAAGTACGTGCCATCCTGTCGCGAATGTCACAAATCGAGTTGACGCTCACCAACCAGTATTACTAGTACATATTGCGGTTTTAGGCGAAATTTCTGGTATTGAACCATTGCGGGTGAGGGCGCCTAACAAGGTCCCCCTTATTTGCATTCGCGTTACAATTTTAAGGGAAATGATAAAGAACACTAACAGCTGTTCAATTCGGTTAGATTTATCAATAACCAAACATCCTCATTTTTGATCTCCGCTGTTCATTCAAAAATTAAGGTCTGTGTTAATAAAGGGGAAGTATTACGACATTTTTTTTATATCAAATTCGACGTGACAAAATCACTAAAAAGTATCGAATAACTCATCGCTTGCCATACGTCATCGCCGACGAGGAAACCATAAGGAAAGTAGGCGGTAATTCGAGCCCTTATGCATGGGAATACCTACAACATCCACATCCACGGTATGTTCGGTTTTTAGCAGGAAGATGATGGTGGGTTCGGTTTGTCGCACTCGAAGTCCCGCGCTCGACAAAGGCTTCTCGAAGCCGTCTTGAGAAATTGGCGGGGAAATGGAGTTCCCTGTGGTCAACACCCAACAGGTAGAATTCCCAAAATATGTGGGACAAAATCACGAGGGATGGAATCGTATAATAAATGTTTAGTCCGGACAGGTGGGTGTTGGGCAAAATCCTCTACGGTTTGGCTGGCAAGTGCATTTCGTCTTTTCTGACGCGCCATTCAAAAGTGAGCGCCGACACTAAATTTCTTTGTCGCCCTTATAATGTCGCAAGAAAAGGCGGTGGTAAAACGACCAAAATATGAGGATTCCGTGGATATCACGTAGGTGGTGAGGAATTTTTATCAAAAGAATAAATTCCGTTCAACCGTATACCTACTTACACTAAATAAAATTGCTCACAGGAATCCGCCTTATAGCCGCAGACGGTAAGTAGGGGCGCGAAAAATGGCACCGGCAATTTCCTAAATTCAATATTAGCATAAAAGTGCGATGACACCACCAACTTGAATAGGTAATTTCCGTGTAAGTTTCAGGTGGGCTTTTTTGCTAGAAATAGGCAGGTGCCGTGTATAATTAATTTCGGCCGCTCAGATTGATAATTTAGAGAAATTCCCGCTGGCATTGAGCTTTCCTTCGGATAAATTCCACAGCCCGGGAGAGTTCGCTAACACTTATGGCATTAAATTTGAATTGTACGAGCCTAAATGACGGTTATGGTAAAATTAGCATGGGTTGATGTTATGTAAGAAATAGATCGTAAAACTCCACTGTGGATAATATTTTCAGGCTCGCTTTAGGTGGGCGGCAACGGATGCAGACGATTGGTCCAGTGGATGAAATTTGTCCGTTACAAGACCAGCACCACACGTGATGTGTTTTAGAAGAACAATATTTATGGTTTACGGCGGATGAATGGCGCGGCTCATCCATAAAGCCGCCGATTTGCCACACGCCCGGCGCATAGCCGGCGAAAATCACCGAAATCGCTATAGAAAATCGATGATATAACTCCCAATTAAAAATAATCCTAAGTACGGACTCGTTCACTATTGTAACAGTTATTCCGAGCACCACAACATCCTTTATTGATAAATCTCCATCCTGGAAATGCGATAAAACGCGGATTTTATAATCAAAATCAAAACTGATAATTTCGAACTTTCTAAAACATAACATTCGTTTGTAGAAGTACTTTAGACTCCAGGGATTTCTCGAGACCGGAGGCCGGAGACCGGAGACCGGAGAGGAGAATCAAGTGGAGGTTTTAGTCTTCTAAAACTACCTTCCATTCTTCACTTACCTTCTTAAAGTGTTGTGAGAACTAAATGTTTTCGTTGCGTCTCTTTCACCCACGATCGCGCCCAGATCGAGCCGTCCTTTTCGATCGAATGGCCTTTAAGAAACTCTCAAAAGTAATAAAGTTTAATCGTGAGATCGCCCGGAACACCCCCCATCCCTTCGAACCGGTCGACACTTCGACATCAGTAATGTTTCCTTGTTTACGCAATCCCGCCTTCGCGATCTGCGACGAGACAATTAATGGGGGAATCTTTATGGAAACGCGAGTCCTAATTCGGTTTTAATACGAGGGTACGCCCATGGGCTTTTGAAAAATCGAGTGCGGTATTACAGACGCGGGCGGACGTGAAAATAAAAAGAAGCGGTGAGAAATGAATTAAGGGACGGGCCTCTCAAGGACCCCACAAATTAAAAGAATCGAAATAAAACCAAATCGAGCACTCTTTAGTTCGTCCACGGCGTTTTCGATTTCTAAAGGACGTGCGTAGTTTGGTCGTCCGCGGTGGGATTTTCGATTTGTTTATAATATTCGTAGGAGAGTCGCTATATGGGAGATAAATGGATTCAATTGAGAGGGTGAAGCGGGTCCGGAGTGCTGGTAGAACCGCATTCCAGCCGCCGACCAGACTTAATAAAAGATAGAACGGACACAAGCTCTTGGTCCATAGAGCCAGGAAGTTGGAGCGCGCCGTGGAAACGCGATGAAACCTCCTCCGAGGCTCGAGAGACGTTTTACACAACGGTCAACGGCTGAAACTCGAAGTCGACCGGCTCGCGGGCCGCTCTCCGCCGCAATAAAGTCCCGAAATCTCGAGAGGGATTCGCCTATGCGCGAATCTCACAGCAGAGGGGACGGGGTGCGAATTCCGGCTGCTCCAATAATAATAACCGATCCGGCTTTTATTCGGTTCCGCAGCCCGGAACTACCTGAGCGGGATTCAGAGGCGGAAGTTTTGGCGGGCGACCCAGACTCCGATGCAAGTTTGTATACACGTTACCATCCATCGTACCTGGGAATAATGTGATAACAACGCTGAAATTATACAAGAGGGTTGCGACGCAGTACAGCTGCTTCTTCAACGTTCAAGAATTCTCCTGGTCCTGAGACTGCACACAAGAGAGATCCCGCGACAAAAGAGCACGAGCTAAATTTCATTGTGGAAGGAGAAACAACGTTTCGACCGAAATCCCATAATACCGAGATCACCGCGTCTGGGAACCATTTTTAATCACCTCGCTTTAGGGGTAATTACCGGTCGGCTGACCGCTTTTTATCAAGGGGTTGACCGTAATCACCACGGCTTCCTCGGACGGGGCGCACCTACTGCACCCATCACGGAATCAATCCACCGAAAATTCCCAAAACCGATTTCCCTTTATCCTCCTAATGTGCGGATTGGCGATCGTCTCACTATTAATAGCCCTTGATGGTGATTCCGGTGATTACTGCCGGCTTGACGTCTACCGAGGCAAGGTCGTTTATTTGTTCGGGCTATAATCCCCTCGTTTGGCTAATTTTAGCAATCCGAAAATGTCATTACGGCTATTTATAGGCCGAAAGCGGAGTGAAAGGGTCGAAACGAGACGAGACGTGTGTATCGGCACGCAAGGTGGCGGTTCTGTAATTATGTATAAATAGTCAAAATGTCGAACCGTAGAAGGCGCGTATTTCACTGAAGACGTTAATTTTAGCGCCAGTGGAAATCACAAACCGAATCACCTATCATGAGGGGGATTGGTAGCGACCCCTCGGAACGCCGTAGCACGTGTCAACGTCTTAACCCCTCCCTGGCTCACAAAGTGCATTAACCGATACTTTCATGCAAAATAAATACGCCGAATTTGAATAATTCATAAATATGAGCGCCGAAATGCCGCCCAAAGTGAGCCTATACGTATGATACAGTCACCTTGGCGAATTTACCATAACCAAAAATAAACCCATCTCTCGTATTCGAACGAGGAGAAGGGTGAAACCGTTGTCTAGGTACGTTCTTACCTGGAGTCGGAGAGGTAAAAACGACTAGGAGAAAAGCTAATTACATCATTAACAATCACACCGGGCGATAATTCAATTGTGGAGACCCGAAATTAGAAACTTTACGAAAAATTCCGATACGTCACAGTGTCACAGATTTATCGATAGGCTTTTCAGAACAGGTTTGGAACTATTTTCGAGAGCCTAAAACCCGCCCGGATTGATTATAATTTATAATACGAGATACGAAGATGCTTAGGTGTGAGTTTCATGATCTCCGGTGCCCGATGTGCCTGTTTACCTTCATAATAATCCGAGTGCGGACATGAGGCTATTAAAATTTACACAAATATGTATTTAGGCTCTTGAGTCAATCTAAGACGAGCTCCAGGTGAAAGCCGAGCCGCGTTCTATTTATTTTCACAGACGGATAAAATAAAACACGCTCTGGAGTTTCTCGAGTCCCCCGGCGAGGAAATTATGCAATTTGGCACGTTTAGAGCGTCATTTTCGCCTATTTACAAGTTAAATTGTCGGTGAGGTCGCGCGTAATAAAGAGTCCCGAGACGTTGTTAATTTAATGGAACAACTTCTTGATTTCTCTTCTGGACAGTGGAACAGAACAGTGCACAGTGTAAGTACAGTGCACGCACACCCTCCTCTCTCGTTTTAAAAGGAAACGTTAATTAGGCTACAATTATTATATTCAACGGCTGAGGCCGTGCCGGTCAAAGGCCAACTCGGCCAACTATAAATGGCCCAATTTAAAACAATACCAGCGGCTACAGCGTAACCATCGAGCACATTCGCGGGGTCAAACGGCGCCATGTGGGGCTGCGGGCAGATGCGGACTCGCTTCGGTGAGGGCCACCGACCGCGACACCCCCTTCCGTTTGTTATTAACTAATATCACACATGACTCTCGAATGCATAACTTATAAATAACTGATGGAAGCGGCACCAGGATGCGGCGTTTCCCTGAAAACTCCTCCGGGATTCGGTTGATAACGCGTTTACAATAATGGCCTCACTGTTATGTTATAATAAAAGAAACCGGGGACGAGGTTTTGTATATCAGCTGCTCTACTGCTACAAGAAAATCAACGAGTAAGTCGAGGAACAGTCATACAACCCAGCTGTCTTGCAACCTCAGACTGGTTAGGGGTGGCGCACTCACGCAAAAAAATCGTATCGCACCCCGAAAACTATAACGGTGCCGACTCCGGTGCATTTCCCCAGACCTGCCGAAACGGAATCGCGGTCCGCGAATTGCAACCCTTTCATCGCGAAATTGGCTCGACGTCTTCTAGTGACCTACATTCAGAATTATCGCCACTTAATAATCAAATTGATAAAGTAAATAGAGGGCCTCTTTGAGAAATTTAAATTGGCCGACTTTTATTATCATTATCTGTCGAGTTCGTCCGCTGGTTTTCGCGCCCGCGACATCATAAGCGACCACGATGATAATTCAGCGGGTCGCACAAAAGCAACCTCAATGCGATTATTATCATTATTATTAGAGTCGATGTTTTGCTCCAGTTTATATACTTTGTTGAATCTATTTTTATGAAAAACTGCGTACTTCTGTTTTGTCTCATAAACTTACGGGAATGTGTCGAGTTGCGACTTTAATCACGGGATAGTTTTGAAATGTGACTATCGTGAAATAACCGTAAGACTATATCGGGGATCTCTCGTGAGAATCCCTCTGAAATGACATGGGAACACCAACAATCGGATCATTGTGCGAAAGTCCCATCCGATTACCCGTACTGGGAATTTTCAGCCCCAATTTCACCGATATTCACTTCGAATTCCGGCTTGACCACAATTTGCATAATTGTCCCACAGCTATTAGGAAGGCATTTACATACACGAATAAATAATTAAACTTCGCTGTAAAATATCGTATACCTATGGTATTTCAATTTCGAAGATTTATGTAAGTAGTTGCGATTTTTTAATTTTCAGTATTTTCAATTCCGTAGGAAATCAATCGAAATGGTTTATGGGCTTTCCCATGATGCCGCCGGGTGCATTGTTTTGGCGCCCTTCGCCGTCGATTATCCCCCATACCATGGGGTAAGCCCCCACTCTTTGTGGTGGGGACCGCGCTCTTCTGAAGCAAGGTGAGGAATATACGACAGTGTTGCCTTCAGTCAATTTCGAGTCTTCGAAGGCTGAGTTGTGCGCTTCCCGAGGACGAACATCTTACTGTGTGCCTGTGTTTATTAGTTCATAAACAATCTTAAACTCCTCAACGATCCACCATGTGGGATTCTATAGCGACGGATTCCTGCGGCTCCTGCCAGTGCCCTCCAAGGTGAGTTGTTTGGTTGTTTTAATCGACCCGTTTTTGCCGGTACGTTTTTCATCGCCGGCCCGTTTCTCGGTCACTCTTGGCTGCATTTTAATAACATCGCCGGCGAGGCCCTGCAACCCTTCAGGAATTGCGGCCGCCGCATGCGAACCCACCCGCCGGAACCGATTCGGTTTCGTACGTTTTTGGGAGTGATATCAATCTCTGGGACACCCGAAAAACTCCCGCGTTATCCGAAATATCGAAGGCAGTTGAGCAATCTCCCCTTTTCTGATTCGCAGGTCCAACCGGACGAGAGATCCCTTCATGGATAAAGAGAACTTCAGCCCGATGAAATCAGACGAACTTTCTTTTTATGGGAGCAATAGCCCTACGACCGCAATGTGCACAGGCACTTCACCGAACCATTGTTTTCACAACACCCGCCGCCCTTTGGAAGATTACGATCCGAACTCGCGCGACTCCGGCTACATCGGCGCCTACATCAGCGAAAACGGGAAACTGTCGCCGACGTCCAGGGGCTTCTCCTTCGAGTCCGGCTCGGGCTCGATGGAGAGCGACTTTTACGAGGCCCTCTACGAGATCGAGCCGATCGAGGACAATCTGCCGGAGGATTTTGACAAACTCCTCAACGGGCAGATGTTCCAGACGAAGCCGGCGGCGCCCGCGAAGAGCGTCAGCCCGCGGGACTGCAAGCGAAATAGGCCTCCCCTGTGCAGGGCGCTGTCCCTGCAGAACGAGAAGACTACGCCTAACAGCAGCCGCGTGAGGTCCTGCCTCTTCAAGCCCATCACGGGCGAGCTGCGTCCCTTCAAGCGGCCCGACCCGCCCATGGAGCAGGGCAGCCCGGTCAACAGCAAGAAGGCCCGGTTCGGCGACGACGACGACGAGGCCATGCTCGGCGTGGACGAGGTCACGGCGCGGCCGGTCCTGCAGCGGCCCTTCTCGGCCACCGAGGAGAGCATCAAGTGGGCCGTGCACAAGTCGTCCACCGAGCCGGACCTGATCGGCGACTTCAGCAAAACGTACTCCCTGCCTCTGACCCCGGGGCGCCACCAGGACCTGAAGGCGATCACCTCGAAGACGCTGGCTCACCTGCTCCAGGGCGAGTTCGAGTCGAACATCGGCACGTTCAAAGTGATCGACTGCCGCTATCCGTACGAATTCGACGGCGGGCACATCGACGGCGCCGTCAACGTCTACACCAAGGACCAATGCATGGAACTGCTAAATGGCTTCAAGACACCGAAGGACGCGCCGCATAAAAGGCACATCTTGGTCTTTCATTGCGAATTCTCCAGCGAACGCGCGCCCAGTTTGTAAGTTCCGGCGATTTCCGTGGAGGTTTCCAAGTTTTGATCGGTTTTTCTCGATTTTTGCAGATACCGCTATTTGCGCGAGCAGGACCGCCAGCTGAACCAGGAGGCTTATCCGTCGCTGCATTTCCCGGAGATCTACTTGTTGGAGGGAGGCTACAAAAATTTCTTTGAGCAGTTCAAAAGGTTTTGCGTGCCGGTTGCCTACAAGGAGATGCTGCATCCCGACCACGGGAAAGATTTGCGCTTTTTTCGACAGATGGCCAAGTCCTGCAATTTGGACTCGCGTGAGAATCGCAAGAAGCGCCTCGGATTGTGAACAATTCTTGTCGTGCCAAATTCTTTTATTTAAATAGTACAAAAAAGACTAATTTCGAAGTTTAGAGTGTAAGTGAGTGATTAATTAATTCAGTGGTTGGACTTTTGCCAAATTTAATGTGTACAAAGTAATTTGTGCTATATTAGCACACAAATTTCTCCCGAAGGATTATTAACAATTAATTAAGACCTTCATTGTATATACATATTTGTAGTGAGTACCTAGTTTGTTCCAAAATTAATTTCAAGAGTTATCTTCGTTTATGCAATGATAAACCACCAAAGTTTTCTTTTTGTTATTTTAGCAGTTGACTGACTGAAGCCAGTCCCCCCTAATTTAATTTTATTTTATGTGCAATTTTATATAAGCAATATTCATGTGATGTTGCTCCTCTAAGAACCAGTTCATTAAGTTGCTTATTTGCGCTGGTGTTGTTTTAAAGGGTTTTGTTCAGTAATTTTTTTCTTTATCCTAGAATTAGCCTAAGTGTCAGTATTGTTTACTACGTATCCTGCAGCATATAGGAATGTGTTCGTAGCAACAGTTCGGAACTTTTACTAAATATTTTCCTTGTGATTAGTTCATTGTCTGGACAGACTGATGGTTCCGCAACTGTTGTAATTAGCGTTGAAAAGTGATACTTAAATATATACATCTGTAAATTAAATATTTTTTAACTTATCAAATACACATTATTTGTTCTATAGAAAAACGAACGTATTTATTATTCCTCTCACAACTTCTTCAATAAATTCAGATAACGATAATCCTTCGAAAGGAATCCACCATTCATTTGCCAACTGTCGTGTTTAAATATTCAAATTGAAGAATTTGAACGTCAGTTATTGGTCGAGCTCCATCTTTGCCCCCGGGCTAATACTATACCTATTCAGGAAAATTGCTGCTTCCTGCTATTCATTACATAACGCAGAGATTTGATCCAATACCGGGAATTTGGATCTCTGCTGCCATCTATTACCGAATATTCGTACCAGCTAGATGACAAAAAAGTAAAAGCTTTCGGAATCTAAATAGGTTCCCTATTCATCCAAGAGAGGGATGACCCTTATCGTAAGATTAGCGTGTCAAAAATCATACGTCGCCGGTCATTTTCGTCGTACCAAGTAAAGTCTGTTTATCTGGTAAGTTCCCGGTTTGTGGAGTTGCACGTAACATCAAGAAACGGCAGGTTTCGGTACCAGTCTGATTTAGATAAAAGGGTACTCCCCCAAACCACATTTAAATGTTTGCTGTCCGAAGACCGGCGTTTTCAACATTTCGTTTTTTCTCTTCTGTAGCAAAAGGAATGGAAAAACACGGAGTAGTACCGGACGTCATTGACGTTGCCCCCGAGACCGTCGCTGAGGTAAGCCCCTGAAGGATCGAATTCGTTCTGTCACTGACTAAACAATATGAAATATGAATTAGGTAGCCTACCCCAGCGGTGTTAAGGTTGACCTGGGTAATGAACTCACTCCTACTCAAGTTAAGGATGTGCCGACGGTGAAATGGAACGCTGATAATGATGCCCTTTACACTCTTTGCATGACTGGTAATGAATAATCGGTTGGATATTCAAGGATATTTGATGCATTGAAAAACATTATTCAGATCCTGACGCTCCAAGCCGCAAAGAACCGAAATTCAGGGAATGGCACCATTGGCTTGTTGGCAACATCCCTGGAGGAGCAGTAGAAAAAGGAGACACCCTGTCGGCGTATGTGGGGTCAGGACCCCCGCAAGGAACAGGTCTCCATCGTTACGTTTTCTTGGTGTACAAACAGAGCGGAAAAATTGATTTCACAGAGAAGAGATTACCCAATAAGTATGTCTTGAAAGTGTTTCCATATTTGATTTTTAAGCAATTTGTCTACTCATTCCAGTTCTGGAGATGACCGCGGATGCTTCTCTATCAGGAAATTTGCGGAGAAATACAAGTTAGGGCAACCAGTTGCTGGTAATCTTTATCAAGCAGAGTGGGACGATTACGTTCCCCTTCTCTACAAGCAACTGGGTGGTTAATTTTCCAACATCATTTTCCTCACTTTGTCAGCTTTGTTTTCTAATCAATAAATATACCACAATTATTACGTAATAGCGTGATTGCACTTGCCAATCTTGTCACTTCCTTTTCCTGGAGTCTAGACCGAAATTGGATTAGAATTGGGGTGTAGCTAGGTTATCAAGCAAAACAGATATTTGAATGCAACTGGCTATGGTTTATTAGCTACTGATAGTTCATTACATTAGTTCAGACAAAACCGTAACTGAGAGAACAGTTCATTGTACATACTCTGTTTACTTTACAGCGGAAAGCGTCATAAAAAATCACCTAATTTAGATAATGGGATTTATGGCTTCGATATTAACATTGAGTATGGTTCTATAAAGGATTATGGCTATAATAAACTCGACCACTGACTAGATTTAGAAAAATGATAGTGTCCTGTTCGTGTAAAGTTAATTATCATTCACAAAACTTGTTAATTATATTAATTGAGCATTTGTGATAAATCTACCAAAGGCACAATGAGTCTTTGCATGAAGGCAGAACGCACATTTGTCCATTTTATGGGCCGAGATAACGGGTGAACGCAATATCACATTGCGCAATCTTGTGCAAAGACTCTTAGCGCCTCCTGTATCAGCTTTGTAAAAATTAAGATAATATAATTCGAAGCGTTGTATTCCATCGCAGTTATTTTAATATTTCGATCAAAAATCAGGGACACCGGTTAACTTTCAATTACCTACCGTTGTGCGGATGGTAAATACTTATTTAAGCCGTAATTAAAATCGTAGATAATTGAAGTTTTGGTTTTTAAAATATGTACATAATAACAACTAAAAACGACTTAATAAAGACTAGAGTACAAATAATGACTAAAAATCAAGATCTTGTAACAAAGTAGAGAATATAGTTATAAAAATATAACTTCTTTTCGAATATTTTAAGTTAAAAACAATAAGCACCGCCTCTTTTCTCAAACAAATATCATGTTGTAGAATGATCAGTCCTGTGGTTCTCTTCAGAAGAGCAACCAAATTAATAAAATCGAGGAAATTGACTACCTAAGGGTCATGCTCATGCACAACTTATGATCGCGCCGATCACCCCAGCCTCCGTTCCCTTTCCGCAACTTGGTCTTCTTCAGAAGAGTCGTGTACGTCAGCGTGAGATAATCGGGGTATAAATGTCTTTTCGCGGTCTTTAGCACCTGCTGAACCTTTGAGATTACAGCCGTCGATTCACAGTTATTCTTCTTGTGGTGGACACCACTGAAATCCGAGAAAATTGACAAAAATTAGTTGGCTCTTTCGAACACCGCGATGACGACATACTGACCATTCTCCTATATGGAAGACTCTGGGGCCTCGCACCACCATCGCGTGAAATTTGTGTTTGAGGCAATTCTGCGAGATGTGTTGCAAGGACCAATCCCAATTGTAATCATCGTATTTGCAAAAATAATCAGCACAGCCAACGATATCCATCCAGGTGGAGCGATTGAACGCCATCCCCATGTTGTGTTTACTACTAATCCACGGCGTAATCTCCACCTAAAACCCAATCTGAATTAAAACCCTTTCAAAGACATCGGTTTAAGCCTCATCTCCAGTAGACGAGAGCCCTCTCGCAACCTACAGGCAGGCGTATATGTATATAAAAGCAATACGACATGCTCCTTTGTCATACCGCAACCATTGAAAAATAACTAATCAACTCTAATCCGCAAATGTACAAGTAAATAATAGGCGTTATTATAGAGGTAACCACAAATCTAGAATGACCGTCATGCTCATTTCAATAACAACGGGTACGATATAAGTAGGGGTACTACCGCCGTCCTTGCTAAAGTCCTTGCAAAATAATCAAAATAAGCCTCAATCAGATCTACAGCAAAAACTACCCAACAGATCAACAAATTGAATTTGCGGTTGGGATGTTTTTTTGAGGGTAGGCAGCACATTAATGAGTAGCGACATGACGGCAAGCGAAGCTACCTTCTGTGTGTGCTGATAGAGAGAGGGCAACACTTGAAATGTCCAGGAGGGATGAACTTGACCTGCGCTAATAATAGATTGTTGCTTGATAGCGCGCAAAGCCTCTTTCTGCAATATTATTATTTACAACAAATTTAAAACACACTCTCAAATTGTTAGATCATTATTAAAACAGTAAATACGTACACAGCAATGAGAAAATGTTACGAATCGGATCGAGAGACAGTTGCAAAACTATACTCAAAGTTGCAGAACTATATTCAAAGCGCGCGTTTAACGAAAATAATCAACTTCGATTAATAATAATCTGAACAGAGCTACACCGATGAAGATTAGTGATGTAATAAATCAGGAACGAGGGCTTACCTTTTTCGCGTCCCCGTAGTAATTGAAAGTTTTCAAGTAAGTCCCCAACGAGAGGATATTGCAATGCTTGCACGCCTCTTTGCAAGTCCTGTCCATAAGTTTCAGGACGTAAATGAAATCCTCGGCGACGTAATGGTCCTCCTCGAGAAAAACCACCAAACCCGAGTGGTTCCTAGTGATCTCCAGCTGGTTGAAGACCCGGTTCGCCTTCCACCACCAGTGGTGTTTCGTCTGGGTGAATTTCGCCTCCCGGTAATGGCCGTACAGGTCCGGGTAGAGGGCGTTGTTGCACTTCTTGATTAAGGCCCTGAAATCAGAAGGCGATCAAAGTCGCACGAAGGCCGCAACGCGGCGCGGCCGTACTGTTCTCTTTTGATGTCCCTGGGGCAGTCGTTTGGGTCCTCGCCAGGGAACTCGTGCGGATGCGTTTGGATGGAATAAGGATAAAATATCTGTATCACTTTGCAGAAATCGACGCTCTGCACCAGGCTGTTGATCTCCTCGTCGTAATAGTCGTGGGAGAAGACGAGGAGCGCCTGGGAAATGCCGCGCGCCTGGGCCAGGCTCACGATCAGGTGTCTGAGGTACGTAATGCGGTCGTGGATCTGGAAATAGTCGGACGTTCGATTCGCGAGCGATAGAGCCGTGCGGCCGGCGCCTACCTGTATGACGATCACGACGGAGTCGTTCTGCAGCGGGCCGAACGCGTCTTCGTTGTGGACGGTCTGCTGGAGGTTGTACTGCGCTATGTTGCGCTTGATGTCGGAGATGTTGAGGGTCCACTTGAGGCCGGGGCCGGCGCCGCCGGCCGTGCCGTTCGGGCCCGAGCCGGCCGTCTGGTTCCTAGGGCGCGGCGTGAGGAACTTGTGCAGGACGGCCGGCACCATGCTGAGGATGGCCGCGTTCGAGTCGTTCACGTCCGAGCCCTGGTCCGTGCTGCCGCGGAACGTGAGGAAGTTGATTTGGAGCGACACGAAGACGATTATGAAGATGACGAGTCCGGTCCGGAGCCATGCATTCCCACCTCGGCGCCGCCCGATGAGGCTACGCCCGCTGCTCATTATATCGCATGCCAGTCAGCTAGGCCCCTGAAACAGGACGCCGATTTTCAGCGGGGATTCCGGCCCGGTCCTGCGAAAGCTCGAAGGCGCGGGGCAGGCGGCGCTGCGTTCCGTTTGAGCGGACAATTAAAATTCGATAACAGAAACACGAAACGGACCCGACGATCCGGTCCGGTCGGGGCTTTTTCGGCACGCTCGAATCAAACGCGCCCGATTAGCCCGAATTCCGACTTTAAAGTAAAAACGGATTGATAACGGACGGTTTCACTCGCCGAGAGTTAATGCGGGCCATGGAAAGTGATTAGGATATCGCGTGCGATTTCATAAATGGAAAACGGTTTACCTCCATATCCGCGTCCGCTAAGTAATAACACACAAACTCGACTGTGTGACCGATCGCGGTAGGCCAGTCCAGAAAAGTCGAGTTATCGTAATTCTGAACATTCTGTGAAAACTTACTCACATGCAAATAAAAATAATATTAATACGCAAATGCAAATTTATAATATAATTTAGAAACGAGCCAGTAAAGTGCCGATTAAGAATCCCGACAAAGAGAGAAGCAGTAAAATTTCGAATTTCTGCGATTCCGTGCCGGTTCTCTCCGTGTCGTGCGATTTATACAAAAATAGATTCGCGTGCATAAAACAATCTTGACTTAACATTTGCAACACTGGTGTGGTGCGTTATTTCGAGGCGAGATATTTTTTTCTGAAAACGTCCACGTCGTTAGCGCCAGAGGTCGATAATTTCGCGAATATATACGAAACTGCGTTCCTCGTTATTGTTTGCCATCACTATTTAGTGTCCAATAAATCCCGTAAATAAGGCGCACACATGTGCGTGGCACATAAAGCGGGCCATTTTTGTAATTCAATAAAAGACGGAATGGTTATAGGTTATAAGTGGCCGCAAGTGAGCGTGCATGTGTGCCCCTGGAAAGGGCGATCCGGGCGGTTAATATGTAGACCGTTTCGCGAGAGGCGCCCTCGAGAAATGCCTCGCATCGCGTTTCCTTTATTTTCTAATTGATTTTGGATTGCATCCAAAAGCTAGATGCACAACTTCGAGCACCGCTGTTTTCGCCTGCTCCGCGGCCGATTTTTTTCATCATTTTGTACGTACATTTCAAGGAGCTACTTTCACATCGGTCCGCGATGCGGGCTTCCCCATGCGTTTATCCACCCTCGATTTAATTTCGAAATAAACAAAGCGCGACACTCGGGACCGGTTTAGTACTATTGCGGATCCGAATCGATCGTCCACCCGGTTAAATATTTCAGATTTCACGGAAGGTAAAGTGAGTGTACAGGTATAGGAAGTGAAAATTTTATTTGTGTTATTTCCGAAACGAAAGATGTGGGTCGACGTTGCGGCAACAGTAACATGGCCTATAATAAAATTGTGATAATATTTGCGTTCCGTAAACAGCCAGCGGATTTTTCATACAAGGTGCACGTCGTGAACGTTTATTGTCGAGTTTTACTGCGGCGCAAATAAAAATCGTGTGGATTCATCCCGGACGATGATGACGATGCCAGCCGAAAGGGTCGAAGCAATTACACGCCGAGAGACAGCAATCAATCTGTTGTATTGAGGTCACTCGATGTGTCACATGATAATATTGTCCGGCAATTCGCGGCGAGTTCATTGTCAATGTTATTAAATATGGACAAAACGGGCGCGTGACGCGTGCGATTGCCTCCCGCCCGGCGAATAAACGTCGGATTTCGAGGATGAGTCCGGGAATTAACAATAGCGACCTTCCGAAGGGACGGTCATTGATCCGCAGGACAATGGATGCGGTTTCGTATGCGGAAGTTCCGGTGAAGCCGTCGCAGTTTCGGCCGAGGTATTTCGCACCTCGCATGGCGATAACGACGGATTTCTGCACACCCCGGTCTCCGTAAATATTGACCAGGCTTTAGCGAAACGCAAATTCATTCCGCAGAAAGCACGAGTGTTTTATACCGATTAAAATGAACTCTCGCATGGCCCATACTTTTCCACCGTGGCGTGATAAATGGAAATTAAAGTGACAAAACCTTCGAGATTTCGGACGAATTTCCATTTCGTGCCGGCCACTTTTCGTTTCAGCTATCAGAACCGATGAGAAAGTTTGCGTGAAATTCCCAACGCACACCTGAATAAAATAAAACTAAATAACATTCACATTCCGGCGTACACATAATAAGGAAGCCTCGGTGGACAAATTTAAGCCGCTCGTGTTTTAACCATAAACCACAATTTCACTTACTTAATTGTCATCTTATGCTGGTGCACAGGGTTCACGTCCCTGGGACGTTGACCCTCTTCAAAACTTGAGGGGATTCGACGTTTCCGAAAATATTACCTTATGCATTAGTTATTTCGATTTCGACCTTCTCTTCTCCACTTATTTAAAACCGGGTTAGATGCGAATCGCCGCAAAAATCGACCTAGTTTGTTTGTGGAAATTCCCTTCGGGGATTTGGCGATTTAGTTAAAACGCAACCGAGCCGTAATTACACTAATAAACACGACCTTCCACTAATGATTAAAGCTTCGGATAACGCTGAAATCAATTTTTCCCAATTAACTACACGTATATCCATCCTTCCATGAAGAACGAGTAATTTCACTTTTACTTTTAAAGAAGCTATTACACATACTTCTTATACTTACGAGCAGGAAATGAACTCGAGTAAGATTCGTGTTTTATAGAGCGGGTCCTTCACTCTTCACTATTCTTTATCAGTATAAATGTGGATTTTTTGTTATGACCGTTTCAACGAATCGTTTTTGTCACAATTTTGTGATTAAATCGCAATGAAAAATGACTGGAAAGAACACGATGATAGTTATCCGCTGGTTGATTATTACAGGGAACAGGGATGACGGATATCAAAATTATGCGTATTATTCAAATCCAGGTGGGTTAGGTAGATTTTGATTTGAGTAGCGATTGCGGGTACCTATTATAATCCGAGGTTCGTGGCTTTTTCATCCTCTCTCCAAGGGATTGCGTCACGAAGCGAAATCCAACCCCCCACCGATAATAATTCACGCCCATCATCATCTGCTAGCAACATGTGGAAATTTATCTCGAATCTTGTGACTGATGATTAAAAAAATAACCACCGAGAGAGGGTAACTATAAAATCCTGTTTGAAAGCCATTATTATTGTTCATGTTGCATTCTTCAAAGGTTTGAAATTACCTGTTTGTATCTTGAAGATCGCTAGCTAACGTTGTTATCGTCGGTTAATTACGAAAGACTCCGCAAATTGCCTGGGAAGGCTTGTGCATGAACCTGCGTTGATTCGACTGAGCCAAATAAAGGTCAGGGTTTAGTGCGGCCGAGAGGAAAATCATCAGCGTAATAAGGCCGAATGGAATTATTAATTATTTTATAATTGAAATCATCGATCGTTGCCCGTAAATAAGTAAACAAAAGGACCACATGATCGCGGCGAGCTGTAAAATTCAAATATATTTGTTGACAAAATATAAACACGCACAAGTGAACGGCCGTGGCATTTCACGTATTATCGAAATATGTCGAAGAAGAAGACAGTGTGCCAAGTTTTTCACGTCTAATTTTCACCTTATTTCCTCCCTTTTTGTGTAGTATTGCCGTTGTCACGGTTACGGCACCCCTAAAAATCGATCTGTGTACGTATGTATGCACTTCAAGCCCTTTTATCAAACCCGTAATAACCCTTAAAGTGTGGGATAATCTAATTATGAAAGTCGAGTATTTGAGTAAGTCATTTCGGGCCTCGTCGGTATGGCTACTACAAACTCTAGAGAAAAAATCTCAAACTCGACGGGGAATTTTCATCTTAAATTTCCGGGGTGTTGACCACCATTAACCTTTCAAAAAGAAAGAAGGCTTTAACATTTTAATGCGCATCTAGGAGGTCGTAAAACCCAGACGAGCCATTGTCGGAGGTAAAAGGGGGTTAAAACGCTTCCAATACACCACACCGTTCGCAATAACGGACTTTGCAATTTCCACATTAAAAAACATAAAACGAGGACTCACCGATAAAAACGTTTTACTGGGGTAGATATTATTGAGGTGTCCGTTTTAATTTCCTCATGACACCTATCAAAATTTCCCATAAAGATTTATTTTCTGTTCCGGACTAACGGCACGTTTAGTTGGCTATCGCAAAACTTATTTTAACGACATATTTTCCATTACTATTAACCGGTTTAACATGAACAGTTTCAGATAGTGCACAATTCCCTGCTTTGTTTTTCAATTTGGTCTTAAAAAGTACGATTTTTATTACTCGCATTTTATCTTGCATTTTATTGATGGGCGAATTTTTCTACATCGTTTCCGATTGTAATTTTAGGGGCGCCAATGACATCCAACATGCATACAATTGAAAAGCACTTGTTACAGTGCAGTTCCGAAATAATGAGGATGTGATGTAACAGAATATTCTACAAAAATGCCATATGCCGAACTCTGGCTGGCCTTGAACGTCTCACTCGCCTTAGTTATTCGAATTGATTCCCCGGATCATTCGGTTTTTGTACGGAATGAACGACATAAAAAAATATAATCATTGAAGTGGGGTTGAATCGTTTGAGGCTTTTGATTGGGGCTTAATTTCATCAATCGAATTACAAGTTTCGTGTAACGCTATGAGCGTACGCGCTTTGACAATAATCAAACCCGGCACTTGATGTCAAAATTGAATTATTGCCATGTTTAATTCCCCTGTAGTCTGTAGTCTGTAAGCTTTTGGAAATTGTGTGCAGCGAATATAAATGAATTTTGTAGAATTCCTCAGCGGATGCGGAACACTACAACATGAATGAATGTCAAAAGTGCGCAACTGGAAATCTTTCCATCGCATGCAAGTGGACCGAAATTCCACTTTAAGTTTTATATCAACAACTCGGTTATGTATTGGCTAATGGGTTTACGATTAGAAGGTAGCTAAAGCGTATCTGAATATGTCGTTATTATTGATTAAGATATTCGAGGCGACGTAGGCGTCGGGCACCTAATGCGAAAGCCAAATTCAAACACCCCAAAACGTTGTCACAACAGAACTAGCGAAACAGAGAGGCCCTGTGTTATCGTTCGAAAACAAAGCTCCGGTGATTGGCGTTCGTGAAAATCGAATTCCATTGATGTTATTGACAATCAAATGAATACAATAAGCGGAATTCCCGATTTGAGCCGAAAAAAACCGCAACACTTGGTCTGAATAATAATCACAAAAGGATGAATGAAAAGTGCACAGGATGATGCTTTGATTTTTTACAAAGTCATCGCAGTCACCGACAACACAGCAGGTGTATAAAAATTGCTGAATTGTGTTACTGGGCTAAAGAAAGTGATTTGAAAAATTTACTCCAGGCGCAATCCCTTTAATTATGATTAACAGTAGGTCAATATTGTAAAAGCGCACTGTCGATATATTATATTTATTGAAATTGAGAATAGAAATAATTCCACTCACCTAAGTATTCATATATTTTGCGGTGTAGTTTTAAAATCATCGTTTATTAAATTGAGTTTAGCGAATGATTTACATATTTGGTGATTTTCGTTTCTCTAGGCCCTCCGAGGACGGTTCGTTCGCGCTTTTATCAATTAAAATCATTTCACTGACGATTATTAGACCATTTGGGGGTCATTAGATATAAATAAGAGCGGGATTTCTCGGTTGTGATTAGGTAAAGATATCAGCTGGTTCTCTGGTGTATGCAACATGCAATCAACACTAACCACTCTGCCACAGAACTGAGCCTGACACACTCCCTTCGCTTTTCTAATGTTTTCGACGGTCTAACCGAGGAAAAGAACATACGAGCGACCTCCAACAAAGTGATTTCAAACGTACCGGCCCGGACCCGATGGAAAGCTGTTTCGCAGAACCGGAATCCCCGCGCCATCTCTCGGCCAGGACATGCAAGGACCCTTCAAGGATAATCGCGCTGGAAACGAACCAACACCGATTCAATTTGACTAAATCTTTATTAAAATAAACAGTTCAATAAGATAAAATTACTGGCGTGTGTGATCACAAACTATCAAAAAGCGTGCTCCGCTGACAGTAAATTTAATAAATACTTATAATAAAACTTTGTACGTTTACAAGAAAAAGCGCCTCCGCGAGCTTAGGTCTTGGACTCGGCCTTGAGCGGCGAGTACTCGCTGTGCACGGCCCGCATGAACATGAAGGCGAGCAGGAGGAGGCAGGAGCCGAGCAGGTCGCCGACGGCGGTCAGATACGGGATGGCCGAGTTGTCCGGGTCGATCTTGAACCGCCACATCGTGTGCGTCATGATGTGGCAGATGTAGAGGAGCAGCATCACCTGGCAGATGCTGACCGCGAGGTAGCTGACGGCGAAGACGGGCGTCACCCGCGACACGCCGTCGTTGTAGATCAGGTCGGCGACCACCAGGAAGACCGCCTGGCCGGGCACCGTGATCAGGATCAGGATGCGCGCCGACTTGGCCGGCAGCACGCCCGAGATCAGCGCCTTCCACGGCCAGACCCACTGCTTCGTGTGCGGCGGGATCACGCCCGGCAAAGACGTCTTGTGCAGCATCGTCGACGTCCGGCTCGACTGGATCGACACCAGGTTGCCGCCGATCCCGTTGATGATCGGCTGGAAGACCACGTACCCGTAGAACTGCTCCACCGCCTCGTTCAGCACCAAACCCCCCAATCTGGAACCAGAAATCACGGAAATATTAAACTCAGCCACTTGAAGAAATTACCAAACGACCGGGAGTAGCGCGAAATGCCTACGTCACCGGTGAAGAGGCGTATGCGCAGTCCTCCGCAGACGCAGACGACCTCCGATTGGTTCATCCCCGTGTCGTCACCTTAAAAAGCTCAAAATTTCGAAATTTCCGATATTCCCGAATTCGCCTGTTCGCGCGTTTCCGAAGGATACTGGTAAACGCCGTTTTAGGCGAGTCCTGCGCTGAAAAATTGCGGACTTCCTCCGCGGTCGCCCGTGTGGATAAACAAGGTAGACATTACCGTCATGCTAGCGTTATTAAATCCATCATTGCGGACTTATTAATTTAATAAGTGTAATAATGGAGGAAATTACTCACCCGCTGATGATGAGAGCGCTGAGAACCGGCGTCCAGCCGTGAGTGAGTACTTTTTTCGTGTACTTGTTTTTCCGAACGATGAATATCCAGATTGGCAGCAGGACGCAGACGTAAACACACAGGATCCCAATCATCAGCATGGGATAGGTGTCTAAAAAGTCGCATTGAAACCGTCGCTTGATCGGAACGTGACAGACGACTCACCGTGGATGCTGTACAGGAGTTTCGCCCAAGTGGAGAGTATCAGGAGCGAGATGACATCGCCGATGCTGCCGGCGAACGGGATCGCCACGTTATCCGGATTCAACTTGTATTTCCTTGCGAAGATTATCACAGAGATGAGCGCTATATCTGCAAATCGAACCGAGAGATTAGCCCACATCCGGGTTCACTTCACTCCTTACCTAAAATGAAACAGGACATGGTCGCGGTCAAAACGGCGGAAGTGGCGAGCAGGAGCGCGTGCTCCCACTCGAACCCGCCGTTGACCATGGCGGAGATGCACACGGCGAAGACAGCCACGAAGCAGGCGGCGACGATGGCCTGGATCTGGACCAGGGTGAGGTTGCCGACGATCATTTTGAACATCTCGCGCTTGCTGGACATGTTGCCGAGGTGCGACTGGGTGGAGAGCCGGGAGGCGAGGCAGGTGTCGAGGTTGCCCTTGAGGCCTATCAGCGAGGGCACCAGGATGTAGAGGGCCTGGACGCGGATGAAGACCTCGTAGTCCTCGACCTTTCCCAGGACGATTCCGGCGCCGATGGTGCCGACGCCGGCGATCATGAACGGGATGAACACTTGCAAAGTGATGGAGTACCACCGTTCGTGCTCGATTATGGCGGTCTCCGAGTCGGTTATTGTCGTTACCGATTTGATCGATTCCAGCGATTTGCCGGTGTAAAGAGATTCAACTTTAACTGGAATCGACAAATTAATTTTTTCTGCTGCGGGTTTTTACGCTTTCGCAATCACTCACAATTATCATCCTTAGTACTATCCAAATCTGGCGAAAAACTTAGGATTGTAGAAACGGTTAATTGGTTATCAGGAGTGGTCGGTACTTCAAGTTTATCCGAGATCACGCTCGCCGGCGGACTCGGATCATTTCCATCTTTATCGCAGATGGGATAAACGACCATCTGAAAATTTCTCGTATGTGAAAAAGTTGGTAATAAAAATTTCCACGCGGTAACAACAATTATAATTATAATAATGATTATTTAACGATGCAATTACATTATGATATTATTCGGTCTCGCTAGATTATGATAATAATTGCGAATTACTTAATAAAAGTTATTGCGAACGTCAATTAAATCTCGATCGAGTCTTGAGTGCCTAATTTCATATTTTTATCTTTTCGATAGGTTCCCTCGTGTTAGAATAATCGGTTTAAGATTGAGATCACGACCACTCTACTATGTGTATACAATATTACGCGAATGTCATCGACAAGAATACGAAAAAAATATTTCTCAAATCGACTTACTTTTATTTCTTCACGATTAAATTTCTGGATGGTTGAATTCCGCCTAAAATATCTGAAGAATTTTCACTAACGCCCGATTTTTGATCTGAATGTGCCTGCAGGGACCATTCAAGGCAATTTAATCTGAAATTGAAATAACAAATTAATTGTATACGGGGGTAAAACGATTTAGCCATCAGTTTGGGGGAAATATTTAGACGAGTATGCGAATTTTATTATTTATTCATCACACTTTGTTAATGAAGGAATGCAATGAATCCGGCCTAATGGAAAGAATAAACTAAATGAAAATTAACACCACGTTTTGTTAACACCATCACCCGTTTGAAAAATCATGTGATATATTTATTTCTACGGCGAATAATCAGTTTCGGTACCTTAATCGTTTACATCGGAGCACTATTCTGGTTGACCACTGTTTTCTTTTTCGAAAAATTTCCAAGCTTTATATCCACTTACATCGTGTTTAACGCAGCGCTGAACAATGCCAGTTGCGTTAGGAAGTACGACGTGTTATTTTATTTCAAAGATAATTTTTATCTCATCGTTTAGTTGTAGGTAGGTATAGGTGGTACGTTCTCCGATTTAATATGTATCAGTTTGAAGAGGTTATTATCAATTGGATTTATTTCGTTACTAGTTGATTTAAAAAGTTTTACATCGTTTTATTGCCCAACAAGAACTTTTACCGGCTTGCAACATCTTGCGGTCTGTCTAAAATATTGTTTTTGACTGTTCCGCCTGCTGGACACGGAAAGAAATTAAAACTGTCGCCACGACCGACAAATTAATCTTGCCATCCTCAGAAATAAATCCCCAGCTCTCAATTATTAAGATTTCAAATAAATAGTAACAATTTCCAAGTACTAGGTATCATAATTCTAGAATAATGAAGGATTTCCTTATAGAACAATGTGAGATTGTTATAAATAATATGAGGAGAAAGTCCGATCCATGCATGATTTAGCAAAATGGGGAAACTTCGGAAAAACTACAGGTAAGACCGATACACTCTCCACTAAGTGGCCGCAAGTAGTTAGTCGGTTAGCTATTTCAAAAGTTTTAATGAAATCAACCATTTCAATCGTATTAACGATAGCAGGGGATGGAGGTTGCGGGTCTTTTAATAATAATATCCCCCAAACATTAATGCCGAAATTTTATCGGCACGATTGCAATCTGAAACTTTATTTTATAGGTGTTTAGCACCGATTTCGGCCGTTAAGTAAATATCTGCGTTTAATATTATTAGAAAATCAATCACGAAAATGTTGCACAAGCCGCGCAGTGGGAGCGCAATGCAATTTCGTGCATCAACAATTTTTAATACCTAGAACAATAACAATAATTATGCCTGAATCTGTCATAAACGCCACGATTATTAAGATTCTTCTTCTTGTAAAGAGCTTTTTAATAAATAGTCGACTACCTCTTGATCCTTACAATAAAATAATAATATCATAAAAATGATAATTAGACGATAAGCAGACACGGGGATAAACAGCTCGGCAACAATTTCTGAATCACGCAGGTTTTCCTGTTTTTCAGCATTTTTTTTGGAATTCGTATCCGTACCGAGTATAAATAATTTCGTATTTGGTCCACGTTCCACTAGGATATTGTGATTTAGGGTCTTTTACCCTGGTGACCATTTCCGACCAAGGTGAATAGTGCGTGGACTCCAGTCAAATGCGCCTCGTTTAGGCCAATTTCCATTGAAAATTGGGCAATAATGGCCACAAAACAACATAATTTCTCGGTAAATACGTTATCGACCGATAACGTTGATCATACGACAGTAATATAATGATTTTCAAATGCGATCGACGTTATAAAAGTCCCAGTGGGACGTCCTTTGAGAACTTCAATTAATAAAGTGTTTGCTCAAATAAACAGACGGTTTTTATGATGGTAGATTGTAATGTTTTTATTATTCAGATTTATTATTTTACAATCCGGGAAATTTTCGCAAAATATTTGCCTCATTCCATTTCCGATATGAAATACATTGTGTTCAGATAATCTTTTAATCCATCAATTGAAACTAATATAAGAATCATCATACTTTAGATTCATGATTTCCGCGTTTTCCTCCTGGTAGGTAATATGAATCCGATTACTAATATAATGAACAATATTTTTAAAACAACAATTTTCGTCCAACCTCAGTCACCGTAATAATTCGAATGAGGAAGGAATTAACTTATTGCTTATAATTTACTTTGACCTCTGAGACGTCTCAAGTTCGCTAATAAGTTTTCGGAAGTACATAGGTATCTTATGTATGCACGCAGATAATTTTGTCAGGGCTAAGTGAAAATTTACACTGGGTAAAATATCGCGTAATTTTCTAATATGTTCTATAAAATTATGCGGCACTTAAAATCGCATTTAGATTTCAAATAGAATTCTACCAGTCATCCCATCGCGAATTACATAAATGGAATCAAAATGACTAGACATCAGTGTTTTGCGCTAAACTTTTGATGTCAATGCCGTGCAATAAAATATCAAAACCACAAATTCATTTAATACTATCTCAATAATATGGCGGTATAGGTATTTGGTAATAAAAATTTAACAATCTAGGTGTTCCAGAATACAATTCCATGCATTAGCCAAGCCGAACTGTAATGAATGCACACATGAAAATAATTGTTTGCGCTATCTTCCACATTCATAAGTATACATTGCAGAACATACTTGTAGGGGTAACGAATTTGTGAATTTGGAAAATTCCCGTTATCGGTATAAAACTGAGCGGTTACAGTGTACCGACATAAACTATAAATACAGGAAATTTCCGAGATATTGCGACAATTTTCAGATTTTAGTGTCAATATCACCTGACCTGGGGCTTGACAATGAAATTGACCGGATTTGAACCACATGTGCGTTCCTAAAATAAAAAGTAAAAAATCGAGATTGAATCTCCCATTCTTATCAAATAAATATTGATCTATTTCTCTAGAATAAGTAGATCACGGTTACGAATCCAATGATTATTATGTTGAAAATAACGCAATATTTTGATATAAAAAATAAAAATATTGAACAGAAGTTATTAGAACAATGGTCGAGAGAAACAAAAATAGATAAAATTGTTTACAGAAAAGAAAATCGAAGGCGACGATTTTCCGCATGATCGTTATGAATCAAGCCCTGATGGTAGCTTAATGATTAATTTCGAATAAAGTGGGCTACGAAAATTTGTTATTAAATAGAAACTCACAATGAAAAAATAATTTGTATCTCAGCCAGTTTAAAAACCGATAAAAACACGTGGACACTAAGCAATTACAATTACGTAGACACTGGATAGGTACTCACTCGTTGTGGCTTAAGTTTATACTAAACCTATTACTCAAATATATGAAGCAAATACCGAGAGCTATGTTCGGCAGGTACACCTATTAACGAATTCATCAGGGCGATATAATAAATGATAATAGCGACGTGTCTTGGAATTTTTGAAGTTTATTATATTAGCATTCATCCATGCACTGTATGAGTAATTGGCTCCATTCGAAACAATTTATTATGTAGCGATCAAGATAGACCAATCAAAGATATTGCAAATTAGAATTTAGCGAATAAGACCAATTAGCATTATTTATAAATAGAATTTTGAGTACCCTTCAAGTACCGATACACCTACGATTATCCATCGATCTCGACGAGTACTTTTAATGAAGAAAACATAAAAATCGAATTAACCGTTAACCCTCGGCGCTTTTCGAAGGAAATCTTGAGAAATTCTACGCAAAATCCTTCCAGATTACAGCAGCTGTCAATATTTAGAAAAAAAAAACGATTGCTATCAGGGTTTTTTATCGACATAACTGATTCAGGCTGAAGTTTCAATTCGAATACTGGTTTGAAAGGTGTATTGAGCGTGTTTTTTGAATAAGTCATAATAATTTTGAGTAATATCTATTTAGAGAAAAATATTCATTGACGTGCACACGGCGTTATCACTCAAGTGCGCTAATTGTGCAAAAAAATGTCAGGGAAGAGCGCCGCTTGCATGTTATTCTATCAAAAGTCATTTGAAATCGCTTATAAGGTAGAACGATTTATTATCTTTTCTACCATATAGTATATGCAATTGAAAATGATGAAAATTCTTGCGGTTTCAATTTTCTGTATTCATCTATGGTTGGATTAAATTTGTAATAAAACAGACCGCATCACATTATTACCGTTAATCGTAGTTTTCCGCAAGGCAATAAATATAGTTTGAAATGTTTTTTGGAAAATCCCGAGGATATATGTGATTCGATTACGATATCATGCCCTAATAAGGAGTTCGTGAAAACTTCGTGCGCTACTTTTATGTCTATTATTTTTATTTTGAAGGAAAAAATCGGCACGCAAAATTTACATTTCACTCAATTATCGAAATAGCTAATTGAAATTAATTATGAACGTGACAAAAACAAATTTGTTGATGTTTTGATAACTATGCCAACACGACTAAAGGAATCCGTACGTTCTGTATGGAATATATGGTTTATACGTAAAGTGGTGTTAATTCAGTTAATTTAACATCAATTCTAAATAATATTTACTCGAATTCTCGTAGCATTAGTCATTTTGTTATCGGTTTTGAGACGATTTTCAAAAAATTTCCTCCTCCAATATCCGGTTAGCATCACGTTATTGCGAAAATAAATACGGAAAATTGATAATTTAATTTAATATTTTGCGATAAATAATGTATCGATTTTTATGACAATTATTTCAGGCGCCAAGGGCGAAATTTCACACCTGCTCAATTCGAGGGAAATTCCTTGATACAAAGCTCTATTGTGTAATAATCGTCTAGTAAAAGCTCAAGTATTTAAGCGATAATGTCAAATTTAGGTTTATAATGTATGGGGCATATTAGAAATACCTCCCAGTCATAAATGTCCGGGTATTATAAGGAATAATAGCGGTATATAATATTATTTACAATGAAAAATATGCTAATCATAGTGATTTTATCGTCGATATTCCAGGCTTGCATCAGATACATATATAATTTTTTTTTAATAAATTATATTCGCAAATATATTTTGCCACGTTATTCAAATTCTTATCGGAAGGAACACGAATGTTCCTACATATTTTTTTCTGTAAAAGGCTCTCAATGGCTCTTGATCTCCCAAAAATATCAGCGATATCGTGCAAATCGCTCGACCTGTGTAGCGATATTATTAATAACTGTACTTGTAATATTTCACAAACGGCTGCCTCGGAATATGATGTGATTTCCAGCCACGTCGTTATAAAATATACACACAAATTATTTATTTAGTGGGGGAATCGAATCAAATCAAAAAAATCAATGCTTACCTGATGTATTCGTACATGGGTCAGATGAAGAATCTTCAGCGTGTATTTGGCCGTCTTCGTGATAAAAACTGCCGATAGATTATTATTTTATCGCTGCCGGTAGTTTCACGGGAACCCATTATTACAGTGAGTATTTATTTTCAAATGACGCAGAAATATGCGATTGTGTATTCACAAAAGGTGCAGGCATTCACAGCCGTTAAATCAATTTTCTCCACTATTCTCAGATGCGTGGCTTCGACAATGATAACATCGGTCAATTTCTTTATTTATGTCCTTGCGGCAGTCAATAAAGATAAATATGCACATTCGGACGTTATCACCTTGTATTTGTTATATAAAACACCGCCCTTAATGGTTTCAATCCGCAGAGACCCTTAAATTTTTCTTGTAACGTAATGTTATTACGATTCCCATTTCGATAGTCCTGACTCAATAATTATGAAATTAATATGTGGGGAACCGGTCGAGTCGACGATTGTATTATTGCTTGCCTACCCATGATACCCACGAATTGCTTAAACGCCGGCCCTGCACTTTTATGCGGACGGTTTTCGCCGTTTTCGGGTTACATCTCTGTTCCAGATTAAGTACAAATTTACGGGTTTTCAGTGAGATTACGTTAATTTAGTATTAAAGTCGTCGGTTCGCCATGATCAGCAGCGGGTCACTACTTGGTGCGGCTTATCGTCTAACAAACAAATAAAGTCGAGCACGCAACAAAAAATTAAGTAACCCATCACAAAAAATTCGCCTTATCAAAATTTACATCTCATTCGGCATAATATATAATATATGGGTATGGAGATTTATTCGAGCGAAACTTTCCTCGATATCGTACGGAACGCGATCCGGGTCCGGATTCGTGAAAGTTTTCTCGAAATTTTGACTCTTTAATTAATTTTTCCCTTTGTGCATTTTCCATCCGCGTGCTTTCGATAATGCCAAGATTAAAATGAGTATAAATATAAACCGATAGAGATCTTCGCGTTCCTGCGAACACAGACTTCAGCACTTACCTTTTTTCGATTTGAAGTGATTGCGTATACTTTGTACTCGAATTATGTACTGTTGCTGTCGGTTGCAACTCGTGACATTTTCCTATACTTACCTTTGTGCGTTATCAAAATTCGTTTGGGAGCTTTAAAATTCGATGGCAGTAAAATTCAATATTGTGCGAGACACCTGTTTGGTGGAGGCGTCGCTTCCTCATTTTTACCCTCTTTATCCATTCCGCCACCATCAACTACCGGAAATCAAAATTACAGAATATGGCGTAGATTTTTGTGAAATATACTTGAAATATCATGAAAGCTATTTCGTTATTATAATATGATGTCTACTGTAATGCATTTCAAGACGTCTATTGTGAATTCGAGCGGAGGCGCTTCTTTCCACCCAGCTAAAGTTATTTACCTATTTTTCGATATAGCTATGGTGATACCTGTAACAGGCTGATTTCATGAATTATTGATTATGAATTTTTAGAAATTTCGACGTCAATGATAAAAAAAGCAGATAAGTTGGAAAGATACGCGTTAATAAATTAAAACTTTTCTATCAATAATTCACCCATGGATGACTTGAATTTATTTGGATTAACAAGTATAGTGATAAAAAGCGAATCGATAGTTTTATTATTACCTAAAAGTCGGTTTCTCGTAAACATCCCTTTATGAGTACGAGCGACCGCAGTGAATTAAAATCAAACGATCGATAAATTTCTAAAGGGAATTAAAATTGTCGATCCAATATGAGAGTGCACGGAATAATGTATGGACAATTTTTATGGGCCCATTAAACTCTTTATTGAATTAAAAATACTACAAAACATTTTATTAGTTGTTGTGTTTTCTAATTAGCACGCGAACTATAAGCGATATTAGGGGAATTATGCATAATTTTATTTTCCTTTTTAGAACCGAATTCAAATTCATTTCAAGCCACTTACCTTAAGTTATTACTTCCAGTGGACGAGTAAAAAATTGTAGGTGCAGTTGGGACTAATATTAGTAGAGGAATAAATTAATGTTCTCTCCAAATATTTCTTTATTTTTTTTCTTAGGTCTATCCATAATACATAATTATTTGCCACTAAACCGTATGCTTAGCAATTACAATACATTTCAATTTAATAATACTCATTTCTGAATATGAAAATGTAAAAAGTGTTACTACAGAGGTCACTAAAGTACAGTCGACATCCGCACCCCCCTTTTTAATAATAAATTTATTTATATCACCCTTTTTGTATTTTACGATTAATAAAGAAAAACTAGATTAGACTAGATCAACCGAGGTGCGAATCTCAACCGTGGATACAGCTGGTTAAATATTCCAACGACAAGAATAGAACAGAGATTTCGTTTCGTTTTTGAATATTTTCCTTAATAAATGTGAGACTTAGTTTGTTTCGATAGAGTACTCGAGGGTCGAAAAGGCGGAAAGGTGTCGCAAACGCTTACCACCAGACGACATCAACAAAAATTCAACAATTTCAGTCTGTTTCACCGTTGCGACACTTCACCCCCTCGTCGTTCTATTCTTTGTTGGAGAGAGAAATAGAGAGAAGTAGGTACGCTACTACATTTTGAAAAAGTTTTGTATAAAATATTTCTAACGATAAATCGGTTTTGTTCATTTTATTCTATTTATTGTATCTGAGAGGAATTGGTTGATTCTGATTACCTACCTATCTATAAAAATAGGAGGTTTTTGTTCGTTTTATGATGCCTGAGGAAGTCTCGTTATTATTATTATTTATCATTATTATTATTACATATTAGGAAATCGTTAACAGAGATGGAATGGCAGTTGGAATGTAAGTAGTTGATACGTTATACATAGACATAACACATAAGGATAAAGCATAAACACTTACACAATCTATTCCAAACCATTCATTGGGCGCCTTATTTAAAACGCAGAATAATATGAAAATAGTTATATTTATATGTATATTTTATATATCTGAGTCTCCAATGTAAATAGATATAATCTCATGTGAAATACTCTACAAAAACATTCTATAACTTATGTGGTATCCTAAACATCCTTAAGACTAATTTTGATTTTGTGCCTCCGATTTTAGTATAATTATAACAACACGCCTTTCAGCAACATTCGCGCAGAGTCATATCATATATACCAGATATACAACGCTAAATTCATTCCCATTGATGCAGATCCTTCAGCGCGTCGCATTCATGGGAACTGAGGTTATTATTTTGTAATTTTCTTTCCCCGTTTAATATAACGGTTAGTTTCAGTTATAAAGCTGAGTGGAACTCCTCGGTCTGCACCGTGGTCGGATCGGATCCGTTTTCCGGGGAAAACCGGAAAGATATATTAGAGGTAGTGACGGACATTGCGGCTCTTCCGCTTCATATTTTGATCAATTGATCACCTATCACAGGATTTTGTCTCCACCCCGACCTGCCGATCATTTGGCACATCCAATAACCGAAAACCACCTGATCCTCCGTGGGCTCCATTATGGTTTTCTTTTGAAATAATTCATTCGCGTTTGAGGAACGTGCTTTTTTGTCCGGTTTTAGAGCCTTTGAAATATTCATATGAAATCTCTTCGTCTATTTGCGGTGGACGAAAGTAAAACTAAAAGGATTTCCAGGGGTTATTAGATTATCGGATATGAAGAAAATACTTCTTTTAGTCGGGACAGACACAAAACGCGGTGTATTAAATTTTATACGTTACCATAACACGATAAGGACTAAATGTTTGGGCTACTGTGTTTACATTATTCACAATCCAATCGAATTTAGTGCGCTTCTGAAAAATAGATTAATCCACAGTTCGGGAGGAAAAAAAAGCGTCCGTTTATCACAAAAGATTACAGATTGTTCGGTACAATGGGTAGCGGCTGCAACTTTACAATTTTACCCCGTTTGCCCCCGAAATCGTGTTTATTTTATTTGTGCATTTGAATTTCACCCTAAACGCGGGGAAAAATCAATTTAATCTTCCCGTTACAATTTTGAAGGATTCCACAAAAGATTTACTATTGAGTCATTAATACAATAGACTTGTTTGCGGAGCGGCAGTTCCAATATAAAAGAAGGGAGCACGTGGCCCCGGGTTTCACCCGAATCTGGAATCGCATACGGCTAAACCTGTTGTTTGTCATCAAACTACCCCTTTACGGCAAAATTTCCCCTTTTACGTAAAATACGACCCTCATTTTACAATAATTACATATTTTGATGTCATTCCGAACATCTGCCCCTGGCAGCAAGCGGTGGCACAATAATAACAACGGATTTTATTTTAACCAATAATAAGTTCGCAAAAATCAAACCGATATGCCATTTCAGTTGTCCTCCCGGGCCAGTAGTTTTTAATAAAATCGACGCTTTGACCAGCTGCCAATATGTTACCCCAACGCCCTTCAGATTCCAGAACCCATCAACTTTATTCAAATAACGAACGAAATTTTAAATTTCATCAAGCCGCGCCTTGTACACTTTTTTACATAAAATATTTGATCGATATTCGCCACCACCCTTCGGTAAAACGTTTATACTTTCTATTTTAGTTTAGTGGAGCTTATGATGATGATGATGATGATGATGATGATAAAATCGAAATTGAAATTTGTGAAAGGTGTCCGGTTTCTGCTTCGTGAATTATTGACAAGTTTGATGATGGTTTCGAAACGACCCCTTTATTAAATAATAATAATTCTCGTTTAAACGGTGGAATCATTAAATTTCATTAATAAAAACGGCTTATATTTTCGGGGAGGTATTAGGTAAATAATGCGGCCGATTGTGCGATAAGCGCCAGCCTGCATCGGGCGACCGGGGCAGAATTTTTCCTTGTTAATAATTGAGGGCCGGGAAGGAAATTATATTATAATTATCGATTTTCGGTTTGAGTTTTATATGCTAGAAAGTATAATTAATGTGTTTGGGTCGAGTTAAACGTTTTCGATATTTTACAAGTTGATATATGAAGTAGAGTTTGGGGTTTCCTTGAAAATTGGCTCGGGCGAAATGGGAGTATGTTTATTATCAATTTGGTGTTTATGTGTTATTAGTAGCGCGGAGTGAAAGTGGAGTTTTGTTTTTATGAATGACATAGAGGGAATTTTGTGAAAAAACAATTTAAGGGTGAGGTCTCCGGAAATAAATAAAAGCGAAAATGTGTAAAGACACAGAGAAAATTGGAGTGATTCTGAGAAATTAAGGGAGGAAAAGGATAAATTTATAAAATAGATAAAAGACAGAGAAAACCTCGATGCGTGTTGTGTAAATTAGATTACCCAACGCCAGCGACGGAGGAAAAACTGCTTCCGGCAAAAATACACCTTTTCATCCCTCCTTATACAGAGATATGACGGGGAGGAATTATAAAAATTATTTCCCTTTGTTTGCGAGAACCTGACAGGACGACAAAACTAGATAGGAATCTTTTATAACTTTTAATGGCCTCCCTCTGTAGAGAGTGAACCTTTTCGTTTCGATTCATAATTGGGAACGCCGGCCTATTTCATTAAGTTTCTCCAAGTGTATGACGTCGCTTTCCGCACACTGAAACCGCGCCTTTATATGTGAGTCGTAAATTTACTGAAATGTGGATTTGGAAAAATATAGGTTTATCCCATTTCTTTTATCAGGGGTGGCAGCTAAATGACCAAACAAGCGAGGGGCAAAATCCATAGTCGCCGGACCTTTATTATTTTCATCGCGCTCCACAGTTTTACAAAATACCAATTTCCTTTTACGATCTTTCATTAAAAATACAATCGGATACCAGTATTAACCAAAACAAAACCATATACTTAGGTACGTACACACAAAACGAATACTTGAACCGCCATTAAATATAATTAAAAGTAGAAAAAAATTCAGGAATATGGCGTAACGGTCGTTATATATATTCGTTATTGATAAATCTGTCGACTTTTATATTTAGTAACCGGTGATTACAATTATTTTCAACGCGAAAATCTCCCTCGGCAGCCATGTTATGTTACGTTACGTTTATGTCGCCGTTGCTGGGGCTGGTTCTGGAACTGGAACTGAAGTGAACTTGACGTCCCTTATTCCGTTTTATTATTATTATTCGATCGTTCGTTGCATAATGCCGAATAAAGTGCGTTTTCCTCTCCCGAAAGAAGATAATAAAATTATAAGGGATGCATGTGTACGCCAATGGCGCGACAAAGGTTTCTGCGGTTCGAGATGATGTGCTAGAGATAAACGAATTCGATAGGAAATCAATAGGACAATAATTATACAATTTCTGTACGTCGAAAACATTCTGCAACCTTTTGTTGCCAGGGGTTTCTCGCACATCTCGCGGACTTCCTCTCATGTTGTAGTAGCCCAAACATTTAGCACCAACGGCCGTATTTATATATCATCGTCGATTTTTACCAAAATAACCAAAAATGAAAAATAATTGACTAAAATAAAATAATTTATTCGAATAGGTAGTAGGAGGAAAACACTACAAAATTAAAGAAATTAAACTAAGCACATAAACGATATATGAACTAAAAATGACTAGATTATTATAAGGACTAATAATTAGACTAGATATTGGTATAAATCAGACTAGTGGCGCATCAGTGTGTTGATTTCTTTTTCTAGATACTCATATATAATGCAGGTGGTTACATAGGACTTTTTTAGTCGTATTGTATTTCCTTAGTTGAAATTTGATGAAAATAAGGCGAAACTCCAACGCGATTTGTATGTAATAAAAGTAGTAGGTAACACATAAGAATAGTTTTTAGCATAATAACGCAATAATATAGTACAACCCGTATTTTAAAGTTTATAACGAAGAAATTGTGTCGCGTTCCATACCTTGGGAGTTCTGGAACATTATACTACGAACAACTTACGATTAACATGGAACATCCGCAAGATACGGACCGCGATTTTGATTTTATGCTCATTTAATTCTAAATCGAACACCTTACAATTTTTTTTCAAAAAGTGAGGCCTCTCCTCTACGTGGTCGCCTGCCAATAAATAACGTGCGAATATAGTGTTTTTTTTTTGTTCATCAAGGCTCACTTCCATTTCTATGGCGTTTTGCACATAAATTATGCACGTATTGTTACACAAGTAGCACGATTGTTCGATACCACGTGTTCGCATTCAAATTTTCGCCGTTCGGCTCCATAGAGCGCGTGCATTCACGGATTGCAATTGATTTTGTGCTTCTTCGGCGTTTTGCCGAATTTGCATGCCGCCCCTGTTACGGCGGAATGCGGAAATTTCACACAACCCACGAGGACAAAACAGATGCGTTTATTCCGTTTCGCCCAAGTTTTTGTCGAATTTTAATCATTTCGGCAATTTCGATTATTTCGGAATGGACGCCGGCGATTGAGCATGCATAATGGCCGCAGTTGAACAGATGCATAAATTTGGAAAAAATAATATTTCAGGGGTTTTGTCAAGGTTAGCGAGAGGGGATGTCGTGCACGCGCCAGGGCAGATGTTTACAGAATTTAGGAAATGGGGACCGGGGACCGACAATGGCACAAAAAATTGTAAAGAAATCACAAATAATTTGCATTCGGTCATAAACCAAAAATAGTCGTTTCATGTAGTGGCTCTCCCTTATCGGTCTAATTACGACTCGGCACCGGTCGAATGTAATTTGAATACGAACACAGCGGATCGTCATAAAACATCTGTATTTATTCTTTTTGTACCTTATAATGTTAAAAACATAGATATAATATTTCATAGCACCCAGGCTGTTACTTTATGAAATAGCAGGTCATTTTTGCAATTACTCAAGGCACACAGCTTAGTATTATAACTAGTAATTAGCAAAGGTAGTCAGTTTTGTACTATACAACAATTCATCATCAAACAATACATTTATGTCGGTTGCCGGTTGAATGTATGTTTTCCGTTACTTTTCGGTTTATACTTTTATGCCAATATAAGGCCCACATCGGCTTCAAAAGAAATCCTCTTGAAAAGTGGCACCTGATACTTCGAGAAGGCGTGAAGAGCTTAAAAAAACGAGCTCTCACTTTCAAAACGGAAGATTCCGTTTGAAATCGACTAGCCATCAGCAGCGCGCACCTCGAACCCGCACGTCCCGAACCGACTCGATAACTACCCTCGCTGTACGCACAGGTGGGTGGGGGTGCGGATCCGAGGAGGCGCGCTTTGCTGACGACTTGCCACCGGGACGCCGCTGATTCGGTTTAATTTTTAAAACGTTCCTTCGCATCGGGCCTTTTCATCCGGTTCGGTGGAGGTTAGAGTGGCATAATTGACAAAGTTACATAACACGAGAGGGTGAGAGAGAGAGGGAGGGTATTGATTGTACTGCGGAGGCAACGTATGGCGTCCAGTAGTAGTTATTCGGCGTCACGTCGTCCGGCAACATTTTAATCTGGAGTTCACGAGAGCGTGGAAGACGCCCTGATGCTGCAACGTCGAAAACGTCTACTCCGCTTCGCGGTTCCCTTCGTGGCAAAATTAAACCGAAATCAACGATGAATCTCAACTAAACGATATCCGCCATGATCATAAATCGTCCGGAATAACGGTATGCCTACGCGTATCGTACAATATGAGAGACGGGTCAGAGGCGCGTTACGTTTACGTTTATGTACTTACTGCTGATATTACGACGCTCAGGGGGGCGGCCTGGCTTCGGGCCGCCGCCCCCGGGCGAGTCAAGTGATCATGTGAACGTGATATATCCTACTACTAGTCAGGAACTCGAGACAGGAAAAACGGTCGTGATGCCGTGTTGAGGTCTGATTGTACTCGTTTCAGCTAACCCTGAGTTGCGCGTGTCCGGTTAACTTGGCTACATAGTTTTAAAGGCCACCGGGCCGCCGCCGCCGCCGCTGCCGGCTCGGCCGCCCCTCCGACACCGCCGGAGAACGTCCCCTGAGAAATGAACGGACGTCGGCGGAAACCGGCCAGAGACAAGTCGACCGGATTCCCGGGCTTATTTTTATACAATTTTCTCGAGGTGTTCGAGGGGGTGGCAAAGTGGCGGATTCGTTATGGGGGGTGGGCGGCCGGCGGGGGCGGTGGATTTTCTGAACCTGAGTTGCGTGGACTTTGGGCATGCGGAACGTTAACTGACTGTTGAGCAAGCTACATCTAACAACTCAATACATACACACTTGTGAACGAATAGTATCATATCGAGAGATAAAATAGGAACTTCTTTAAACATCACCTAAAGCTTTCTATCGTACAAAACATCAGTATCTCGATATTTTAAAGTGAAAATCAACAGACTATATAAAATTTCACTCAGTCTTTCCGGTATTTGCATAAAAATATGTGCTCATATGTTCCCCATAATATATGAGGCGTCTTGCAAATATAGGAATACGCTTATAATATACTTTTAAGATTATACAATATAATCAAATAAAATTAATAAAAATCACAGGTGTCGTCGAATCGCCATCGATTGTTTCTTAAAAAAATATGTCACATCTATGCAAAACTACGTGTAGGAAACTGGTTTAGGCCGGGGTGAGAGTGAATGTTACGGTGAGAGGTGCGGGCTGCTTTTGGAACACCGGCAGGAACACCACGGCAGGAACGACCCGTCGGTCGGTGGCGGCCTCTTCGAGGAGGAACGCCTGCATCACGTACCCGGGGGCGGACGCCTCCTCCCCCGACGGGCCCTGGGGCAGGGCGTAGGCCGCGGGCACTTGCGCCCTCTTGGTCACGTCCTTCAGCATCTGGCCGATCTCGTGCGGCACCTCGGCCCGCTTGGCCGCCGGCGCCCGCCGCGCTTTCTTACCTTTGACCGGCTCGTCCGGCCTGGCGGCCTCGTCCTCGGCGCTCTCGGACGGCTCCTTGGACGCCTCGCCCGCGCCGGTCTCGTTGCCGTTGAAGAACGGCGGCAGGGGAAGAAACGGATGTTGAGCGAACATGTGGTGCTGCAGCAGTTCCGGCTGCACGAACGTCTGGCTGCAGACGGGGCACTTCAGCGGGCCGGCCGCGCCCTCCGAGGACATCGAGTGGGACCGCTCGTGGACGAACAGCAGCGGGAGCAGCGGCGTCGTGAACGGGCAGAACGAGCACTGGTAGCTCTTGCTGCTCGAATCGTCCACGCCGAACAGGCTCGACAGCACGTTCTGGATGCCGACCTTCTGGTCCTGGCCGCCGTTCGGGATCTTCAGGGTCGGGCTGCCGCGCTCGCTCTTGATGCCGGCGGGGGCCTTCGAGTGCTGGCCGATGTTCTGCTGGAGCTGCTGCTCGAGCTCGGTCCACTTCTCGGCGCCTACCTGGCCGTGGTCGCTGAGCAGGTGCGCCTTCAGCCATTTCGTGCTGCGGAAGCGCCGGCTGCAGATCGAACAGACCTCGGTGAAGTGGGTGAAGTATCGGTGGCTCAGGTCGGCCAGGTCGGCCGGTTTCAGGGCCGGGTCCGGCTCGGGCGGCAAGTGCGGCGTGGTCTCGCCCTCGGATTTTCGCGGCTGCAGGAGGCTCGTCCCGTACTCGACGATGCCGTGAGTGTTGTGCTTGTGCACCCGGAGGAAGTACTTGCTGCACAGCTCCTTATTGCAGATGTCGCAGATCACCCCGCCGATTTGCGCCCCGTTCTCGATCTCGATCCCGTGCATCCTCTGCATGTGAGTCTTCATGAAGTATTTGTTACACAGTTCCTTGTTGCAGATGTCGCAATAGCTGCTGGTCGGAGTGACGTTCATGCTGATCCTGCGTTCCGCGCTGGACGTGGCCGGTCTGATGGTGCTTTTCTCGGGGGTGGTGAAGCCGTTGTTGAAGTCCTCTTTGATATTTTCGATCACGGGTTGGTTGCTCGGGTGGGATTCCAACATGTGTTTCTTCATTTCTTCCACGTTTTGTACGTCTTTCCCACATAAATCGCAAACGGTGTTGTTGTTGGAACCGTTTTCGGTTTCTGGTGGTTTGTCGGCATCGGAAATGTCGTCGAGAAGAATGCCGTGCTCCGTCATCATGTGCGCGTGCAAGAAATAGCGATTTTCGAATTCCTTGTTACAGTCGTTGCACGTCGTGCAGACTTTACTTACATCTAGTTCATTCAATTGCAAGATCATCGTTTGCAATTTTTGCAAATCTTCACTTATAGCTTCGGGATTGATGGGTTTCTCGGTGGTGGTTTCGGGTTTTTTGGTCTCATCTTGATCTTGGTGTTCTTCCTCTTTCGGGTACAGTTTAGAATGAACGCTGACATTGTGCAATTGCGATAAACTCGCATTTTGGAACTTGATGCCGCAAATGTCGCAACTTATATCCGAGGGTGAGGTGGTTTTACGTTCGGAGCTCGTTTGCTCTGTCATGATCAGGTTCAGAGGACTGGTTTGGATGTTGCTTTGCCACGGAAAGTTGCTCTCGGCTTTCGTTTCCTTCTCTCTGTCATCGGGTATGTAAATACCGTGACGTTTCATCTTGTGGGTTCGCAAGAAATATTTGTTACAGTATTCTTTGCAACAAATTTCACAAAAAGCTTTAGGATTCATAACACCGATTCTTCTCAAACGGGTGGACAGATCTAGATCGTTGCCTGGAGACAATTTGCTATGGGGTATGTAGTAGACGCCATCTGAATCGGTTTTGTATGAGGTAGATTCGGTTTGTATATTTCTAGGACTAGAAGATTCTTCAGCTGGTTGGTCATCAGGCGATATCTTATTATCACTCTCACTATTTGATGAGAAACCATTTGAATTAGGAACATTTTCACTTGTTTCACTTTCGTATAGACTTGGAATACTAGTTTTGGTTGCCTTCTGGAAGGACTGTTTCGAAAACGGACTGGGAAATAGATTGTTGTAGGGGTTGATGATGTTTGCGGTGGTTTTCGGTTCGTTTTTAATTGGAATTTCTACACTTGGCACGGAAGTCGGGAGTTTCGGCATAGTTCCAGCATAAGAAGCTATATTTACGTTATTCACTAAAGGCTCTGATGTCGGAGGGTCGGAATAGATGCCATGCTTGTTGGCCTTGTGGGTTTTGAGGAAATACTTGTTGCAAAATTCCTTGTTGCACAGGTCGCAGTACGCGTCGGGGTTGAATATTCTGATCGGCTGGCGGGGCATGTTCTCCTGTTGTGCAAATTGTGGCAATGTCATGAACATCGGACTGGTTGGAGCGAAAGGCAAGCCGTGAAGGTTCGGACTGATCCACTCGGGCCTGTTCTGCAGTTCGCCGATCCACGGTACCTCGGATCGGCCGCCCGTCAATTCCAGCGGGGCCTCGGACCGGTCCGGCGGCGGGTTCGCCGCGAACTCGTCCGGCTCCCTTTTGCATTCGACCGCCGAATGGTCCGACACGACGTGGTTCTGGAGCTGGTCGCCGTTGTTGAAGTATAATTGGCACACGGGGCACTGCAGGTCCGGCTCGGGAGAGGTCGACGCTGGCTTACCTTCGGTACAGACCGGGTCGGCTTCGGCTGACGAGATGCGCACCGGAGTCGACTGCTTCCGGCGCTTCTTGCACGAATCGGCCAAAGGTGTTGCCGAACAACGCTTCACTGGCCGTGGTGTTTCGAACTCGGGCTCGCTGCTTGTTGTTTCCTCGGCTACTGAGGAATATCCGCCATGTAAGGGACCAGAAGTTGAGGGTAACGTGACGGATGTCATCATATTGTCGTGTAGGCGACATGCAATGATTCTATAGGTCCCTTAAACACACAAAGAGTACCAAAACAAAATAAAAATTTTATTCAAAAAATAATCAAAAATTATTATCATAATTTCTTTTTAAATCAATATTAATTTTTTGAAATAGGAAATAATGTATCATCGTCATAATCATCAGCAGAACGATCTTCGAGGGCCTTTATGCGATATCCTCTTAGAATGCTGCAGTGCCGTATTAATGACTCCGTCATTAAATATTTGAGCACAGACCGACGCATAAAGACTGTACCACGAGCGAAAGCAGTATAAGGAAGTATGATGATTCATGTTGTTTCCCTCATTTTCAATTCTCCCCCTATAGATTTTGCCAGTTTCCAGGAGAAATAGCAAAGAGCTTTAAATGAGGGGCGACAATACTACATACTTTTATTAACACCCGCATATATTATAATTACAAGAATACGGAATATTTTATTGCGTTCCGGCCGAAATGTCCGCATTTACATGACAATAATAACGCGGCGGGATATTAAATTTTCAGTTGCATTCACGAAGATTGACCAATTTCAATCTTAATTATAAACACTCACCCTAATTGCAATCGGGACTTTATGGCCGCTCGGAGCTTTACAGCCCCTTGCATCAAACTAAGCCCGCAGTAAAATTTTTATTAAAATTTCTGTTATCCGCCTAGAATTCGAGCGATGTTTCCGAGATAAGAGAGACCGTGTGTGTGTATGTGTGTGGTGTTTGTGGTGGACTGGCCGAATAATATAACGTGGGGTTTGGGCCGGGTGTCAATCAATAATTCAAAAAGAATATGAATAATTTTGTTGAAAACTTTCGCCTTTTTAGCTTGTAATGACAGTAATAACAGTTGTGTCCATATTAAAAATTGGCCACGTTATGGACTTGGTTGAATATTATTTGTGCTAATAATATGGAAATTGCGTGAAATCATGCAATATACGAACCCCTTAGCGACCGACTTGAAAAAAGCACAGCGAAAGCACTAAAAACCGCCACATAACTGTCAATTAAAGAGCACGTGAACCCTCCAGTATGGAGTACAAACAGAATATAGTATCAATAAGGGAAGTACACCTATATCCACGATAGGAAACCCCCACTCCGAGAATGCAGCCCCCTTCCACCCCGAGTTTCGGCATATCTCTCTCGGCTATATTTAAAATAATTCACCGAAAAAGCTCGCATGTGGTCAATCTTCAATTGAAAGCGCTTTTTACCGGCCGAATGTCACGAATTATTAAACAAAACCAATTATTCTAATTCGTTTTCTGTACAGAAATTGGGAACACTTTCAATTTTTCCTCAACTCAAATAAAATAATTGTAGGTGGGTATATGAGACAGTTTTTGGGTAATCATTGGATTATATCATCAAGTTTGAATCAAATATAAATGAAGCTATTCCAGTGAAACTTGGTATTATGCACGATTACTACCCCTGAACGTGGTGAACTTTGAAGAAATTAATATCAATTGACCGCGCATTTTTTTGTTGAAAAGAAATATCTCTCTAATAACCGGTTCATGCTCATGTACTTTGATCAATAATAATTACCTCGCCTGAAATAGAACAGGGAATGAAAGTGAAATTGTTTTAAACTTTTCCACTTTCCCATCTGAATTTTTCAAAGTTTTCATCGTTTTCACTGGTTTGTGTTATCGACAACGGCTAATCTCCCCCCGTTTTATCAATTATTTACAAGTTGCGTTTCGGAAAAATTTAACAGTAATGTATGTTTGGAAATTACTTTCACCGTAATGATATTTCACTAATAACAGAGGAAATAAAATGGGAGAACCCCCGAAAAAGTCATTAATTATTTAATTATGAAGAAAATAATCAATTTAAATTATCATCGGGGTACCTTGTCCATTTCAATAATTCAAAGCATAGGTAATGATAAAACGACTGATGACTTGAATCGAAATTCGTGAAATCTATAAAGGAATAGTCGTAATGATCGACCAAAGATAATCCTATAGTAATTTCAGGACATTATAAACAATATTCCCCGATAAAATCAAGTCAACTGCGTATAACTAAGTATACAAACAGCACAATAAAGCAAAATAAACTTATTTGAATCAGAACAAAGTTGATCGGATCTTCCTGAATGCATTCACGCAATTACCTAACATTGGAAATAAAAATTCTCAACGCCAACACTAACTGTCATTGCGTTCGTATTTAGAGGGCGGATTTCATTGTACGGAATAAAAATTTCATCTCGAAGTGGCGCGATGCGAAATCGAGGCTATACGTATAGGCGGGGGTGGGAAAATGAAGAAATCTTTTGTCCTGAAAAATTGATGGTTGCGCTCGTGTGTTGGCCGAGTTTTTTTTTATTATTTGAAGGGTGGCTCGGGTTTTCCGTTTGCCGGAAAATTTTCCAAACGCCAACCGAATATGGGGTGATAATGTGGCCGACTTATGGATTATGTTCAGTTCAGTTCGGTTATAACTGCGGCGATAGGGTAATGAAGCGATTTCTTTTCAGCCAGATATTTTATCACGTAGCATTTTTCAGTTGCGTTCCGGAGAGCTTTATTTAAAGTGATATCGCCCATGCGGGCACGAATAATTATTATCTTATCTCTTATTGATTTATTATTAATTTTATCTCTAATAATCAGTCGTGAATAATTTAATATTTAAATAAATTCGTGGAGAAACGTCGGTAAATAAGATAGTAGTAATAATAATAATAATAGTAATCGAAATTAAAAACGGGGTTATTTTCGGTATTGATTTTTACTCGCAGAAGTGATACTTGTAATATTCAATAAAGGAGATAAAAAATGAGCGGCTCGGAATTGAAACCACCTGTATTTGTCATTATAAATGAAAGGGAGAGTATGAACACGCACCGAAACTGTACAAATTTTAAATAAAAACGCAACATATACACAAAATTGTAGATTCCGAGAACTGGGGGAATTATTGATCATCAGATAAAGGCAACACAGCTATCAGAAAACATAATGACGAATGGAAACATAACGGACAGCGCAAATGAGACTGTGGGGTGAGTATATATGTGTGTGCGTTAGATGCGTGTGTATAGTGGATCAATAGTCCTCCCACGCCGAAGACCACTGGTCAGAAAACGGCCAGTCGCGCAACTTTCATTTCAAGACATAAGGTGACACGCCTAGCTTAAAATACAAATTCCCATTTCGCTTCCTCCGCAATTAATTTCCCCACATCTCCGGCTAATACCTCCGATTCGGGGGTGCCGCACGTTCTGCTGGATTTTCCAGTTCATCCCCCGAATTCCGGAATTTTTAAATGCGCCAAACATAACCGACCCTCATCATCTCTCCGGTCGCGGGAGATATCGTGCCCGCCCGCACCCCGAGGTGAATCAAACAAACAGAAATAGGCCGCATCCTTCGGGCGAACGATGTGCACCGCATAGCGAGCCATCGGCGAAGGAACTTTGCATGGGAAAGGATGAGGTAGCACGTGCATCAATCCATGCATAAATAATTCCAACGTGAAGTCGGCGTTTTGGCACGCATCCATGAAAACGAAAATACGGACCACGGTGATTTCTCGGATACACCACCCGACACTGGCGAAAATAACCGCCTTATTGATTGTTATCGGACTTATATAGAATTTAATTAAATTCAGAATTGATATAATCAATTACACTCTCGATTTGATGAAACTGTTGTCGATTGTGACTCAACTATTATACAAGACTCGATCGAAAAAAGTATTTAAGAATGATCATTTATTTGATAAATTCCTCAATTTTGTTAGATGTAATGAAAATTACGCCTGTGCGTCATAAGTAGTTTTTATTCGTGAAAAAAACGGGGTGGATTTTTCCTACATGTTTATTATTATTACGGGAGGTACGTTAATTGTTTATGGGGGTGTAGTGCAGAAAAAATGTTGGTAAACAAATAATGTGGGCGAAATCGTGGCGATTCCGCCGGATGTTTTAATTACGGAAATTAATTACGCTTTCGTCTGGCGACGCCGTCGGGGGTTAAATTTGAATAAACCTAATTGTAAAGTGTTTTCAGTTTTACTTACAAAGACCACAGCCGAATTTTAGAAAATAGTCATTGCGAGCACCTAAACGACACTAGCGCGGTCTACCTACTGATAATTTAAGGGAGAGCGTCGAATTTCGACGCCGGTGCGCAACTCCATCAAATTTAGATGACAAAAGCCGCCATTTGTTAAAGAAATGCGTCGATTTTATGATTCGCGTTTATTGCGAGTTTTATTTATTTTTTATACTGCCGCATTTTTATTTTTACTTCTAAACAATAAAACGCAAGACGGTCCTCTCCTCCCGATAACAATGTACTTTGGGAAATATATAACGTCCCATCTATCACACTTCATATTTCCCCGATTTTTATTTTGTGCCATATTATATACCTGCCGTAGTCACGGGGTGGAGGTTATGCCCAGCCGATTTATGGGCTCCACATGGTCGTATTCAAATTTCGTCGGCGCGCCAACGGTGGCTAAACCAATTAGAAGACGCCGGCGTCGCGCCGCTGGGCGGCCGGCTCGCAGATGCAATTTTCGCAATAGAAATTGGATTTTAAGCGCAAAGACAAATATCGCTGCATTTTTACCCCTTAGGGCTACCGGGCAATTCCTGTCGGCGAATAATTCGATTTCTTCCATCCTCTATCTTGCCTTTGTCACAATTTCGTTTTTAAACCATCGGAGAGTTATAGCGAGACGAGTCGAGTACACACAAATATTAACAACGAAGAATAAGAGGAATCGTCGTGAAGAAATAATAGAATTTCGCTCTACAATTTTTCATTTCGCTCCCTCTCCTGCCTGGTATTTATTATTAAATAAATCAATTTTCAAATTCTTCGTGTTTTCATTTTATTCCTGCATCCATTTTGCAGGTCGCCGAGGTTTGTCGGGTTTAGTTTGGTTGCTGCGTACGTGGCTGAATGGATGGTTGGCAAATAATTTTAAGGTCATAAATCACGACGCCAATGGAAAAGCCTGGAAAATTATTCGAAAATAATCAAGCAAAGTGAGTAATAATAATACGTTTTATCTGGGCGGATCGATATAAATGATGCAAGTTAATAATGATAACATACTAATCCTAATCAAGGTGGTCACTATCACCGTCATTATTTTTATCGTTATAATTAATCGATTTAATTGTTATCGTTAATTTTAATAACGAAAATAGATGAATGTGTGTTCATTTAATATAATTTTCTCGTGAAAAATCCACAGGTCTACTTGAATTCGTGTGTGTTTAATATAAAACCATCTGGTGCACATATTGCCACCTTTATTTTATCTATGAAAAACAGATTAAAACTCCAAGTGTAAATAATAGTCAAAATGTAAATAATTCACCACCGCTGTACGCATAATATAGATGCGCTGATTGTTGTTTTCCTTTCAAGATTTCAATTATTTATCAAAACTTCCAACTTCCAACTGAAATGAAAAAAAGTAATCAGTAACGACTTCTTAACTCACCACGCGCACGAATTATTCAGAAAAATAGCGGACTTTTCTAACATCTTCTTAATTTTTCATGATAGAATCAGATCTAAATTCCATTAAATTATTTAAAATCTCACCAATTCGAGTCCTTCAAGCGACCTCTCACCAGATACTTTCGAAGTATCGTTGAGAAATCATTTAAAATAAATATCACTAAACGAATTGAAAATAACCAGAAAGTGTTGATATTTGAAAGTCTAAAAAGCTGAAGCCATCGTTTCCTCAACTCAGGGAAATAATATGAGAATCCCTACTTTATGGAGGGTGGGCTTTACAACCACCAAATCTAGATGTCGCCCTCAGTTCAGTTCAGACTTCAGTTCAGTTCCATCAATTCGGTATTCAGTTCACGATGTAGGAAATAACGAGATCAAGGATTTCACATAAACTTGTTTTATTACACATAATTTATATACATTCATATTATTAATTAGAATAATTATTATCAATACATCATAAGAATAAAAAGGTAGGTACAATATAAATCGTTATTAATACAATGTGTGGTTAAAACCTGTGAAAGAATATTCATCATTTCATTAGAAAGCGCCGGTTAAATAATTGCGTGCACTAACCTCGTTATTGGAGCGTACTTATTATGGTACATTCTAGGCGAGTTGTTCCTGGACTGCGAATCCTCGGAATAGGTACTGCCGCCGGCGGACCTCGTACTTTTGACGCCGTGGGCGAAATCCTTCCTGTAATTTGTACCGCTCGCCTTGTTCGAACCTGCAATCGAAACCGTTTCGACGATTAAACATCGGCGAGGGCAGCAAGGCAAAACGGGCACTCACTCTGGCCTTTGGCTTTCGGCATGTTGCAGGTGACTTGCGGGTGAACGGTCGTCGTGTGTCTCGAGTGATTATCGTTCACGTCGTTCAAATAACGAGTACTCCCGGTGTAATCTTTGTACTCTCGCTGTGGGTGGCGGTACTCCGAAAGCACCTGCGTCACGTGGGCTTTGACGCGCGCGTCCTCAGAGCTTTCCGAGCTCGGCCTGTGCTTATTACTGCCGTGCATGTTGTTGGACAACTTCTTGTTTTTCTGGTAGACTTTCTTCGAGGTTTCGGATTTGTGCACGGGCGGCAGCGACGGGGACGAAGTGGCCGACGAAGAAACCGCCCCATCTGGCTCAGGCCGCACCTCCTCCTTGGGGTCCAAATTGGGAGGAAGCGACGTCCAGTGTGTGTCGTCCATCGAAAATAACCGTAATTGTTGCCGAATCGTCGCTTTTTCCCTCGCCCGTTTCTTCTGGAACTCTTCCTCGACTTTCTGCATGGCCTCCAATTCCCTCAACCGCTGCTTCTCCTTCTTTTCGGCCTCTTTAGATAATTTCTCCGCTAATCGCTTCCTCTCGATCTGGCGTACGGTACTTTGAAAAGTGAATCGCTTATTCTTCCGCCCCGATTTCCAGCTGCGCTCCTCGATGACTTTCGGCGGATCTTGCAAGTCTTCGGGTTCCGAAGACGATTTCAGCTCGCCGTTGATGTTCTCGCAGGATTTCGAGAACGCGGACAGCTTGCGGTTGCTCCTCGATCGCTCCGCGCTCTTCGACCTCTCCCGGTAATCGTTCTCTTTGATCTTGGATCGCCCGTTGACGCGGTGCTCCGGACCGTCACCTTCGCACTCCGGCAGGTACATCAATCGCCCGGAACTCTTGCTGTTGCTGGCGCTTATCAGCAACTGCTCTTTGTTCTCGTCGGATTTCTGCGAGGCCTTGAGCTCGAGCGAGTTGAATCCGTTGTTGAGCGAGTTCGGCGCCGACTTGCTCAGGAACCAGTTGTCGCTCTGGTCCTGCGTCAGATTCGGCTGCAGGAGGTCCTTCTTGCTGCTGAGGGTGCCGAGGACGCCCGAAACGGAGCGCTTCAGTTTCTGGAGCCCGGTGTATTGGTACTTGTCGGCCATGTAGGAGGACAGGTGGTTGTCGCGCGGCAAAGACAGGCTGAATACGTGCGGTTTGTTCGAGAATTTCGGCGCTTGGCGGGGCTTGGCGTCGTAATCGGGACTGTCGTTATTCAGGCCTTCTTCCATGCTGGAATCGTCGCCGAGGTCTTGCTGCGGCGTCCAGGAAATGCCGTGAGCGCGATTATTAGCCGGTTGAGTGATCTGAGGAAACTCGATACTTTTAGATAAAGGAAGGAGTAATGCAAGTACCAAGTATGACAGGAATAGTACTAACGAGCTATCTCACTTATCCAAGGATTTCAATCCTCAGATTTCAACATGATTCACACCTTTTGGTGTGACTATCATTTTAGCAATAGAGTAAAATGAAGCGCTTTTTTGACATCTTTAATAATTTTTATGGAATTTCAGTACTCACCGGAAGAGTATTCCGAGTATTCAAGATAACTTCAGGTGGGTCATCGTAGCCGGTCGGTCCGGCATCCCCGGAAATCCCGGAGTCCCCGGATTTATCGTTGGATCTAGGGCCGATCTGCATCGTCGGAGGTGGTGGTCTGGAGTACTTCTCGATTCGGTCTTCGATAAAAATCGGTACGTCGTCGCTGGCGATCGTGCTGGCCGCCTTGCTGGAATCGACGGCCGACAGGAGCCGCCACGCGGCGGCCGGTGAAAATCGCGGGATTTCCAGCTGCTTCTTCGGCAGGATGGGGCGCAACTGCAGGTCGATGCCGCTCCTCGATTGGGTTTCGTCTACTTCGATTTCGCTCGACAGGTCCGACTCGGAGGAGTTGGCCACTTTCGGGACGTGAACCATTTGGTGTAAATTCGAGGCGAAATGGTCGACCAAATCGTTTTGGAAATCGTCGCTTAGCGGGTTATCGTCCATCCCGAAATAGAAGGTCTTCGGGGTGTCTTTTGGGTTGTTCCTGATGACGGGGGGTGAAGACTGTTCGGGAGTCGAGGATTCCTTCCCCGACCCGTCGCCTCTTACGCATTCAACGTAATTCTTTTTGCTCTCCTCGACGACGGTGATCTGCTTGAGTTTCTGTCGGATATTTTCCTTCCTGTTGATGTCGTGATCCAGAGTTTTGAGTTTTTCTTTATTACTGACGTTTTTATTGTTGATTTCTGTCACGACGCGGCTCTCGGTCGACGTTCGCGTGTGTCGCAACCTTTTTGTGACCTCTTTCAGTTCTTGATGTAGATTTTCCGTGATTCTCATTTCGGGAAGCGACAGTCTGTTCGATCGTAAATCCGCACTCCTTTCGCGCTCTCTCATCTGGACGGCATCCTCATTCTCGTAACGCGCTCTCGATTCGTTCTCTAACGACTTATGATTATTTACAGGACTAGAATAGTTATTCTTTTTCGTTTCGGCTCTGGTTTTGAATAGGCGCGCCTTTCGAATCGACGGGCCATTGTCACCGCTGGAATTATCCTCCCAATTATCCTTAAAAAAAATTATAAAATATAAACAAAAGATCCATTGAGAGTTCCACGAAAAAGTACCATTTGAACATTGGGGGGTGGAGGGGCCTTATATTTTTTCTTGGCCCTCATTCTGTTAATTTCTTGCGTTTCTGAGCTCATCTTAGATTGGCGAAGATCAGGCTCAGAGCCGAATTTCTTCATCTATAAAACAACATTACATAATTGATGAATTAATTTGAATGATAATAGATAGTTACGTTTTCTCTATAAGCTTGATGGTTGAATCCGTTTTGAAAATGCCTGTTATAATCCATGGCTTGGGTGTACCTGCCGCCGGATTTATGCAAAGGATCTCTTTGATTCGGGAGGTAGGTCCTTTGTGGAGGGGTGCGCGGTCTTTGAGGTGCATAATCCTCAACTGGGCTTTCATCCTAGAATTGTCATTAATTATCGCATTTTTCAAAATTATCGTTATTATTGTGATTACATCTCGTTCTAGGGACAATCGGCTTTGATGTTGGCGCCCGCTGAGAGTACCGCCAGACTGCAGGATTTCGCCGTTATCCGTGTGCCGCAATTTTTGGCGCGCATCCCTTTCAGGGAGCACTTTATGCTGGTGCTGGTGGAGCCTCGGCTGCGTCCGCGGGAAGGAGTGCGCCCATTGCTGCTCCTCCGGTACCGGGCGCTGGTGATGATGGCTGATGTTGTGCCCAGCTTGGCTACCTATGTTCCCCATGGTTCCTCAGTCTTCCATCGCACAAAGTCGACATATTCTGAAATCGAAATTGTCTTCTAAGTGTGAGCTTGCACAATTTTGGAGGGAAAGTTCGCGAGATGTGATCGATACGAGTGAGTCTATGTGATTTTAAATCTCGAAAAGAGAAAATTGCGTCGTGATAATGGGATTCTTCGACTGGTTCGCCGCCGGGGAACTTTAATAAGAAACATTTTTCTTCATATGAAATCGATACCTTTCCCATATGACCGGAGATTAGAGACCGGAGAGATGAAAACCTGTTGCAGAGTACCCAAGAACTCTTCTTTTGTTGATCGTTATTGTCGTTTTGGGAATTAGAGCGTCGCGATTTTGGACGATCGAAAGGACAGGTGAGAGGAACAATCTCGTCGATCTGATAGTACTACCCGGGGCGAGTTGAAGGAAGAGCTGCCGCGAGCAGAGAAATTATAAGTAAATACGTAAAAGCGTAAAACTTATGAAACGTCAGGTAAACAATTTACTCGTATAGAAAGTGCAAATTACAATAATTAATAAATTTGTGTATTCCATTAGAACAGAAAGCTTATATTGGTGGCAATCTTCAATTATTCTCGTTGCGCAATTTCTTCATCGGGTACCTACGAAATTGCGCAATTCTCTAATATCAGGTGTCGGCCGAAGAAAATTCGGTTCGGTCGTAATACATCGTTACGTGTTACGTCGGGTGCACTGAAATTAATGATCGCACTGTAACAATGTCGGTGCTAATAGTTCTGTTTCCATTTGTGCGGCTTATAATAATAGGTCGCTGGCTCCGCTTTCGGGGTCAAGTTCAGTCTCTAGAAAATTTTCTCCTTGGGAGTCACGTCGATGGAAATTAGGATGAGTTCTGTTTGAATAATTAAGCATCATGCAGTATTCGGTGAAACTTGACAAATTCGATTTAAATTTCATCGCGCAAAAGAGTAAAATCGCACGGTAAAAAATTGCGCCTTACTCTTTTACGCTCTTGCTCTTGTTGATGGTTGATGGTTGATGGGATGGTTAATTATTCGAATCGTAACCTTTATCGCGGATTGGAGCGCACCTGGATGGTAATTGTGCGCATGACGCTTCAGAAACAATCCGACGGAATTTAACACTACGATAATTTTGATGAGCGCCGGCGGAAGCAAGTGGAAAAAATGAACAATCGATTTTAAATTTTAGGTCCGTGTTTAACATATCAAGTTGACATTGGATTCGATGGGAAGAAGAGCCAGATCCCACGTCTGGTTAGATATTTCGTTTGCACTTAATCATAGGTTCTAGTCAGGTGGGCCGAACTCATATTATTAGCCGCGGGGTAGACGTACGTAATTATCAACCGCATTTTTTACATTTTCCAGTCCCTCGAATCGATTTCACTTTTTCTTCACGTTATTTATTTATAATGCATGTGGGTGGATGACTTTCTATAAGAAATAATCGATTTTCCGATCGAGATGCGTATCTTCTCTATTCAAATACGTGGAGAGGCCAATAGGCGATCAAGACACGAACCCGCCATTAAATTCCTCGGATAATTAATTCATATTTAAAAGTACGCGAGACGTTTATTGTGAACGCGCTTTATTCCCAGCATTTGCGAAAATTCCCACAGAGACAATGGCGTAAAAAATAAAAGTAAAATTTCTATTTTGAGGCGCTTTTGCCCAACGATTGTCTCTCACTCCGGGAGTGCAGTAGTGAAAGTAGACGTATTCGTCCTAAACGCGATTTTTAACTCGACTAGACATACGAATGTATGTATTCACCTTCGGAACAATAATCCGATTGTTACGATATATTACGGATCATGTCATTTTTCCACACAATGGCATCTTTTTAGAAATCTCGACTATAATAATAACGCATAAGGAAATCGCTACTTTGTCGGGGAGCATCTTCGGGTCGATTTCACGGTTGAGAGTCGGCGAAGTGACCAGATTAGAGATGAATTGAAATCTTTGCGGAGATTAGACTTTCCCCCGACACAGAAACCAGAAACGATCCAACAACAACAAGCTAATTTCCGTTTAGTACACATTAATACCCCATCTGCGACAATGTTCGAGCCGTAAACCGCACAGATTTTACACTGGCGACTAGAACCGATAATGGCGAGCTCAAAGTTCTGAAACGCAGTCGGAAAGGCAAAGCTATCGCTAATCATAATTATAAAAGCACCGCGCCGAGTATGTCGCAAGCCGTATAAAAGAGCCATCATCATAAGCGGAATTAAGGTTAATTCGTCGTCTCTTGCCAAATATAATAATAACAATAACAATACAAAAGATTGTTATAAAACGGTTAATTAACTTGAGCTTTTGCAATCGGTCGCGGTCGCATCGCCTCTTCTTATTTATCGTCGTTGTTATGAGGAGGCTAGCCTAATACAAGTGGGCGAGTTTTTCTGAATTCCATCATCAGATTCTTTTATACATGGGAAAATTCTCGCCGGTTTCCTGGTTAATTATATGACATCGCGTGCCGACGGCGAGTAATTTCTCGAATTTCTGCGCCCTAAATAAGTATTTTTAATTGTTCTCTACCCGCGTCGTTATATAACAAAAGCGCTTCATCTAAATCTAAATAAGGCTAGCTGATGATGATGATGATGATGGGGAGTGTAAGTAAAAAATAATTGCTCCCATTATTCGGAAATTCTCACCGTTTGTGAGGCAATTTCGCCTGCATTACCGCATGTTTAAGGAGTTTTATGGTGGTCGTCGGGCGATATTATTATTATTGTGTGAAAATGTGGAAAAAAAACCGGCTGTCATTTCGTCATAGGTCAGTTCTCGGCGACCCGACCGGAGCCCGGAATCCCGGATTCGGGCTCGTTCCGGGGACGCCGTGCGATGATTGTTTTGAATTATTTATCGACCTCAGATCTGGATTTGTAGGCTTTACGGAGAGTTCGCTCGGTGAATCTGTAATTGCGCGGAATGTGAAAGGGACCCGGTGCACGGTGTATACCTGATGCGCACAATAATTTCGTCTAACAAAGAATCCACAAATTGCGATTTCGATCTAGATTGGCGTTTTTCTCGCGAGATTAATTCGAAGACGGCTCGGCCGACTCCTAATATAGCCTTGGAGTAGAAAGTGATGTGTATAAAGAACGCGCCGTATAAAGGAGTCGAAGGCAACCTCTGCCATAGCCTCGTTTACCAATTGCAGACGTTAATAGGTATTTAACGGGAAAATATCCGGTCGCTCTTGCCGGTAGCGGCTTCTCCTCGCGAGAGTCTCTCGAAAAACTCGAACCGTCCAGTGCGAACGCGACTTTCGCGCGATCCATTCACAGAATTGGGCATAACGATAGTCGAGGGTGTGTCTCAAATCGAATCTTGTACACCGGAGACGGAGGCCAAGACCGGAGACGGCGGTTTGTAGGTCAGAGATGAGTACTCTCACTTTAAGAAGGTGTGGTACGGCCGCAGGTGACCAAAGGAAAGTTGCCGAAAATCGGACGGTATCACTAAAACGTGCACAGGCCCCATGGAAACCACTCGAAACGTCTGCCAATTTCACTTGCGATATGCGATCGAAAAGCCGATTGCGTAATACCGTCATTGATTTTATTATTAGAAATAATCCAAGCTGAAGATCTCGGCGGCTTTCAAAACCACAATAAAGCCGCACAAAGAAGACGGATTAAAAATTAATAGCCCGATTGTGGTCTCCACGCAAATTTCTGACTCGAAAAACGAATTTTCATTCGAATAAAAGCACACAAAACAATGTAGTAGGTATTTAATCAAAACCGTCCTGTATAAAATATTAAAACGGAGCCAAGGATATCATTTTTATCCGCCGTAATCTACATTACATTATGTGTGCTTTAACTTGGTATGGATAATAGAATAAAAGGTTAACAACCACTACCATAATAATAATAAGTTGAAAAAGTAAACAGTCCCGGCACATATTAGTTGGACAAATATGTACACCCGAAGCTCTCTCTCTGTACGTAATGTGGGAATTTTGTTTGTAACTGTAAATGGAAATTACCTCCATATAGATAGATGGATGATGGAAACACAAATTTAAAAACTTTTATCGAGCTTAATATAATATCCTGATCGAATCGCCGACTTCGACCTCGGCTCAACTTGAGCATCGCAGTGAGCACGGCTAATTCAGCTGGAAAATATAAATCAATTCCAGAGAACGGTTCATTCGCTCGTCTTTTAGATCTGTTTCGGATCGAATTATTCGAATCCCGAAGCTAAATTTCAATTCGAGTGTTATTCATCGCACCTATACATTAAGCCAGATTAATTGCCGGCAGGAAAAAGTGAAGAAAGTCCACTTCCGCTCTACCGAATTTACATTTTAGAACCTTGAAAGCTTCGATCTTAAACCAATCTGCATGTGACCCGATAAAATTTCGCAAATATTGTGACCAAATACTTAGTTGACGTCTAGTTATTATTTTAATTATCGCTGTTTAGGAGAATTGCGAAATTCTCTTGGGATTTAGTGCGAAATAATCACACAAAGTGGTTGCAGCTTTTGAATTCTAGGTCTGCGTATAATAATAATAAGAATAATAGTAAGAGACGAATTTTCTGGCTTATGCGTTCGATGATGGACTGGCACTTTTAATGATTGCGGAATTAATCGATTATCGTTTTCGTTTTTGCCGTCGATAATGAGCGCGGCTTTTAATTGGCGGAATATTTGTCGAGCGTAATTTCTCTTCCCATTATTGACCTCGATTTTGACATATCAATGGTGCATCGACGAAGGGCCTTTCTCTCCTCACTCGATATTTATGTACCTTTCGTTCCAGACAAGTGCGTCGACGAGCCCCGTTTTAAGCTCCTCGTTTTAACGCAATTAATTCTTTAAATACGTCGCGGCCCAAACAGTAAACAAATATCTCTCGTTCATTTAAATCCGCCGGCTACGTGAAAGTTTAATTGATTAGTCCCATCACCTGCAGTCACAGAAAACCCTCTTACTTTCAAAACCCGATACCGAAATACCGCTCAGATGAGCATTTTGTTAATAAAAGTGTGCTCAATCTGGTGCCCTTGACATTTTTACCAGATTTTCACTAATAGGCGTCGGGTTTTATTTATAAAATGCAATCATTCATTCTGGTGCATGCGGCGAGGAGATATTCGCGTGTCGAATTATGCAAACCGGCAGATCGATCGGCCGCCTTCAGAATTAATAAGTGGAGCAAATGAGAGTAAAAATTAAATAAGAGGGTGCGATAAATGATCGTATTTGGTGAACCGACTCACGGACGCGTTATACCCAACAAGATCTCGATAAAATAAAAGCGTCAGTAACTTTTAAATGGAATATTCGAGTCCCTTTCCCATTTGTGAAAAAAGGCTGAAAAGTTATTACAAAACGCCGGGAACCTCATTAGGATCTCATTCAAGTGTGGAACAATAATATTGCTTCTAAGACAATACTTTCTAGTTTGCATACGTATCTTGGTTATCTTTTGTAGCAGTTTTGCAATGGGTTCTTCTTTTCAGCAACTTATTCGGCTTTTACTCACTTTATACGAAAAATCTTAATTGTTTACAACCGTTAATTCTGTAGTAATCACCGCTCCTTTCCCACTGAATTCGAAATAATTCCGACTTGTGACTTCCTAATGTAACGGAATATTCATTTGTCCTGTCGGTAAGGTAAATTGCTCGACAAAAAGACCGCAGTAAAAACGGTTACCGAAAGGGATGAGGGAGAGAGAAGCCAACCCTCAATAATACCCGACTCGAAAATAATTCGCGGTTGAGTTCAAGGATCTTATTTATACAATGAAATAAATGAAATAGAGAATGGTATATGGGCGGAACTAAAGCGAATTTTCCGACGTGAGGAAATAATCATTTCGTTCCATATATTATGCAATGCAAATGTGTTTTAATTAATGGAATTGAGCCAGTATATTTAATTACTATTTAACTGTACTGCACTCAGCCATTGAAAAAAATTTGTTCGGATTTGTGTTTCTTGAAATAAAGGTCAATGGTTTTTTGAAAGTCGTCGCTTCAAATGGTTTCCATGCGAGTGTGTCTCTCGAAAGTGATCGCTTAAGCTACGACCTCTAGAACTATTCGAAAAATTGCCATACCGCTTATACTGTGACCGAAAGGCGTTAATATTCCTCAACGCGGTTATTAAAGTTCAAGATCGCGGTTAGAGGAAGTACTCTTATTGCCGCAACATTAGCTTTCGTGTTTAAATTCAACTGGCATTTTTATAGAGAGGAAGACAAAGAAACGCTCCGCACATTAAACACTCCTCTTTGCTGAAAGCCGATGAGATTTTCGAAAATTTTAGGTCACCATTATGAATTTTCTTATGAAAAGTACAGTTCGAAAATATTCAGAGAACCGTTCGCTTAAAACATTACACCTCCGTGATTTTAAGCGTTTTATTTATAATAATCATCCAGTTGGAAACGTGTTTTTCGGTCATTTACGAATTCCGAAAATCACTCCATTAATTACCGAGATTGTAGAAGCTTAGGAAAAATCGAGGGAAATAGACGAATACTCATAGTAGAGGAGTAGCGTGGGTTGGAAGTTGTTTTCGTTGAGCTGAATTAGAATGAAGTTATAGTCCACACGTTTGCATGGTTTCCCTTATTTGGAATTGTCAATGAAATGGCATCAGGGGATGTTCGGGTCTTCTGCACCAGTACCCAGGATTATATAGCTTACATGCAGAGAGTGCCATCAAAAGTATCTTCCTCTCGGTACAATGCGCGCACTTCTTCCGCCTTCTTCTCCACTGCGATCCGAAGAAATTCAACAGAGCGTAACTCCCAATCGGCGAACGGACGCGAACTCGTTATCACTGATAAAAATATGGCACACGCGACTTGACGGAATGCTCAGTGCAGGTCCGATTTCGACATTTTCGGGTCGTCTCGGTTAAGTGGGCACCGCCGTGCGACTTTCGCTCCGCGACTTCAGATCGGTACTGACGGTACTGACAGCTAAAAAGTGCGGAATAGCATAGCGGTATTCGGCCTCTACTCTTAAGCTAGATAGAGGGGATTAAAGGTAGTACCATACCCATACCTACGTGGAATGCGGATCGAGGTACCTGTTTCGTTTGCAGAGGTGTCAGCCGGCAAGGCGCCACCACCCCGAACGGCCCAAACCGACGGCTCCGGAGGCCCGAATCGACCAGAGACGAAGAAACGATAAAAGCACTCATCATAAAAGCTCTTATCGGATCTGCTAATCGACTAATTAACGACCCATTGTCTCTACAAAGGCGGGATTACAGAAAATGCCTCATTAGTACTCAGGTGTTGTAAAAATGAAAATTAGGAGATTGTCCTAGTGTAAATTGCACAACTTTCTCTCCGACAACAACCTAGAAGGAAGTCATCGGGTTTTGGGGACTTTTAATGCCCGCATCTGATTTTGGAGGGAAATAAGATAGGCTTCTGTTTTGTGGGATTAATTAGGTGACGTAAGTTCCGGTCTGCATAGATGAGTAACCACCTGTCTACCGCCAACAACCAGAAAGCTTCTGGTTCATTCTCTCATTTTTGTTATATAGAAATATAATTCGATCGCGTGATTCCCTCCATAACGAACAATTTGATTTCACTAAGCCACTACGCTAACGAAGCTTATGTAAAAATCGTAGCCTTATACAAAGTCTCCGGATAAAATTCGGATAACTGTAGTACTTGAGTGGGTACTTACGCTATTAATGTTGCGTTTTATCGCCATTCTTAGAGCTTTACTACAATCTCAATCACTCGAGTTTCTTTTTGCCTTCATTTTTATGGATAGCGGTGTGTGCGGTTCGGATCCGGGAAGAGCTCCTCAATTATTTACAAAGCCGGGCAGTCTACCACTTCTCTCTCGCGATATTTATTGTATATTTTATTTTCACGACGATATTTCCGCGGGGTGGTTATTATCTCACAAGTTTGTCATTTGCAATTAAAATTGTTCTTGATGCACTAATTTAATTAGGTATGCAGTAATGAAGCGAATGCGTAATGTAATCACTTAGATTTTGCGTTCCCGTACTCAAACACAATATCAGAGTCGCACGTAATTAATATTTGTTTGATGGTTTCAGATGCAACAATATGGAAATTAATTCCCCTAATAATTGCGAATAATGTAAATTAAATTATGTTTTTATTAGACATGCGCATTATGTTTTCCGACGCCGCCGGTCTCCCCACAAATAATATGAAACGAGAAACCTCAGGACTTCCTCCCGAAATAAAACATCCTGTTTGCGAATAAACCCCGGATTGGCGTGGTGCGCCCCCGTTCGATAAAATTGTTTTCGATTCGAAACGAGCGTGGGATTAATCAAATAAAAATGTTCGATTGGATCGGAATTTGCGGGATCCATCAACAAGTTGGCCATCGAATAAATTATTTGCGGTTCAAATTGAGGACCGCGTCGATTGCGGCGAAAAATCCTGTAAACTCTTGTAACTTTCAACATTATAACGCGAAACTGTTACAAAGTAACAGCGGGTTCAAAAGTGGCAAAAAGCAAATATGTGGGGCGTTTTGCAGGAGGGTGTACTCTGAGGTAAATCAATATCCAGCGTACGAGAACGCGGGTCGGCTCCCCACTATTACTACGCCGTCTACTCCACGCTATTTCCTCCCTAGTACTCGAGCGGCGGCGGCGACGTCTCAAAAATTATAATTCCCCAGGAATGAAAAACGAAACTGAACTTTGAGGAATCCCATTTATTAAAAGCGGAGTTTCGCCATTCGCTTTGTTTCATTTCGAGAGAGACGTCTCCGCCGGTATAAGAACCGTCCTGTTTCGCTGCAGCCAATGTAATAATAATATAACAGCTCAAAGCCATATTTCCTAGTCGAGAATACAATAATATTCTTGCACTGCGGAGGGAATTCCCCAGTACCTGTATTATTATTGTCATACCTTCATTAAGTAAGCGCTCGAATCACAAGACTCACTAAATCAATGTTATTTTAAAGGACTCTTTGAGCAATAATGAAACAGTGGCGTGACGCCTTTGCCGGCTTTTTATCAGCGGTTATGAGTAATTGACGTTCCTTTCGGGCTTATCGCGCTCGGGGATCTCGCAGTTTTCCCGTCGCGAATTCGTTAAGCTCGCGTCGCGACGGGGTCCGAATAAATTCGGCGTCGGTTCGATCGATTCAAAAATCGGTCCCGCCGGCGCCCGGACCGGCGACGCCGCCGTCCTCCCCTTCGGCGAAGGTGCGGGCCGGATCCTGCGAAGATCGACGCCCCCGTCATCGAGCGGTCCTCCCCGAGCCGGGCCGACGTTTCGGCCATAAATGCGATTTTTAATTCATTCGCGACGCCGAACCGATCGGGAGGAACCGAGGGGAGTCCCGGGCGCACCCCCGCACGCGCAGCTTTACTTTACGGTCGCGGAATTTCGAAAAAAAAAGATTCGGGGGTGAGTTCTCGTCCTCGCCGTCTGGGGGAATTTTCGGGCGTAGGGTATTTTCGGTTTGTTTCCAGCGCGCGGTTGGGAATATTGGGAGTGTGCGTCCTGGAAGTTGGTATTAAAGTATCGATGAAACGCTTCCGTGCGATTGGAGTTTTCCGTAAGCAGGCGAGGGCGGCGTTTGCGCAAGAATGCAACCCCCAAATAGATTAGGCCGACTCGGGGTGTGTACTACAGCCTAAACGCCACCGGTAGCGATTCACCCTTGCTCGCGGTTCTAATTGAATTACCATGTGAAATAATGTGAGCGAGTGCGTATTTAGAGTCGACTTGGAACCGTTCACAGGCGATCCGGCGTCCGCACATCGACGGGGACTGATCAAGATGCCCTCACGGCGACGCTTAACCCTCGCAGATTGACCGGGGCCAGTGTAGAATTAGTTGTGAACATGGTGCGCGGAGCCCTTGTGGCCGGCAGGACCTGCAGGGACCTCTTCCTGGTGATTTTGCTCGTGCACATCGGCCCGGTCGCCCTCGACCAGAGCGAAGACATCCCTCACCACGAGTAAGTCCCGCTGATAACAACAAACCTCCGCCGTTCGGGGCGCCCGCACGCTCAAGTTGCATAATAATTACTGCGAAGCTCGAATTTTTACAAGCCTTGCCGAGCTTTGCGGCGGATATTCCCCGGCGATAATGCAGTCGCGCCGATTAAAACTTTTCCTCGATATGTGGGATATGTGGGTGCACGCCGAATCTAATCGAAACCCCGTACCCAAATCCCCCCATTATCGTCTGAAAACCAGACGGATTCATATAGCTATAGGGTGCAAAAATCGACCGGGTCTCGGGGATAAAACCATTCCTCAAACTCCCACTTCATTAAATATCTGAGGATTCGGAAAATCTGAATCACGTGTAGAACTCCCTACTGAAACACTCATCCCCAAACGTGACGGGTTTAACAACTATATTTTACCCCATATAACCTAATAAAACTCGATATCTGACAAGTTGACGCAATTTTGTCCGAATATCAACCGGATATTGTTGCTATTAACATTTTTATTTGCATACTTTATAACCGAATCATCGATTTACCACTCGAGTACGGCGTTATCATCATCGTTTATATTATAGCGCGATTAGGCCAAGGGCCGATGCGTCGATGCAGCCGGCGATCCGGCTGAATTTGCCTTGTTAAACTATTAATATTGTTTCTTGTTAACGGGGGACAGGCGGTGTGACATTTGTCACAAAACAATACGCCGTTGTATTTTCCGAACAATTGTTAGTTTCAGGCGGCGTGCGTGCGTTTTCAGGAGCGATTCGAAAATATTTCACGTTCGCGCGTGGCCATTCAGAAATCTTGTAGGTGAGCGCGAAATGGGCACGCACATGGCGCTAAACGGCTTTTGGAAGTCGCCGGAAACGGGACGAGCCAAAACCGGCGGAGTCTACGTGAACGTGCACTCTCTGCAACATAACTAAATACACGGCGATAATCCTCCCAGATAAGAGCCAACAAAAGCTCTCGACCGGAAAATAGAAAACATTCGCTCCTTTTCAGGACTGCACGGTATCTTTTATTGCCTCGACTCGATCGTCCTTAAGCGTGCGGCCGACCCGGACCCCAGACTCAATTCGGAGTTTTAATTTGACCGCAGACTAAACATTTCCCAGTGTGCCCCCTCATTATCGTCATCGCGGAGCGGGGCCGAAAATCCGTGCATTTTCTTTGAAAAGGGCGCTGAACCGGACGGATGACAGCGCTTTCGCAATTTACACGAGCTGATGCCGGGACAATTCCGGCGCGGTCTTGGTCTCTCGTGATGGGTTTTTTTGTTCTGTTCTCAAATATTTGGACAACGATTTACATACAAATTTATTCCATTTTTTTGTGTGGTCGCGAAATATTTCACGTTCTCCATTCATCATGTTATAAGCGACCGCGGATATAATACATACATCTCGGTGCGGAAACGGAATACCCCCGGATTCCCGTATCAAAAGATTTAATAATAACATCCTCTGAAAGCAGAAAATTAACCGGATAGCTTTCATTCATTAGAGAGTTGCGACTAGAGCTTTGAAATGGTGAGTTCTTAAAGAACCGTGATGCAAATCGCGAGCACCTTTGATGTTACGCTGTTTATGCAGTTTTGCCTTAGCGATGATTGCGTTTTTAAGAATGCATAAACCCGGGGGGTGGCTGCTATTTATTTGTTGTCTGCCCCCATCCCGCCGCCTCCGCGTCGCGAACTCGCGCCACCAGATGGCGGTAATCGGGCGGTATAATTTAGAGTATGTGACATTGTAGCAGGAATTTTCCTAAAGGGAATTTCTGTTGCCGGTGGTTAATGCAAGAGCGCCGCCGAACCGACGATAGTTCCCGGCACATCGAACCACCCCTCACTGGGGGTAGACGACGTGTGTGCCCCGTGGTTTAATAATGAGCTTCCACTGCCATATAAACTTTCTTGCTTTTAAGTCACCACTTTATTCTAACAAGCACAATGAAAAATTCAACTCGAAACACATCCCTCCCTCGCTAGGGTCGGACACCGCATTATTTTCACATTTCGAGTACATTTCTTTCAAATTCCCAGCTTTATTAAAAATCCAAACCGGCACGAATTTACATCCGCCGAAAGAAAGATGTTCCCAGCACGCTCGCATATTTTCCAAATCTTTAATGAATTTCCACTCCCATCTCACCGGATTTCATTATTACGTTTCATTCCGGACAAAGCGTCCATTTACTTTCGATAATATCCATGGCGAAATACAGTCCACTATAGTTTTGACTAATTCGTAGTTAGGTAATACTGGTAAGAAAAATGAATAAAAGCGCTTTGTGGTGGCCGAAATGCCCCGATAAAGTACGGCCGCAAAGGTGTTTATTACTGTCACGCGATTTCATCGATTATTCCGTTGCGACGTCTTGCATCGGCGGCCGTCGAAATCGGAATGTTCGAGTCGTTCTCGGGACGGCCCTTCGTATATAAATGACTTTTTTCCAATAAAAAAATGTTGATTCAATTCGAGCAAAAACTGTGGAAGTCGACAGTTCCTTTCTTTAATATTCAGGCACATATTGGACTTCCGGCCCGGAATCCGGGACCGGGAAATCGAGCCGCACTGGTGCGTCCCGTCGTCCGGGGCGCCGCGTCCGAAAATCCGCCGCACGAGTTCGCCGACGGCGTATCTCCCGGAGTCAAAGGTCCCCGATGCAATCGAAAAGTGCAGTCGGGGCCGGTGATAAATGGCGCGCGAAAGTCGGCTCCGTCAATTCCGGCCGAAATTGGCGCAATTGCGGCCCACAAGTGGTTCAGGATGCCGTAACGGAAGGCGACATCTGTCAGTTCGCGTTGAGCGGCCGCCACTATGGGAATTAGTTTGCGAATTTTTCGATACCCCCGATATTAGATAAAAACCGCGCCTGCATTACAAGTGAATGCTCTCCCGAACTTGGCCAGTTTGCGAGAACTTTACCGAAACATTGCGCTACACCTACACCCCCTATACCTATACTCTCTGGAATTAGGTCCCAACTCCAAATGCACTAGTTAATTAGAAAAACTTTTATTATTAACGTCGTTAAAGTTTTATTTAATTTTTTACTTGTTTCAGAGATGGCCTTTTTAAGTTATTAATTTTTATGTGGAGTATACCTAAAACGCTGTTTTCCTCTAATTCGCAACGGTCGGGTTCCGTTGCTTACGTAAATTCCAGAGACTACGGGAAATTTATTCATTAGCGAGTAAACAGGTCCTTTATAACCAGATGACTTGGAAGGGCCCGAAAAATACTAATAATGCACGTAACTCCCGCAGGATAATTGCGTAAGGATCAAGTTACGACGCAGTCTGAGAGAGGGCTGATGCGCAGAGATCTCGCCTACAAATCCCGAAATTTATCGCGTTTTCCCTTAAATATCGAGGGCCATTTTTGCGTCTCACCGGCTCTCGGGATGTGTTTCGCGTGGGGAGGGAGTCCAAGAAGTGTTTCCCGTAGGACGGCAAGGGTCAGGCATAAGACAGGAAAGGGTATGTTATGCCAGAGGTAGAGGGTGTATTGATCTACCCCTACTATCGTCCTTGCCAGGCTAGAGGGACCTATTCTTGCCTTCCAGATTGAGAAACCCGTAATCCGCAATTTTCATAATGCACGTGCACCTCCATAATTTCCCGGCCCCGATCGATGCAGTGCGTTTTTTCCTATTAATGGATTTCTATTTGCGGAAATACTCAACGCGGAAAAGTCCGTCAGCATTGGCGAGAAAATTCAGGCCCACGATAATTTAATTGAGCTTTCTCGAAAATATTAAATCCACGAGTATGAGGACGAGTTTACGCCGGTAAATAAAACAACTTGAAATTGCTGAAATATTCATAAACGTATCTCAAACCCCGGCCTGGAAATAAAACGGATGAAAAAAACTTGACTTGACGGATTGACATTTATTTAAAATTTCCGGGTTTCTCTCGATTTCGATTATTTCGCCGGATGTGTAACGTTCGACCGACTCATCAGAGCGCTATTAATCAAAGAGGGAGTCCGTTCTGGCGCTGCATTTTTGGGTCGAGGTTGCTCCTTGGGGTCGTGCGTGGCGGTCGCCGAAATCGGGTGCATAATGGCGCGTGGGTGCGAATTCCTTGGTCGCGCAAATTGCTAACGGATTGGTCCCCGGGCGTCGTTATGGGTCGCTTTAATTCGGTTAATTATTTTGATGAATAATTTATGTCGTGCGCCGGGCGGGCGCGAGAGCCGTCCCGTCGAGTGGCCATTCGGTTTCGTTCCGTTTTTGAGGACGGCGATGATGATGATGATGATGACGGTGATGATAACGCCCCCGCTCCTCGCTCGATATCTCCATTTCCCTTCGGGTTAATTCGCCGACGATTGTTCAGATATCAAATAGCGATTTGTGCTGTATCCGTAACGCTGTTGTCTTTCCAGGGTGAAAAACTGGGCTCTCAAATTCGGAGTAGACCTATGGGAGTACGGCAGACTGCTGACCAGCATGGAGGAATTGAAAAAGGTAACCGCCGTTTCATTTCGGATTTCGACAGGCGAACTTGGAGCGAATAAATTCCATTTAAATCCCCGATAATCGCGAGGGCACTTTACACTTTCTGTCGGTATATAGGTATAGGTCCAAATGGAATGACAGTAATTGGCTCCGGAAAGGTATATCAAAATTCCCAGTTATGAGCTTACAATGAATATCGTGAAATTAACCCTCCCCGAATTTAATTGAATTTCCAATCTCGACGTCGCCTTTCACCATTATCCAATGTTTTTGTCATTTTTAGCTTTGTCTCGAGAACCAAAGACACTCCGAATAAATCTAAAAAAATTAAAAAGTTTCCTTCAACTTCGACTTTAATAATAATCCACACAAAAACCGCCCTATAATAGATAAAAATTCCAAGGAATAAACCATCACAAAGTTATAATAATGATAATAATAATAATAATAATATGAGGCACATTTATTCGAGCCTCCACTCGGAGTTTAAAGTAGCTGGCAACCCCATCACTTAAATTATTATTTAGAAGCTTTCGTCGGAGAGCTTCGAAGGATTTTATATGCTGCGCACATACAGTGGACCGTCGGAATCAATTGCTCTCCACCTCCGATAATGCATCGCCCCTCCGAGACGCTAGTTTACACCCTTCTCGCTTATTTTCCGCAGAAATATCACGAGGAGAACATCAAAGTTACGAGGAAGGACGGTCTGTTGCTCATCCGCGAAATGGCCAAGGAGGTGCAGAATATGATGAGCTTCAAGATCGAAGCAGTCAGGGTGAGTCCGGTCCTCGAGTACGCGATTTGCGAATATTCCGGTCCTTTTATTCACGATGCAGCGCATAACCGAGTCGGCGGAGCAAGCGGCGTTAACACCCCAAACTGATAACGGGCAGCCGTTCCGATATTACAACGCGAAAAGACTGAACGCCTTCGGCCCCGACGGCCGACCAGCCGAAGGAACCAGAGAGATGATGCTGACGCCTAATCCACATTTCGACCATTTACCGGTCAACGCCAGCCTGAGTACGGTCCTAATGCCCCCGAACGTGGACGAATACGGTAAAATTTTAGCGGATTTTTGTGGAATTTCGCCTTGTAATTATCACTTGGTAATCAGACGGGGAAGTCATGAACGCCATCCAATGGTCCGAGCATCTGGATCCGCTTTTCATCCACAACTACGAGGACGATCCGTCACTCTCGTGGCAATTTTTCGGCAGCAACGCGGGCTTTTTGAGGCGATACCCGGGTACTTAATTGTTATACTTGTAATGGGGCGAGGCGGTTGTCTGATTTTCGATTTTCACCACGTCAGGTATCGCCTGGCCGCCCGAGGAGATGTCGACGGTTTGGCAAAGGCCGAGAAACTCGCGTAACGTCTACGATTTCCGTTCATCAGCTTGGTATGTGTCAGCCGCAACTTCCCCGAAGGACATTGTAATCCTGATTGATAATTCTGGATCAATGAGTGGGCACAAAGCTAATCTGGCCAGGGCAACTACCGAATCGATCCTGAACACCTTATCGGACAACGATTTCGTGAACATTTTCAAATTTTCCGACTTCACCGAAGAGACGGTGCCCTGCTTCAAGGATATGCTGGTCCAAGTCAGTACCTCCAGTGCAGTTTGGCGCATTTGCGATATCGATTTTCATATTTCAGGCGAATGCGGAGAACGTTCGGTGGTTGGTAGAGTCTTTGGGCACCCTGAAACCGGAAAATATTGCAAATTTCACGTCGGCTTTAGTGGCCGGGTTCGAAATCCTCCATAAGGTAAGCCTCTCGAAACTTGTAAAGCTCTTGATGTTTTGGTTTTGGATTGTCTAGTATAATCGAACGGGGCAAGGGTGCCAATGCAATCAGGCCATCATGTTGATTACGGATGGACCTCCCGCGACTTACAAAGAGATTTTCAAAATGTACAACTTCCCTCACCACCCGGTCAGGGTGTTCACGTACCTAGTGGGCAAGGACTCCAGCAGCGCCCACGAAATGCACTGGATGGCGTGTGCTAACAAAGGTCGTATTTGTGATTAATTAAACTGCCCAAACTCAAATAGGTTCGTTGTAGGCTATTACACGAGGATCGCCAACTTCGAGGAGGTCAACGAAAGAGTTTTGCATTACATC